>JAACJA010000002.1:1159932-1759932 GCA_017140755.1 Calonectria hongkongensis | reverse complement strand
AACGCGCCACTGTCGATGAGTTCACAACCAGGATCTGTTCCACGCCAGATGAGCTACGTGCCACTGTCGATGAGTTCGCAAAGATCCAGAGATTGTTCCACGCCAGATGAGCCACGTGCCACTGTCGCTGAGTTCGTTAAAATCTCGCGGAGAGGGGGGGTGCCTTCACACCATTTGACTCAGGTGTTGAAGGCACGGGCGGCGAAGTCGGATTCCTACAACCTCCTCGTGGTGCCGCCCGGGTCCCTGGTCTTTCCTCACTCGCTGAAGTGTGGGATCGATTTCAGGCAATGTAGGAAACGCAAACATCGAGTTAGCAAGAAGAGGTGTGACGACTGGTGGAGGAGTATCATGCTGTACACTTTGTAGGCTGTGTGGGCGGATGGTCTGGACGAGGTGGACGGGCTGAACGGGCTAGACAGGCTGGACGAGGCGTGTGATGGGCGGTTGCAAAAATGGATGCTTGGAAGGCAGTAGGGTCTCATGGCAAGGAAACATTCAGACAGGTCGGGTTGAATGGGTTTAAATGTAATGGTTAATTCTCTACTGTCTGACTTCTATGCAATTCGCCATAACACACGTCTTGATTCCACTATGGGTAATTACACCGAAGACTCAGGTTAAATGCGGTGCCAGACCCTTCTCTTGATCCCCCTCCAAAATTGCCAACCCCTTGGTCCAAATCTTACTAGGCTCTATAGGTCCAATAGTTGGCACAGATGACTGATCTGAAGGTTCATAGCACCAAGGCTTGATGTAGCGAGAAAAAGTTGACGTGTAACCGAATTCCTGGTTGAGTAGATCTCCCCCTTCTTGTAGCGTATCGTTATTGACACACTTCTCAACCTCTCGGCCCTTTTCAGGCGGTGGCTCAAAAATGGAGCCAGATAGCTGGGGCCCAACATGTTTGACATTAACCTTGCCGCGAATCGGAAGGCATGCAGTCCATGAACCCAAGACTGGCTTAGAATCATGGACGAACTGGTACCCGGTGGTCAGAGGAAGTGCTTGGGTAGAACCTAAAGGCGACACGACCTGCTCATCCCGTTGCGAACCGTAATCAACTGTGGAAGGTGGGCAAATGGTTGAAGAAATGCGAGGTTGAGGAAGATCCGGTTGAACCTATCTGGAGCACGACTGCGTTAGAGCCATGGGGTAGATTAGGTGAAGGAGTTCGCTTGCCTGGAGGCTCTCAGGTCGCGCAGGAGGGAGTTCGGCAGTTCAGGCAATGATGTACTCTGTCCATTCGCCAATGTTGACGAAATACTTGCGGCTGGACTTTCACATGTCGAGCCCAAGCTTTGGCAGGCGACTTTGTCACGGAGAGCCATGGCTTTGAATGAGAATAGGTATGCTTTCGGTAGTGAAATTGATGCTCCAAAGTGTGTGTGGCCGAGACGGGCAAAGATAACAATGGGGAAAACAGACCTACCAAGCAGAAAATTGGTTTCAGGTCTTTAGGGGAGCCTTGAACCTCTTCAACCCTCCAAGTGGCAGGGTAGATGTGGCACCTGGCAAGAGCACATCGCACAGTAGCCCCAATCTTAAACTAATTCCCGAACCAACTACCCTTATTTAAATAATATCTTTAAAAAAAATAAGATAAATAGATAGAAAGATGTATACGTAAAATTTTATTAATGTTAATAGTTTATTTGTCGGCCTACTCTCAGATTTTGTTACCTTATTAGTCTATTGTTTTTTGTAAAGGAACATAACAACATGACGATCATGGTTCGTCACAGATGGCATCAAGAGCCATCTCAATGTATTTCTGGCGTTCGTGATCTGTACGCTTCAAATCATCCTCTGCAATCTTCTGAAGTTCTTCCATTCTGTGATACTCATCGAGGCCAATCTCCTCTTTGAGATAAGGGTTGAAACGTATATACTTTGTGTCCTTGTGCTCCTCGCGCTCATTGAGGTGCGCCATGTGTCGCGAAAAGTCCTTCCCCTTGGCGTTGGTGTTGGTTGCAAAGTCCATGACCTTGGATGCGACGCCAACTAGCTTGAACCAAGACCACTGAGCCTTTGAAGGATTGATATAACCAGTGCCCAGGCTGATGACGCATGAGATGGCGGGTGCGGGGTCCTTGGGGTCGACAAGTTCGAATCGCGAGTACCACAGCTGGTCGATGGGGTTATTGTTGAGAAGACCGCCGTCCCAAAACACCAGCTCGGGGTTGTTTTCGGGGAATTTCACTTCGGGAAAGAAGGTTGGGGCAGCAGACGTGGCTCGAGCAGCAATACTTATTGTCATAGTACCCCCATGCTTGCTCATGGCGCTGTTAGCCTTGGACACCGAGTAGACGGTCTTATCCTTGTAGGATCGCAACAACGCCGACTCAGCCCTATTTTGGGCAGTTGTGCAGCAGAACCTGTTTGGTGTTAGATGTATGCACTAATTAAGGTGTTATATGCTTACATTCGAGCAGCTCCTTCGTGCTGGAGAGGTGCGTTTCCCTTCAGTTTCTTGTCGTTCTCGTCAAGGCCAAACTTTTCGACGACTTCATCAATGGCCTTACTCATGGACGCACTGTCAAATCGACTGTCTTGAACAAGGGCTTTACCGTTGTTGATGTACGACGAGAAAGGCATCCAGCTGATATTCCAACCGTAAATCTTCGGGCTGAAGATCTCCTTGGCAATTCTGTAATACTCATCGATGGTATCATCCACGGTCATGCGGAGGCGGAAGAGCATGATACCCATAATCCCACCAGTACTAGTACCACCGGCAAGCTCAAAATAGTCCGCTGGTCGGGGTGTATCTTTGAGGTTCTTTCGCTTCTTGACTTTTTCCATGAGCTCCTTGAGGACTACCAAGCCAATGATGCCTCGAACACCACCTCCATCGAGAGCGAGAAGACGGAGACCCTTGGGGTGCTTGGTGAGAGTAGAATAAACCATTATGATTGTTGGAAAAGACTGGATTGTATGAATGGCAAAGAGAAAAAGAGTAACACACGACAATGAGTGCCTCTAATATACTATACGTAAGAGTCGAAGTGTGAGATTTCTCCTATCCTTACGGCGTGTAACAGGGTGACCCTGAATAGATAATCCGGCAGGGCAAGTGTACCTATCGAATACAAGACTAAAGCCTGATCCTTCCTTTCTCCCTCAATTCCTTCTTCTTTCTTCTTAAATAAGTGCCGAAGGGCCACTGTGTCCTGTTGGGTTTGCAGGACTTCGTTGTCTTAGACCTCAAGGGAGCTCGCGTTGCTGTTGTATTACTAGATGATAGAGATAGTTAATTTACTGATAGCTTTAAGAGATAAGGGCCAAATTTTTAATTCGAAAGTAGGAACATACAAAATGAAAATGTTCAAATATAACGGGGGGTAAGCAAGCGTGTTAAACAGAAAATCGCTTGCGAGGTCATTAAGGGTGTGTTGAACTTCCTTGACCATCCAAGCGACAGGGTAAATGTAGAAATTGACAAGAGCGCCACACTTTGTGGCATGCCACTGCAGTGGGCGTGCCAACTGTAAACGCCTCTGGCTACAGGCATCTGTTGCATGGCGTAAGTATAGTCGCTGTTGATTTGGTTATAGGAATAGCTCCTTCAAAAAAAAAATAACAATGACACCATAGTGCGTTGCCGCTGCAATCTATCCACCCCGACGGTTCATGCCGCCATGCCCAACATTAACAAAACTGTACACAGCCATTTGCCATCTATTCCAATTCCCGCCGTATCCCTGCTATGCTTCAGACAGCAGCAGCCTGATCAAACTACCGGCGATACCGACTGTCGCAGAAACCAAGGCACCAAAAATCCTCTGCGCCATCGGATCAGATTCCAGGTGAATCATGATGGCCAATTTTGGCAAATCATGCTCGCTCTCAGCCTCGAGTAACAACCCCTCGTATTCATGGAAGAAACGGTCGGCCGAGACGTCGACCAGTTGTTCGGGGTCGTGCAGTGCATCTGTAAGGGTTCGGTTGGGTCTGTTTCCATGAAACAAGACCTTGCGCTCAGCCCCGATGACTTCTACCACCTTAATACTTGGTTAAAGGCATGGAAACAATCACTGTACACCGTTATAGGCTTACCTCGTAGAGTTTAACAACAGAAACCACGACTTTCTTGAGGAGAACACCACGATAGTACCTCTTTTTGAACAGCCCTACGTTCGAGTCGTATACAACTCTAATGTCTTGCATCAACGATCGGGGGCTATACTCCTCAGGAGCCAAGATGCAATCCGATGTAATCTTGTTCCGTGGCCCCTTGATGATAACGAGACAGTGACGTTGGCCTTGCGAAACATTGGGGATGGTGACACTCGCGTACATAATCACAGCTCAAGTTTGAGAATGGTCAGAAGCTCCAGGTGTGAACCTCGATGATGGAGATGATCCGAGGTCCTCATAAAGTGAGAATGCTCACCCTTTTATAATCCAACGGCAACGGACAAGAATGCGGCCGATACTTCAATGGTCACAAAACATATGACGTAGTCAATCCGCTAAACCACCAATATCCATACTATTTCACAGCTAGCACGATATGATCTCACAATTGGCACGCCATGGAGAGAATTACCGAGGCTTTCACTCTACGCAACTCGGTCACCGGCCGAGCAAGGTCGGTTTGTCCCCAGTGGGCCCCAACGCTGACAGATTGGCGGCGTCGAGCTAAATTTCCCAAAACACCGACCAGGCACCCAGGAGAAGAAAAGCACCGCCAATGTTTGGGTGCAATTCTGGGCGAATCATCGGCTGTGTTTTTCTTCCCCAGGGCGCCAGGACACGGAACTGCCATACCAGAATAGGAGAACAGGTCTGCAGGATAACCTGCCCACTACCAATGGCCAACGATGACAACGGGTCCTCCAAATAAACTCACCCAATGGAGATGCAGGCCGCAGCCAGCCGCACAGGAATGTGATATCGCCATCCAACCCTTCTGCCAGCGACCTGGTGACACACGCCCAACTGCCGAACAAAGGGGGCACGGCGATAACGAGAACCGGGACGAGGCTCCGGCTCGGGAAAAATAGGAACTTGTTGTTGTAAATCCCCTTGCCTAAGAGCAACATTTTCCACATTGTTCATCAAGCCCATGATTGTCACAGGCGCGGGTGATCTACGTGGGGTAGAGCCAAGTGCGTTCATCCGATGTTCCGTATCCGCACATCCGCCAGCTGCAGGCAGTGCTGCCATCACCACCGCATCTGGTCAAACAATAAAACGATTGAAGTTTCCATCCCGTGCTATTCAAATATCTTGTTCAAAATTACTTGCCTTTCACAAAAAGAAATATCGTTCAAAAGGGCAAAAATTATAGAAATGGCAGATAAATGGTAGAGATATGAGATGGATGGGAGAGATGAGGGTACAGTCGTGTCAAAGATGTGGAAAAGGTGCAAGACATGGTAGAAACGTGGCAGAGATGGGTTTCGAACCTACAGCCTACGAGTCTACAAGTCTACGACAGGCGAGCGCCTCAGGAACTTAGCTCTTGCTAAACCCGTCACTGGCGCTCACCTGTTGAAAGAGCCTTGGGCAATTATGGTATATAAGGTTCCTTCCCTTCTCGAAAGCACGGGACCTGGTGCCAGCAAGGTTGTGTTTGACACTCATCAAGGTACTTCTGGAAGGTTCTTAGCTCGCAAACGGCCTTTGTTGCTGGATCACAAGCCGCGCTTGAGGTCTCTGCTTCTCCTGGTCCCATTCTTTGTGCCCACGTCCACGCGCACACGAACACGCATGCAAGGATGTCTCATGCCCCGATCTTTTATACGATTTATCCAGAAATACCGGCAGAGTCTTGATTACGACCGGACGCAGAGAGCCCTCGAGCTTCACGACAGTGAGAAAGGAATCGAAGAAATTGCAAAAGCTGAGCACGCGACGAGGTATCAAAGCCAGAACAAGTACCCTCGTGAAGGTCCCATCAGTGAACGGCTAAATAATATTCGGAGGAGCTATTACTACCGCCCGACAGGCGGTCCTCATTCCACCACTCATTACCAAAGACTCCGACCCTGCCCAGGAGCCGCCTCCACGAGCTACCCCGCGCCAAGCCAGGCCATCGTATATGCTCTCAGACGATTTGTGAAAAACACACTGGAACCTTACATTTCGATACCATGTCATCCATTTTCCCACCTGTCCACCGCAGAGAGATCACGAGAACCCAAAGGTGATCTCCCCCTAAACGTCGAGTCGCACATCCCAAACATGGAGTCGTCACTCGCTCTCTGAGAAGAGATTCCTAAACGAGAAGTATGTTTCTACCGAAATATTAAGCATGAGTAACAGTTCCGTCCCCCCCAGCCGCAGAATTAATACCTGTACTATCGCCGCCCTCGCTATCCTCACTATACCGACGACGCTTCCTAATAGGTAGGTCATTGTCATTATCATTACCACCGCCTTCGCTGTCGTTCTCGGCTTCGTCTTCATCGTCCTCTTCATCATCATCGTCGTCGTCATAATTATCTTCTTCGTATTCGTCTTCTTCTTCAGAATCATCCTCAGAGCCGTCCGACTGGTAGATGTACGGCTTCGGATGGTCAATACTGCCTTGCCCCGGAATGTGAAGCCTCAACTCGTCGTGGTCGGTGACATCCTGTTCGGCATTCCGCTTGGCTGTTTCACTGATCTTTCCGCCTGCTCGCAAAATAGCAGACTCTGGTCGGAACGTGATAGTCACGATGTAGTAGTCAATCTGACCCTCTTTCGTCTCATCTCGGACCCATCGCTGGCTATGCCAAGTGCTGTTCCCGCTCCAGGAATCGACCTCCCAGCTTCCACCTTCGGTGTCAGCAAAAAACACGGCACCGTCCCCGCCCCTCCTCTTGAAATACCACTTGTCAATCATTTGGGTTGCAATCTTGTCAACCTGGTCCTTCTTCCGCTGAAGTGATTCCAGCTCAATGCGAAACTCTCGCAAGCTATTCGGCAGTTCATTCGAGACCTCTTCGATCCAATTGCCTTCGAATCGCAGTGGCTCGTCGCTCTCCCACCACCACCAGTCAGCATGTCGGATCGTAAGTGTCAAGCTGCGAGGGCGCAGGTCCGACGACTCCAAGAGCTCCGAGAGACCGCCACCTTCCAGTTGATACATTTGCGCAAAAACCCGCAGGCTCTCAATCTCGGAACTTTCTTCTCCCTCGATCCCAGTGATTTCTTCTATGTTATCGTGCAGATCACGATTGATAGCATAGACGTCATAATCGGGCGGGGCACGATCATCAGAGGACAGCCAATACGTTTGCTCCTTCAAAGTGAAGGGCAAGAACCAAGACTCTCGGTAGGCCGCGCGACATGTCTGCAACAGATCTGTGTCACTCCTGCGCGGTGCGAAGTAAGATGGCCGCGTGTAGCAAGTCGAGGCCCTATACGTCTGATCGGGCGATGGGTCGGGGTAGTCAGATAGTGCATAAGAGAAGATGTGGCTTCGTATCTCCGCTGGCAAGAGATTAAACAGAGGTGAGTTTTCCTGCGGTTTGTCAGAAACTGCAAGGATGCGTTTGTGGAGTTGAGCGTCCATGGCTGTTAATTCAAGACGACGATTCAATAAAAAGAAGTGTCTTGGGCTTGGTGGTTACTGTACTGATTCACAGACCTGGATCGTGAAGCCGTTTGCTGCTTTATATTCTTGTCGCACTGCCCACTTCGCTCCCATCTGAGGTGCTTATTGTAGGCAGAAGTGGGGTCCACTGTCGCGGTTGGGCCTGTGGCTGAGTGCCAATCCTTCCACGTTTTAGGTGTGTTGTTAGCTGGTAACTGGTTCACCTTTCAGCTGTGACTAAATTTGGGCTTCAACCGCTTGGGCCGTTAAAAACGCATCGTGAATGAGGCCGGATGCAGGTGGTCCAAATGTCTTACCTGCATTTTACATGTCTACTAAAACTGGGCCGCGCTGCATCAAAAGTACGAGGATTCAAGAAAGGGTAATACTTTATTTGATGCGATTAAGATTTGTTTTCAACAAAAATGTATGGGACTCAAGTATTCCCATGACCTCCACTGTTCAAAGTCGTTTTTTAAACGATGAGGATAACTACGCAGCCAGGCATGTCTTCTCTGTGAGGAGCATTGGGCAATGACATGCAATTGCATGTGAATGAACCACCAAGTCAACTCGCAGGCCAGTTCCCATTGACCATTCCCAAGCTGCTATTTCATATCCTTCAGAAATCGCCCAATCTACCAAATGCTGATGTTTGCAGCCAGTTCGTTTTTAAGCTACATTGGATATCCGGCTAGAGCGGCAGCATTTCAGCACCAACCAAGCGGTCCACTTTCCAGGCAGCCATCCAGGATGATGGACCATTCATTCGTCAAATGCACGCTTTCAAAAATGCTTCCATTCTCACTCATGCTTAAAAAAAAATACAACATCCAATCGTTATTTCTTTCACAGCCAACAGGCTGATTGAGCCATGTTGGGCACAAAGGCTAAAGCCCGCAAATCCCTGGGCGGTAGACCCCCCAAAAAGCTGAAGCCAGGGCCCCACCCGCGCTACTTCAAAGATCACGCTGGGCGCACTTACACGGTTCTCACCAGTGGAAGACATCATGGGCTCGACAAACTTGGTGTCCAACTTTACTGTCTAGGGAGCCCCAGCCCATCTGCCGAAGTATTGGGAGATCGGTTTCTATGGTGCCACTCCATTAAAGCAAATAACGATTACTGCCCACGAGTCGACGTCTACAATGGCTTTCCCAGCGTCGAGGAATGCATCGAGCACCACCGTCGCGAGAAGGAATTCCGCAAACAAGCCATCAAGGACATGCACCGAAGTGCACTGGCCGGGCTCTCAGAGGAAGACGCCCATGAAAAGCTCATGACGGAAATTCGGGGACAAGAACCGCTGCCGCACATTGTGCCAAGCTGGTGTCCGTCTGAGCAATTCTGGACCTCAAACGCATATTGGTGCAGCCGCTATCGAAGCTGGATATTCGTCATGCCAGAAAACTGCGTCTCATGGGAAGACGTAGAGGAAAAGGGCCTTCTTCAGGTTTCGTTCGATCTCGACGTCACTCCCGCCATGGAGACAACTGCCGACAATTGGATCGAGGAAGACACGCTCCTTGAAAACGACAAGCAAGGCTGGGTCTACGTGGAGAGGACCTTCGAAGAGCTCCAGAAGCCTGTCCATCACAGGCTCCTTTGCGTCCGGGAGCCACCCCAACACGGCTTCTTTGAGCCCGTGGAACCAGAGGAAAAGTGGAAAACGCCAGGTACAGAGCGCAGACTGTACCACGCATGGAGTGACGCCACAATGAGCCTGTGCTGCTGCGCATACAGAGGGCTCGACTGCGAGGATTGTTGGTACGATACCCCGCACGACCGGTGCGAAATTGAGCTGAGCGAGTGTTACCACGATGACGATGGACAGAGCATCGTTTGTCGCCGCCAAAAGGAATACAGACGGCGCAGCAAACGAATAGCAGCAAGGGAGAGGAAGAACTAAGCTTAAAACATGGTAAGCAGTGCGAAAAGCGTATTGAAGCGACTCATAAGTTACGAGGGGTCGGTAAATGGATGGCCAGGTGCTATTCAGGACTAAACTTAATCATTGGAGCATTCCAGCACAGGCGTTAAGGAGGCACGGCAGCCAGGGTACGCAATATTGACATCGCATTTGAAGTTCAACAATTCATCCCTCAATATTATATTTTTCCTAAACACAGCGTTTATACATTCTTCATCATCCATATCTGTTCCCAATGTGAACGCCCGACGATCCCGTCGAGTAAATTCCGCCCGCCTCGTTTACAGTTCGATCCGAGATGGAGATGCCAGAGCTCAAGAACTGCTGGCTCATGTCATTTCCGAGACGCACGTTTGCATTCATCTCAGTCTTGATCTCCTTTGCAAAATTCTGCACCCCAATCTCTTGGATCTTGTTAGATGCGGCCTCAAACACGAGAGGGTCGATGTCTTCCGCGGCGTCTCGCAAAACAGAGACGCTAGCTTGGTCGTTCAGCCCTCCTACCTCGACCTTGGCGAGCTCGCGGCGCTTGACCTCTTCGGCGGGGAAAAGGTTCTCCAGCTCGTCCATGAATTCTTTGAATTCAGATATAAGCTTCTCGAGGTACTTGGAGTCGTACAGTGCCCAGCCGGCCTTTCGGACAAAGCTGGTGCGCTTCTGCCGTTGGCGAATGGTGTTGGTCAGACGGTTGTGTACGCGTCCGACCACTGGCTCCAGGTCTTCGGTGTTGAGGAGGTCCAGATCACCGGGCTCTGCATCCAATTCGTATCGCTTGGATGCCTTTTGAATGCTTTGCATCAAGGTGAAAATCTCGTCGAGAATGCTCTCGACTTTCCTCGCTACCTTGTCGCCCTTGGTATCGTGGATGACGCGAGGATTGTCCTTGATGGAAATCGCCTCGCCCCATCTAACAAGTCGGCCAACGGCCAAATCAATTTTGAGACAGGATCGCTCAAAATCTTGTGCAAAGTGGCGCCCCAGTTGGATGTACTCAAAGCACTCAACGCTTTGCTGGAACAGGCCCAGCACGCCGGTCACGATTCCAAAGGCTTCGGCCATTTTCAAGGCAAAATTGGGGGTGTTTTAGGTAACACAAGAAATGATTAGGTCAAGCTTGCAATATGGTACAAGAAGGGTTTGGAAATTCAAGATGATCGGGAGTCCACCTTTTATAAGTCGTCAGCGGCGAAAGAAGCCAGCCGTACGACGTAATATTGCACAACTCGACGGCCTCGGAATAGCCAGTAAAAGCACCGCACTCAAATTCCAAAATCCTATTGCAATCGTGGCTGCATATTAGGCTTTTTTTTTCAAGCACAATCCGCCTTTTTACCCAACATCATGACCATTCAGTTGGCTCGACTTTGAGCCAACACTCTTGAGGCCTCCATTGCAGGCAGACAGCATAACCAATCCCTCTGCATTCAATTCATTTTTTGTTTTATCATCATAATTTATTGGTCTTCCGAAATGGATTATATATCGAGAGCTAGGTCTGTTGAGGTTGGAGTACATTATCGGATTTCTCTAACTAACTAATTTATTTTCTAAAAAGAAGAGTCCTTAGAAAGATCCTAGGTGCTTTATGTATGCAAATAGCAAAATGTATGTGTATGAATAGAAATACTCTAAAAAAACCACGAGAATGAAAGGGCAGAATTCGTTTGAGCTTAGCCACGACGTTGACTTGAAGAGGATATCCTTAGCAGCAATCCATGCTTGAACGATAAGAGAAAATATCTCGCCATCAATTGACAAATACTTACCGCTCTCCTCGTTTCTAATCATATTTCTCAATTTCTCAATCCATCATTCTCTTGGAGTTTATAATGTCCCAACAAACAAAAAAACTCGACCGTCTGCCCTCTCTATGGCTGCATCTCAGGGTATTTTCTCCAGTGTCGAAAGACCAAGATAGCCGCTGCATCCTTCATGTTGAAGCTGGCTTCACCGTAGGTCCAGTGGCTACTTTCTCTGGTTTCCAAATCCTTATTATCGCATTCCTATGGCTGATGCTGGCCAAGTTACTGTCCTTCCTATACGTAGTGTGGGAGTATTGGAAAGTGAAAGACACTACAGCTGCTTGAAAAGATTTGCTGAAGACTTCTACATAAAATCAGTGCCCTCCATCACTAATTTTTCCTTATTTATATATACATCGGCGATGGTGATGCTTCAGAATAATCTTTTTGTTACTTGTCAGTTGTGTTGAAGCAATTCTCCTATTCGCATCATCCAGCACCATGCTACCATCTGCGTAACCTTCCATATATCCAGTCATTCCGTCATCATATGGGCTAAGATCTATTCGAGAGGCATCATATGCGACTCAAAGAAGCTTCAAAACTAAGTCAGCCGATCGGAGGAGTTGGAGCCATCGTATGTATCGAGTGTTGGTACTTGTTGACCCTTTTGGCGTACGTGCAGATTTTCTCATCAACTTTGCGTTTTGAACGAAGAAATATAGCATTTTTTCAAGGGTTTCAGGGGCCCTGATAAAACGAGAAACTGCACCAATGGATAACCCAGGTTTGGAGGACACATATAAGGCCTTGTTGAAATGTACTGCGGGGTCAACGACTTTCGGCCATCATCGTCAGTCACATGGGAGGATGAAGCCACTTAATATATAATAATGACCAGTCCTTCCTTGCCATAATAACACGATATGCAACATTAGGGAATTTTATTTATATTAATAGCAGCTATTCTGGTCACGATAATAATGACCTGTGGCAAAAGCTTCACTGACATCATCACGATGTCATTTGGTAAAATCTAGAGCGCAGCAGATGAGTCTCTACTGTCTTTCAAATTTCACCCCCACCCCTTCATTTAACTCCGTTCCAGCGATTGACGTGAAAAATGCAGTCAACACACCAGTGCCTCCCTTCCGTGGCAAAGTCGGCTACCCTGTATCTCTCTAGTTGCAAACTATTCTGACATGTGATAGATCCAATTCAGAGTTATGTCGTCTAAAATGATTCTTATACACTAAAGTTTTTTTTTTTTTTTTTTTTGCTCTTTATTGGTGTGATTTTTTAACCTTCTTGTCCTCTGGTTCTCGTGATGGTGGTAAGACTCAATTAGATTGGTTACTGATTTAAGTGAACTCTACCGCAACAAAATCCTCCAGCAATCAAATTGCACCAAGGGCAATAAGGGTCTTCTTTCCCACTAATTGAGTATGCAAATAATTAATACATCTAATCTCAGTTCATTCCTCATCAATATGGAATATGGATCAATTAATCAAACAAGCACTAAACTTTTGACAACCGTGCTGCACATAAATGAAAACTGGGCAAAAAGGCCGAGCCGAAGCGAGTTACCCTGGAGCGTCGCCGGGCTCACGCGAGGGCATCGACAAGCCCCCCCTCGCGCCCATCTTTTACGGAATACAGACATCCAATAACACCATCACTCTACCAACGGGTGTGTCTCGTCAAGGATCAACTCCGAATCGAAAGTAAGGGATGAAAAGGCTACCGGGTCGCAAAGGGGAGGGAGGGGGGCCGTTAGTTGACCCTGGTCTCGCAAGGGGGGGAAACCCCAGCAGTCTCGAAGTATCCTGAATCCGAAGGACTAACGAGACCCATCAAAGTTAGAGATTTATACTGGAACCCCAAGAGAGATGGAGAAATTGATCCGGGTTCTGGAAAGGTTCTGCTCGGCAGGATCGAAAAAGGCAATGTCATGTGTGGTCCAATGTAATCTACCCGAATGTAAGGGGAGGCCACATGCGCACCACATTCACATTGCGCACTGGTTATCTAATGACCCCAATGCAAGGGCGCGCAATTGTGCATTTGGATGTGCAAGATTGAAGATTACCATGTGGAATTGATTTTGGGCGAGGCTCCCCTCCCTACATCGAGCCGTCATCAAATTCCCGATTTAGAACGGGCTATCCGTCAAGCCTGTCAATATCGAGCCGCGATCATCGACCCTATTCCTGGTAACGGCCCTCCTGTTGACCCGGCGGCAAGACATCAAATCAGCAGTAGCATAATGCCATCTGGGGCTGCCATCGATGCGGGCGCCTCCACGTTCAGGGTAGGTCCCTGGCGGGTTCACCAGCGACATGTCATCAAGGCTGCGCTGCGGCCAACTAAAGGCCTGGCGGTTGGCGAAAGGAAGCTTGACCTTGGACAAGAAGACAATGCCATCATCTCTCTCACCGCGGGTGCACGCTCCGCTCCCCGCCCTCTCTCGCCAAAAAAAAAAACGGCGTGAAAGTTGGTCGGCCAAAGGGGGCGGAACCAGGAAACAAGAACCAAGGAACAGGAAACGCCCAGTGACATCGTTGACTGTGATCCGCTGTCTCAATCTCCCTTGAGGGGCCTCCACTGCCGAAAGTTGGGGAACCCAGGTTGCCTGTGCTACCTACCGTGCACGCACACGCAAGAAACGCCTTGCCTTAAACCGTTCAATATTGGTGATGAGCTGATCTGACAATAAGGTAGGTGATTGGGACTTACGAATGCATGCAAGGGTGGCGGAGTCGCCGTCATTGCTGTTGAGGGCCTGGGCCGTAGCCGTAGGTGAGGTCATCCAGGCTGGTGATGGTAATACGCCCCCAGCTGGCCCTCTCTCTCATCTATTATCGACGCCTCCTCTGGCGCCTCAACTGCACTGTGGGCTGAAACGTTACGGGCCCGGGCTAACACTCAGCTCGTCGAGGTCTGATTTGGCGAGGGCGCGCTTTTAGCCCAGCAAGGGGACACGGCAAGACGCAGCCTTGTGCACCCTGCAAGCTCCATAAGCTACGGACACATTATGTAGGACTATGGGAAAATTCTCCATGGGGATAGCTGTGCGCACGCATGCTGAGCCTCTGCTCCGCCCACACTGAATGTCATCCAGTTGTCTGCGCGTGGCTGTCGTCCCATCCAGCGAGCCAGTGATCGCCCCCGTCAGCCGCACGGCCGGGACGGGAGCCCGGCCGGGCGACAAGCGAAGCCGGGCTAAGGCAGATGCCAGGGGGTTGGTGAAATGGGAGGATGAGCAGATGTGCTCCTTGGGGTTATGCTCTGGGACCGCCGGCGCGCGAGGCTAGACCGAGAGCCGTGTAGCGTTCCAGGCGAGGATGAGCGGTGCAACTGTCGTGCGGGATCTAGCGGGCTAGCGGGGGGAGAGCACGCGGAGCCTAGCAGAGACACGCGGGCCCACGACGCGCTGCGTGTGGTGCGGTGGTGTTGTGGTGAACTAAACAAACAAAGGGCGTTAACAAGCTGTTGTAAGCCCGCCACAGCGACGGGAATCTATGACGAGGCCGATGAAGAGTCGGGGGCCCACGTTGATGTCAGATTCTGGACCAGATGGTCGGAGTATGCTAACTAGCAACAGGCTCCGCTTGCCGAGATTGCATGGCACCCCATCGACCCCAGAGCCAGCAAGCTGTGATGGAACTATGCCAGTCAATTGGAACTCTGAGAGACAGGTCTTGTCTCTGGTGATGCTCAGAGGCATCGTGGCGTGCTCTAGCTATTTCACCAATGGAATGCAGTGTTTTGCAGCAGTAGCCTCAAACTGAATGCAGCGCAGCGCATCGCATCCAACCAACCAACCAACCAACCAACCAACCAAGCACCGTCGAGAATCCCATCACGCACGCAAACGCCTGTGACGAGGGTCTCGGCATTGCAGGAAACCGGTCGGCAATCTATGCATATCGCATGCATGTAAGCGTCCTTTTTTCCCAGAGCTTCCGGTGGGCAATGCCGTCCGGATCCTTCAGAGGACGGATTCTGATCCCTCCGATTCCGCAGAGATTTCACCGTGGCAATGCAGAGTTGCACTTGATTACACAACCCGCGCACGGTGCAGAGCCGGGCCTTCACGAGAGGGGCCGCCCAGGCCGCGAAATTTCCAAAAGCAGCGTTTGCTGGGGATGGTCTTGTTTCCTCTGCGAGGAGCGAAATTTGCTGGAGCCCACAACACTAGCCGCGGGCCGGGAGGGTGGAGGAGCATGCTCAGAGACGAAATGGAACCTGCCAAACCAAAGTCAAGAAAACTTCAAGCCACAATGGAGATCCTATCAGCGTCACGCTCAGCCGGCGAGACGGTTTGGGCTTGGGCTTGGTGCCTCGCGCGGGGGGCATTTCATCTTAAGTTGGACCCTGAAAAGTGATAAAGAAGAAAAAATAAAAATGAAAAATAAAATAAATCGGCTAAAGCTGAGGAGACGCATAGAGAAATTTCTCACAGTGCTGAGGGGACCTTGGGGCTGTGGAACTGTGATGGAAACGACGGCTGCCCGCCCACCTCTTCCCGCAGCAGCATCCATCCCTGTTGATCAGATCAAAAACAGGGAGAAACAAAAAAAAATCCAAGACTGTAGTGCATCCAGTTACGAGGAGCGAGGGTGATCCCTCCATGGTGATCAAACAGCCACGGGAGAAGAAAAAAAATCCAGAACCCGAGAGCTGGGACCCGAAAACTGAAATGTGAGCAGCGACAAGCCTGGTCGTTGATGCCCGGGCGATGGGGAATTAATATCCAAATAGATTGCTGGGTTCATCCCACCACGCAATGGCCAGCGCATCACCCCGAGGTTGGGTAACAACCCGTTCGCGGGCCACCAAAGAACCAAGAAAAGAAAAAACAGGGCCAGATGGGCATGGCTAAAAAAGAACCGAAAACAAAAACTGGAGAACCAGAACAAAATGATGCCGTCAGATTGACTAAACCTCACAGCATGAAGGAAAGGGTTTCCTAGTCCCAACGGTCGTCGAGACATGTTAGCCCTGGCCAGCAGCCCGCAATTTGTTTAATTTTTCTCTCTTCGTCTTCCTAGCCCGACGTATTCCCATCGCACACGGGACTTTGGCCCGAAACAGGGCAGCTCGGGAGGAGGCAGCTCCCACTGTTGGCCCAACCGGATGACGTTCTCGGTGCTCCGGAGGGCAAATTTCCCTTCTCGTGCGAGTGCGCATGTGCAAGAGCGTTGCGTGTGCAATTGTGCCGCGTACCTGCATAAGCCCTGCCCTCTGCCAAGTGCCCCCGATGGCGATCACATTTCCAATGACACACAGATGAAGATGAAACTCTAATGAATCTTTGGCAGAGAGAGTGAAATCGCCGTCGGAGGGAGTGAGGGAAGGGGGCGGGCGGGCGGCATGGCACAAAACGCACAAGAAACAGCCAGAGCTTGCTGTTGCGGCCGGGAGCTGCAGCTGGGGGGCGGGGGGGCAGGGAAAAGGGTGAAGCGGACGGGGCGGAGGAATAATTGATGCACAGTACATTGATTAGCATGTATCCGAGAGTTCGGCGCAGCCACGATTGACAAGCTGGAATGACCAAATGATGCAACAAGGGGGCACGCCGATCCAGGCACGGCCGCGCTTCCATTGGCTACCGGCTACGCAGGCTGCCCAGGCCAGGCTTGGTCGGGCATAGTGCGCACATTGTTCGAGGGAGGGCAAGGCTGTCGCTTCGCACTCGTTTTTTGTGTGTGTCTCGCGCGCGCTCTGTGTGATCTGATCTGCTCTCGTGTCTCTTTTTTTGCTTTCTTTTTGCCTCTTTTTTTGCTTTTCGCCCTCTGCGTCGGGTCTCGCGGGGCGGCCCCAAGCGCCAGCACTTGAGGCCCTCACATCTGGGACATCAGCTTATCCCGTCTGGGCATGGGCGCAGTGCTCCATGCTCTATGCTCGCACGCCCCCGAGCCGTGTGCTGTGCGGTGATGTGCGGAAACTACATCATCATCACAAGCAAGGCGTAAGGCGCAAGCCGAAGCCAAATTGCTTGTGTGCCTCTCTCTCTCTCTCCCCCTCATCCCTCGTCCCTCATGCTTTCTCCTGACCCCTTGTCCTGTCACCACCTTGATCAAGAAGGAGGGTTGTCGGCCGTTGCGCTTCTCGGCCTAGGCTTGATTTTAGGTGTGGTGTGCTGCAGTGCAATGTAGTGTGATGTAATGTAATGTAAATGTGCACCGTGTAGTTAATTGCAAATTGGAAATTGTGCTGCCGAGTGTGACTTCAGGCTAATGCTGCCACTGAGCCAACAACCCATGGCACAGAGGTCGTTAACCTCTACAGCTTGTTCTGCAAGGTTTGAGCTTGGCAAAGCAGGCATTGATCATCCAGCCAGTTTCTGTCATCTTTTCGCTTGTGACTTGCCGTCCCTGCTGCTGGCCCCCCCTGCGGTGCACCTTTGCTTTGCCGCCCTTCCACGCCATGCGCCGCCCCGCTCAGCCCTGGAGGGAGCACATGCGATTCGCTCCACCATGCATGCGCGCGCTGCACAGTTGAGCGGAGGTGTACGGGCTCGGCCCAGGGCGCTCCGCGTACTACGGAGTCGTGCAGCAGCCAGGCAGGCAAGGAAGAGCTGCGGTATTTGGAGGCACACCAGCGCCAAGCGCAATGGGACCAGACGAGGGCAGCATCAGACAGCTACCATGGCATTCGCTCCTGCTACGGTGCCTTTTTCTCTTTCTCGATGCGAGGGGGCGGATGATGTGGGCGGCGAGCGGAATAAATGAGAAAAAAGAGGCTTACATGGACGACGAGGGGGGCGGGCCTAACTAATCTCGATTCGATTCCATCTGCAAGGCACATGTAGCTGAGCTTCATGTGCAACCTTGTACTTTGGGCGAGCGGGCGGTTCTTGACCCGTCGGCTAGGTACACTTTACTTTTCTGCCGACGACGGCATTGAGAGAACAAGCCGGGGCATCATCAGCTGTGAAAAAAAAAAGGATCCTCTAACTAAGAGTTGCTTTTTCCGTAGTAGTAGTAGTCGTCGTCGTCGTTTTCTCCCAGTCGTCGTGTACTTCTGACAGCTGCAAGCCGCATCTTGGGAGGTGTCGGACCTCTCTCCCTCCAACTCACACAACCTGATACATGCGCATGCAGATGTACACGCGAATGCGCCCACTGTCTCTGCTTTGGCTGCCTCGCCGTTTCAATTAGCTCACTCAGACGCCGTCTGGCAGCTTGTTTATTGTTTTTTCTGTCTGTCCTTATTCCGCGCTGTTCAACGCCTCCGATCCTCAAACATACGCCCCTCCTTATCGAACCGTTTACATACGAGAGGTACCTCGACTGCCTCTCCCCCGACGACTTTTTTTTTTTACCCACGGGCCGAAGGGACGTTACAACAGGGCAAGCAACAAACGACGACATCCAACCAGCACCAGCTCAACATCATTAAGATAATCACCCGTCACCCGTTGTCCGTCACCATCATCACCCGTTCATCACCATACAATTTGCCATCACGTATCAATCGCCAGTGCCCCCAGCCATCCCCCCTCCCGCCGGCCGACTGATTTACCCCATTATCACTATCGCCTCTCTTGCCCCCCCCACCAGGGACCGCCACACCTTGCTCGTTGGGTCGACTGACCTGACTCGATTCATAACCGCCCCCCTTCCAAACGGACGACTTGAATTTCGCTCGCCGCGCCGGGTACGCTACACTAGACTGGGCTTTGGCTTGTGCCCCGGGCCAATTAACGCCGCACCTTTTCTCTCCGGGCGCTGCTTTGTCGGACCAGTGGCTTCCCGCTCGTCTCATCCTATTCCCACTCGAGCAAGCCAGAAGGGAAGGGGAAAAAAACTGCACGACCAAAAAGGTGACCCCCAACCGTCTCCTCGGAATAGGCGCCGTTTGGGCAAAACTCACAGACGAAGGTCCATCAGAGTCACTCTCTCAGCTGCTGAACCTGGCTCGACTTCCTTTTTCCTGCACCCCTGTGTCACCTGCCATCATCGTGCGTGGTGTGGTAACTTGTGTGTGTCTTTGCGTTCCCGCAGCTCTATTCTATTCCCTAATTCCTCTTCACCTCCGCCCCTCACCTCCCCCTTCTTTGCTTTGGCGCAAAACTTCGTTTCGTTTCTTCCCTTACACAGCGTCGCTCATCATTCTCTTCAAATTCAAAACACCCCCGGCCGTCAAAACTCCATCCTGGTCCCCGGCCCATATTACCACCAAATTCTTTTTTTCTCTCTTCCTTCGGTGACAAAGAACCCTTGCCTGGCTCGCGCACCTGGGCCCAGATCCCTGGTCTCGCTCTCTCCCCCCAAAAAACCAACCTTGGGGACCCTACCCGCTGGACTCATCCCGGCTTCCCCGTTGTCCAGGGTCGAAGCGAGTTGTACAAGACTCCAGTTTGCGGTGATTCATTCCGACCCTGCCTGTTCTGTCTGTGCCTTGGCTGAAGGAGCTGAGAAGCTGCCCATCGAATTTTTCTAGACGGGTGGTCCAAACGTTGGAATTTCCGACATCCGTCGTCGATTAACGTCATTGAACCGCAACCTTGCGCGCCTGGGGTCATTTCCCTGGCCTCTAGCTTGCTGACCAGCAGTTCTTCAAGGCCCCGTCGCGCACACCCCCCCGGCTGACGAGTCTACGCTGGTTGCGACTTTGTTTCTTTGCTTGCGCTTTGAAACTTGTCGATGTGCAGACCGCATTCGCTCATCCAGCAGCGATCGTCGTTCCTTTAAACTGCGGCCTCTGGTTTTTCATTCTCGCTTCCGCTAGGACGTTGACGCATCCAAACAGCGGCGAGCTGCCCTCTCTTTGTCGCGCCGCCCCCTTTGCCTCTGCGAGTCGAGAGGTCCAGACTCATCCCAAACCATAGACCGTCTCAGAGGCGAGAAGCCACACGCCGGCCGCGTCCCCCTCCATTTACCCAAGGAGCTCGCATCTTCGAATTTTTTTTTCCGACCTCCCTTCATTCATCTCAACCGGCCATGCCCCGGTAGCAATGGCCCAGGATTCCTTCTGCGAGCTGTTCAACATTGCTCCTGCGCGGCCACTGCCACTGCCTGCGCCCAGAGCCTGAGGCGGTAGCGAAGCCACTAGTTAGGCGAACTTGCGACCCAACACCACTTTTCGACGACTGCGGTCAACATCACGACGCTCCTTTCTTTTCTTTTCTTTTTCATCCAGCACGGCCACGCCTAGTGCTTGCTCTCTTGCCAGCGGCACCTCACGCCGGAGGGCGCGTAGAGGCCATTGCTGCTTCGTTTCTGACGTCTCACCCACCTCACTAACACCGGGCTGCATCGATCTGCAACCAAAGGTCCCTCCCTCGCCCTCGTGCCTCGCTGCATGCACACTCACAAATCCGCAGCCATGATTCCCGCAGCAATCACAATTCCCCCCAAAGGCTCCACGGGCATGGAGCCCATCGTCTCACCAAAATCTCCCAACCGCAAATTTTCCCTCTACGCTCCCCGCATGCGTGACGACGATGACCCGGTGCCGGCCGCCGCCGATGCATCGCCGCTTCCCTCGCCGCAGCTGCCGCTGTCCTCCATGTCATCACCCACATCTCCGCGCGTGCAGATTGTTCCGTTTGGCCAGGCTTACCGCAGCATGCAGGAGGAGGACGACGAGCTGGGACAGTTGCCGCCGCTGCCAATGTCCCCGCGGTGGGATTCGCTGTCCAACAGCTCCAAATTTATCCTGCAGCCAACAGCGTCTCTGGGTTCCCACCCAGCCTCCCCCAGGGACACTCCGCCCCATCCTCCCTCTCCATTCGCATACGAGGCCTACAGCGTCGCCTCGTCTCGAAACGCATCCCCGACGCTCGCCTCCAAGTCGTCCCTTGCTGATCTGCGTGCCTTTGACGCTGCCGCCGTGCCAAAAGCACCGTCCCCGGTCGAGAACTTCTCGCGGCCCAGGAAACAGAGCATCCGCCAGCCAATCACGGACCCGGCCAAGACCCGACCCACCCCCAGCTTCAATCCGGCCGACCAGTACCTGGAACTCGTCAGCTCCCCAACTCAAAACCCCCTTTGGCCGCCGAATCGTCCCCGTGGTCCCTCCGTCTCATCGTGCCAATCGTCCTCGACTTACCACTCAGCGCTCTCTCCGCCACCCTCAGAATTCCACGAACCCCTTCCCCCGAGAACACGCCCCGTCGCCAATGGGGCTACCACCACTGCTCAGCGACCGCCGCTAACTCACAATCACACGGGTGGTTCAGCGTCCCCCAGCGCTGTCGCCGCGCCCTGGATGAGTGGAGAGGAGCTTCGGTCCAGCTTCCGCTCTCAGTTCACGGAGTCTACGGCCCCGGGAACTGCCGTCACAGAGCGGAGCAGCGTGTTGACAAAGGACAGCTCTGTGACCTCGCTCTACCCCCCTGCAGATGGTGAAGCAGAGAGCCGTGGTCAGGGGCAAGAAGTCGACGCTGTCGAAGACGGCGCCGACGACGACGACGAGTTCAGTCTCGACGATCTTATGGGCATGTACGAGAAGGGTTTCGACGACGACTCGGACATTGAATACAACAACGAGGACGAGCGTCCTGCCAGTGCAGCATCAAATCTCGAATACGACCACGCTGGTCCGCGCCCCGACACTGCCGCATCTGACGCCAGCTTCCCCATGCCTCCCAGACCAGTCAGTTTGACATCCGACCGTAATTACAGCAGGGACTCACGGCCTCCCACCTCGACGTCCGAGCGCAGGTACAGGGATTCTCGTCCGCCTACCTCGACATCTAACCATAATTATAATAGAGAAGACTCCCGCCCGCCCACCTCGATGTCCAACAACGACGACAACGCCAACCAGGAGTCTCGCCCCCCTACAGCCATGTCGGAAATGGTACCGCACCGCGCTTCAATCCACATCCAGGTCGACGACGATGACGACGAGGAGTTCCCCTCGCGCGACGGCAATGGCGACAAGACCTCTACTCTAGACCGGGAGATTCGGATGTCCAAGATGATCTTTAAGAGCCCGGCCTACATCGCCTCGGTCCCGCACATTGCCGAGAATCTCGCCCACAGCAGCAGCATGGACAAGCGCGACTCGGCCAAGTCGATTGATTCCGAGCCCTCCATCGCGTCCCAACAGCCTACTCCGTTGAGCGAAAAACCCCTAGTGGCCTCTTCTCCCCTCGCCGAGAGGGCCTCACACATTTCTCCACCTACATCTCCCCCCATAGCTGAGACACCTACTTCTCCTCTGCCGTCACCGCTCGCCGAAAAGCCCGCCTCTGGACCTCTCTCGCCCCCCATCTCACCACCCCCGCAATTGTCTGCAGCACCGGTACAGCCGCCGGTTGTTGAGGAGCCGGGATTCCGAGACCGCTACGGCTTCAAGAAGGAGAATCAGCACATCACCCGCAAGCAGTACGATGATTGGAATGCCGGCTACAGCGAGTACTTGGCCCGACGACGAAAGAAGTGGGTCGCGTACCTGAAGGACAATGCGCTCATGACGGACAAGCCGAACCGATTCCCAGCGCCCAATGCCAAGACGAAGCGGTTTGTTCGCAAGGGAATTCCCCCGGAATGGCGAGGTGCAGCCTGGTTCTACTACGCTGGTGGCCCTGCCATCTTGGCCCAGCATTCGGGTCTCTACGACAAGCTCACGGTCAAAAAGCCAAAGGATGTTGACGCCGAAGCCATCGAGCGGGATCTCCACCGCACATTCCCCGACAACATCAAGTTCAAGCCACCTGGTGGGTTCCAACCACAATCGGCGAGCGCGAGGGCTAGCCAATCCACTGTCTCGGATGACTCCTTTCGCCGAAGCCCAGTGCCGCCGCCGGGTTCGGAAGATGAGCCGCCGATCATCACCTCGCTTCGCCGGGTGCTGCACGCGTTCGCCGTGTACAACCCGCGCATTGGGTACTGTCAGAGCCTGAACTTCCTCGCTGGGCTTTTGCTTCTGTTTGTGGATACTGAGGAGCAAACCTTTTGGCTGCTCAACGTCATTACTCGTATTTACCTACCGGGAACCCATGAGACTAGTCTCGAAGGTTCCAAGGTGGACCTTGGCGTGCTAATGACGGAGCTCCGGGATACCATGCCGGGCATCTGGGACAAGGTTGGTGGTGATCTGGAAGCTGTTGATGCGGGATCCCGACCCACGACCGGCAAGTCAATTCGTATGACGCGGAAGCGCAGGGATCTTGCCCGCGTATCTACCGATCGCTTGCCTCCCATTACCGTGTGCATGACGGCCTGGTTCATGAGCTGCTACATCGGAACCCTACCCATTGAGACTACGCTCCGCGTGTGGGACGTCTTCTTCTACGAGGGCTCCAAGACGCTCTTCCGCATCGCCCTGGCTATTTTTAAACAGGGCGAGAGCGAGATCAAGTCCGTGTCAGACCCAATGGAGATGTTTGGCGTTGTGCAGGGCATTCCCCGCAAGCTGATTGACGCCAATGGGCTCCTGGAAGCGTGCTTCAAGCGTCGCAATGGCTTCGGACACCTGAGCCAGGACACGATTGACGTGCGGCGACAGGAACGCAGGGCCAAGGTGCAGTACGACAAGATTCAAAACAACAAGGGCAACAAGACGTGGGCGGTGGCTCAATCAGAAGACCGACCCAAGGAGAAGAGCCTATTTGGGAAGAAGCGAACCCAAACTGGCGTGTAATAACACTTACTAGCTTGCACACGTGTGCAAAGCAACCAACCACATACATTCCCTCCAAGCATTTTCTTAGGCTTACCTTATCTTCTCGGTGTCAACGACACCGACTCCTCTTTTCCTTTTACTTTCACAACCTACACTGGCGAAGCCTACAGCATACCAAGACTGAGGTGGCGGAGCTACCAGCTCTAATTATGGCATGGCGTTTCAGCGGCTGGCACGGTTCGATTTTACACTGTTGACTTAGCGGCAATGTCTGCATTTTTTTCTTTTCCATTTCGACCTTGAAAGGCCTATTTTCGTACGGGCATAGTATCGCTTATTACTTTTTTCTTCTTCTTCAAACCTTTTCTTTTATTTTCAGAATTGTCTTTCATAAAACGGAGAAGGACAGGATGCTTTTTTTTTTTTTTTTTTTTTTTTTTTTTTTGGAGGACGGAACGGGACGGTCGGACGGGCATGGATCTGACGGATGCACGCCTTGAGGAAAAGACAAAAAAACCTGGTTTAACTTAATGACGACGGTTAACGGCTGCACTGCGACAACTAAAAAAATACCCAATAATGGGAGGAAACTCTTGACCCACGACGCGACGGAGCGCACACGGGAGGTTGTCTGGAGCGATTATTCAAAGATGTGCTGCCAACTTTCTCTTCATCAGAGAAGGGAAAAGAAAGGGTGGTCGTGGGGAAGGGTCTGTTTTGTTTGATTTTTATTTATATCCTATAGAGAGGACTCATGTACGAACTGCATAGAGGTGGTGGTTTTCCGAGCATCTGTTAGAGATGGCACTCGATGAAGTGATATCCAAATGGAATGACTGAAATTTCAAAGCATTACACATCTACAATGATTGAGCACATTTGTTTATTTTTCAACAGTGAATGAGAAGAAGAGAAGAAGAAGGACAACGCCAAGTAATTTTTTTTTATTTGGTGAGTGAGGGCTAAACTGATGTCTTGTGCGTGTGTCTGTCTGTTTTTGCTGGTTCAGCCAGTAAATACAATACGGGTGGATTCCCCGCCGATCCATGCAAGCAACCCATTTCAGTAATAACCTGATGTGTGACTGTGTCTGTGTGTTGTTGCTGTTTATGGCCGTCTTCCCAATCAATCAATCAATATAACGTGTCGAATTTCGTTTCATCATATCATGCTATAGTGGATAGAAAGAAAGAAAGAAGCAAAGAGGCGAGAAAAGAGTTGAGCTTTGGGAGAGTCACTCTCTCTTTCCCCTTTCCTCTTTCTTGCAAAAGTGGTAGTCGTGATGGTGGATAGGTGATGGATGGATGGGGTGTTCTTTATGCCACGGGAGGGAAGTTGGGCTCCTCCATGGCGTACTTCTCAACGTTGGTCTTGACCTTCTTCTCCCACTCGGCGCGTTCGTTGCGGTACTCGTCGGCGATGCGCTCCTCGAGGGGGTCGTCGGGCTGGGGCTCGAGGAGGAGGTTGCTGAGGGCCTCGAGGACGGAGCGGAGCTTGGTGGAGGGCTTCCAGGCGTCCGACTTGAGGAGGCCCAGGCAGATGTTGCCGAGCGAGTCGTTTGTGACGTTGGGGTGGTAGATGCGGGTGACGAACTTGACGACGGGGGGCTTGAAGGGGTAGTCGGTGGGGAGCGTCAGGAGGATGCCAAAGACGCCCGGGTGGTAGGCGCTGGGCTGCGGGGGGCGGAGGGTGACGTGCCAGGTGTGGATGGTCTCCGAGGGCGGGAGGGTGACGGTGAAGCCTGGTGGAGGGTCTTGGGAGACTTCGGCGTATTCCTGGTGGTTTTTGGGAGCACCCGTCAGTTCAAGTTCTGTTGGCTGGGGCTGTCTGCATGGAGGAGGCGGAGGAGAAGGAGGGGAGTTTGGGGGGTTTGGAGATGGGAGAGAGAGAGAGATAGGGGTATGTGTTGTTACCTTGCTGATGCGCTTGGTCGACATTGTGAGGTCGGCTTCGTTTGCTTGTCTGGACGGGACGGGCTTCGCGGGTGCGATGATGGATGAGGCAGCTTGTGCTTGTGTCGGCGTGAAGCTCAGCTGGGCTGGGGGGAAGCTTGGTGGGTGGGAATGGGTTGGTGGTTTGGTGCTAATGCAGATCGCTTGGTGTGCAGCAGCAGCAGCTTTTGAAACCTTGTTGGGCCCGCGTCTTGCTTGCTTGCTTTTTCCTGCAGAACGGAAACGTGCAGTGTTTTTTTTCTCTCTTCCCGCTGTTTGTTTGCTGTGCTCGGGAAGGACAGAAAGATTGAACGATGACAGGGGATTTTCTTTTTTTGCAGAAACTGGGTTGGAGGCGGCGAAGTGAAGGGTATGATGAAATGGAGCGATGGTGGGGTAAAAAGAGCTGTCGGTGTCTGTCACACGGCGAAGGAGAGGCGAGGAGTGGGACAAAGAGGGGCAGTTTTTCGGGCCTGTCTGTCTCAGCTTCGGCAGTCTCAGCTTAGGCAGACAGACGGAGGGGCTCTGCCTGTCTGTCTGTCTGTGGCCTGTGGTGGGGCGCGCCCTCTTAGAAATGCACACGCTTAGTGAATGCTTAGCGGTTGCTTACAGACCAGTTGGCTCTGCGTACGGGAACAGACAGACAAACTTCACTTGCGGGGCCGGCCTCTGTTTGCTTGGTCATTCCCGTCGGATACTGGCCTACGATTGTCTCAATACGCAAACAGAGGACAGAAAACATGGGACACCAAATCAGTACAGCCAAGACACCCCTATCAGGCTCATGTCTCCTTTAGATCCTTGTGCAGATATCATTGCAATTTTAGGCATAAAATAAATATCCTAATTTATATACCAATTAAATGAACTTTAGTTTATCCTATTTTATTCAGGTCCTGGTTGCAGTGCTTTTTGCTGTCTTTGCCCCGTTTGATACGATACGGGCTGTTTGTTTGCCAGCTTGTCTGTTTGCTCATTTGCTCGCTTCTTCTTGCTTGCTATTCCCGTTCCCGTTTCCGTTCCCGTTGTTTGTATGCGGCTTGGAACATACGTTTGTTTGTACAGACACCAAAGTAACACCCGACACGGGCTGGCTGTGGGACTGGTGACGCTTCATCTGTTTGTTGCCAACTCATCGCCATCATCTGGCTCTGCATTTCAACTATATATCCCACAACTTCCCCCTTCCTCATTCCATCTTTCATCCTCATCCTCATCCTACAAATCCACTTGTATATATACACTGCCATCGATCGACGACTTCCACCTTCCATTGCACTCGTCCATCCACTGCCAGGTCGCCCAACCACAGTTGGGTTTGCAACCAAGGCAAGACATTTCGCGACACAGACAACATGGCCGCCTTCAAGGCTTACAGTATTTGATCTGACCCCTCCTTACTGATTTTACTTCCATTTTTCGGCTTGTTTCCAAGCTCGCTCCCACCCGACCATCGACGTTTTCCTGGATTTCGACAGCGACCTTGTGGAGCTTGGTATTCCCAAAAGAATCTCATGAAGCTTTCCTCAAGGCCTTCTCATGGGATGGTCGTGCGGAAATTTCCAGGTACTCCTCCTCCCAACACTCTTGTTTACCTTTTCTTTTTTTGCTTCCCACTGGATTCTGCGTTGTTCGTGTCTCCTGATGCTAACTCTGAAGCCCTTAGTCAATGTGGACAATGGAAACGTCGTCGCCCTTGTACCTGACTTCGACACTGCGCCCTTGTATACAATCGAACCATGCCTACCTGGTTCATCTTTGCTATTTTCAGTTGACTACAGTGAACATCCAGGGCTGATTTCGGCAGTAAGTCAAAACTCTCATCCCACAATCTTTTCGCAGTAACTCATCGTTTGGCGAGATATCTTGGGAGATGAGGAATCCATGCAAAGATTGCATGCTTCCAGAGAAGTTTCTACTTATTGCACCAGATGGAAATAATCTTTTGATTCCCCTACTGGACTTACCCAACAGCAAAGGGCTCTTGTCCAGGACATGCGAGTATCTTCTCAAAACGGTTCATCTTACGTCGACGCAGCAGACTCTGGTGGCAGTGGGGCGAATAACACTCCCATTTCTGATATGCAACAACCCTGCAACCGGAACCCCTGGCCTGGCTGTGATGTCAGCTCGGGCGACTCTCATCTGGGGAGATCCATCGAGGATTTCAGCAAGCTGGCAGAACCCAGTGGTAATGACTGGTCTGGCATGTTGTCACGGGATCAGATTGTATCCAACTCATTGGCGGTTGCCCAATGGATGCAAAATAAATGCCGGGCCAGTCTGCTGGGCTTCTTTCACTCATAGTGAAAGCATCTCAGCATACTTTCGGAACGGTCAAGTGTTTCCTTGGTTGCACAACGCCGTACGGGAGAGCTTATGCATTAAATCAAACGGTTTAAATGATTGGTAATGTGTCTTGACTCCTTTGTCATGTGTGTGCTAACAGGCCACAGCTACCGCTCACTTTGCAACAAATCCGACTCCCAAACTAGGTTTCTGTCGTATCACCTGAAGCAACGGTTGCCACAAGGTAGCGCGCCGAGTTTGCGGCCAGCGCAAGCGGCACTCGGCCTGCTGTGGGCAGGATTTGTTCGGCATTGACATTTTATGCTGGATTCGCACGACTCATGGGACGTGAGCCCGTGGGGTCATCACCTACGAGAATAGGTCCAAATAATCCTGTCGACGATGCATCCAACGGCTCTGGTGAGTATGTCCTTTAAATGTTTACTGTACGCGTGCTGACAAACCATTGCTACTTTTGGCAGTCATCGAGCTCTATTTTACGATAAATCCGACGACGGGGTCCCATTGTCCTTGAAATTCTTTCCAAGAAAACAATGGGATTACCTGAAGTTGCCTCGGATATCTGATCCTGTCCTCGGTGCACGCGCCCCTGTCCAAGTGAGTTGCCGTTGGATCCTACCCGCGTGTCCTGCTAATACGTAACAGTCATGTACCATATTGAACACTATCGTCCCCACCTCCCCAGAAGCTTTGCCAATCAAATGGCCCAAGGATTGCTGTCTGTTAGATATATCCACGAAACTGTGGCAACTGGTGTCAAAATGGGACCCGTGTCTGCACATCACCATGCCTAACATTGACACTAATGCTGGCTTTCGCACCCATGCGTTAAATTCCGCAACCGACAATTTACAACCTATGCTACTTCGTACTTTGCCCCGGACTGGGCCACTTTCTTCTCGCGGGGGCAGTGGGCCTCTGCAAGAAAAGCACCGCTACGGAATTCGACGAGAACTGGAAGTCCCTTGTCGAAGTCTCCGACTTATTGAACGGTGGACAGCTGGCGCTTGACAGCTGGTGCTTGCGACAACACCTCGAGTCTACCTACCACGGAGAGTTCCAACTCTCAACCTTGTCCGACCGCCCCTTCAAGCCTGCCTTGACCATTGGAAGTCTCTCAGCGATCATACAAGCACAGAGCTTGCTCTCGCATGCGCGAAATCAAGGCGATCAGCTCGCTGTCATGCAGCACCTGACACTTACGGGTGATTACAAAGTCGACAACGCGGCTCGGATCAGCGCCCTGACAAAGTCGCTGGCACAAATAGACAGACGCAGCGAACTCGCCGTTGCGTCCAGGAGGTGCTACGACCTGGTATAGCCGACAGGCAGAAATTGCCGACTCTGCCATTTTATATCTGGACTTTCGGGATAAACGATTGATGATCGAAGATATCAGCCTACAGAGACGAAAACGGCGTATTATCCTCTTTGAACTGGGACCAGGGGCTCCCAAGTCTATCTGACACCGGTCGCATTCTCGATTGGGTGTATGGGCTACGAACTGCTTTCCTTAGGAAAAGAAGTTGTCAATGAATCCACCGTCAACGACCAAGCCCCCAGTACCAATGAAATTGAAAAGTCGTGGGTAGATGCCTCGGTTATTCTGAACGAGGGCTATATGATCAAAAACTTTAGGACTACCGTGAGTCGCATTGTCCATAAGATCCCGCGAGAAAACATCATGATTGCCATTGGGACATAAAACCAGGCAATATTGAGGAACTCAAGATTTGCATTCGACTCATTTGGGACAATGCATCGAAAAACTTGATCTCTGTGTCACATGTTGTCGTTATCGCAACCCAACGAACCGTCTCACTCATTCCCTGGCGACATCGTTCTGGCAAACAGCGTCCGGCTTGACCGAAAACTCTGAAATGCTTCTCAGCTCGCATCGTAGCGATTGGGAATCTTGCTTCATAAGCATATCAGACATCATCTTGCGGCTGGAAATCGAGTGGAAATTAATACCATCGAGAAGAACACAAATATGCACCGCAAGAGCCCCCACGTGTGATGGGCTGCTTTCTGCTTCACAGCCAGACTATTTCTCTTCTGTCCCAAACTTGAGCATGATTATTCGAATGAAAAATGTCTGAATCACCATCTGACAGCCCCGTCTTGGCCAAATATCTGCCTGCAGCGGATCAACCATCACGGATAAGCTTGAAGCATCACAAATGGAGAAGGGACATATGGCACCTTGGCAATGGAGTTCTTCGAAAAGGAAATGATTAAATTGGGAGCCATATGCCCGAGAAATGACCGTGACAACGCCTTGTAGGTATCTGCCAGATGGAGAGTGATGGTGCTGGTCACTAAGCCAAATACAATTCGGTGCGTGCTGGGGGAAGATGTGAAAGCTTTCCGGAAAGACCAGGAACATTTATGTCTGCGTTTGAAGCTTAGACTTTGGAACTACAAGAAGGAGTATTAGTTCCGTGCGACGGTGCTTTTCTGTCGATGCGCCAGCAAACATGAGGCTCAAACTGGCGTCCCTGCCAGTAACGACTGGCCCACCTCTTTTCACAGAGCGCGCATTTTTATTGGATGATCAAAGAATTCTGCGCCTACCTAATAAGGTTGTGAAAACTGAGTTTGAGGGGTGCCCTGCTGAGTTGACCGAGGGAGGAGGCACTGCAACAGGAGAGCGACACTCTCCTTGTCGCCGATTCCATTCCCCATATCAGCTCACACAAGAATCCCAATACTGCAATGAAGCTGTTTGAGGGGAAAGTAGACCGCTCAACAAGAAACGCAGCCCGTATTGTGACTCTGGGGGGGCCGCAGTATGGTAATTGGACCACCAGACATGCAACTAGAAGAACGGAGAAAACGTTCACCGAAACGCGTTAAAGCTTTAGGATAAATGGTGCGAATTGCACTGAGGCAAGTCAGATAATGCCAGTGAACCCATTTGAAGCCACACGGCACAAGCACGTACTGGGCACTGATTCACCAAATTTGTTGATTTCGCCAAGATAAAGCCTTCATTTCAGCCGAAGTCAGCGATCTAAGTGACAAACAAAACAGGCCGAAACGAGCAGAGCGCAAGACTTTCGTGGGATTCCAGTTCTGTCACACCTCATTTCGGCCTTCAACGCGCCTTTTCTCAGATATGATATAGAGTTGAGGAGTGCTCATGCGAAAATACTTGCTGGAGCTCTTATATGTGATATCATTGATATGGAAGACCAGCTGGTCATTTTCAGATGCAATGTTGGCGTGAAGAGCGGTACCACTTCATCTTGGCCGATACTGGTTGGTCTCTCCTGGCCACGTCAATCGCGCCGTTGAGTAGTCACGTCCTGCCGATACTTGGCAAAGCCGGTGCCAACTATCTAGAGGTTTGGCTTGCTTTGAAGGCTGACAACGTAGCGATAATCTCGACAGACTTACGGTCGCTCACTCAACGCACCCATCCGCCTTCGGACATACTTCGCCTGCCGAGAGAAGTCTTTACCTTCGAGACGCCCACCAGAACCTCTTCCCGCATTTGGAAGATTTCATGGACTGGTTGAAGTCTATAACGAAGATATCTAACGGACAGCTAGAGGTAACTCGCCAACTCAGGAGATTGCGTCCCGAAGCACTTGTTGCAGATTTCTCAGCGAAAACTTTCGTGTCACCACATAACCAAACGCTGAGCCATGGGTGTGCTGGAGAACCGCAGCGAATCCATCTTAGAATTTGTACCGGGGTACCTGCCCGCGAGTGAACTCGGGTTTTTGGTCTCGACGCGGAAGTTGAAAACGAACTAGGCAAGGGGCATTATCAGGGCCATGCGCGGCCTGTACCTACCAAGCTCGGCGGATGGGGCGACGAGAATATCGAGTACCTCCTGCTCGAAGTGACTAAGCTGGGCGATTATTCTGCTGGGTTTGAAAGGCTACTGGCCATTAAACTGACTAGTTCCCCGAGACGGGACCGAACCGTACATCGAAATTGTTAGAGGATGGACATGGATACGGAATATTGTGAGGACATTTCCGCTTCTCCAATTGCCATTAAGCCTTGTTAAGCCTTTTTCCATGTCTGAAATCAGTACAGATGGTAAAGGCAACGAAGGGAAAAGACACTAGAATGACTACAGCCATGACAGAATGGTCAGTGCTCGCGAGTCGTCACACCGTTTAGGTTGTTCATTCCAAGTCACCTGCGTCACTGGAGCGAAGACTCCAGGCACATCTACGATACATTGTACGCTCTGGCTCGTTCCTAAAGACCAATCAATTGACGCTTTATCCGTGTAGCAGCTGTGGTCGGGTTGAGTGTGGTTGGTGATGTGGACCAGGTGCCGACAATGGCTGAGCAGACTCTGAACGGTGTTTCTTTGCACCAAACATTCGGTCTTCAATTTCCCAAAGAGGTTCTTCGGAAACACCACGCCAAGTCATCCCTAGCCGCTCTCTCCAAGACCAAATAGCAACGAAGACAAAAGAGTGACGAAGGCACTCAGGACGCGCCATTGCGGCGGCGCAAAATCCCGCGATTCGCAAACGGTCAGCGAACCCCCCATAAGTAACTCACCCGGGCAAACTGTCAGACCGCTTGCACTCATGTGGAAGAGCTTGGGACTCGAATAGATGCCAAAACCAGGCCTCGGCCACGTTCCATTGATGAATACTTTTGCCGAGGGATATTTTCGCCATCGTACTTGGAAGACGAGCCTAACATACAAGACTTGAAAGATAATTCCTATGTCGCTGTGCTGCCCATCTGGATATTGACTCGATCCATACTTGCCGCTGGTTGTACATTCGATGGCAACATGCAGTCAACCTTCCGCATCCCAGAGATTCGACTTCGACCACTGGGTATCCATCGTACATCCAGATGACAAAGATCGCCTTGCAGTTCAAAAAAGCAGACCGTCATGTATGTGGACACCCCCTGGAGGAGTAAGCACCGAGGCGTGGAAGAGAATCCATGATCGGTGATTCCCCCACGTCAGGCGAGGCCCTCAAAAGACATCAATACCGATGGTCCTGGATGTTATACACATAGAACCTAGCAAACTCAGAAAGGCTAGAGCATATTTTCAGCTTTTGTAACGTGATACGATTACTGGATGTTCTTATCCTGTAAAAAAAAGCCTGAACAAGGCCAATTGTTGCCTCGGCGAAGATATAACCTGCCCCTATACGATTAATTTATAAGCGGTGGATCTGCGACAGGTTAAGGAGGAGGGCAAAGTTGCGAAGGATATGATGGCTTTATATCACCAACTTCATTACATGCAACGGGTCGAGAAAATCCAGGGTTGAATGAAGATGGGGAAGGCGTCCGGGGGCCTCGCAGCCGACGTTGGCCCTTTACCCACACCTCAACATTCATATAGACGCTGACTACGATAGAACGAGAAGTGTTGGATATTTAATTGCACGCATTGATCTCACTTTTTTTTCTTGGTGCCTGAGAAACCAAGTTCGAGATTCATCCTGAAATGCTGGAAGCCGGCGCGGACAAGAAGGAAAAATGACGCCACAGTTAGAAGTCAATGAAGGCGACCCAAAAGCACGAGTCATGATTCAGCGCCCATATGTATGTTGGGGTTACCTAATCGAATGGTTCAATCAATGATTCTAGAGAGCTTGCAGCAGACGTCCTGGACGGGGTCAACTCTGCTTCTCTTGTTTGAAGAGCCATCTGCAGTTTCTTTTTTTTAAAACTATCCGACTTTTCGCCTTCGAGCCCATTTGGGTTTCGGAGCCCATGTCCACATTGACGGGGATTTCTTTGCCCAGACAGCTAACATTATCCGAATTACTTGCCTGGGCAATCTGGATCGGGACGGTGATACTGCGTCTCACTGGTTTGGTCGAACCCAAGACGGTTTCCATCAGATGAACATATAAACAAGGGCCTCGCCGATGACATTATTGCTCCTCAAGGTCTCGGTGTCGCCAGAGGGCTTGATGATGCGCTGTTCATGGCCACACATGAGGCAGTTTGGGTTCGTTCACCTCTTGGAGAATAGGCCGCCGTTTGAACAACCCGGCTGCCATCTTTGACGATCAACACACCTTTAAAGTGATGTGAAATAACGAGTTTAACCCATTAATTAAAGACGTCCATGCCCGTCAATTGACGGTTAAATTTGAGAGGCTATCTACAACTATCTCGCTGTTTACACAAAAGAAGAGTCACCATAAATCGATTTCTATTGCAACACCGTAAATGCGTCCAAGAAGACAGACAAGGACACAAACACTTCATACTGATGATTGTTTGACTAACGACATCATCTGTATGTAGCCTTGATGATGTTGAGGCATGTTCGGCTTTCTGTAAGCTCATGAAATAGCTACACAAGGACGATTACGCGATGTCTGTTTCTTTACCTAGTATGATCCAACTTGAATCCCGACTACCATGCACTGATTTGCCTTTGAGCGTCGTCATGCCGGGCTAAAAATGCTGCCGGAGTTTGCGTTGCCCAACGGCCAACGGCTGTCCGCTATTCCTCGATGGCCCATCAGATTCGTCGAAAATGAGCCCTAGAATATCATCAAGCGGTTCATCAACAAACGAAAAGTTTGGGTGGACAACAGGCTATGCTAACAATACCAACCTAAAGTTTGATGGCAACAAACTAATCGGGGGTCAGACCTCAATGGCTATAGTATGAAACTGCTCAGGACCGATCAACAGGGTTCTATACGAATTATTTCTATGCTGACCAACCTTGGGTTTATCAACATCATTATCGTCGTGGTACGACTATGGCGGTTTGCAAAACGTTATGCAGCCGGGCCTCCACAGTCCACAGTGAGGTGGATTGTGGTGCAATTGGGCCTGCCCATTCCAAGCATCGTACCTCGGATCACTCAACGGGAATAAAGCCAAGACCCCATAACGACGATGTAGAGTAGTAATATTCAACATTCTCCAGAAACATCAAAATTCTTGGTTCCAAATTTGTTCTCCAAGGAATCTAGTGTTCCAGATCCCAGATTATCTGCCAGCGATCGAACCGTGGTAGCCATTGGTTGGGTTTGGAGATATTACCCAACAAACGCTGCCGAGCCAGACTTCTCGAGCGACAACGACGACTGAAGACACGTTGTGGACCAGTCAGGGATTTATTCGCGACCAATACTCACGCAAATATCTCTCAATATTTACTTCTGTACAGCACGGACGACGCCGTGCTGGCAGATTTTGCTCCCAAGGCCCGTGTCTGGACAAAATTACAGATTGGGACAAGGTCGTTCTGATCGGAGATGTCAGTCACCCTCTCTCTAGTTAGTCTCGCTCAATTTAACGTGAACTTTTTGTGTATTAATTGTTGAGATCCCGCAGGTGCTTTCGACTCTGGAGCAACATTTGCTATGGAAGATGGATGGATTCTGGCCAGGGCGCTAGAACATACCCACATCTGTCGGCCAAACTCAGCAGCACTCAATGATCTTGTTTGTCAACTGGAACAACTGGGCGTGGCACAGCTCGATGCCCAATTCTCCGATACCGCCCCTTTCCAGGTCAACCCACAATCCCCCGATGTCTCGATCAACATTAAACGCAAGCTGCTGGCCATGTTTGTGGGACTTATTGGCAGCCGCGACGCGACCTCGTTGTCTCAAGACCATTTGCATTTGTTGAAGGATGTTATTTCCACTGAGACGGCCTCGAGACGACTGTGAAAACTCCTGCCATTCATCATCTTGTTTCATAACCTACGTTTGTATTTTCCTCTCGTTTAGGATGTCTGCTACCCACCATACATGCTTCTAGCTCTCCTCTCTTTAAGCTCACCAGACCTCAATTCTCAACTTGTCAAACAAATCAGCACTGGCAAGGAGAATTATGGCGAATCCTAATGGATAGCTGCCGTGCCTCAAAGCACCTTCTCTACAGGTGTGGCTTGAGCATGTTCAGTCAAACCTTTCCTATTCTGGTACCCCCAACAAGGTGAGATGAGAGTGCCTACTGTGGCCGCAGGCGCACCAACCGCCATAGTTTCGTCCGACTTCTACGACTTCGAGAAGTGGGAGTGTCTGCAAATCCAACTGGGAGTTCAACAGCCTCGCGCACGACTGCCTCCTCCAGGGTCGCCCAAACCAGTGGCGGAAGCTGTGTTCGAGATATCACGCCGTCATCAAGACAAACTCCGAAGATGCCTCGCCTCCGAAATACATCTACCCGTAGTATGCAGCTATTCGCTCGATCCCCCACTCGCTATTCTTGCCCGCTAACGAACAATCAACAGTCATGCCCCACAAGCCACAACTTCATTCCTCTATCCATGAGACCCCGAGCCCGAGCCCCAAGAAAGCGCGACATGAAGTCCCAGAGAGGCACCTAAATCTCGTTTCTAACCTCCAACATACTCTTCTCATCATCGTTGACAGCGAAGGGGACATACAGGCCACCGAGATTCCTGCCATTTTCGGACCAGATACCGTGTCGAATGACACGAACTACCTGTCACCCCATATGCTGTCTAGCATGAGCGATGCTTATTTCGAGGAGATCGTTATCTCAGGTAGATTTGACCACCATGGAACTGGTGATACAAGCATGGCTTTCAAGGGTCATGCCAGACGAGGGTCATGTGGTGAAAGACCCAAGGACCACCGTCAGCCAAATCATCTGTTAAATCCCACACGAGAGCGTGATAATTATGACTGTTACGCCATTGAAGATGAACAAATAGTCAATCCGGCTGCCGTCGTTTGAGAATATATTTTCATGGCAATTTAAATAATCTATCAACAAATACAAGTTGACTGGGTTAGCGTTGACTGTCGAGATGAGAGGAGTCAACCAGGAAGACAAACTCTTCGAGACAAGAACGGATGATATATTTCGATACCCAATGACGAAGTTCCAGTCGCCATCATTGAAGTTAAACCTCGTTTTTACCAATTCTCAGTAAGCTCAGAAAACTTTTGTTATACTGCAACAGTCAGCCGAGGTGGCGGCCTAGGTGGCAACGCAACCCTTTCCATCTTCAGGACTCCTATGAGAAGAACCAGCAAGGCATCAAATGACCTCGCACCCCTCCTTCTAAGAATATATTCGCTTCAAACTTGTCTTATTTTCACACTGTGATGCGCGGAAAACTCGAAATAGCAGCAACGACCGTGGGATGGCTTCGGAACATGGCTAAGAATGGTCACGATTAAAAAACCCTTCTCTCAACAGCAGTACAAGATTTTAGCATCCCGCAACGTTCTTTCAGGGCAATTTTACTGCGGTTCCCTTGTGATCCTAGATGTGAAAGAGGCTTGTCTGATGCGTCTTTCAGAGAACGAAGCCTCGTGCTAACCCCTCGAAATTACGCAACCGTCATCGCAATCCGAGCGACTGACTCTGTGGGTAGCTTGTCAACAATGAACCTGCTCCCTGAAAATCGTGGGACGGCTGTTGCAAGAGCACAAGCCAAAAGTATGCATTCGAGAACCGAACCTCATGCCCGATAATTACAGCAGGGATGGCGGCTTCGTCAGAGGCTCGGTCAACATTGGAAATGAATTTTCGGAAGGCATTTGAATTGCACCTCTCAAGCTTTGCGTTTAGATATATGATCGAAATGCAAGCTTCCTACAACACCTCCCGCCAGTCTAGAACACTACCAAATGTGTTGCACGCCTGAATGAGAAATTCCTACTCCACACCAACAATATCCTTACCAGTAAGGTCAATTTTGTCGAGCCGAAGGTCGCCCACGCTGAAGGGCACTCCGGCTGCCAACGACCAAGAGCCATTGACGAGGTTTCGTACACAACGCCATGTGGGCAAAAAGCCAAGTGTTCATCACGATTTACTAGTTTATGGTCACCAGCCTCGACAAATGGCATCTTCAGCATTCTGGTCCGCTTTGGAACTCTTGAGAGTAATCCAATTCTCAAAGGATGCGTATCTATCGCACTGCGAATAATGCTTCCCAGGGCAACTCATTCGCTATCCAACCCGCCCTGCCTTTGTTGGCAAAAGATATACGAGAACTTGGAGATGTGGGGGATTTTCCAAAACATACCGAACAAAAGAGCACACAAACATTGGATGGTATAGATTCTAGAATGATGTCGTGGAACAAGATGAAGCAATTCCCATTCGATGTTTGTGCCGAAATGATGGTAGCTGCCACGGTTCATGCACTCCATAAGCACGCGTCACTAATTGTGCTATTTAAGGTCTCGAATTCACAGGTGCAATCATTGCAGCCTGTCAGTTGTTTGATTGGGACAGCCTACCTGGGAACATGTCTACTATCAAGACGGCCTCGGTGATGGAAAGGCCGGGTCCACAAAATGTCACTCAGGGCACGAAGTGAATGAGGCTGTTGATGGCAGGACTATCAAATTAAAATCCAGCACCAGTTCGAATTGAACAGTCAAAGTGGTTCAATCCACTATCACCATTCTCATCTAGTCTCGTACTAGTCTCCTTCTATAACTTGAACGATGTTACCAAAGCCCAGACCAGGCTTAGTGTAGCATTCAAGCTGATAGTGGAAATATGCTCGGAGCCCAGCCGAAGATCTTATTGCATGGACATAACATGCATGAGTGGCAGAACGAAGCTGGAAGTTTCCCAACTTCCTTCGGGACGATGCGACCGGGACTCTTAGTAAGATGCGTTGGGATAAATGACATCTTGACAACGCGACAAGCTTCCACTTTACAACGAATATGGCGAAAACTTGTGTCACCTTCAATTTATCTTTCTGTTGTGATCGTTTACGTCTCAACTTCGGTATAGCCATTGCCGCAGCACCAAAAATGCCGAGTGCGCGTCTGTCACCCGCAATATTTCCCTCGGGGTCATCACGCAACACAATTGGAAGACCATCCGAGAATTCTCAGCCAGCACGATTACCTGGTGATAGGTAATGGCCATGATGGGCCTAAGCCCACGACAACCACCCAATCACTTCTCTGGAACACACTCTACCATCGAACCTTTGATAGAAGTTGGAGGAAACAAACAGCAAGGCCCAGTATGAGCATCATTTATCTAGTCGCAAAGCCTCCATATGTAACTCGCCTAGATATCACATGTCTCGTCCTCACCCCGGCAAACCGTTCTTCAAAACAGCCTCTCAGAATGGCAAAGAATCACAAATGGAGTAGCAGCAAGTGATAATTACGCCCTAACTATTCAGATTTGAGGACTTCAGACGGATTGAGTAATCTGTACCCATTGAACCTCATGCACCGAAAATCCAACATGGCTATCATATCACACGCGGCAGAAGATAACTTACGGCCATCCATGCTAGTTTACGCCGCGTCGGCCTCGGCAGCCCATGCTCTTGCCAGCCTCTTCGAGCAGGTCAAGCAGCTCCTGTTGAACAGTGGCGCCTACACTCCCCCTCTCAACACTACCAATTGCGTCGATTAAATAAATGATACAGCCGTTGTCCTCGACTAGTTGTGCCAGGTTCTCGGTCGCCTCGAAGACATCGCTTGTAGGCCCCACAGTCGGCCGCCTGGCTCATGAACAAAATTATGTTCGCGGGTAATATGAGTACCCAATCTATGACAGCGTATCGGACAAGCGAGAGGTAAATTTCAATTCTGAATCATCCTGAATGGGTAAACGAAGCGTCCGAGTTCAAACAATAAGATACCACAAACGCCAGACGACTTCACGAGATCCTACTAGCTGAGAACAAGGATGCAAATAAATACGTACTCGATCAACTAAACCACAAACACGATACGCCACGGCCTCAAAGGTCATTTATGGGACTTCAATTACAGCACTACAGTTTTAGTTGCGCTTTTGCTAGAAAAAAAAGGGACTGGGGAGAATCAGGTAATGAAGGATCTGACCGTGGCCCAGCGGTGTACTGTTGCAACCATGTCATCACCATGAAGCAAAGATAGCCCAGAAACCATGGAACAAAACAGCTAAATCGCACTTCTAGCTGGCGTCCGCTCGATTGAGGAATCGAAAACCTGGGTTTATTAATTCTATCCGTCAGACGTCGCTTTTTGGTGGCCTAAAGGTATTTTGATCATCCGTTCACGGGCCCTGCTCTAGCTACATTCCCCTCCAGTATTCCCAAGCCCCATCAAGGCAGTGCTCCCATCGCCATCCTCGCCTTTTCATTCCCAATTCTTTATTCAACCCCTCGCGCCAGACTATACCCTTCACACAGTACACCCGATCTGCCAAAGACAACCTTCCGAGCCACGGTGATGATGGAGACCTTCCTGTGTCAGCGCGCCCTCAACCTTGACCCAGCCAGCGACTGCGCCAAATACTGGGGATCTGGTACCAGCTGCGACGATTCTCACCTCATTCCTAACGCCAACCTCAAGAAGGTTTACTTCATTCACCTCGGCTATGAGATGCACCCCAGGTCCATCTCGGAATGGGTGCGTGACAGGAGTGTACACAACCAGAACATTCCTCCATGGTTGCTTGTATATCAAAAGTTTCTCGAGTCCTTGGAGCGCCACTACAAAAGCTTGACGAGCAAAACGTATCTGGTCAAGCTGCTAGGCATCAATGTTCCCATGCCAGTCAGCAATATGGCAGCCATGAGCAAATTGCGTGTCGCCGTGGGGTCTGATCATCACCTTTCATGTAAATCTCCCCCGCCAATCATTCTAATTTGCACTCCAGAGCAAGTTGAAAGATGTGCTGAGCGAAATTGGCTCAATTCTGTTCACCTCGAGTACCAGGCTCAGAACCAACCCTGTAAGTTGGCATGCCCATACACACCCCCTGGGCCAAAACAAAAGAGAAGAAACATGCTAACTCTACGCTTGGGCTAGAAGTCTGGTCATTTTGAATGCCGTTTCAAACCGAGCTACTCAAACACGTTCTTCAGACATCATTCATTTGTCACAGTGGCAAAAGCATGGTCCTATTGACTCCGATGCGCCAACGCGATTTATCCTAACCGACCGATCATCAGCGACCAAAAAGAAATTATCCAAACATGAAGACTTTGGCAATCTCCCCGCTTGGTTTCATCCAACACGGCAATACCTCCGTTCCCAGCAATTAACGTAACCCAAGTAAGAGCAAATAAGCTCATCTTCTTTCTCTCCTGGAGCAGAAAAGTATCCAGCGATAATGAGGATAAAAAAAAGGCGAGCGTTTTCCCCCAGATCCGGATGGGTATATTATTCTACAGCTTCATTATCCCCTTACGCAGAATCGACCATGAATGCTAGGGAAACTGTCCTACATCGACCCACCGTGCGTCAAATGAAGTATGAAAATTACGTTGTATGAATACTCAAAATGAAGGGAATACCGCGAGGCAAAAATATTCAGATCAGCAACTTCATGCAACCCCGGTAGCTCCAGCTCCTGTGGAAGAATGTGGTTCAGGTAAAGAGTTCCAGGACATCGAAGAGGGTATCTCTGGCTCGGGTAGGATCCGGCTTGGCTCTTTAGCTTCAAGATCCTCTTGGTGATGCTTGAAGCTGTCCGCCCAGAAGTGGTGCCTACAAAATTTCTCAAGTCAACTGCAAAGCAGTTGGACAGAAAGCATCCTGTTCCATAGCCTATTTCTACCTAGGATACAGCAGTCAGGAGAAGGAGGAACCGATGGGCGAGGTAGTACTTTATTGCTCTACATCATTACATTCGCCAAACCTTCCTCCCTTGTCCCTTTCGCTGGAGCTATAATCGAGCGATACTGGCCAGATTGCACAGAAGCCAACGTCAATGTTGCTATAGAAGGCAATATGAACAGTTCATTTGCAATTATTAACAGCCTCTACCATCAACCATACCGATTATCAGGCTCAAAACTCCAACTGTTTTACTGACCACGATATTTCGACTGGGAGGAACCAGCCTCGATAGTCTCCAACATACTCTTCCCGCCCAGGAACATTCTGTGGTATATGTTTCGGGACATTGTATAAGCGGTATTCATGGCACGGATTTTCCACATTGAAATTCGCACGATCGACAAACAACCACAGCCTATCCCCACTCCCTTGGATCTACTATTCCATATTCCTTCTCAACCCAAAAATTCAGAGCAATGCTACGAGCGACGGAATGCACGATGAGGCCAGTATACCACGAACGGACACTTCCACTCGGGAAAAGAGACATTTTCCGTCACAAAACAAGCATGAAATCTATGCTAGTATCGCATAGTTCGACAGCGCATATGCGGAGTATAGGTGCGGCCGCTCAAAAAGTGCAATTCATTCCTAAAGGTTAAACTATACGGGGCATTCGACGTAACCAACGCCTATTTTCGCCCTACAGCTCAGAACATCGTTGCAAAGACAGATTATTAAGTTCTTCAAGTCGTACTCAGACCGGCTCTCAGACGGTAACACCATCCGAGTTGCAAAAGGTCCTTCGAGAGAGGGGACTGCGACCGGGCTCACCTCTTTTCTTGGATCTGCGGTCTTTGTGTCCAAATACTACCCTTGCCAGGCTTTGGAAAATCTTGCGTGTAATAACCCCTACGAAACGACAGCGGTTGAACCTGGCAAACTGATGCCGTAGCACGCTTATTTTTGCGATCAGGAGAGGGTCAAAGCGGCTCTTCTATAGTATCTAAAATACTTGCTTTTGAGGTTATCATGATGTCAATTTCCTCGTAGTGATGATATAGTGAGGTTCGAGATCGCGTCGTGCCAAAAGTTGGGGGGTTTATGACATTTACTTCATTTTTGTAATTCTTTCATTTTGCTTGCATGAAAATTAGAAAATCTGAATATTACTCCACTTTGGAAATCTACTCGAGCTGCCTAAATTCTAAGTGAAAGGACGGCTATTGGCTGCTGGATGCATCGAGTTGGAGGTAGGATGTGCAGAAACCCGATTACTTGACCCAGTCTTTGAAGTTGCAAAATTAATGAATTCATTGGCGAGTTATTCGGATTCTGGCTGGCTAAGTGATGACCAAGGTCAACCCGGCAGGCTTGCCGAGGTTCTAACGTGTAAATCGACAGTCACATACGGGATCCCGGAGGCCAGCCGATTAGTTATTGATAGCGACGAAGCGCAGTAGCTCGAGACTATGATGAGGATCAAGAAAATCTGCCATCTTTGCGCAGATCACTTGCTGGGTCTCACTAGACGATGGGAACTTGGTTTCCTCGGGAGTGTTGCAGGTTATTGCATAATCCTGCCCCAGACCGAGATTCACGCACCAATACGGCTAGTGTAATAGTCGTGAGCGGCCCGTGATAACTTTGGTCAATACCACAGGACCCGAGTTTATATGTCGAAGGAAAGGTTCAAAGTTCATTTAGGCTAAACAATATTTTTCCAGTAGATGACGCCTAGGAGGGGCCACGAGCTATATGTGCTTAACTCCCGGGTTTGACGGGCTGTGGGTCTCTATCATCTTAAAATTACCGTGTAGATTCTTCCCAGAAGAGAATCCTCTTGTGGAGTTGAAACGAATACAAGTATAGAGCCCTGTATTTCCTTTAGATAAAACAAAGCCCTTCGTGTGTATATCTAGCCATAAATTGTTGAATGAGCGTGACTGAGTGGATCAAATCCACCCCAGTATATAATCTAAGCATAACCCTGCTATCAAATTTAGTTTTGGACACAATAAACAGTAGGTGACTAACCATGATTTTTGGGATTTGGAGATGCTTAGCGTTTGTCGTCCCAGGGTTCCGAGTCACCAGCAATTAAACCCCCGCCAGCAAGACTTTGCAAAGCCGCGTCTGAGATACGTCGATGAATCTCACTTCGCTTCTCTGGGCTCGATGTGTCCTTATCGCCAGCGATTAAACCCCCGCCTGCAAGACTTTGCAAAGCCGCGTCTGAAATTGGTTGGGAGAGTGCAAGGCCACAGAGACCGAAGATGGCGGAGATAGTAGTGAATTTCATATTGGCTGGTTGTTGGAGGGGGGTGCAGGGAAGGTTGAAAATTCTGTTATAATGTAGAATGAGATTCTAAAACGAGGAGTTCACACAACCTATTTATATTCAACTTCAGCCAACCTATTAACAATGTATTTTGTTATACCTTGGCAAATTATGTATCATCAGTTTAATGACATCATCTGTTAGTCTTCATCACACACCATTCTGGCCGAATCGTTCTTCTGTAGGTTTCTAATGGACGACCGCAGAGCACCATTTTATTGATCTGAACTTACAACATCTTGCCAAGCATGTATGATTCACAACCCCCCCCCCCCCGTCAACAAAACGAACCTAGCAGACCGCAACTTCATGCCGTTCGTCTAGTCTGGCCCTTTCCAACTCTAGCTTTTTGTTTGGCATCTTGGGAGATGGCATCAAGATCCCTCTTGGGACACTTCCACCACAACGCCGTCGTTGCTGTCGCAAAAACCGCGGCAGCCGTAATTGACTCTCGTCTTTCCGCCGAGACAGTCGCAATAATGCTATTATTTTTGTCACAAAGGTTTCAGCAGCCGTAATTAATGCCAGGTTTCTGCCGAGACAATCACAATAGTGCTGTCTTGTGATGTATTTAGGATGACGTTTGATGTGCTCTTAACGGCTCGTTATCACACTCTTGGCGGGAAAACATCACATATCACATACTAGTGCGTTTTCATTCACAATTGCAAATGTGAAAGTGATGATCACAATTATACTGAGAAAAACCATATTGCGGCAGTCATGAAACCCATTAGTCAGAAAAGTGTCTTAAGTCTATGGGGAATATCAACAATGACTTGGAGGGGTAAATCTTCAATGTGATAATGCTTAACTTTCTCCCTGAGAGTTGTTTCCCGCCCTAATAATTTGAAATACTCCTCCCCGATACTCTTCCCTGTCAAGCCATGAACGATTACTCCCCCATTTGTCCTTGTGATGTGGACCATTGCCAACACCAACTTGACAGAAAGCGAGTTCAAAACATCAGCCGTGGGAAGTTGCAACTTTTTTCATGGTTACTGCTCCTGCAGCTAGTAAATTTGGCCATCTTTGTTGGTGGGCCCATGATCCTCAGGGAATTCAAGGACAAACATATCCAGCCTGATGACTGTAAGCATCCCCCAAAAGCACCGGAAAATACGTTCCAAATCAATTTCTGATAAATTCAGACGAATTATTACACGAGAAGAACAAGATATGGGACTATAAAAATGGCACTGGCAGCGCGACAGGACGCTACGAAGAAAGCTGGGAGGACATGATTAAGCGTAAGTTGAATCTTAGAACTGGAAAAAAAATGTGGCAAGGAACACCAACCAATATATGCAGACCATGGCATTATCAGCATCACTGAGGATTGGGCCGCAAAGCATAGACTGCTTCCCAGTGCCTCTACTCCAAACGCAACAGGGGAACTAGTGTACCAAGTCGCTATTTTTCACAGTTTACACTGTTTGGTAAGCAGCATACCATTTTAACGATATTATTAATGAGCAGACTAAATATTTACCACTTGTTTAGTACATCGTCCGCGAAGAGCTTCTGAGTTCTGCGAAGGGTAAACAAGACGCACATGTTCATCATTGTCTCAACCACATACGCCATGCGCTAATGTGCAGCGGTGATGTTGTTCTTGCAGCATTAGATAAGGACCATCTTTTTGAGGCTGAGGCAAGTCGCTCAATTCATCAATGTCGAGATTACAACAAAATCGTGCAGTGGACAGAAGCTCGCCACTGGAAGGGCTTTCCGAAATGGCTCAAGGACTATAAAAAAGAACATAGCCATCATAGCCTTCGGTGAAGACTGAGAATACAGGCCTGGACTATGAACTTCGTTGGTTTCAGTCCTCTGGCGCTGCTTGCGACATCTGATGTCGCGGTGCCAGGCTTTTATCACGACTTGAATGGGCCATTTTGTCCTAGATCAGTTGCACAGTCGCCCTTTAGTAGCTGTTGTGAGATGAGAGAATATGTAAAATGTCCGCATCAGAACGAAGCAGGTGTAGAGAACCAGGCCTGATGTAGGAGATTTAATGAAGGTGTGATCTTGTGTTAAAACGTGGAGGGCAAACTATATATTAGTTGATCGGTCGAATTATTGGCCTGCTTATACTTGAAAAGAAAGGGAATTTATACAAACCTTTATATATCTTGTAATAAAATTTAATAGTAATATTAAACACCAATAAAACGATTCGAAATAAGTATTAATTTACTAAATTCAGGTGGCTAGACGCCGCTGTTCAACAAAGGCGCTGATATCAAATCAGCGATGAGATCAATGCGAGGGTGGGACAGCTGCAACGATCGGCCTAGCTCATGAAGATCGAAGAGTTGGTTGTAATGCGTTGCCTCAATCAGAAACTGCGAATCGTATTGGCGGTTTGTACGCTTGGAATGCATCACCGTCTTACGTCTAGTGATTTTTGCCACTCGGTCCTAATTCCACAGCGAACAAGCAGGTTATGCCGTCAATGAGGCGCGACGCGGATCCCCGACATGCTCACGTCATTTGTATTCTGCTGCGGGGTCTCACTTTCCTCAGAGCACTATAAATAACGCAGACGTGGTGAAGAGCTCCATGCTCAGTACTTGGCAGATCTCATGATATAAAAGAAAGCATTACTCCGCTCAAAACGGATATTTGCCGTCGCATCTTCAGTCTACAGCACGACTACACCATATCCCATTATAAACTCTTGTTCCTTTCGGTATCTTCTTTTATAGTTACGATGACCGACCGCACTAGCGTTCGTTACAGCTTCAGAGGTATCGAAGAGTACGAACAAACGTATCAGAAACTGCGCGCGTAAGTGTCGAGCCTGCACATATCACATAATGCATACAATCTAACCAATCTATTCAAGAATTATCACAGAAGACACCAAGGAAAATGCATGGATTGAGACCCGATCTCTGCCTCCACAAGGCTTCCCACCGTGAGTCAGTTCACCGCCTACATGTTGAGTATCGCGACTTATGCCACGGGTGCACCCAGTCCCTTGACCGCAGAATCGGTCGCCAAGTTGAAAGAGCTCGAGCCCAAGGGGGTGACGATTGAAGAGCTGAGAGAGCACTAAATGCTCAGCAGTTCGTTAGCTGCATGTACTGCGCATAGCTGGAAAGAACTCTCGAGAATTTTCAATTTTTGGCGTGCAGGTGAATAGTTGACATTCTTCTCCTTTGTAGCCACGCTCTTTTCCTTGGTATTAAATTGAGATGCTTCAAGATCATGCGTGAGCGGTACATCGATGAGTGCCAAAACAGGCTTCTGTACGTATTTTGTGGCGCTAGATAATACTATTTCTCTATGCCTCTTATCGCGTTCAGCAATCTGTCATGACGGCAGATTCCGTCTAGGTTTGATCAGCCCTCGGCCCATGTTTGCCGTTGTATAGACTGCGGGAGTGGTCTCGTTTCTCTCAGGATGAGTAGTGCGGTCGCCTCGGACCCAGGTCCCCTATGACGTCCTAATTTAGCGCTAGAGTTCTCACTAATGGCGCCCAGTGACGTTGGACACCAAGGTCTCAGGCGGTTCAAACCAGCCAGCACCTGCAAGTGCCGGCATTTGATTCACAATCCAGGTCATCACTCCCTAGAGTAAACTCGAACAAGTTAATCCTAGTGGCAAAAATCACCACATGCACCATCCTAATACGCACTAAGGTGTCTCGATGTCGTTGGAAGTGCAGGCAGCTGAAGCCACATTCCAAGGCCAAGGTTAGCTCCGCCGCATTCCTTGTGCTTGGACAGTCGATACCGACCAATCAAATAGAACGTAAATGAAATCGACGGCATTTTTGAGAATATGCTGCAGTAAAATGCCAGTTTGGGGTTGCCCGGAATGAACCTTGATCCAACTAGCCGTTGATCTACGGATAACCGGCTTGGCAGGGGCGCCTATTGCGGACGACCCATGGCACTGGAACCCTTGCGGCAAGACAGGAGCTTTCAACCCCGCCTGCGTCACTATTATTAACAGCAGCGATGTCAAACAATTCGATGTAGATGTGCCAAGGGCCTATGGGCAGAAATAACCTCTCGGCTCTAGTAGCCCTACGTGTCCAGCCCCTCCAACCCAAGCTGACGTTTGGGCACCCTTTTTTCACGCCAGATGACCATAGAAAGCTCAAGACATCAAAGTTACATGGTTATTCTTATGGGTGATTAAGACAAAAGTGGCGTATCTTGGCTTCCACGAGTTAACTGAACCAGGTCTCGACCAAGACACAGAACCACCACAAGCCACGCCACAGAGCAGTGACGGTAGACTTTGCGAGTTGCTCCTGGATCAGAAACGGTCTGCGGCCTTTCATCCCTATGGCTAGCCCAAGTCCCAGCCTATTCACGCCAAGGCGTGAATATTTTCTAACCGACTAAAAAGCTAATGCACAACGTTTACACTGCTGCATCGCATGGCGTTTTAGACAAATCTCGATCTATTTGGACGCGCTTTTCCAGTCCCATGGCCTCTTAGAATAGGATGGATAGAGACTACAATAAGGGCTTCCATCCCCTTCACGATTCTTGCATTTCAGACGACAAGATCAAAGCAGCAAACAAGGACAAGAGTCGTATAAGTCCAGCACAAATACATCATGCTTTATTTTACTGTCGTCGCCGCGACTTTGGCTGCTCTGGTGGGCGCTGCCCCTACTCAGACTTCTGCCCAAACTACAATCAAGGGCTTCGACCTTTTATCTCGAATAAACACTGTCAACTGGCAAGCGATCAAATACAACGGTGCTTCATTCGTCATTATCCAGGTATATGACTCCTCCTTAAACAAAGAAAGAAGAAAAGAAATGTACTGATCGATGAGAGCATATAGCTCACTGAGGGCCCGTATCAATTATCGCCCAGCTTTAGCCAACTGTCCTCGCAGGCCAAGGCAGCTGGCTTGGTCGTCGGCTCAGCTCACCTTGCCCGCCCGGACATTTCAGATGGCGCCACGCAGGCAAACTTCTTCTTGCAAAACGGCGGGAGATGGGTCCAGGACGGGAAGACGCTGCCGGGCACCCTCGTGCTGAAGCAGATGCTCATCAACAACCCGTGCTTCGGGCTGAACGCAAACGCCATGTTCAACTGGGTCGTGCAATTCTCCAGCTATTACGTGTCGCGCACCGGCCGCTGGCCCATCATCCAAACAAGCGCTGCGTGGTGGAACCAATGCATCGGCAAACAGACGCTTCAAAACCACAGCCAGTTCATCCCTCTCGCATTGGTGGGCTCTGAGACAGCATTGCCGCCTGGCTGGACAAACTACATATATTCGCAGCCTGTGGTGGGGAGCCCGTTTCCTGGTCCATTGGATTTATGGAATGGCAACCAAGCGTCTCTCCAGTCATGGGTTCTCGTCGGGTAAACGGTACATAGAATGCCAACTCCGTCTTTGGTGACTAGATTTATTGCCGATAGTCTAAATTAGTTTATTTAATCTTCTAAAATAGAGCCTATCTCGATGCATAACCAGAGTTTCATCGAGGTTTCTTTTGCTTACACGCAGCTACCCTAAATCAATCGGTCACGGTCAAGGCTCGGTGAGAACCCCACATGCTTGCCGACAGCCCCCCCCACCTCCCACCTCTCACCTGCAGCCCACCCACGCTCCAAAGAAAAAAAGTTGGCGGCCCTGTGGGGATAGGATTCTCTTCAACACCAAGAACCAACCATCACCAGCTTCACACGTGCGCCCCAATTGCCGCGCGCCAAATAGCCAACCATGGCTCCTCACGAATCCCAAATGCCCTTTATTAGGAACCTGGCTTCCAGTGGTATGTCCTCCTTTCCCTTGTCGTCCTCGTCGTAAATCTTGTATGTTCCAGTCCAACTAAAAAAAAAACTTCTTGTTAGACCGCAAGCTCCGCACCGCAGCCCTCGAATCGCTCCAGTCGTTCCTCGCCTCCCGCCCGTCCCTCGACGACTCCGACGCCCAGAAGCTCTGGAAGGGCCTCTTCTACGCGCTCTGGATGACGGACCGCCCCATCCCCCAGCAGCGCCTGGCCACCGACCTCGCCGAGCTGCTCTTCACCCTGCGGCCCGCCTGCACAATCCCCTGGCTGCGCGGCTTCTGGGCCGTCGTCGGCGCCCAGTGGACCGACATTGACGTCCTGCGCCTCGAGAAGTTCCTGCTGCTCGTGCGCCGCGTCTTCGCCACCCACGCGCGCCTCGCCAAGCAGAACGACTTCGACGCCGAGACCGTCGACGCCATCGTTGCCGTTCTGGCTGAGTTTCCCTTTGAGACCGAGGGCGACATGCGCAAGGTGCCCGTGGGCGTCCGCCTGCACGCGCTGGACATCTGGGTCGACGAGCTGGAGCGCGAGGGCGCCCTGGCCGACCCCGAGGCCAAGGACTTTGTCAAGAAGGTCGGCGACCTCGTCATTGCGCTCAAGCGCTGCCCCGTGAAGCCGGTGCGGGAGCGCGCTGGGGACAGCTACTACGACGAGCGATTGCCCTGGGGTACACCGAACAGCGACAACGATGAGGACGAGGACGACGAGGACGCTGAATGGGGCGGCATTGATGATTAGAAGAAGGGAAATCATGTGAAATAGTAGGGACAGCAGCACCAAAGAGCAAGGGACCAAAAAGAAAAAGACGGCCGGCGTATGGCGTTGGGAATGATTTCCATTTTCAAGGGAGACTATATAAAAAAAAGAAGGAGGCTTGGTGGCAAAGGCAAGAAAAAACTATTTCGAATCATCCTTTTTTGTCGCCTTGCCTTGAATACGTTTTTTTTTCATGCAAAAAAAAGATCAAGGTCGATAGATACCAGCTGTGTACCAGGACACCCATAAACAATATTTATATATATCTACACAGAAAGAAGAGAAAAAAAAGAGAAGATTCCAGCATTTCACACGTCTTTTATGAAACAAAAAAAGAGATTAGGTATTTGCAACGACTTCCTGGTTCGAGTTCAGGGTTTTGTATCCATTAACCGGTTCGTAAGCAGCGTTAGCTCGCCCGTATGTGTGTTTTTTTCTTCCTTTTCTGCGTGGGCACTATTATTTCGTATCAGCTGTAATCCGTCATCCCCTTAAAACTCCGCGTCTCAGTCCTGAGTGATTACCACACTCGCTGGTCTCCCCCAATTGTCTCGTCATCCTCCTCCTCGACTTCGTATCCCATCTCTCGGGCTTCTTGTGCGCGTTCCTTGGCCATGCGTGTTTGGTGCCAGGCGTCCCATTTGGCCTGGTGGTTTGATGACTCCTGTCGGGCTCCTGACAGGCCCTTCTTGTCCAAGCGACGGCGATGCTGGCGTTTTTGCTCGAATGTGAGACTGTCGAGATCAACGTCGTTAATGTCACGGCCGTGGTACAAGTCGAGCAGGTCGGCGGTCCAGTCGTCCACCTCTTCTTTGATCTTGTCTACCAAAACACGACCCTGACCGCCGGTGGTCCACTGGTCCAGCTTGACGGGGATCGCAGTGCCGAATGTCGGGTCATCAAACGAGAAGACACAGGTGTTGCCGTCGCAGGTGGCTGGGCGACAGTACTTGGCGCACATGGTAGACTCAGCAGCGTACCAGAGAGAGAAAACAAAAACGAGGATACCCAGCATGGTGAACCGGAACGATGGCTTGCGATGATAGAGGCGGGGGATGGGCAGTTGGACGTACGAGCCCTTGGCTGGTTTCACATGTGTTGTGCATGCAGGTGTGGCCGCGGGGTCCTTGGCTGAAGCGTCCGTCTTGCCTTCGGGTTTCCCCTCGGACTTTTCTGTCACCTTTTCGGTCACCATCTCTTCCAACTTTTCTGCAGCTGCCTTTTCAGCGTTCTTAGTCTCGTGTGTAAACTGGTCTTCGAGACGCTCGATGCCCTTCTTGGCGGTGTGGATGTTCATGAGGCCGGTCTGCAGAGACTTGCTCATTCGCGTATAGGCTGCGAGCTCGCCGTCTGAGTGATCCGAGTCTCTCGAGGCGCCCATCTGGTTACTCTTGGTGTTGAGTTTGGTGTCGAGGTCTAGGCTAAAGTCGAAGTCGTCGTCGAGGGAAGGGTCAGCGGGGAGGTTTCTTAGCAATGCCTTCATTCTTGGTGAAGGGGTTTTGTTGCCGAGTAAAACCTCTTCAATGTCATCCAGAGTAGAATCCTCAATGTTGTGTGTGCGTTGAAGTTGCATGAGGTCGTCCTTGACTGTTGGGAGCTTGGCCGAGTTTTTAAGTGGTCGCCTGCGCCGAGGCAGTGAGTGTGCGCGCCGTCTTCTCACACCAGTCGACACTGATGTGGACTCAGATTTTTCGTCCGTCCCAGGGTCAGATGTGGTGTCAGTGTCAGCGCTTTGCCACCCACCATCTGAATTCCTATTTCTGTTCGCCGAGATGGACCTCAATCGTGCTGGTCTTGTAAAGTCGGTCGCCTTGCCTTCTCGGGTCGATGTAGCCGACTTTGTTCGTGGCCGTCTCACATCTTCCGTCACCTTCTCATCACGCAGTGATGTTGATGTAGTTGATCTTGGCCGCAGCGGCTTTTCATCTTGCCAGAAATCCTCATTTAGCTTTTCCTCGCGCGCCGACGCAGCTGTAGATGACCTAGATCGCCACGGCTTTTCTTCCTGCAGTGGCTCCTCGGCTGCCTTCTCCGCGCGAGCTGATGCAGCTGTGGATGGCCTCGACCGCAAGGGCTTCTCTTCCTGTGGTAGTTCCTCGGTCGCCTTTTCCTCCCGGAGCGATGCAGCTGTAGAGGCTCTCGATCGTAGCGGCTTTTCTACTTGTGGCGGTAATTCTTGTGGTTCCTCCTTCAGCTCCTCTCTTGGCTTCTCGCGTGGCTTCTCCTCCTTGATCTCAATCTTCTCTACCTTGACAGTCGCTGGGGTCTCGACATAGGCGCCCACGACCTTGGGCGTTGGCATCGTGAGAGGATCTGGCTTGGTCTGCCGGGGCGTGACATCGAGCGGCTCCGTCTTCTCCTCCAGCTCGGCCAGCGGAGAGGGTGCGCGAACTGAGCCCTTCTCCGACTGGTTCTCACCGGGGGCAAAGAGCTTCATCTCACCCTCTATCCGGTCCGTGGGATCTATCTCTGACTGCATGCTGGATCTCTTACTCTTCAGCGAATCCGTCGAGCGCGAGCGTGAGAGACCGGCGAATCCAACCGAGGGCTTTGATGCTTCGCGATCCTTGGCGTTCTCATGGATCGACTGTCTCGGGCTGTGTTCGGAGTTGCGCCGTGGCATGGCGGATTTCAGGTCTGAGCCCCCGGCCGCAAACCTGTCGGTTCTCGCCGGCGGGCTGGCGGGTTGTTGGGGATCCTCTGGCGCAGGGCTGGAGCTGGCAGCCCTTGCCAGCCGCCGAAGCAGCTCTCTCGAATCGCTGCGTCTGTGATGGTGGGAAATAGCTGGGCGTGCAGGAGGGACTGTTTCATCTTTGGCGACACTGGGCTTTTCTTCTTCGCTGGGTTGGATACGGCTGCTAGTGTACTCTCTTGCCTTGAAGATGGTGACGGGCGTATCGGGTATTCTTTCACCAGCCATCTCGAACGCAGACTTTGGTCGCGGGGGCTCCTTTACCTGGGGAGCCGGGATCGAAGTCTCTTGCACGCTACGGCTCGACTGAGGACGAGCCTGTTCCGGGGACAGGGACGGGGACTGGGGTCGGGGTGCTGTGTTTGAGTTCTGCTCTCGAATCTCGTCCAACCTCATCTTGGCCAGGGCTCGATTCGAGATGCCGTTAATCTCACGCTGGCGAATGTCATCTAGCTTGGTGTTTGTCGGCCGCGGCAGAGTCCTGTTAGGAATGGGAATCTGGTGCTCAGCCTGGGTCTCTCGCTGTTGTATTTCGTCTAGCTTCGTGTTCCGCGGCCGTCGCGGCGACTGAATAGGAATATTGCTCCCGGCCTTGACCTCCCTCGACCTAATTTCATCTAGCTTGGTGTTGCGCGATCCAGGGTTTGCGACTCTGGTGTGTGAGTTGATGTCAACCTCGCTGCCTTCGTCAAACTTGATTCGATCTGCAAAAGGCTGAGCTCCCCCCATCCTAATTCGAGGGCTATCAGAAATCTGCAAGCTTCCTTCTGTAAAATCCTGGTCGAGCTCCCAAGCGAAATCCTTTTGGGGCGACGCATTCTTAGCGGGCGATGTGTTTTCGGGTTGCGGCTGGTGTCCTTCATTCTCCACCGACGGCCATGGCAAGTCTTCTATTCCGGGGACAAGGGCGGGGATGCGACCTTGGTTGGTCAGGTCGTCCTTGGATGGTAAATGTTTTAGAGTTCTTGGTCCGGGTTGAAGTCGGTTGGTGTCTGGTTGTTGAGTCTCTGTTTGGGGGGCGCCTGTGGTGATGTCCTGCTTGGTTCCGTTGACCTTGGTGCTGGTGGAATCCAAAAAGGTTTCTGCTCCGAATCCCACACGGGGCTTTCCGTACCACGACCTTCGCCTGGGGGAGTCTTGCTTCTCGGGGGAGCTTCTCAGCTCGGCGGCCAAGGTCGATGTGGCCACGGATTGCCGCGAAAAGGGGCGGGCGGGGGCTTTGCTGTCGAGATGGTCCTGTCCCAAAATCTTCCTCATCTTCTTGTCCTCCTCCTCGCGTCGTGCGCGGGCAACTCGGGGGGCTGGGCTGGGCGAGGCGTCCATGATCTGGCTCTGGTCGCTCTCCTCGTCGTCTTCCAGGCCGGCGCGGCTGAATGCCTCGGCCAGCGATAGCGGCTTTCGGTTCGAAAAATGCATGCTCGTGGGTCTCGGGATACGCGAGCCCCCTGACGAATTGAGGCTGCTGTTGCTCGACTTCCTCTCAATGGTCCTCAATTGCGGGATGGAGCTCGTCCGGCGGAGCATGCTGCTGTCGATCAGGCTCAGGCGGTTCCTGGTGGCACTGGGCTGGGCGCGTTCGTTCTCTTTGTTGACCTTGATGTGGCTGTCGTCCCGGGACGCAGTGCTGGAGAACAGCGGCTTCCTTCCCGACTCCTTCACGACGAGGAGGCTCGAGGGCCTCCCGTTGGGGCGTTGGCCCAGGGGATCCTTTGATCGATCCATCGTAAGAGCTGGCGACAAAAGTTGGGGCGGTGACGGTATATATCAGATGGCGGGCGAATGCATCGTCATGGGACCAGGGGTGGGCGCGATCATAACATGGCAGAGCAGATGCGCGAACCAGCGGTAGGACGGCGTCGCTGGGCGGGTAATGCAAATTATACACGTGTCTGATGCTTCGAACCTGGTGGTGAAATACAGCAAAAAGTGAATTATCGCGAGGCGGGCCAATGTTTTGAGGAGTCGAGTTGAGATGTGTCTTGAATCTTGTCGCGTTAGAGGCGTCTGGACCATGGGGCCTGTCTTGGCGCCTGTCCCGCTCCACCCACCCCTGCCGTCCATCGCCCCTACATACGGCAGCGGTACGGCAGCGGTACGTACATGCCACGCCGGCTCCCGGTTCGTCCGGAGACCCCTGGCGGGCACCGGCAAAATATTTGATCCGTGCACCGTGGGGGGCTAACTAGAGGCTAGAGGCGTCATGTCAGCAAATGCCGGACGTCAATGCATGATGAACACAAACAAGAGGTGGCCTGTGTCGCCAATGTTTTGCAAGTTGGACCACTTTTCCGGAGATATAGACTTGTTTTTGTGGCGATAGTGAAGTTCTGAGGGGGAAAAGAAAATTTTATATAAACAAAAAGAAAGCACTGCTAAATCCCCATTATCTGGTTCTATTTCATCCAACCCACCCCCAGTTTGACAGGTCCCTTATTCACCGAGCAAGCCCTTTTACACTCCATCCCCCACAACCCTTCCCAAGCCTTCTCTACAAACCAACAGCCCAGAAAAAAATCAAGTCGTCACGTCGCATCTCCTAGCGGCATTGGCTTGCTTATCCGTCAACTCTACCACCAACGTTTATCGCCACGAACAATGTCGTCGGTGGCCCTGCCCCGTGAAGCTCGTACTAGCAATAAGCTTGCCAAGTGCCAACTCTGACCCCTGACTAGACCGTAGTCAGATTAAGTAGCCTGTCGCGTGCTGGCCATCGCCAATTCGGCGTCTCGGTTGCAATCTGGACTGACTCGGAATCATCAAGCAATAGTGAAAAAACATTCCGCTTCAATATTTCCCCATTTGTTGTATTTGCACATGTGCAGAGATGCATTCAGCCAACTATAAAATAAGAGAGATAACACCCGCTTACACCCCACCCTGGCGTTAAACAACCCCATGTATCCAATTATGCTATAATTTATTTCCCCTTTACCCTTGCCATCATTTAGCGACATTAATACATATATGTCTTTGTCTCATCTATATTATTTTTGAGCTGCAACATGCAGTTTTTCGGTAAGCATCTTTACGATGCCATCGCTTTTCGCTCTTGTAGCGGTAGTCAGGGCCGTGTCACCCCAGTCGTCCCGTTTATTTACATCAAACCTGTTGGTTTCTAGCAGCATCTTGAAAATGGCCTCATTCCCAACATCGGCAGCCAATATCAAGGCGTTCTGGCCCCTGGCGCCGTACGTTGCTTCGTAGTCAACTTTTCCTGTATCAAGGATCAACTGCACAATATCCTTGGCTTGTCTTCTGATTGCAGAAAACAATGCCGTGTCATTGTCGCGGTTTCGCAGGCTGGGCAGAATGCCGTCCTCCTTCAGCAGCATTTGGGCAAAGTCGTCGCTCCCGCTCTCCACGGCCCAGTAGAGAGGCGTAATGTTGAAGCTGTCGGCAGCATTGATATTAATCTTCCCTTGCCCAACATCGAGTAGCATTTGGAAAGCACGCTGATGTCCTTTCAACATGGCACTGGTCAGCGGTGTCCGGAGCTTGTTATCTCGCCTGCTGGGGTCGACCTGTGGATGCGCCAGGAGAAGCTCAAGCAGCCTCTCCTGTCCAGCTTCGGCAGCCCAGAACAGTGGGGTCTGCTGGTTCTGATCAGGCAAATCTGGCGATGCGGAAAGCTCCACAAGCTGAGTAAAATATCCCTCATAGCCAAGCTCAGCGCAATACGAGATTGCAGTTCGCCCTAGGGTATCTTGGCTGTTTGCGTCCGCTCCCAATTCTAGCACAGCATCTACAACCTCCTTCCAGTCGTTGCGCACAGCGAGCGGCAGTGCAGAATTGAGCTCAGGTCCAAATTGGCCCGAAGCGATGAAACATAGTTTATACAACGCAAGTACTCGATTGCGAGATTGTAGTGCCTCGATAAAGTGGTTTTGGATTTGTACCGGATCTTGAGGACCTTGTTCAAACTTGCAGAACTTGCTTGCAACGTCCCGATAGCGGCCTAGGATCTCCTTAATCTCTGGATCTTGCGCATATTTCTGGTTGTTTTCTTCTCCATAAACTTGGTTGTCTTTCGATGCACTGTGATGATGGTGTGTATAGGCCTTCTGCATCCAACCAATACCTTTCAGCCCAAATCGTCGTCCAGTCTCAGACTGCTGGGCAAGTGACCAACGGTATAGCTCCCCGGTGGCAACAAGTGCCTCTTTAAAAATCGCCGCTCCAGACTTCCGTGCCTGTTCTTCTTTTGGCGCTGAAGAATAGCACTGGCAGGCCCAGTGAAGCAGAGTCTCGGCTCGTTTCCACTCACCCTCTTTTCTGTAATTATCAGCACCCTTGATGACGCCCGACAGCATCTGCTTCTTATCTGGGCGGAAACGATCCCCAAGAGCTGGGACAATGCTCAAGATGGCATCAGAGTAAGAACCTAGGCCATTGTCGATAAAGGCTTGCGCAAGCGCTGTGACGGTCGGGCTCTCCAAGCGGATCATTCCTGAATTTTCGACCACGACAACATCATTCTCAGGAAGCTGTGATCTTAGCGACATCATAAGCGCGAGAAACAGGTCCTGAGCGCAGACTTCGAGGATGGAATCGCTCGCAGCCGCATATTGGATTCGAAGGGGCTTGTCGGATGCGAGCACCTCGGGCAAAGAATTCCAACCGCAAAAGCGCCGTGATTTGACTGTTGTAGTCCCAGGAACCTCTCGAGGAGGCGTCCATTTCGGAAGCTCTTGGCTATCTGGCTTGTATTCGTCATTGCAGACCCATCTATCTTCCAAGCTGTAGTTTCCAGTCTCGTCAACGGTGACCAAGGCCTCAGACAGTCGAACCTTGTTTGGGCCAAGCCAAAGATCCATTTCTGCTTTCCTGTCTCCGATTCGATGCCATGTCTCGTCGTCCAGTCCAGCAGAAACAATTCGTTCTGCTTCAATCTTTTCGACCAAGGACTTGCTGTTCCCCGATTCATCGTCTATGTGTAACTGCTCGTTGGAAAACAGCGACCAGACCCAAAGCCCCAGGATGGCCTCTATCTGTGCCGTATCGGTGCTCCATCTAGTCTGTATCCGCTCAGTCGGCGGCCTCAGAGTGACGCCAACAGCGCTTTTAGCATACGTTTTCTTTTCCCAAGGAACCGAGAATGCCATAGCTTTGACCCCTAGGATGACTTCGCCCATATCCTCTCTTGGCAAGAGACTCTGGCAGGCTTGGCAAATTGCAGCGGACAGCTTTCGGGCCATGACGCGAACCTTGACGTATTGATCGTCCCAAACCAGGTACTCGTTCTCTTCAAGCGGCTCGAAGGTATCGCACCCCGTTAAACAAGCCAATCGCTGCCGTATCTCGAATATTTCCACAATGTCCTTCTTCCACGCCTTGTGTCCTTTAAACTGGAGTGCTTGGGTATCAGAAGAAGAATTGTCGTCGCTCTTTTTCGACCGGTCATCCTTTTCAGAATGCGACGAGGTCCGTGTCTTTTCATGTGAGAATATATCCCGTTTCTTGACGTCCTCGCACTTTCCTGTGACGTGCCAGGCGAGCTTTTCAGAGTTACGATGTGCAATCTCAAAGGCAAGCCAGTCGAGCTCGTGGCCAGCGACGAGATCGGGCATTTTCGCAAGTTTGTTGTCGCTCCTCCCGAGCCGCTGTATTCGCAGCAGTCCTCTAAGCACGCTCATCACAACAGTTATAATTAGCTGTGAAATCGATACCCAAGCATTCAGCCCGCGCAGACCTATAAACTGCATAATATACCCAAGTAGAGTTATGATGACTGCAAACCAGGTGTATTTTTCAAACTTTCTATTGTCAAAATCTTTTCTTGATGATGTCCATTCTTGGAGAGGATCATTCTCCTTGTCGAAATACGCAAAAGGATCAAAGCTCTGGTCGCCGACACTCTGAGGTCCTGGCTGTAGCCAGAGGAGGCGGCTTTCTTGCGCCTTGTCTCCATCCTTTCGCTGCTGACGCCTGTAACGCGTCTCATATGTCGTTTGTCCAATGAGGGCTGCACAGCTCCACATTCCGACGCACATGAGAATCGTGCCAATGATGAACATGATTGGGGCATAGTCCCGTTGCGCTGGTGTTCCCGACTTGTTCAGGTCCCATCCAAGAACCCAGGATGCAGTCGCAGAAAAGGCAACGACGCCGGATTGCAAGATGAGCCCAATGATGGCAACCAACCAGAACACCCACTTCGGTTGCTTTTTAATGCCAGCGTTCAGCGACAGATTCGGTCTCGGGGCAAATGGCGGCCCTCCTTGAATGCGGACCCAGTCAGACGACTCGGGTTGTTGGCGTTCACTGAGATAGTGCCTGAAGATAAACAGGTCTGCCTTGGCGCCCTTTCGCGGCGGGAAATGGATCAGCTCGAGAATCTGCGGCTGGCCGAGGACGCGAGTGATGCCGCCCTTGTTAAACAGCTCGCAGACGTCGCGGCTCGTGGACGTGCACAGCTCGGCCTCGACCTCTCCGTCGCCTTCTTGGGACCTGCCAACAAAGGCGCGCAGCGTCGAGTGGCCGCAGACGCGGATGGCCGAGACGATGGCTGTGAGGATGCCAATGGGGCCCATGGCAAAGATGAAGTAGTCGAGGAACGTGGTGCTCTCGCTCAGGTACTGGCGGGTCATGGACTCGCCGAATAAGGCGAGCAGAGGCCCAACATCCGTGGCCAGGTCGTTGGAGAAGTCGGTCAGGTCCTCAGCGCCGACGCCAGCAACGGCCATGGCGCCGAGGACGAGGAGCAGCCTGTGTCGCAACATGGCCGCGACCGTGGAGCAGAGTGTGCGATTGTCGCTACGAAGAAGAAAGTCATCATGTCGAAGGGGAAAACAAGCAAATATCATTCAATGCATCAGCCCTGCCCAAGTTCGCTAGTTGCAGGCTCTAGCAACGCCTTGGCACCGGCGCGGGCTCAGCTAATTGGGCAGCCAGAGTAGCGTCTCAGTCCTATGCCGCCTAACTCTCGTCAGCTGTGGGGGAAAAACGCAGGGGAGTTGAGTTGCAGCGAGCGGTGAGGTGCATATTCGGATGCAACAAGCGTTACAAGGAGGAGGCGCGGGGATCAGGCTGAGGAAGAAACACCTTCTCGCACCGATATGAATGCCAACGACACTTACAAGCAGGTGTTGCAAAGGGTTGGATTATCTGAGACGCTGCCTGCGGGGCACGCGACATTGCCAAGAGCTGACATCATTAACAATTAGCGCGAAATCCGAAAACCCAGACGGACCCGATGGCGGATGCAACAAATATTGCGTAATAATAATATTATGGTGAATATTGTGAAAAAGTTTATCCCGTATGTTAAATATTTTCCTGCCCGCTCGTACTGGTTTGAACTGTTTTTCTCAAGCAACAAAGCAAACCAACTAACAACACCCTGATCCCCCTTCTACTCGGGTGTGGCAGAGTTAGTTGAAGCAGTTAGCGGTAACCGTCGAGATCAGTGTTTATGTTTCCCCAGGGATTTGACTACGCTGAGGTTCAATCGCAAATCCACTTCACATGTAGAGCAAAGAACCTCATTCTCGTGCTTACAATGCTGTGCAGTGTTGGGTTTGATATCATGCGTCAAAAGAGTCCAGAAGAAGCCCCAGGTTCACCATTGGCCATAAACCAACCAAAGGGGAACCAATCGGACTAATGTCGTTTAGACTTCTCTTGCATAAAATGACAAGTGCCCATGTCAATCTAGAACGGAGTCAACCGCCGGTCTTGTCAAGATAGATTACTTGACTGCTGCGGTGCTGTAAGGCTGCGTAGCGCAAATGTGTACATTAGTTCGGGCGATGGTTGCTTGCCGCATGAGTGCTCCGAAACTCTCGTTAGGTAGCGCCTAGGCAAAGCATTGCCCCCATGTGACTTCTTTTTTTTACTAGAAGAAGTTTTAGTAATAATGGCCGCGATAATAATTACGGCTGCGGAAACCAAGCCGCTAGGCGCATAGGCCACAGCCGAGGTACTCAGTCACTTGACAAGTCATGCCAAGATTTGAGAAACGGATGGCTAAGAAAAGAAAATGGGATGCCTGCCCATCCCACTTGTGATTTATATAAAAAGAGACAGTCACCGGAGCATGCTGACAAAACTCCAAGGATACCATCGCCAATATCCAGGGCAAAGCTCCTCGGAATCAAATTTTGCCTTTCGGCTTGTCGGCTGGCAAAGCCTTGCTTTCACCACTAGCGCCACCTCGTGTTTGATCGCTAACTCTATATTAACAAGCGCAAGCTTCGGCAACGGCCTTGCTATAGTCTCTGTCATCGGCCTTCCCGCTGCTGTCTAAACCGCTCCTGGCCTGGCTCCAATCGTGAGCCTCCCTCAGTGTCTCTCTGGTCGTTGGGCCATCACCTCTCCACGTGTATGCATCCATATGTATGTACGTATGCCGGTACGTGACATGCAGCCTGCGGCCTCAAAGTATATGCACCAATTCCCAGCCGATCCGCGGATAAGACGGCCTTTTGCCCAAGGAAAAGGAACGGTTTTTACGACGTTACCCACTGGCGCGCCACTCCCCACCAATGTATGTGCGCGCCCTCTCAGCCTTCTGGAGACCTGTCGAAGCGAGCCTGTTACTCCGTACACGCGGGTCAATTATTTCCGCCGTGTGGGTGCAATGCTTTCCCCCTCAGCCTTGGAGTCGTTAAGATTGGCCAACCAAGAGTCCAAAAAACACCGCAAGCTTTGTGCCTACCCGTGGGATCAAGCTTTCTTAGCTCAGTTATTACCTACCCCCTGTTCAAAGATTGGCCCGCGTCCGCTTTGCCCTGTTAACTACCCGTTCCTTCTCCACTCGGCCAATCAAATGCAGCAGCTGCAATCAATAGCTCACGTCTCGTTCTCGTTTGAGAAGGGCAAGACGACTACGACCACAGGGATTCTGTACCTTAAACGTCATCTTTGCCTCCTCTGCCTGTCTCTCTTTCCCCCTCTCGCGAGGGTTCGCCGTGGTCTTTTAGATAGTGTCAGTCCCCTTAGAACTAATACAGACACACGACATGTATCTGCTGTTTTTTCCAAAAAGCCGGAAACAATGGCAATCGGAAACATCATGCCATGCCAAGGATGCTGCCATCTATTAGAGTTAAATCCCATCTCTTGTTCCTGGTCCTTCCCTCCACTTTTCGAGAGTCCCGATTAAACCGATCAAACCTAGTCCTGAACGGCCAACCGCTTACACACCGAAGGAGGACCCATCAAAGGATTTCGCAATTAACCTTTGGATAGAATCGGTGTCTTGCCTTCATATCAAGTCCCCTTGCCTGCCCATCCTCCTCATCCTCCGCTTCCTTCTTCTTTCCCTCACATTGTTTTCTTTTGCCCTTTTTTTTTGTTCACAAAAAAGAAAAAGAAAAACAATGGCAGAAACAACGGCTCCGCAGACGGTTCTTCTCAGGCCATGCGGCAAGATGTGAGCTGCCCTCCCCCTCCCCCACGTCCAATCCCACTCCCACTGCCCCTTATCCTGTCACACACACACATACACACACCAAAGAGAGAGAGTCTTCGCAACCAACACAAGGGAATTCCAACCATGCAGAGAAATATACTCCACCAGCCGTCATGCGCTGGGCATCTACCGCTGCGTCGTCGTCTCGGCTCGATACACCAACCCGCACCGCCGAGATGAGGCCCTCCTCGCTGCCTTTGGCCAGCTCGTCGCCCGCCACCCGATGCTGCGAGTGGGCGTCACAGGAGAGGGCACCAACATGCCGCGCTACACACACATCCCCGAGGTCGACCTGGCCAACCACGTCGTCTTCCGCACGCTGCCCGCCGGCGACGAGTACGAGGCCGGGCTCGCGGCCGTCCACGCCTGGTGCCACGACCAGCTGTGGACCGAGATCGAGACACGGCCGCCGTGGAGGATCATCGTGGTGAGGCCGGAGCACGAGGACGGCCGCAGCCCCGAGTACGAGGACGTGGTGCTCTACTGGCACCACGTGCTCATGGACGGCACCAGCGCGCGGAGCTTCCACGAGCAGCTCGCCGAGCTCCTCAACGAGGGCGTCGACGACCGGGACCCCGTGTGCGTGCTCAAGTTCCCCGAGCCACCGGTGCTGCCGGAGCCGCTGGAGGAGACGATGAACTACACCAACAGCGTGGGCTTCGTGAGCCGCACGCTCTGGAACGAGATGGGGCCCTCGTTCCTCAGGACGCCGCCGCCGCGCATCTGGTGCGGCAAGCCCATCGACTTCAGCCGCCCGCACAAGGCCCGCGTGCTGCCCGTCGACCTGCCCGCCCCCGTCGTCGCAAGCATGCTGGCCGAGTCCCGCAAGCACGAAGCCTCCATCACCTCGCTCCTCCACGCCCTGTGCCTCGCTTCGCTGTCGCGCCACCTGCCCGCCCCCGCCGTCGCCCCGGCCTTCAAGGCCAGCACCCCCATGAACGCCCGCCCCTACATGTTGCCCCCGACCCAGCTCAATTCCGCTCCCAAGGACAGCTTCCGCGTCGCAATCTCCATCACAACCCACGACTACCGCCCCGCCATCGTCGAGTCCTTCCGCCGACCCGGTGCCGACCTCGACGCCCTCATCTGGCAGACGGCCAAGTCCACCAAGGACGACCTCCGCACCCGCGCCGCCACCCTCCCCGCAAACGACCCCATCAGCCTGCTGAAGCACGTCTCCGACTGGAAGTCGTTCTGGACCAAGCGGGACGGCCACGAGCGGGACTGCTCCTGGGAACTTAGCAACATTGGCGTCCTGCGCGGGGACGCCACCACCGAGGACCACCAGAGCCCGCCGCGCCGCATCTCGCGCGTACTCTTCACAAACGGCATCATGGTCGCCAGCGGGCCCTTTAGCATCAGCGTAGCCAGCGCCCCGAGCGGTGCGCTGACGGCCGGTATCTCGTGGTGCGAGGAAGTAGTGTCAGAGGAGTTGATGACAGGTCTTGCTGACGATCTAATCACCTATGCGACCCGATTACATACGACGGGCCAGTTTATACCGACCCTAAGCTGACCAAATCCACCCACGCCAACATTTACTCAACAATTAGGTTTGGTTTGATTCATCTCAAAAAAGCCAAAACCGACTTTCGTGTATATAATTACAGATACAATGTACATACATAGATTACTTCTTCATTCCGTGCATATCAATCACATAGTTAGACAGAAGTCAGGCACGACATTATTTATATCATAGACCAGAGTATATATACAACGCACCCCTTGAAAGATGGTCCTTCTATGACTTCTTTCCCTTGGGTACCACAGAACGCAGTTTACTAGCCAAAATAAATGAATAAAATAATTCTCAAACATTTTGTTCCTTTCATATTATTTTATTGATATAATATTCATATATTTGCTGGGCAGCTAGAAAATGACAGGAAACATAGGGTTACAACCTTCCAACGATTGTATTGTATAATCAATAGATACTGTCCAATAAATCCCGAGACTGGCCAAGCCTCCAAGACCCGGCCAATGTCTCTACTATATATAATTGCCAATCTTTTTTTCATATTCTCTTTCTATATATCCAAGACTCGCAACTATCCGACAATCTCCAGGAGTCGGGTGCGTCGAGCTTCACGCTGGAAGAACTTAAACAGGTCTCGCAAAGTCCTATGTACGGATTACAAAACGGTGTATTGACAATGACATCATCCATCCCTCTCTCATCTTCAGCAGAAGATCGGTCGGCTTGCGGGGCAAAATCCATGCAACCGCCTTCTCATCATAGTGGAAGCCCAATCTATCCAAACGCCGCGCAAATCAACACAATCAAAAGAAAAAGAAAATTCGTCGCCCCATTGGTAAAAAGAAAAAACAAGGAGCTCCTTTACCAACCCTCACCAGGGTTTTTTCTCGACCTGGCGCTTCCACGGAAGTAGTCGTAATTTGTCGGATCAGACTCCGTGTCGTTTTGCGCCAGGTTGCTGTAGCCCCGTGGCCCGCCTCCCAGCGCACCCATTGTAGGCCCTGGGCTAGGAGTGTGCGCTGCTCCCACAGGAGGGCTCATCGGATTCGAGGCCGCGTTGTTGATGAGTCCTAGTCCTGATGAGCTACCGTTATCCTGCGCGTACATGGGGCTGCGAGTCCGTCCAGGACCCTCCGAACCGATGGTTGCCTGCTGAGTGAAACCGCCAGGGGTTCGGTAGCCCGAGAAAGCTTCGGCTCGTTTACCTCCGAATGGTGTCGAGCGCCCTGACAAGGGGGTACCAGGCCTTGACCCATGATCGCTTCCATCACCCAACGAACCAGGCGTATCGGGTCGCACAATCTCGCCGGGACGGCCGTAGATCTCGCCGCCACCATGATCCTCCGCAAACTCGGCTCGGTTCTTGTAGTATTCAAAGTCCATGCGGTTCTCGGAGACGATTTCGAATCCAGGCATGCCCTCATTCGCAGCCTTTCCAGGATGTCCGCCCTGCATCGTGTTCAGTGCAAACATGTCCGAGTAGCCGCTGACAGTCATGCCGTCGCTGTTGTTCACATCTCGTCCGTCAGACAGTCTTCCTTTGTAGATGGCGGGGAGAAGGTTCTGAGCCTTAGAGTGCACCATGGGAGTGATGAGAGCCTTGTACAGAGCCGGGTGACCAAAGCGACTGGCCAGCTTATCGTTGCGCATGCGGTCCGGCTTCTGGGGTACACCTGCAGTTGTGCCAGCCTCGGGGTTCTTGATGAGTGCGCGAGTGCTATAGTAGCGCATCTTCGTGTCAAAGGTTCGAGAGCAGTACATCTTGAAGGCGATCATAAAGAGTGGCAGTGGCACCACACACCAAAACATGACGTGCTGGCCGTCTCCCTTGACCCAGCAAGTCAACATGTTTACCAGATCAGCCAGAATCACACCAAAAATGAATCGGTTGAAAACGACACGCCAGAACATGCCACCAGATTCAGTCTTGGTAACGAAGCGGTAAAGAATGAGGTACTTCTTCAGGTACGAGTCGATAGTGAAGTACATGGCCGTCGCAATGAGCACCAGAGGCTGGATTCCGGCAAAGCACATGGTGACGGTGGCGTAGTAGAGGAAGTAGTTGTAGTATTCGGCATACTGGAATGGCGGGGGCGCGCTGAGCTCAATCAGCTCTCGGGGGGTGGGACTGGAGAACTTCTTGAGGAAGAAGGCATAAGTCAGAGGCCACAGCTGGGCGAGATCAATAGCCGCACCCAGCTGGCGCTGCAGCAAGTAAGTAACCCAGAACACACTGTTTTCGCAGAGCGAGCTGAACAAGACACTAGCAAAGTTGGCGTCGAGAAGGGCGTGCCATGCGTCGCGTCCGCTCTGGATACTATTGATAACACTAAGCACGTAAACCCAGCATGGAGCATAGATGGAAAACACAATCAAGTTGTTGAAGACGAAGAAGAAGTAGAGCTTGCCCAAAACGTGTCTCTCTCGTCCAGTCTTGGTCTGGTCACCGGACTTGGTAGCAAGGCGACGGAAGATTGTGGGGAGAACAAGATAGACTAAAGACATGAGAGCGGGGGATGCGATACCTTGAACCACACCCCAGAAGTTAGGGTGGGCGGACAAGGACTGCTTGAAGGCAGGCCACAACTCAGCAAGATTGTTCAAGTTGATGAGGAAAATGGCAATCATGGCGTTGGGTGCGATCCAGAGAAAGGTCAAGACCATAATCCACATGGTGTTGAACCACTTCTTGCGGCTACGGGTGGCGCTGGAGAGCGGCATGTTGTCCCAAATGATATCGTTGGGGCGAGGAGCAAGGGTGATGGTAGTACCAACTGTTCTCTTCCTGCGAGCAGCAAAGGCAATGCTGTGCGCTTCAGGAATGTCCGAGTAACTAGCAAAACCGTAGGGCATAGAACCTCGCTTGTCAACAGTAGAGCGGACCTCCTTGATTTCGACCTCGAGATCACGGATACGCTGGGTGTGGTATTCGATGGCGTCGACCTTTTGTCCCTTGGGATATGTGTCATAGGCTCGGTCCTTTCGCGAAGGCTTGCACATGGGTCGAGACGGAGGGAGCTGGCCAGGGTTCTTGAGATACTTGGCAAGAACAGACTCGAGCTGACGAACGGCCTTGTCATGCTGTGCGATAAGGTTGGGCAAGTCCTTGACGTTGCGTGCGACAGCAGTTCGGGCAAACGAAGCGTTGGGGGCGACCTGATCGATGATACGAGCAATTCCTTCGTCGGAACGGCCCTTTTTAGGGATATCAAAAAGCTAGGGGATGAGAGTGAGCAACACGTTGGATAAGGTTCGACTCATAAATGCGCTTACCATGAGGGTTCGAGAATGCAGACTTTGCTGGTATTCTTCGCTCTCGACATACTTTCTTCTCAATTCAAGAATCTTGCGGTAGTTCCACCAGAGATAGGCAGCGACAACGACGTTGAATGCCCAAGCAATAACAACCTGCGCCCAAATGGATGATGACTTGACGCTGAGGGGCGTGATTTTGGAGGTCCAGTTGGAATAAACGGAGCTGTTATTGTCGGTTTTATTAAAGGTGGAGATGTTGACGGGCAGGAGAATGCCGATACCAGTGACGCACAGGGTCAAGAACATGTTGCGGCACATGCGCACGAAACGGAGGAAGACGGTCGCGTCCATACCGATGGTGTACATGAGGGTATCCTCCTTGGTATTCCAGACAGCAAAGACCCATGACCACGGTGCCTTTCCGAGTGGCGGAGGCGCATGCTTCTCGTCGGCATGCTTGAGTTTGGGAGCGTAAACGGCTTGATTATACGGGCGGAGGAGCGAGAAACAGATGGCGGTAAACACGGTAAATCCGACAGAGATACCCAAGGCAGAGTAAAGAGAGGCAGCTCGAATCTGGGAAGACGGTTAGCAGGCTTGGGTTCGGGGTGGAAGCTTCGGAGACGGACAGTGGCGGAGAAGGGGTTCTGGAGAAGGTCAAGCAGCTTCTTGCCGATATCCTCTGCATCACGGGAGGAGATCAGGCCCGTCAATTGTTGAAGCGACATGGTGGGCGATTACTTCGCCAGAGGCGAAGGTGAAGTGGAAGTTGAGCTCAGGGCTTCGGTAGCGATCGGCAAGATGGGATCGGGGATGTTTTGCAGCCAACAGCGAAACGGCAACAGGTATATAGCGACGTCTGAGAAACGAGGGACAATAGAACCGGAATGGGATCTATTGTAAGGTCCAAAGAGTCGTCAAACGAGCGAAACGTCGGTCGGTACCGAAGGGGGGGGAACGCTGATACAAGAGCAGGCCCCAAAAGACGTGTATGGGGATCAGGAGAACGCCACACTAAAGCGCCAGGTGACACCAGAAACACTGCAGACAAAGGAAAAGAAACGACGTGTTTCCGAGCTTCTGGACGGACTTGGCCCCCCTGGTGCGATGGCGGGCGGGTCTATGCGTCGGCAAGAGGGAGATGGGAGAGATTGGGGAGAGCAGAAAGAGGGAAGGGGAGGGAAAAAAGAAGAAACGATGCGGGATCGAAGCGATGGTATAGGGCTGGCTGGGGAATTCAAGGCGCCGCCATGACATGGGACGAGGATGGGGAGGTGAATGGAGATGATGGATTCATGGGGAATTTTGGGGGGGTACGCTGAAGGACGGATTGATCCATTTCGGGCATGGAGCATGGGATGGCGAGGAGGCCGTGAACTGCTGCGTGCGCACACTGTGTTTCGTCGCCCGCGCTGCCATCCATGTCACGGTGCGATTACTGCAGTGGAACCCCCCCTTCTTCCAATCCAACCGCCAACAAAAAAAAAAAACCGCCTGGCGAGCCAACTAAAAAAGCTCTGCTGGGCGTGCGGCACGTACGCTCCCTGGGGCCACTCGCAGAGCTACCCGCGTCCTTGGCTGCCGATACTACCGGTCCAAAGCGGATAAGCCCCAAGCCTCAGGGACAAGAGGGACAAGAGGGACATGCACCTCCCACGCTTCCTTAACCGCAGTGGGCGTAGCACCCGCTGCGAGCGCTGAAAAGATGGGATAAACTGGGGTGGACGAGGGAGGGGCCAGTGAGAATAAGCTCACCTCACTGTAGTGTAGGTAGGTAAGCTATGGCAGCAGCTGGGGGAGCAGCGAGGGCATGCTCCAAATCAATCTCACGAACACGATCTAGCATCTTACTACGGTTGGTTTGTTTTAATGCTCACGAGCCCACAGCCACCGCGCTGTTTTGATGTTTTAGCGTTTCTTATTATTTTCGGGTTGTTTTGTTGAATGACACATTGACTATTTTTTTAACCTCCGTTATTTGCCATTCTGTTTCCTTTTCTTTTTTTTTCCCTTGGCTTCCCGCGTGAAGAAAAAAAAATAACGAGACAGGACCAAACTTTGAATGCACGCCGCAGACGGGCCTCGCAGACGGCGCAACGACGATGCTTACTAGTATGCTTCCTGGCAGCAACCCTCCTGCGGCGCGAAAGAGGGAGTGAAGAAAAAAAAACCAGGCCAAGTACAGGTGGATATGCCACTGGCCCAGCGCTGATTGGCCCCTGGTGGCCGCTGCAACCCCCTAGGGCGCTCCCACGGGCTTCTGCTGTCTGGCAGGGCACCCATCACGGCAGGCCGGCGAATGGGCGCGCCGGGAGGCTGTGCTATTTTTGACGGCTGGGGAGGGGAGACCCACAGCAGGGTGGGGAGCGCTAAGGGGGGGAGGGATGCCAAACCCAAGCAGACCAGAGCCGCCAGTCAGCACCGTCGATATGGGACCCTGCAGATGTTGCCTCTGCTTGGCAAGCTTTTCCCCCTGCGTCGAGCCGGGATCCGCCATCCAGGAGCCCGCTGATGCCGGGGTACGGCGGTGGGGAGCGCATCATGGGTTTGGGCAATACGAAGAGACGGGCAAGGGAGACACACTGACGAAAGGCCAATGCAAGACATGAGCGGTAGGCGAGCGAGCGAGCGAGCGAGTGCTGGCACCGGGTCAGGCCGAATCCTGGGGGAGGACTGTGTGACAGTAGAGAGTCACAGTGATGATGATCACACAATGAGAATCAGAATCATGTGGTCGGTCACCTTCGATCGGCTCTGCCTGTCTTGCTCTGTTGTTATTGTTGTTGGTTGTTGGTTGAGACGCGCGCGTGTGCTGTGCTGTGCGTACGTATCTCATCCCCATTTTCGTCTCTTCTCCTTGCCATGCTCGTCGGCGAAACAAAACAAGGGCACACCCTGGCTGGTCCCCTCCCATCTACCTTTTGTTACGAGATACCCCAGATGCTACGTAACACCGTCCAAACCCAAGAGAGTCAAAAAAGAAAAGGAAAAAAAAAAAAGAGACCAACCCAAGATGCTGGTCCCATCATCTGCTGCACTGCCAAGGAGATTGATTCTTTCCCGCGACCCGATTCGGCGAGCGGGCCACCCAGGGGGCGAGATGGTGTGCGCGCAAAACCCACTGCATGTCACCCCAAAGGCCGCACTGCTTGGCTGGCCGGCCTGGCTGGAGACCGCATTGAAAGGCGCCCATTGATAAATGAAAGGCAATGCTGAAATATGAGCATGCATGTCAAATCTGGCTCTGGCCCATCTCACGTTATCGCTGCGGCGAAAAAAAACTCCCCGAATGAATTGCGCCCCTCCCCATGGCCCCCAGGGAAGTTAATTAAAGAAAATCAACCTGTCCAAGCGCGTGCGCGCAACATGCTTGATGCGCGCTGCCGCCTTGCTGCACATCTGGTCCGTTCGCCCCCTTTGGCCCAACGTTTTTTTTTTGCTGCAAGCACGCACGTTATTTTTTTTATTATAACAATCTAGGTGGCCTTGTTTTTTTGTGCCTCTCTCGCAGCCATTTGCCACATGGGGCTTGGAGCATTACAAATTAACCCAGGCACCATAATCTAAAAAAGAGGGTTCGTGGCCAGGGAATGAGGCTGAAGTGAAAAATGAGAAAATGCTCGATGGTGGCTGGCTGGCAGCCAGGAACATGACAGAATCGGGCATGATGCCCCTACCTCCCCGAGGGGGTGGGTTTCCTAAAAAAGAAATAAAATAAAATAAGTAAACAAATGAATACATACAGTAAAATAAAATAAAATAAAAATAAAAATAAAAAGTACAATTGCTCGCTCCCCTGTAGCTTCTGTAGGCCTCCGCCATAGACGGACAGGTTCTTTGTCCGTGGCTCCCTTTTTTCTGCCTCGCGGCATGTCTCATCGCGGTGGGTTCTGTGGCCGATATCCATCCATACGAGCCCCCCCCCCCCCCCCAGCTTACCTTTCTGCCCCTCATGGAAAACGGGAGGACCAGGGTGGTACTCGCACTTCTCCGTAGGGTCCGTAAACTCCTTTCCACAACCCTGATGAACACACTTTTGGGCCATGATTTAAAGTGAATTCCAGTTCGCGTTTCTCTCTCACGGGTTCAAAAAAATTTTGGTTGTTGAAGTGACCGCCAAATGGGATGGATGGGTATACCGACTGGTTGGTGGGGTGGGAGCTTCTAGAATTCCTAAGCCTGATGACGCTGAAGCGCAGGAGCTTCAGTTGCCTCGGCGTTCACCGCCTTCCGTTTTGGGTGCGGGGTCGAGCTTCTGCTGGGAATATGCGATTAGCCCGTGGCACTTCCACGGCCAGCGCCAAGAAAAGCTTTGGAACATATCGAACCACATTTGCGTACCACATCAACATCCATTGGCCACCCAATTGCATCCCTAAAAATGGTATACTATCTATGAAATCTTATACAATCACTTAATTATCTACCACGCGGGTTTTTCTTTCTTTTTCCAAGTTTTCAAACCGATTGTTCTTCATCATGTTTTTTGCTACTCGTCGCCTCCTGCAGCTACCCTGCAGAATCACTTTCTTCACTCGCGAGACCTGTGGTCTCTGCAGCCAGGCTAAAGGAGTCCTGTCAAATGTGTGGGACAAACGTCCCTTTGACTACAAGGAGATCAATGTCGACGCTGCGGAGCCCGAGTCCAAAGCATGGAAATTCCTTTACGATTTTGACGTCCCAGTTGTATGTCTTGATTATTCTTGCAATTGACACCAGAATTCGTTTATTAACAGCCATTCCCCAAAAAGATACACATTAGCAAAACTACAGCTCCCGATGAGGACCCGGCTAAATCTGGCAAGGCGATCAAGCTCATGCATCGCTTCACCGTCGAGCAGGTAGAAGCTAAGATGGACCAGGCCGAGCAGAGTTAATGGCTTCATTCCTCAGACATGGGGTTTTCAATACGATTTCCCCCTCGCGGGCGCCGCACTTCCGTTGGCAAAACTCAACTGTTCCTTGGCTGTGAAATCAAGAGCCGTATAGTCTGTCACCACATTCATCATATCAAATCCTTGGTCCGCAAACAACTTTGCCTGTTCGCCCCCGGTGCAATAAACACCGCACTTCTTGCCTGCATTCTTGCTGGCGGCTAGGACTTTGGCAATTGCTTCTCTCAGCTCTGGAGCCATGACACCATCAATAATGGGATGACCAATGTTGTTTCCTATAGCTAGTTAGCTCATATACAGCCGTAGAACTGTGTCTGAAAATACTGACCTAAGTCAAATGGTCCAATGAATAAGACGTCAATGCCCTCAACCGCAGCAATCTCATCAACGGATTCAAGAGCTTCCTTTGTCTCAATTTGGACAATTGTTAGGAGGGCATCATTTGCTTGTTGAAGATATTCGGTAAAACTAGGGACAGGGTTGAATCGCTCTGGCGCAATGGGAGACCCAAAGCCACGTTTACCCCAGGGTGGGAATTTGGCAGCTTGTACAAGTTGCCTGGCCTCTTCAGCTGTGCGAAGCAGCGGCACCACGATCTAGAGCATTGTGAGTTAGTATATCTTGTGCATAATAGATAACATATAACACTTACTCCGTGAGCCCCGCTATCAAGAGCGCCTAAAGAAATTCAATTAGCAATTTAATTAGAAGCGGCAACAGTAGGCTATAATATACGCTTCACCATCCACCCTTGCATGTCTGGGAGCCGTACAATGGGCGACACCCCCAACGCTGCAATCGCTGGTACAGCGTCATGCATTGCCCCATCTGCAGAACCAAGTCAGTCAACTTGTCCATAACTGGAGAACATATACCAGGGAAAGTAAAAAGAGAGTCCTCGTACCGTCCAAGTTTCCATGCTCGCAGTCTACCAAGACCCAATCAACTCCGGACCGCGCCAGCACCCGGGACATGTTGGCGCTGGGGATCATCTGCCAGGCGCCAAAGGACGTCCGGCCCTCGTTCAGCGCCGTCCTCACACGATTCGATGCTTGCATCGTGGAAATGTTTCTCATGGCACCACGCGCGAGAAGCGGCCTCCTCATGGACAGTGAAACTCCCAAGCGGAGTGAGTGAGACGCGAACGCATTCATGGTGTGCTGAGCTTTTCGGGGGGGCGACAAGGCCGCGGAGACGGATAAACGGAGACTTGAATTAAATCGGTCTTCGGGAAATTTACGGGATAGCAAAGAAGCATGTATTGTTGACACTGTCAAAACGAGCCTTTGAATTGGCGAGAGGGACTGGTGGTCGCCCCGGAGGGTTCCCCAAGGCGGGGGAAACTCTGGGGGTGGTGTGGGGGTGTTGCAGGACAAGACGACCCGATACATCTCATCGGGATCCTCAGCCGAAGCTACTTCGGTCCAAGATATGCATTATGAGAGCACGTGGGCATGTTGGGGTATCTGCTTTTTCAATTTCTAAGTCTTGCCTTTAAAAAAAAAAATCTCTAAAAACACATGGCTAGAGCATAGGCAAAATACCTTGCCATGGGTATCTGTGATGACTACCCCAGATCATCCGATAGTAGCCGCCCCCAACATGACGATGCTGCATTTGTTACATCCGGATAGCGCAAACCTGTTCTCTCTGCCTAATCACCAAGCCCCAATAGCATGTGCAACCTAATATTCAAACCAAGATACCGCGCCGCTGTCACAAAAGGTGGACGGAAAACGTTTGGTCTATATCGCAGAGGTTCAAGTTTAAATCGACTGGTCTGAGAAAAAACAACTGCAAACAATCTAAATCGAGTGTGTTCATTCGTCATCAAGTTCATAATTAGTCCTGGAGGCATCTGAAGAATGTGTCAGTAACATCGTCGGAAATATGGTAGTAGCTGGTCCACATACCCCAGGTAGTCCTCCTTGATGCTGCCAATAGCCCACATCTCTCCGACCTCGGTACGGGTGCCGATAATTTTGACGCGGACGTGAGTCCCCGGTTCGATCACTGTGTCCTCATTGTTGGTGAATTGGGGCGGTGTAGCATTGGGGTCCCATTTGATGTCGCTGGGAATCAACTAAATCCGATGTCAACTTCATCTCTTGCATTCTATGGCCAAGACTCCCGACTTACATGAGCCGATACGAATAGCCGCAGAGGTCCTGCCTGGGCAAAGAAGCCCTGGGGGTTGATGGAGTAGACGACAGCATCAACCTGAGATGGGTCAGCTTGCTGCACGATGGCGATTTGACAAACCGTCATACCGTCTCGCCCTTGAAGGGCCGCCACACGACTGCACGATATCCAACTGTGAATTCGGCCAACCCGTTTCCGGGAAGGATGCGGCCCTCTGAGATGTCAAAGGTATCCATGATGGAAATGATGTAGTAGCTGCCGGCGCATGTGCCTTCTACGTCTTTCAGTAGCTTGCTTGTCACAAGGTCGTGCATGTTGCGGCCGAAGTAGGAGGGATGCAGGGTCACCCTGCGCTCCATGTTGTAGAGGAAAAACATGATGAAGTACGAGCACAAGTTAAAAGATTTGGTACAGATATAGAGGAGCTTCGGTCGGCTCGAAAGCGGTGCGATTGATGTCGGGTTTCGGATTGAGATGTCGGTTCCAAGGCTTGTCCAGAAGAATCCAAAAGGGATGATGGAGCCTATGCGATGTAGGAAACAAGAAACGAGAGCTACGCGACAGGGTGTATGCCAGGATGCACCGTTGAGTCGCCAGAAGCCGGTGGTGGTAGCTCACGGGGCGGGCGTCGCGTGGTGAAAAGAAGGTGATGAAGGATCGAAGCGAAGGCGGCGCAAGAGCAAGCGCAAGCGCAAGGGCTAAGACGCCTGGCTACCGGTACACACAAACACCCGCCGTCGTCGAGCGTCGAGTGGAGGTTGCGCCGGTGGCCTTGCCGACGCAGATGGAGCAGATCGTGGGAGAATGGGCGTGATGAAGGAGGCTTTGTCGGGGTGACGAGGCTGAGAAGGCCGTGGCGGCAGAAATCTTGTCCAGTGGCGGTTGAGCGCGTTCGCAATGGAGAGAGGACATGGCCCGTGCACCAATGGGACAAACAGCTTCCATTTTGCTGGAGCGCCTTGTCGAGATGGAGCATGCATCAGTTTCTGAGCATAATATGAATAAAAAAATCAATGCTAGACATATTATGCAAGACACACATTATACACTTATGCAAAATTATAATCTCTCTTGGCGATTGCATTAGCATCCTCGTCAATTGTCGCTAAAGGGAAGATCAGAATATTCTTTAGGTAAACATATGTTTGTGCCGTGGATTGCTGTCCCCTAAGCACGTGGATTGCTTTCCACCCGCAAGCCAGGGCCCTTCGTGATGTCGATTCAAACGAGAGCACGCGACACGAAAGACATGGAAAGAGGCGAGGCTGAGACAAGAAAAACGCTGGGGTGGCAGCCATCCTCCATTCGGAGTCTTTCCAGACACGAGAAGCCAGGGTGCAAGGTCGGCTCCAAGGCCAGCCTGTCCATCCCGTCCGTCTGGGCCAGTTCCACCAGTCAGTGTGCAATCACAAGCTCGCATTTGACAGCGCGGCGGCTGCTAATGGCAGCTAGGGAACACACGGCTGGGTCTGGGCAGGGCGTAGTTGAGAGACTGCGGTGCATACACATGGGATGGACGGGGGTTGAGCGGGCCTCCGACGTCCCGATACGGAAGTTGATATCGTGCTTCCCATTCTCGCTCGTTATGTGAGCTTGCAGCGTGTAATTAATGTAGGATATTTGGATGCTGTACCGGCTAATTTGGCCAGATGCCCTGATGGCGATTCATGTGTGTAGTATGCGGGCAGCTGAATGCCCCTATAACTTGGTCCAGGTGCAGTAGCAAGTCCCGTCCGCCCGCAAAAGTGGCCTGATGGGTCGGAGGCTGCTGGTGCTGGTGCTGCCCGCGTACTGACCGAGACCAAGATCCAACACGCACAACGCACAACGCACATAGCACACAGCACCACAGACACGCTTCCAACTAAGTACCTGCTTCTGCTGCAAAACGCGTTGCGTGCTCAGACTGCATCCTCGCTCTCTGTCAAACAGCAAGTGTCTTGCGCGGAAGGAAAAGAAGGGGTTCGTCCCGAGGCGCCGCCCCACGCTGCTGCACCACTGCAGCCAGGGAGAACGAGCAGGCGCAGCACAAAAAATTGGCACATGAATAACGCAACCACACTCATCTTCCATCAACCTTTTGGGCCATTCATCGCTTCGCTTCTCCTCTTTTTTGTCCACTCCATACTGTGACACCCTTCCACTCATTCATTTCTCGCCCATCCGACACCCGTTCGTCTCTGCCCAGCGCGGCCACCCTTCTGTCTTAAACTCCCATCACTTGACTTGACTCGACCCTGGCATATAATAGTCTTTCCCATTCGCCCACCGCATTCCACAGCCCCTCGATTCCATCCTCCTCGCCGTCGTGCCCAGGCTCTGCATCTCGTTGACTCGCACCCGCGCTCGCGCCGGAACCCCAACTAAACCTCACGGGCCACTCTGACCTGCTGTGGCGCTTACATTCGCCAGTTCGCTTTGGTGCTCATTTTCGTATCCAGCGCACACTGCCGCTCTCTCTTCCCCATAACTCCCGCTCACCCCGTGGCATCCTCAGCACCTTCTGCACCTTACCCTCCCTGCATCCCATATTCTCATCATGTCGCTGGATCTTGAGCATCAGTTGACCTTTGTGAGTTGCACCCACCTGCTTAACAATTTCTCACCTGCCCCAAGCTCTTCCCCTGGTTCATGGCCCAGTTTGGCAAGCCTTTGTAAAATCTCACTAACCATCCATCACCCGCAGTATGGTGCCTACCACCACAATCAGGTCAACATTGCCATCCATATGATATGTGTCCCTCTAATTCTCATCTCCGCTTTCACTCTGGTTAGTTCTACTCTCTAAGTTTCCCTTTTTATCCACACCAACCTTCCCGGGCAGTCCGAAGAAGCATGAGCGTACATCCTAACATCCCTTCTCAGGCTACATATACCGGAACTCTAATTCAGACTCCATCATGGCTCACCATTCCCTATCTTGAGGCTAACCTTGGAACAATTGCTGCCTTTGTCTACTCCGGTCTCTATCTTCTTCTGGAACCCTTTGCTGGTTTCCTCCTCGCCCTTATTTGCATGGGCGGCGCCGCATACGGCAACTACTTGCGCTCACAGAGCCCAGATGCCACCTTTCAAGGTGCTTTGATCCTCCACGTTGTTTGTTGGATTTTCCAATTTGTTGGCCACGGCGCCTTCGAGGGCCGTGCCCCAGCTCTGCTTGACAACCTGATCCAGGCCATATTCTTGGCTCCCATGTTCGTTTGGCTTGAACTGCTCTTCAAGCTCGGCTACCGCCCTGAGTTACAGGCCCGTGTCGAGAAGAAGGTCCGCGAGGAGATTGCAAAGTTCAACAAGTCGAAGAACGGAAAGGCGCAATAAGCGTCTCACTGGACAATGTGTTTCCTACAACACGAACTCATCGCGTGGTCAAATTACTAGGGCACAGCATCTCTACTTCGGCTTGGCTTAAAATTAGGCCTCGCATTCTCAATGTTACTGTATCTCAAGTAACTCACAGCGTTACAGGATGGAACGACGAGCAGTAGTCATTCATTCGAGGAACGCCTACATGTATCCTATTGGGGATGAAGAGTTGTTCCTAGCTCTCCCCTTTTTTAGCATTTGAGCGTTTTGCAATTGTCTTCCAAGTTCTCGTTACTATATTTCCGATTTTAGGAACACTGGCATTGTCAAACACAGCATGCGTGGTCATATGGTGGGGACTTTGTATGATTAAAACTTTTGTCAAGGGAGGAGAGATGCTTACAAGAGTAGCTCTACGACAAAGGAAATTGTATTTAAAGATGGTCTATATAGTTGGAACATTTCTATGGAATTGAGATAGGGTCCTCCCCCTCTTGCAATCCTCCTATTAACTCCTCCAGTATTTGGAAAAGTGTATATTACATTTATATTTATCGTGGCTATGTCGTTTTTATAAACAGACCAACCCGCCCAACTTCGACCGAAAAACTCATCGTGATTATAGTACTTGATTAGGCTTCGGGAAGCATTAGTAAAATGATGATTAGTAAACTTTTAGAAGAACCCTCGGGCCATCATATCATGGTGATAACGATCAATACCCGTTGGCCTATGAGATGGTCGCGGCTCGAATCTATATCGACTGGTTTCGTAAGGGCTTATTGAATCACAGAGAACGACAGAGTCCATCGCTTTCTGGATACAGCCTTCATCATAAGACAATCCTCTAAGGTCCTCCCGGGCTGCTACTCGGTGAATTCGTTTCTCTCGAGACGTGTCCCTGAGCCTCGAAGGTTGGGGTGCTGCCACGGCCCGTTGCCGCTGGGGAATATCAATGCTCAACCCAAAGCTTTTCCCTGAGTCGCGGCGGCCCAGGGTTGTCTTTTGATGATGGTGCTGTTTATTCTTCCCGTGTTTAGCGCTGCTAGCTGGTGGAGTGAGGGGTTGGTATTGGTTGTCCCAATATGAGTTGGCTGTAGGGTTCTTCATGAGTTTAGATATGCACTTCTTACACATCCTTTTCTGGCTCTCCAAGTCTCTAATGACCTTTGTGCACCGCCCTCGTTTTGGGCTGAGGAAATCAGGTAACAGCCCGCAGATGCCTGGCTGGGAACGATCTTTGCGGCCACATTCAACGTGTATTTGTTTGGTACAGTTGCAACTGTACTGGTATAATTTTTCGCACATGTTGGGTCGTAGTTCGCATCGCTAAAAAGGTGTCTAGTCTCTCAGATGTTGCGGGTAGTTGCAGGCAGTAAATCGACACTGGGCTTGGCACCTTTTTATAGGGAGCAGGCGATTTTTTGTCCTTGGGGTTAGTTTCTTTGTTCATGGAGAATGGAGTGGTATAGTAGTATGGGGTAAAGAAACACTGGGACAATTGATTGATTGCATAGTCACTGAACAATGAACACTTCACCAAGCGGTCGCCTGACTAAATACCAGGTCCCGTGATCAATGGAACAGGCAGCGTAATTCAGGAGAACACGAAAATTGGTGGTTTTCATATCGTATCTAGGAGTCACCAGAATGTTTTCACGGGAATATTTGGCATTTCCATCGTCAACACTGGCAGACAGGTTGTGTTATTCACCAGAAGAGGGCTCTGGCAAACCTAGCATTGGGGAAGGAACGAAGTAGTATTATTCTTTGACTTGATTCATTGTTGTGGAACAAGGACCAGATCAACAAGACTTCTTAGCCCCAAGTCTGCAGCTGATGACGTTTACGCGGACACTGACTGGGCTGGATCGTAGTGGGGTTGAGGGGTATCTCGTCGATAAAGGTTGCGCTGGTATTTGGCGGGGTCCCGTTACATAAGCCTCATGCCAATAGAAGCACGCATATGCACAGCTCCCCTCATACATGTGAAAATTTTATAAAACATCGCAGTCGAAAAAGGAAGTCTTTTTTTCCGCATTGATCCATCACGTCAACAACAGGCATCCCAGATTAAAAAGGGGGAAAAAAAAAATTAAAAATGCAGCTGAAGGACACCACCACTCTGGAGCTACCGGCTGCGGCCGACATGCACGTCCATCTGAGGCAGGGCGAGATGATGGAACTAGTCGTCCCATCCATCCGCCAGGGAGGCGTTGACACCGTCTTTGTGATGGCACGTGGACCTAGTGGTTTCTCCTTTCCTTTGCTAACCTGTGGTAGCCCAACCTGCAGCCGCCCATCACAAGTGTGGCAAGCGCCCTTGAGTACAAGGAACGCCTACAGGCCCTGGACCCCAAAGTCAACTATCTCATGTCGCTCTTCGTACGTCAATTGACCTTTGCCGTGCATAAACCACCGTCTAATGCTGCCAGCTCCACCCTTCTGTGACCCCCGAAGTGATTGCCGCGGCCGCTGCTGCTGGAGTGACTGGAGTTAAGCTGTACCCGCAAGGTATATACATATCTGCCTCAAGACATACGGTTCTTAGCCGAAGAGAAAAAGAAAAAGAAACCAAAGCATTAACCCATTTCTTCTTTCAGGCGTCACTACCAACTCGGATAATGGCGTCCTAGAGATCAATGACTTCTTCCCAGTCTTTGCCGAGATGGAGAAGCATGACATGGTGCTGAACCTGCACGGCGAAGTCCCCATCCCGCCAAAGGAGGACATTTCCCTCGAGGTCGCATTCTTGCCTACCCTCAAGAACGTCCACAAGAACTTCCCCAACCTCCGTATTGTCCTGGAGCACTGCTCTACCGCAGAGGCCGTTGAATCTGTGCGCTCTTGCGGCCCAACCGTTGGCGGTTTGTTGCCCCCATCGTCCATGTCCCATGGCTTCCCTATGAATTGTATAAATCACTAACACCATGGGGTCCCAGCAACCATCACGGCGCACCACCTTTACCTGACTAATGATATTAGTGACGTGGACCCTCTCGCTTTCTGCAAGCCTATCCCCAAGAAGCCCTCTGACCGGGATGCTCTGATCAAGGCTGTGTGCAGCGGTGACCCGAAATTTTTCTTGTAGGCCATCCCGATGTTTTATTGCCCAACAGCAACACAAACTAACTTCCATCCAGCGGCAGCGACAGCGCTCCTCACCCCCTGGCTTCAAAGGCCGGCTCTCCTCCCAAGGTCCCTGCTGGCGTCTTTACCCAGCCCTTCGCCACGCAGCTGGTCCTGCTGGCCCTGGAAGAGGCCATCGAGAGAGGCGTGATCCAGGAGGGCGATGTGACCCAGGAGAAGCTTGAGCTCTTCCTCAGCCGAGCTGGCAGGCGCTTCTACAAGTTGCCATATGGCACCGAGGTCCCCAAGATTGCTCTGGAGCGAAAGGGAGAGAAGATCCCCGTCAGCATCAAGAAGGACGGCAGCGAGCTGGAGGTCGGTATTTCAAGGGCTGATGCCTCTGTCTTCAGCCTGAAGTGGATCTAAAACTAAAAAGAGTAGAAAAAAGACTAAAAAAAATAGAATGTGTCATCTGGATTACGCCAGAGCCAATTTCTTCGCCGTGCCTCCTCGCATAGTATTGTTGCAATTTGGTCCAAGAGTAAATATCGCCAGTCATGTGTCTTTGATTTGGATACTGCGGTGGCAATATAACAAAAACCTCGAAGTGAATGAGCCCATAAAGCGATGCATTCTTGACGAGAAACGCACACGCACACGCACAAAATTTCCAATACGGCGGCTTTAATAATGAACATACTGCTTTTTTTTGGTTTCCTGACTCCAAATTCTTACAAAATAGGGGAGGGTCTTTCGAAATCAGACATCAATAAATCTGTTAAAAACACATAGAAAGACTGGGAAGCAAATCCTTTTTCCAGCTTCCTTCCCAGTAACCCCCGTTTTTTTCCTACACACTCAAACATTCATGTCAAATCCTCTCATATCTATTCATTCTTAAAATCCCGTCCTCATCACAGCACTGGGCTCCCTACAAAAAGGGTTGGTATCGGAAAGTTCCAGAAACAAAACGCCATTTCCCTTCCCGTCATGAGATGCCACGGGATGTTTACAGGGGCTTGCCCCCGATGAAGTCGGACCACTGTCGGACTTCGGAGGGGATGCCCTCGGGTCGGGGCAGCTTCTCGCTCATGCACTGAGCAAAGAGGATGGCAGTCTGCGCAAATAGTTAGCTCGTCAATTCAACACTTTCAGCGGGGTATCAAAACATACCTGGGGCTCCATGAACAGAGGGACGCCAAAGTCGACAGCGTTTCGGCGCATGACGTAGTCAACGTCCAGAACTGTCTTGGCACGAGCGGGAGCAAGGTTGAAAGCACCACGGATGTCGTACTTCTTGAACACTTCACGGAGGGCTCGCTTGTCCTCCTTGGGGAACTCAATAACCTCAACCTCGATCTGGTGCTTGGAGCTCGACTCGAGGAACTTCTTGACCTCGGGGCTGGCAGCGTACAGCTTGTATCCGAGGGGAGCGACGTAGTCGACGACCTGGGTGAGCCAGGGCTTGGAGACGTCACCACCGAAGAGCAGACCCTCACCAGGCTCAGGAACGCGGAAGTTCATGGTGGACTGGAGAGAAGCCCAGTAGGCCTCGACAAGGTTCTTACCGAAGCAAGCAATCTCACCGGTAGAGGACATCTCGACTCCAAGGAATGGGTCAGCGCCAGCAAGACGGGTCCAGGAGAACTGGGGAACCTTGGTAGCAACGTAGTCACGCTTGACAGCCATGAGATCAGTGGGTGTAGGAACATCCTTGCCGACAAGAGCCTTGGTGGCAACATCAATGAAGTTGGTGCCAAGAACCTTGCTGACGAAGGGGAATGATCGAGAGGCACGGAGGTTGCACTCGATGACCTTGAGCTGGGGCTCGCCACCCTCGGGGTCCTCAGCCTTGATGATCTGCATGTTGAAGGGACCGGTGATCTTCCAAGCGGCAGCAACACGCTCAGCGATGTCCTTGACACGGGCCATGGTGTTCTCGTCAAGACCAGCAGGGGGGAGGACAAGAGTAGCATCACCAGAGTGGACACCAGCCTGCTCAATGTGCTCACTGACGGCGTGGACAACAAGCTTGCCCTGAGAAGCGACACCGTCGACATCGATTTCCTGGGCACCCTCAATGAACTTGCTGATGACGACAGGGTGGTCAGGGGAAACGTTGCTGGCAGCCTCGAGCTTGTCCTTGAGGTCCTCCTGGCTTCGGATGACGGTCATGGCAGCACCGGACAGGACGTAACTGGGACGGACAAGAACGGGGTATCCGACCTCGTCAGCAAACTCCTCGGCAGCCTTGACGGAGGTAAGCTCCTTCCAGGCAGGCTGGTCGATTCCAATGCTGTCAAGGATCTCAGAGAACTTCTGACGATCCTCGGCCTTGTCGATATCTCGGGGGTCAGTTCCGAGAACCTTGGCACCACCAGTCTCCTGGAGTCGCAGGGCAATGTTCTGGGGAAGCTGTCCACCGACAGAGACGACAACGCCGGAAGCGTTCTCGAGCTCGTAGATATCCATGACTCGCTCGTAGCTCAACTCCTCAAAGTAGAGCTTGTCAGCGGTATCGAAATCAGTACTGTAAGTCTCAGGGTTGTACTTTTTTCGCGCATAAGTTAGTAGAGGCTACAATTATTCAGGAAAAATTCTCAACTTACGTTAATCATGACAGTCTTCTCACCCATCTGTCGGAGAGCCTGGGTAGCGCTGACGGCACACCAATCGAACTCGACGGAGCTACCAATTCGGTAAACACCGCTTCCAAGAATGACAGTGCCGTTGTCCTCAAAGGTAACATCGTGAGAAGAACCGTTGTAGGTGGTGTAGAGGTAGTTGGTATCAGCAGGGAACTCAGCAGCAAGAGTGTCAATCTTCTTGACCCAGGGGCGGATGCCGAAGCCCAATCGGTAGGCTCGGACCTCGTCCTCGGTGCTCTTGACAGCCTGGGCGATCTGTCGGTCGGAGAAACCCATCTTCTTGGCCTTCAGAACCTGGTCCTTCTTAAGGGCCTCGAGACTGCCGGCGGCCTCGAGCTCTCGGGTGCAGTCAACAATGTTCTGCAGCTTGTAGAGGAACCACTTGTCAATCTTGGTAAGGTCGTGAACCTTCTCAACGGAGTAGTTTTCGTGGAGCATAGCCTGGCCAACAGCGAGCCATCGGCGATCAGTGGGGTTTTGAAGCTCAAAGTCGAGATCCTCGAACTTGTCACCCTGGAAGCCGACAAATCGGGGGTCAACCTGGCGAATGGCCTTCTGGAAAGACTCCTCGAAGGTACGACCAATAGCCATGACCTCACCAACAGACTTCATGGCACTGCCAATGTCACGCTTCACGTGCTGGAACTTGGACAAATCCCATCGGGGAATCTTGGTGACAATGTAGTCGAGAGAGGGCTCGAAGTTGGCAGTGGTGGTCTTGGTAACAGCATTGGGAAGCTCAGGGAGAGTGTGGCCGAGACCAATCTTGGCAGCAGTGTAGGCCAGGGGGTAACCGGTAGCCTTGGAAGCCAGGGCGGAAGATCGGGAGAGACGAGCGTTGACTTCAATGACACGGTAGTCGAGGCCATCGGGCTGAAGAGCGTACTGAACGTTACACTCACCAACCACACCAAGATGTCGGACAATCTTGATAGCGGCACTTCGGAGCATGTGGTACTCCTCATCGCTCAGAGTCTGACTGGGGGCAACGACAATTGAGTCACCAGTGTGGATACCGAGAGGGTCAAAGTTCTCCATGTTGCACACGGTAATACAGTTGTTGTTAGCATCACGGACGACCTCGTATTCGACCTCCTTCCAGCCCTTGAGCGACTTCTCGACAAGGATCTGGGGAGAGAGGGTAAGGGATCGAGCGGCCATGTTGCGGAGTTCCTCCTCGTTGTTGGCGAAACCAGATCCCAGACCACCAAGGGCATAAGCGGCACGAACAATGATGGGGTATCCGATCTTGTCGGCGGCGCTAAGAGCCTCCTCGACAGTTCCCACAGCAATTGACTTGGCAATGGGGATTTCAATCTCCTCGAGGGCCTTGGCAAACAGGTCACGATCCTCAGACAGCTCCAGGGTCCTCACGCTAGTGCCAAGGACCTTGACTCCGTACTTCTCGAAAAGACCGAGGCGCTGCATCTCAACACCCAGGTTAAGAGCAGTCTGGCCACCAAAGGATAGGAAAATGCCATCGGGCTTCTCCTTCTCAATGACATAGGTGACATACTCTGGGGTGACGGGGAGGTAGTAAACCTCGTCAGCGAGACTGTGGTTGGTCTGGATAGTAGCAATGTTGGGGTTGATGAGGACGGAGGCAACACCAGCCTCCTTGAGGGCCTTGAGGGCCTGCGATCCTGTTCATCCGAGACCTGGGTCAGCCAAGAGCTCTCACCGCGCAATTGGAAGTGAGTCACAAGACCCCTTGCTCGAAAGGGAACTGAGACAGCGGAGAATGCACAAACCTGAGTAGTCGAACTCGCCGGCTTGGCCAATGGCTAGACCACCACTGCCAATGACCAGCACCTTCTTGACATCGACAGTCTGCTTGGGCTTGATGACCCCGCTATCGATATAGGCCTTGGGGTTTGGTGCGGAATCAGCCACGGAGCTGTAGGAACGAAGAATTGAAACTGTTCCCAAGCGCTTCGACTGCGCGGGCTTTGTGGAAGCAATGGAGAAGCGGCCACGGGTGGCGAGCGTGGCCGAGGAGAAAGATCGAGTGGGCAGAGCTCGAGGGATGCGGCGCCCATGTCGGAGCAGAGCCGGAGCTCGGCCAGCTAAGCTGGCGGCCATGGTGAAGTTGGCAGGCATTGCAGCGGTGTTGCAGGCGGTTCAATGCGTAAATGGCACCGTCCCGCTGGCAAGCTCGCCCTTTTGAGTCCCGATTGAAGCGTCTGGGTCGCGGTGCGAGAAGGACAAGAGCGGGTGACTCTTTTAAAGGCAGTGGGGGGGAGGAAGAGAGATGGCCTGGAGGAGGAAAAAAAAGGCGGTACACACACAGCTGATAAGATAAAGTCGAAGAAAAATTCTAGTTTGCAACGGTGTGTGGCCAAGTACCTCGACAGCGTCATCAGCGTGCAGAGATACTTGCGCCCCTCCCACGGCACTAGCAGCAAGCTTTCCACAGGCCGTGTTGCCCCAACATTTTGAACGCCGCCCCGTTCTCTCCTGCGCCCCTCTCCATTGATGTTATTTTATTACTCGATATGAGACATGAAAAAGGAAAAGACGGCGTGGAAGGGGTTTTAGGGCATCTTCAACAATTGCATCATTTTTTTTCTCGGTCGGTCGAGTGCAATTGGCTTGCTGCCCGCACCATGGGAAAAAATCCTCTCAATTCAAGAGCATTTTTTGCACTTACAGCCAGCCAGCCAGCCTCCCGTGGTACCTGGCAATAGATCTACGGAGAGAGCCATTTACGAGCCTCTCAATTGCGGAGGATTCTTTGCATCTCCTTACTCGTTTCAGGACTAACCCATGTGCGAGGACGTCACACAATGACTCTCTGCTCATCTCCTACTTCGGAAGACAGGGGAGCCGAAGCTTCTCTCACGTAACAAAGCAAGGTCATAGAATAAAGACGATGGACGCTTCGTCGTTGGTGGCCAGGGCACCAGCTCCGATCCCCACCCGCCCACAGCACTTACACGGATGCGATCGACTTTCCGATTGCAGATGCCGACACTGGCCGAGAAGGGAAAAGTCGAGTGTAAAATGCTGACAATGCGTCCCTGCCAGCGCCGTTATCGCCCTTGGCCAACCTCCCATCTTGACTCACGGCGCTGTATGTCCTACACAAGCCAGCTCAACGGTTCCGTTGAATCTCTTTGACAAGGCTTTGATTTGCCACAGAGGACGCCAAGTAATGAATCGATGCAAGATTTACTCCGCAATTGCGGCACGTGGAGAGAAAACCTGGCCTTTTACTTCCCGTCCCGTTTGGTGGACCTCCCTGTCCAAGATGTCAATGGCTGCTTCACATGCCATACCATGATCAGCGGTTAGCAGAAATGACACCACAACAGAAACCGATGGGGAAGCCTAGGAGCAAAAGTGAAAGAAAGAAAAAAACCAATTACCTAAAGGTAACGCGACATAACACAATAACGTACTCGTGTTTCTGGTTTCCTTTTTTTTTTTAGTTTTTCCTTTCTCTTTCTTGGCGTAGAATTACGAGATATTTGTGTGTCTGGTGTTATATTTTCTGTATCCGCTCGAACACATACAAACCCTCCCTTACTTCACCTGGAGCTCGGGATTTCCCCCACCCTTCACATGCTGCCGATGGTGCTAGCAGTCAATTGACCTCGTCCATGGTGCAACCTTCCAGCATGTATGCCTGTGTGTCGCGTTACATCCGGCAAAATCCACACAGCCCGCTGTGCGTTAGCGAGCCAAACTTGGCCAAGGAAAGCTGACAGAAATATACTTTTCTGGAGCTAAATTGACTTCCCAGTGACAGCATGAGGGGGTTTGTAAGCAAAGCGTCAAAAATTGCCCTTCAAGTTTGGGTGTGCGGAGGTACCCTATAGCATGCCATGGCTGCAACCAAACAGACCTCACACCTTCGAGGGATGAAATAGTCGAGCCAGAGAAGTGCCAGGAACAAGCAGGGAGGATAAGGCGTGATCACACTAGTTGGAACTGTGGCAATTGAGCTATCATCACCGTGATATGCATGCTAATACTGCACTGTCTGCGCCAACAACGCTCTGCCCTTGGCATGATCCATCTACCTGGTAACGCTATTTCCCAATTTTATCTCTCTAGCAACTATAGCCTTGTCCACCCCGCTTGGATATCTGAAAGTATTGTTCGGTCACCACCCTTCCAATTGCAAGATCTCCCCAGGAATGGCGATCAAGGAAGCCATGTTTCGGGGGTCGGCATCGGGAAATTGGTGCTGGCGAACCTGAACTAGAGTGGGACGACGCACAGCGTGCTCTGATAACAAATTTCGTGCTGGAGCCAAAAAAAAAAAAAAAGAAGCTAGAGGAAGAGGTGGTAAAATATAGCTTAAGGACTAGGAGCTGGGGTATTCCACTCGTTGCAAATATAATACCAGAAAATACCGACTATACATGATAATTATTCATCAGCCCAGAGCGAATTATACGCAATTGACCCCAGGCATGGTCTCAATGCTAAGGGCGTAATCCGTACATCACTTTGCGGAAGCATGCAGCACTGAGGCTCCACACGGGAATGAAAATTGGGGAATCCCGGCAGTTGGCACGGACCCAAGGTTATTCCGTCTAGCCGCACATTGATGCGACGTCATCTCAATCTGGGCTTGATACATACCCCATGCTCACAATGGCTTTTCACGTTCCGGTCTTTGTGTGACGTCTGAAGTGCGTCAATATTATTCTATTTGGCTGTTGGCAGGTTGATTGAACCATTTGCGTGCCACTGAAGCCAATTTCGCTGTCATGGCTAAATCTCAAACAAACGTCGCTGGGATGACGATGAAGGCGGGACTCATAAACGGTAGTGGCTTATCCAATGGAGGTCTAGAACTTGGCCGTTTACGTATGAAGCTACCCCTAACGGCAGTTCTTTGGTCGAATAACCCCATATAATTTCCCCATATACATCGCATCGCCATTTACGGTTCGCCTTGGTCACGTTCCGATTGGCACCCACATTCCTTACTACGGAACAGTGTCTTTCCTCTCGGGGGATATGTGGTGCACGTTCTGATTGCTACTCATTGATTCCGTGAAGCGGGTTTTTGGGCTCCATGGCCTTCTAAATTGTCCATTCCTGGTGAATTCATTCTCGTCAATGTTTTGTTGTGCTGGCAAACGCAACCAGAGCACCAGGCTTTGTTGATGCACCGAGGACTCACCGAGACAGATGCTTTTCGAAAGACTCGAACAATAGAACGAAAAGAAAACAGTGACTGTAATAGGATATTATCTAGAGTTGCAAAAAGTATAAGATGGAACGGCGCTCTTCATCTAGCTGTTGGATCATCACACTCACATTCGTCTTCAATCTCTTTCCTTCAAGCCCATTATCCTCTCTTTCACACCCCTCTTTCACTATAAACCTTTCTTTCATAATTAACTACCAATCATTTCCATTTGTGAGAATTTTTTCTCTTCATTTCCTACCATCAAAATGAAGCCTGTTACCATTGCCCTCACCATGCTCCTGAGCTCCTCCATGGCTGCTCCCGCTGATTCCACTGTCGCTGCCATCGCTCCTCGTGACCCGGCCCCAGCTATGAACGCTGTTGCCGTCATGAAGAGCGAGACTAAATTCGCTGATCAGGTTAGCGAGTTGATCAACAAGGTTAGTAGCAACCACAAATGCAAAGAGAATACAGGACTTGAAATCCCCATAACGATAATGAACAAACGGCTGATCTGATTGAAACATCCAGCAACATGGCTCCTCGCAAAAGCGAGACTTGGCTGAACGCGAGTCGGCCGAAAAGGCCCAGCTTGCCAGCCAAGCCCAGCAGGCTCTCCAGGCTGTGCAGGCCCTGGGGGCGAACAAGGCTCTGGCTGCGGCGGGCAATGGCCTCGTCAGTAACCTTGTCACCAACGTTGTTGTCCCACTCCTTCAAAATCTTGCTACCTCCCTTCAGGGCTTAGGGCTTAAAAGAGATGTTGTCGAGCGCGACTTTGTCAAGCGTGATTCTGCTGAGAAGGCTGACTTGGCTGCTCAAGCTCAACAAGCTCTCCATGCCGTGCAGGCCCTGGGGGCTAACAAGGCATTGGCTGCCGAGTCCAATGGTGTACTCAGCGACCTTATCAACAGCACCGTTATCCCACTCCTTCAAGATGTTAGCCAGCTTGTTTCGAGTCTCGGTTTGAAGCGTGACGTGCCTGATCTCTCCAAGCGGGCTGGCGGTGATCTCCTCAGCGGATTACTTGGAACTGTCACAAACCTCCTCAACGGGCTTCTAGGTGGCCTCCTTGGCTCCGGAAACTCAAGTGCCGCTAGCTCTACCGGCTCAGGCAGTGCCACTGGCTCTACTAGCTCTACTGGCGCCACCGGCTCTGGTAGCGGCACCTCCGCGCCCAACCTTCCTCTCGCCGATCTCAACAGCCTCCTTGGTTCTCTGACTGGTGCTGCCTCTGGCGCTACCTCTGGCTCCGGCTCCGGCTCTAGCACTGGCTCTGGCTCTAGCACTGGCTCTGGCTCTAGCACCGGCTCTGGCTCCGGCACTGACGCTGGTGCAGCTGGCAGCTTCCCTGATATCGCCAGCACTCTTAGCAGCATCCTCAACGGCGTCAGCAAGCGTGATGTTAACGCCAATGGCCTTCTTGGAGTTGTCAGCAAGCTCATCTCCACCATCGCCGTTGATGTCAAGGACCTCCAGCCCGCCGCCGCTAAGTTCGCCGAGGCCGCTGAGCTCGCCCGACAGGTCGCCGAGTCCCACGCCGCTCAGGCCAAGAAGCAGCAGCAGAAGCAGCAGAAGAAGCAGCACTAAACGTTGCCGTGAATAGAAGGAGTTGGAGCTCGCGGAGGCGAGATGGAGCTAGAAAGAAGGGGGTGCGGAGAAACAACTGGATGTTCTACATCAACACCCTGTTTGCCATAACTGGTAAACTACTTAATCATTAATTCTTCTTATGTGTTAAAAATCTACTAGATAGACTTAGTCAGTCTTTAATAGACAGAGATCTGATGCCCTAATTTCTACGATCAAGTATGATGTTGCTTGAGTTGCTGATGCTCGGGAACATGACCCCTGCCCCCTGAAGTCTAAAATAATCGAATCAAGGATCTCGTTCATTCCGTCAATATAAAAAATTAGAAACCTCCATATAGTATTATTTTGTATAAGGACAATGGTAATTGCCTTGTCTAATTATTATGCGTATGATTTTACCTCGCCGGTATTGAAGAAGTCGCTCTCTGTTATGAGTGCTCCCTCTCAATCGAACTTGCTCCCTGGGTTCGTTTGGATATGTAATAGTGTGCTTATTTGTTGGCACATTGATGTGCTTTTCTACATGTCAAGTAACGCGTCACAATATCGAGCCTCTCCCTTTTTCCGTTGCCCTCGAACGCCGCCCTTGTCACAAAAACCCATGCGATATTAGATGGTCGTATGCCTCGCGAAAACAAAATAAAACCCATCCCCGAATCTATGATTCACTTCTCCTTGCACCTCTCCTTTCCATCTAATAGTCACTCCTTTTGCTACCCCTTGGCGCGGGCGTGTATCGGTCACTTGGACTGGGGCGGCGCATTGTCCGAGAGCGTACGACGCTCGTTCAGCCTGAAGGCAGCAAATCGCTTAGCAAGGGGCTCACCCGAGTCGCTAACAGGGAGTTGAAAAGAAGATGACAAGGAAGAAGATGCGGGAGCTTGATCGGTCTCCCGCGAACGCTTGGGGATTCGCTCACCAGTCGATTGGAGGATGGCTTGGAGAGTTTGCCAGCCCTCAGTAGAGCGGAGCTGGAAAGTGTCAGAGAGGTCATGTTGGCTCGCCACGCGGCAGAGCAAGCTTTCTTCGTCCTGAGTTGTGTTATGTTAGGTTTCTTTCTATACACGGATATGGCTAAAAAAAACAGTAAGAGAACCAACGTACCTTGGAGAGAACTCCCATTTGGTGGATGAAACAAAGCAGATGGAAGTTGGACATTTCCTGGCCACCAGCATCGGGCTTCTGACCTGGAGATAACTTCAGGAACTTGGCGAGGGATGAGTGCTCTTGGCTTTCTCCGATGTACTCTCGGTTCTCGACGGGGAATCCTTGCTTAGTGAACATGGGTTTTGGATCAGCAGGGAAGCCGTGGGTTAGTGTCACAAAGAGATATTCAACGGGGAAGGAGGGTTTGGCATTTTCCTGAACATTGGCGCCGTACTCGTTTACCCTGCGGTAAAACACCTCTGGAATGTATCGTGTGCGGCTGACCGAGCCATCATCTTCCTCCTCCTCGCGGACAAGCATGACGTTGGGGTCGGCGGATGGTTCGACAATATCGGCGCGGACCATTTCGACGGACTCGTTGGACATTTGATATGAAGAGATAGAAATCTCGCCATCTTCGTTTCCGGTGATGATGCAGGTGACAAAGTTTGAACCGAAGCTGCCAGTATCACTCCATTTTGAAGGCTTAGGGTATTGAGCCTGTAGTCTGGAAGAGAATGCAATCTCTAGTGAAGAGAGGAAGTACGAATCGGCGTGTCTTTTACACACGACAGAACCGTCTCCGTTCCCGGCATCCAAGAGATCAGTCCAGATGATCCCTACAGGCTCGAGACCGCATAACTTCGCAATCTGATCAATTTCTTTCTGAGACTCCCACGCATTCATGGTGATGCCGTCCATCTCATCAACCTGGGGCGGCTCATAAATGGCCTCCACCACTGCCTTCACTCCCAGCGGAACTTCAGTGTACTCTGTGTACCTTCCATAGAGATATCCCAACCGCTGGGCGCCTGTCTTTCGCCAGGTATCAATAAAGGTGTCGATAATTGCGGGCGATGAGAATTCGACGTGATCGACCATACGGAATTGCTGAGGCTGTAATGTAATGGCGCTTGGTTGACATTTGGTGCAGATACCCTCGGGCCACTCTGGATGCCCCGATGGGCATTCGTGCTTGACTCGGTAGTAAGGCTCAACTAGAGGGGGGATGTATGAGCTACCGAGCTCTGGTTTGTTTGTTGCGGCGTTGATTTTTCGGAGGTAGGAGTGGAATGATAGGTACTTGATCTTCTTTTCAGCGAGATAAGCTGCATCAAAAGGATCAAGGGGTTGGCAGTAGTCGCACATGCCCTTGGGACCATGACGGCACATGCGATCGCGGCCTCGGGGGATTTTGCCGTCAAGTCGGTCTAATCGATCGTCGAGACCAGACTGGCGCACCACTTCCCATGGACGGTTTATTCTCTCGGGTTTCGGGTTAATGGGCAAATCTTCGGTCGGAAGGACGGGCTTTCCGTTGAGTCTGGCGGATGTGTTTGTTGGCTCCTCGCCATTGGTGGCGTCGGCGTGCTCGTACTTGAGGAAGATGAGGTCACCGTGCCTGGGATGTTTTAGTATTTGCGATGTTACAACGATGAACCAAAGGATGTAAAACACGTACTTGAGACCGATCTGGCCAACCTTGAAGTTAATAATATCACCTAATCGCTTGGAGTCGCCACCGTTGGGAGCGTTGGAGAGTGTGATGGTCTTTGGGTCGACAGTTTTGGGAAGCTGGTCCAGGAGCTACAAGTAGTGGTTCAGCGGCTTGTTTTGGCTGGTGAAGCAACCACCTAGAGGGGCTTACCATTCTGCCAAGCTCTCCAAAGGTGGCCGTTGGCTCGACGGTGAGGCGGGCCATGCCATCAGGCCCCCGAAGTCGTAGCAACATGGCGGCGGCGATGTCGTCCTTTTGGATTCACGGAACCAGAGGACTAAGATGGGGGATGTTTGGCGGGGTCGTTGGCTTGATGCGGAACCAGAAATCGCTGGGGGAGTTAGGGGGTGATATGTCTCGGTCGAAAATTTGATGTTGTGAAAAGGATCGGAATAGATGGAGAAACAAGAAAATAGTAGTGAGAGAGGGAAGAAGCCGTGAGGTGCCCAGGCGTCAAAGGCGCTGGGTAGACAACGGACAGTGACGGTGGGGATGGAGCTCGAGAAGGCTCTAGGTACGTATCGGAGCCACTGTAAGCCGCGATGGCACAGCGTCATCCAGCGGTGCCTGGAACAAGCTTAGGTCATGCTAATCACTGGAAGCACAAAACACCTTGACGGCTGGACTAACTATGTTCCGGAATGCTTGTCATGGTTGGTTAAGTTTGTGACGACATGACCCCCCAATGCGCCACAGAGCTGGTCGAGGTCCCTTGATGGTGCGCCACAATTCGGCCGAACAACTCGTTATCTGGCCAGAAGCGAAGCTGGCACCCCGTTGGCCGCCGTGTTAATTGACACGCTGTGATACTTGCAACCACGCAGTGTGTTCCCGAACCATCACCAACCCGACGGTGCGAAAGCTCGACTTTTTAGGGACAAACCACTCTCGTTGCCCTCACTCATTACTATCTTGTCATATTCTAAACCCTCCCTGACTTTCCTCTTGTTTATATCTTTTTTTCTAATTTCCACCCACAACCCTGAAATACAGCCATGGGTTTACTCAACATCGACTGGAAGGGCCTTGCCCTTCCCTTTGCCTACGTGATTGTGCTCGCCGGTGCTCTCATGACCTTTTCGACAATTTACCGAAAAAGAAAAGCCGGTGCGTTTCCTTCCTGCGCGTTGATTTCGCAGCGCGCAAGCTGACAGTAGTTTCTAGCTGAGAGTGCCAACCTCGCACCCTGGTTCGGTCCTCACCTCCAGCGTAACGTCTACCTTTCCCTCCTGCACCTCCAGCCCGAAGACGACGACGAAAAGACCCCTCGAGTCCCTGATAGCGTTCTGCGCGCTGCGCTTTTGCGCCGTGCTGTGGAGGACATTCGCCGCCTCATCCAGATCAAGAATGCCAAGCAGGCCTGCAGTTCGCTACTGCAGAGGGGCAGCGTGGGCGATGACCTGTGGCAGCGCTTCCAACGTGCCGAGAAAGAGATGGAGGCTGAGCTAAGGGATGTTGTCACCGAGGTAAGCAGCGAATTGCCCCCTATACACCATTTCGCGAAACCACAGCTAACCCTTTGCTTCTCAACAGGCAAATGCTCTTGCCCCCAACTGGGGCCAGTCTATTTTCCAGTCCGCCCACGAGATGGCCGCCAATGCTGCTCTCCGCTCCGAAATTGAGGGACTCCTGGCCCAGGCCGATTCCGAGAAGGAGTAGTGGGAGAAGCGTCGCGGCCAGATCCAATCTGACTTCATGAAGGAGATCGACGGCGAGCAGGCTTCCTCAGCCAAGGCTACCAGTGAAGATGACGCCGTGTTGGTTGACTCCCCCAGCAAGAAGAAGAAGGCAGCTAAGAAGTAAATAAAGAAGGAACTAGACACAGCCCGAGCTCCGGAGACGACGTTTAATTTTACAACAAATGTGTAACGGTACAAGTCAATGTCGAGATTTGAACAACACACGGGCGCCTCAGGGACACATTTTTGTACAACAGTTTGGTGATACTATAGGCATTTGCCTCAGGGAAGAGTGGCGGGAGGGATATCAACTACAGGCGTTGTGGGTTTGAAAACATACTTTAGGTAGTCATGGGTTTGTCTATTGATAATTCCCCTTTACCCAGAATCGGTGTACTTTACTTTTCCAAGATGGCCCTAAAATGCAACCGATACAACAGATGCGCGCTGGCCGAGATACGCAGTAGATGCGTCCAAACTCCCCTATGCAACCAGCTCAACTCCATGATTGACCGAAAAAAAGAAAGAAAGAAAAAACAGTACAATCCGTGTATGTAAAATCAAGAACAACCAAACAAGCCCAACAAACACCCACGCTCCAGCATTACCCTTCGAGTTCAGTCTCACCACTGAAAATCGTCATTGGAAGTGCTTTCGTCGCCACATCTCTTCATCCGCAGCGAGCCTTGCTTTTTTAGCTTCAGCCAGGATTTCATCTTCAGTCTTGAGAAGAATGGGCGACTCACAACCGCGGAGGCCAATAAACTTGCCCATCTTGCGGCGCTTCTCCTCAAGCGGAAGGTCAGAGCTCCAAGTTATGGGGCAAGGGTACTGAGTCGACCACTTGCAGGGCGTCTTCTGGTGATAGAAGTGAGCCAGCGATTCGAGTTGCTCATCGGTTAAGAGCCAAAATTTGAGAACCGTTGTTGGGAATGCAGGGTGGATGTGGCCAGTAGTTAGCTGGACAAGGGGAGCTAAAGGTAGCGCCATTTGCTCCAACTTGCGAGCCAAACTGGGATTCCTGGCCAGCCGCCGTAGGGCGAAGGCTTGGCGGTGCCTCGATGGAACTTCTCCTCGCATCATTTTTTGTGGTGTATATGCGCTGCACGGACGATATGTAATTGTTCTCAGAACAGTATACTGATGGCTGTTGTGTGTGTGTTGGGATGACTTCAAACTCGCATGTCGAACATATGTATTATAAAGAAATATTCCGAGTCGCAAACCAGTGTTCAGTTGTTCGGGTTTTTGGTTCAGGCTCCGTTATATATTGAACGTGGGATCTTTGTTTTATTTATAAACTCCTTTGATCTTATCCGAAAAACAACACAAAGAAGAGCAGGCAAGAATAATGGGACAGAACAAATAGGCAGGTGATGAGGGATATCTCACATTGAAACAAGGCGCCCCCCGGCCCTCTTGTATGAGGGCTAGATGGCTGACGGGGATCGCGAGCAGCCAGTCGAACATGTTTGCGACTGAAGCCGTTCTTTGAACCAGGGCCCCGCGTGGCTGTTCTGGGGAAAGCGGCTTTTGCTGGCACCATGGGGGCGCGCCGCTTTGAGGGACAAGTCGCTTCTCACATCGTGTGTGGTGGAAAGTCTTTGGACGGACGCGGCGCAGAGGGTGTGCGCGTGCGTGTGGTGCATGTGTGAGACAATGAGCCCAAGTCTGCAGACGGCATCGGGTTGGGCGACGGCTGCTGAACCAAAGACACCACCACGTTGGCGTGGAATGTGACTGGTAGCCATGACTCAAAGCGAACCCTGGAAACAATGGATTCGTGCATTTCGTGGCCTTCTTCTCCTGAGACCGACGGCTTCCGCCTGATGCATTGTGGCAACCTCGCCGCACCCGGCGCCTATTTTGAGCTGCATGTCTGAATGCGCTGGCGCCCTGACACGTCGCTAACGGATCCTGAGCTAACCTGATGTCTTAGATGTGACGACACTTGAGGCTGCTGGCTTGCCATATGTAGCTGGCTCGTCCCGTCCGAATTTGCCGACCTCGGCTTAACGGTTCTGCTGAAATAAATTGAAAAATTAAACCACACTATTGTGTGTCTGTCTTGCTCGATTGGCCACTTCCTCCACACATCCATCTACTTGCTCGTCACTAGAGCCACTTCAGCTTGGCAATGTGATCCGCCTTCTTCTTGCTCGCCTTGACGAACCCCAAAGCCCTCAATTCAGCCAGACCCCGGTAGAACATGACCAGCATTTTTCGTTCATCGCTTTCCACATCCCCGACCATGGCAACAAAGGCGGACCACATGTCTGCCACGTTGATGAGATTGCCCGTCTCGATATAAAGACGATATAGAATCGCCGTGGCAGGAAGAGTCGGCTGAATACCATCCTCAATATCCTTGCAACACGCGCACGAGAGATAGTCGTGAGGTCGCCTCAGACTCCTCTCCAACACGGCTCGCGGCCTGGGCACAAAGACATCTCGTGAAGGTGTTCGGGAGTCATAGAGCCAGCTCTCTGAGAGCAATGTAGAGATCAAACTGGGCGCTTGAATATTTGCCGTTAGCAGACTCGTGATTTGATCAACAATATCAGTAAAGTGTTTGTCTTCTTCCGTCAAGGCAGCAGAGTCTTGGCTCAATTGGACTCGTTGTGCGATAACAGTAGTGCGCATCACCTTACTCTGACCGCTGTATTTGCTGCGCAGGGTCAAATCGCGTTCTTTAGCTTTGGCGCCTAGCTCCTCGGCTTCGCCTAGCAGGTTTACGAGAGTGTCTCGCATCTCAGCTAGCTCAGGCTTAGACACTGCTGGACCGACCCCAAGCTCGACATCGCCTTCTTCTAGAATGGAGATGACTCGGCGAACCAGGGTGTTCATCTCTGAAACATCCATCCTGCGCACGCATTCCACAACGCTGGCCTGGTCTAAAATAGCGACACCGTCCTCCATTGCATCTGCATAGGCGCAGGAGAACTCGACATCATGCGCCCCGGCCGCTCTAACGATCAGCAAGGCCCGCAAAAAGTTGCTAGTGGTTTCTTGTCGGTTGGCAAGGTGCTCTCGCACCGCATTGGCTAATGAGCCGTCGTCTTCGATAAGAGACTTTGCATATGCAAGGTCTTCAGGAGTGCCCCTGCCGATAGCCTGTTCAACATGGTTTCGGAATGAAGGCGTATTTCGTATTGCTTCCAAATGTTCTGACTGCAACCTGTCAACTAGTGCAGGATCACTTGATGTGAAAACACTAAGAGGATTGGCGTAGAAGTGACACATGTAAGCATACTAACTCCGTAGTTAGCTATAGTACCCAGTTGCACCACCCGCGAAACTTGCCTTAAGTGACATGACAAAGGTCTGAATACCTGAAACCTGATCACGTTGTCGGTCTAGCATACTGCGAAGCAGTGTTGGTCCCAAATGAACTGGAACATCGGCGGCCGCCACGCTTGTCTTGAGCACAGTTTCGAGAATCGCGGCGGTTTGAATGACGTCAAATTGGGCGCCATAGATGAGCTGGCATGCAGACTTGAGCAGGCGGGCCTGCAGAAGCTCCACCGATGTGGCGATGCCGAAAAGAAGTGTAAAGGGGATGCGAGGTCGCCAAGATCTGCAATGTGTTAGTAGCCTGCTGCAAGAATCAGGTCAAACTATGAGCCTACTGAAATAGAACGGTAAGTTCCGAGAGGAGGTTGCTGTCGAATCCTTCGCTGTCCTGAAAGGCCACAAAAACATGCTCGCAGGTTTGTGATTTGATGAAGGCGTGCAGAGCCTCAAGATCATAGTCGAGGTACCTCCGACCCTATGCGTACGTTTAGTATTGGTGTCACTCCACCACAGGGAAAAAGAATGTTTACATCTCTTCCGTCGCCAACTTGCAGATCGTCGTCATCGTCATCGGAAACCTTAGCTGTCACATCTCGAATGATTTTTTTGAGAGTCGCCTTCAAAGTCGATCCCTCAGATGATCGCAACCGAACAAATTTGCTAGGCGTTGACCGTTGCAAAGTCTCTGATAACTGCTCAAACAGTAAATCCTGAGAGGCAATGTTGGGGCCCGTGATAATGAAGGCCGAAGGGACCTGATCATAGCTGGGGATCTGTGAGATAAAGCCTACCAACGAGCTTGATCGCATACTTACCACGTCGTCTTGGATTCCTCCACAAAAGCGCTTACTTGGTCCAATGTAGCTTGGTTAGAGCTTCGCAAAATTCCCTAGAATTGTGTGTGAGTGACTTGGTCGATTTGGTGCGGAAAATACTATATGTCATACTTTGATACGTTCATCAACCTTGGCCCAGCTCTCCTGAAAAGCCGTCTCTCGTAGCTGCACGAATTCGGGCGTCTCGGCCTCATTTAGAAGCGCGGTGAAGGTAGATGCATTCTGAGTGGAGATATTTGCAGAATTAGCTTGTTTTGATACACGGCGACGCTTGTTAGGCCGGTCCTGGCGAGGTACATTATCATCAGGGTCAAAGACGTAGGCCACCTAGCAACTTGATCAGCAATGGCAGCCCTGAACAGATATGACACACTGTTCGCTTACCTGGTGGTCTTCCTGTGTGTAAATATCCTGGTTATCGTCGCCTCGGGTCATGATTACTGTGTTTGAGGATGCCTGGCACGTTTGGGGGCTCCTGAATGATCAAGGTGAAATTGTAGGTAGAGAGGGTGAAGCCAAACGCGTCGGTCGCTAGAGAGACGCGTTGACATGCACTGTCATTCGCACTGTATGTAAATGACGAGCAGTGGCCAATTCGCCTTGTCTGATTACCGGTTGAGAACACGACAATGTTGATGAAAATGGATAAAAGATCGATGCGAAGCATTTTAATACAATCTAAACACCGATTTATAAGGCCTCCTCCTTATTTATCAATCCTACTTGGTATACTCTAGGATTTTAGATTCAGGTTGGATACCGATCAGACGTCCATGAGTCCCGCTATACAGTGGGGGCCCATTAACTGGTGTTCATCTTAAAGGCATTCAACTTGTCATGATAGTGATTTGCACAATCCAATTCACAGTGAGCATAAAAAAGGCCATGTTCGATATTAGATAGAATTATCATCTTATTCCTACAATTGGTTGCACCACACTAAATGGTGACGCCGGTTCGGTAATGGCTGGGACGTATAAACCCCAGTCACATCACGAATTGTCAAAGGGGCCAACCGAAGTCTGTATAGCATTCATCATTGTATACTATATAATCTCCAGAAAGCTCAGACTTCTCCGTCTCAGACTCTGAAATCATCCTCCACATTCTGAACCTCCAAAAGGCCCATGTATACCCGCTCAAGCACAAGCTCAAGGCGCCACCCCGACGTCCCAAGCAACCATTGCACTCCTCCGGCCATTCCGAATGTGATCTTCAAGTCAACTAGCCTTGGTTTAATGCCCTTAATCATCATTTGTACAACCCAGCCACCTTGTTGTCCCTGCTGTGTGGTTCAAGATCGTACTGAACTGGCGACGCCTACAAGCCTCGCATCCTCGGTCGCCTCCGTCGGCGGAATATTCATACAGAACCACAAAGAGCTAGTGAAGTTCACTTTTGGCAAAGAAAACAAAAACAAAGAGACAAACCAAAAACCCTTGCGCCGAAAAAAACAACAAACAAGCAGAATCTAAAACTCCACCAGCTCAGTCAGGTACCGTTCTGGTTTTATGAACCTAGAGCTTAGGCGGAAGCCTCCACAGGCTCTGGGGGTGCGGAAACCTGACCCAGGTTAGATAGATGCCAGTTGAATATTTCAAAAACAACTTCATACCTTATCCTCGGAAGCGGGCTTTTCATCACCTTCGGCGGCTTCTGATGCTGTCTCAGCAGCGTCGGCCTTAGCGGCCTCGTCCTTCTTAGACTCCTCGCTGCCCTCCTTGACACCATTGGCCTCAGTCTTCTTCTCGTCAGACTTGCCATTGACGCCATTAGTGGCGGGAGTCGAGCCAGAATCACCGGCCATCAACTTGTTCCATTTATCCAAAAGGGTCTGGGAACGATCCTTGAAGTGGAATTCCTCCTCACGGGGAATTGACTCGAGCTTAAGGATAGCCTTGAGAACCTTGTTGATCTTGGTGACACGGATGATGGATACCTCCAGCTCGTGGAAGTTCTCTAGCATGGTAATGTACTCGGACATCTGCTTCATCTCAGATTCCTGAGGTTGCTGGTCTCGGGTCAAAAGTCCGCGTTGAAGCTTGTGACGCAGATACAAAACCTCTTTCTGCAAAAATTGTCAGTACTGGTTCCCTTGGTTCAAAGGGAAAAACAGGTTAGCATACCTCTTTGCGGTTGCGTCGCTCCTCAGGAGTCAGCTTAGCTTCCTTTTCCTTGAGGGCCTCCTTCTTCTCCTTGTCGCTGGCCTTCTTGCTCTTGGACTTGGATTTGGTGACGGATTCATCCTTGTTCTTGGGAGTACCATTGGCCTTAGGGGTAGATGTGTTAAGCTTGATCTTGGGCTTCTTGACAGAATCAGATCGCTGAGGGGTCTGGTATATGTTAGCACTCCTCTCTGCTCCAAAAGATCATCGAGCTGTCGCTTCTTACGCTAACATCCTCATCGGCCTTGCGCTTCTTCGACTTGGGCTTCTCCTCCGCATCATCCGCGTCGGCCATCTCCACATCTTCATCAGCAGCCTTGGATTTACCCTTTCGACCCTTCTTGGGGGTAGCAAGAGCTTCCTTTTTGGCTTCCTCTTGAGCAATCAGCTCCTCCTGAAATTTGCTCAGGATATCCTTGTAGTGCTCGATGGGGTGGTTCTTAGCGGCGAGGTGGAAAGCTTCCTTGAGGTCCTTTCGCATTTTCTCGGTAATGGTCTCTTCGGCCTTTTCGGGGGTGAGCTCGGTGAGCTGAGTGTTAGGAGCCCAGCCACTAAGAGCGCATTAGTCAATCATGTCGAAATCAATTTGATGGAGAAGCTCACAATTCATTGGTGTGCAGATACATGACAGGAAAGCTCCTGTCGTTGACACGCTTGCCACCATCGGCGAAAGGCTCAGAGAACGTGCCGTCAGCGCGGCGAGCAGAGACCGGGCGACTGTTGACAAGAGCGCTAGGCAGCATAGACTCGTCGCAAATAACAGCGGGCCATGCGGGAAAGCCCTTGAGCTTGACCAGGAAGTGGTCACCGGGCTTCGCATCTGTATGCGTGAGACGGGCCTTGGAGCCCTTTCTGTTGAGAGTCTTTCCCTTGGCTTCACCAGCTGTCGACTTGCGACGGCCGCCCTTGCCCTTCGCCGCGGGGGTTTCGGCTGCGGCGTTAGCAGCTTTGGTCTCGCCATCGGCAGCTGGAGCGGAGCTCTCCGCAGCAGCCTCTTCGGTTTGCGCCTCGGGGGCGTCCTTCATCTCAGCATCTTCGCCATCAGTGGCGGACTTTTCGTTTGCGCTCTTCGCGGAAACTTCTTTGTTGTCGGTAGTTTTGGATTCTAGGAAAGCGCATCCCGGGTCAGCGCTAGGTCACCAGTGAAGAAAACGCGCTCGAGGGAAACTCGGCGCGCGAATAGAAAACTCAGCATCGTGCCAAATGCGTAAAATTGCATCTCAACACGCGCAGTTTGCGTCTGTCCTCAGGGACTTACCATCGGTAGACTTCGCACTCTCCTTGTTCTCTCCGTCGGACTTTGCTGGGGTCTGGGCGGCAGACTCACTGGACTTAGCGGGAGCTTCCTGCGCGTCGGCAACAGGAGCGGCGGCCTCGGGCTTCTCGGACTGATCTGCCATGGCGGACGAAGGCGAAGGCGAGATTGCGAGGTAGATGACGGATGATGGAGCCGAGCACGACAAGCTGGCTGCGGGCGGGTAAAAGATAGTCGAACGCGTTGCGGGTCGCGTATCGCGTAGTCAATGGAGCGCAAGACTTGGGGCGCGATGGGATGCAGGTTGTGAGGATAAGTTGCGCAATTGACGATGCCAGCTCCTCCCGCGTTGTGCTGTGGGTTGGGGTGACGAAAGAAAAAACACTGGCGCGAGATGATGGGCTGGCAAGGGAAGGACTTCAACGTCACAGGCAGGAAGGTACTTACGTCACGTGACGCGCATAGATCTCACCGTCGGGCGCTGGCGTGAATTATGAGTGGGCGGCGGAGGCTGCGGCGTCATCGGCGGCCGCGAGCACACACGACACAGTTTGCTTGGCCCTCGCCGCACGAGACAGACGCGCTCTCTTCTTTGCTTGCTTGGCCTGAAGCAGGCTTCGCCAACATTCACCCATTTGCACGCGGCCGTCTTTCGCCTCCTCGTCGCATGTAGCTTGTCTCTGGCTTGGGCGCAACTTAGCGTTGTGCAACGCAGTCGCCCAGACCCAACCATGTGTCTCGCGCTCCTTAACTCATGCCTCACTCCCCCGCGTCCACACAACTGCCCTTGTATCCAGGCAACCCCTTGTAAAGCCTACATCCCCGTCACGTATAATACCCTGCGATGTCACCGTAAATGACTGCTTCGTCAAATTCACTCTATATTCGCGATCGTAGTCTGTAGTAGTGTACACAGCCAGTCGGCAGGGCAGGCGTTTTTTTTGGCCCTCTACTCCTCGTCCTCGTCCTCGTCTGAATCCTCCTCATCGTCCACGTCCATGCCTTCGGCTGCTGTCACCGAAAACTCCCGCTCTTGATCGACTCCCACATAACTATCACTCATTAGGAACAACTTCAAGCTGTGCTCACCTACTGATGGCACAGTGTACTCGAGTCGGACATTCAGCTCGCGCCCAATCGTCACTCGCTTAATAGCCAAGAGGTTCTTGGTTCTCTCATCGCCCACCACAAGCCACCAGTTCTCCATCTTCTTAGCTGGGTAGAAGGGCGCATGCACTGTAGAATCATACTCTCCATCCTCCTCATCCAGATTGCGCGTGACTTTGATGTTCAAATAAGCAGGCTCGCCCGCTCTAATCTCGTCCTCATCAAGAACCTCATGCTCGAGCTCCAGGTCAGGATACTTGTCGTTTGTAAAGTTTGCTGCCTGAGCCAGCTGGCTCTGTGACAAACCAAGGCGCTGGACAAGTTTGTTGTAATCGGGGTTCTCCTCAGGGTTCATGGCCTCCATAAAATCAAAGATGTCCTTGATACTACAAACAAAAGTCAGTTAATGGATCATTCATACTATCACAAAACCAGGAGGAGATGCTTACCCAAAATCATTGGCCACCTTGACCACCTCGGGCGAGAAGTGAGGAATCTGCTTCAGTGGACTATCCCGATCCCACATCGCCTGCACAATCATCTGAGACATTTCCATGGCGTTCATGGCATTAAGGTGTCCATCGGATGAAAGAATGTCTACCATGGAGCTCAGGAGGCTCAGGATGCGAGAAAGAAGAATTTCCTGATCCTTGGCCAGATCAATTGGCAGCTGCATGCGAGAGAAATGCGCCTGCAACAAAACAAAGGCCTTGAAATGGGGGGAATCAAAAACTGGCTGAGCCATCTTGACGGGAACCCGATCGTAGATGCGGCGCAGAATACCATCCTCGTGGCGTCGAATCTGGATGGACTCAAACTCAGTCGCCGAGGTAACGATTTCCATGATGCCCTTGAGCTTCGTACGCGTGCTAAGAGAAAGGAGGAAGGTCTGCATCGTAATGTACGAAATGTTGTAGTAAGCGGCAATCATGGCAGCGTTCTGGGGAGCGACAGAGCCGTCATCTTCATCAAAGTCGATGATCTTGGATTCGCTCAGTTCACGGAGCGTGGATTCTACTAGATCAGACATGTAGTTGCTTAGACCCTCGTGTGTTGTGCTCGTCAGGTTGTAGTATGTAGGGTTTGCGAGCAGCCTTCGGTAGAAGTAAGTGAAAGTGGTCCAATTGATGGCATCGTCACCAGACTCGATCATTTTGGTGCTGATCTCTGTGACAAACGCATCATGCAGATAATTGTACAAATGCGATTCCACAGGCAAGGCCTCGTTCAGGAACTTCTTATAGTAGTCACGCTTGACCTGGGGCAGCATCAGCACACCTCGGCCCCGCCCATCTTTCGAGGGTCGCAGGGCCTTTCCAAACATGTGCAGCACTTCGCTAAGCGGGTAATCGACATAGCGGTGCTCGCGGCCTTCGAAATACTGCGTCCCCATCACAATAACAAGATGTGCGGTGCTGTTTAGCTCCCAGCACACATCTCGAGAAGCCACCAAAACCTGGATAGCGCCGTTGTCATAAAGATGCTTGACAATTCGCTTGTCGCTCTGGCTGAGGGCCTCATGGTAGTAACCAACACCGTGAGAGAGCGCCTCCGCGAGCGCCTCTTCGTGAACACGATCAAGCAAAGGCTTCATCTGTTCTACCTCGGCATGGAGGAAGCGATCCTCATCATCCTCTGCAAAGCATGCTGCCAAAAGGTCTCGAGCAGTGTTTCGAGTCTGCTTGCGAGTGGGAACGAAAATAATGGCGGGCTTGTCAGGGGACATTTGTGTGATGGCCAAGTATGTAGGTTTAGCCATAGCCAGCATCAGCGATGGGAAATGAGGGTTGGTGAAAGATTGCAGGTGAAGCTCTAGTGGTACTGGTCGAACGTGGGGGCTAAAGTTGTAGATGTCATGCTTCTTAGCATCAATCCACTCACCCATGTCCCGCGCGTTCGCCAAGGACACACTGAGTGCCACAATACGCATGGGCAACTCTGTCTGGGTTCGGATGTAATGCATACGAGACACGATAGTTTCGTACACGTAGCCCTGAACACCACCAAGGAGATGAATTTCATCTGCAATAAAAAGCTCCACGGTCTGGACATTCTTGCGTCGCTTCCATTGTCGAGATAAGACGTCCCATTGGGTAGGCGTGGCTAGGATCAGGTCACCGTTCTCCAGAAGCTTGAGATCAGTAGCGGTCTCGCCAGTTAGCTTGACAATTTCCTTGCCACCATTCAATTTGGCAAGTCGCTTTTGCCAATCCTGAAGACGGATATCAACAAGCTCCTGGAAAGGGGCGATATAAACGGCTCGGCCAGAATCGCCCTTGGCCCAGTGACGAAGAAGGGCAAATTCGGCGCAAACAGTCTTTCCACTTCCCGTAGGGGCTCCCACAAAAACGTTTTGGTCAGTCTTGTAAAGAGAGTTGAAGGTTTGAGTCTGAATCCTGTTGAATTGGCTCCAATCGGGATACAAATCAACATAACTCGACACTTTAAGCGCAGAAATAGGCAGTGGCTGTAGTTCGAGAAGCTCGGTGTGAGGGGGGAATTTCTCAGGAAGAATGAGCTTATGGAAGGGAACAGGGAGTCTGGTCTCAGCATGCATCCATCGGTCTGAGACGACAGAAACGAAGTAGTTGGGTGGCATAGGATCTGTGATGGGAACCGTAAAGTCAACGATATGTTCGTTGGATTCGGATTCAGCATAGTCCTTGCGCAAAAGAAATGTATCATAGTGAAGGATATCCTCGCCATCGCAATCCTCAACCAAAATCCAGAAGTTCTCGGCAGCACCGTGGACGGAATCGTCCCACTCAAAGTTAGGAGTGATGCTCAATTCAACACGTAGCATCGACCGAGTCATCGGCTGCACGCGTGCCTGAACATCGACCCGGGGAAACTTGGCAACGAGACTGCACACAGTTTTACCTGCCTTAGGCATGCCAAGCAATTCACCCATTCGAGGAGGATCAAGGTCGAAATAGCTACTCCAAGAAACCTCAATTCGCTCAGCTTTCTGCACAATCTCCCTAGGGCAAGTGGGGAACTGGCGCAGGGGAGACATAGTTGGCCACATGCGCTTTTCGGCCATCTTGCAAAGATCGAGAGCCGTCTTTGCCACAGAAGACCAACCCTTCCTCAAAGCAATCTCGAAAACGGCTCGGAGGATTCGACCAGCGGATTGGGTCACGTACACCATGTCAGCCATCAAGGCAAGACCGTCGAGCTTAAGTCGAGAGATGTATGCTTGAAGAAGCACGTTAATCTTGGCATGGGGTTCTTCAATGCTCTCCTTAACGGGAACAGGAACACGTCCGAGAAGTTTAGCCAGCTCCAGTTTCTCATCTTGCCGGACAGGAATGTACTTGAACTCAGCACTGAGAGCGAAAACTCGGAAGAGTTCAATGGTAGTGATACCGGGCTGGATGAGGTTGTTGTAAGTGTCCATGGATCCGGAAGTAATGTAATAGTGCGAAGCAATTCGGCCCAGCTCAGTTGATTGCAGCTTGCCGGTCTTCTCGTCATACTTAATCAAATTAGATTTCCTTAGAACCATGGCAGCAGAGTGGATCAAATCTACTCGCTTTTGTTCAAGCGCCTCATCATCCTCATACTCTGCGCCAACCTGATACAGACCCGGTGAGCGAAGCATTCGCACGAAAAGATAGGTGTATCCCAACCACTCGACACCCTCATCACGCGTCCTGACGTTGCCAAGGACGATTTCAGCATTAAGATTATCAACCAGTTTGCTCACAAATTGACTTTCAATGGGGAGCTGTTGGTTCAGTAGTGACAGGTAGTATTGCATCTCACTTTGCGTAGTGATAATGATACCCTCACCATAAGTATCGTACTGAGGTCTTCCTGCACGACCAAGCATCTGCAGGACATCCTGGGGACTCAACTCTACCCAGCTACCCTTTTCAGGGGAGTACACCTGGGTTCCCTTGATGATGACTGTGTGTGCTGGCAAGTTAACACCCCAAGCCAAAGTAGCTGTGCATACCAAAACTTGGATGGCGCCACGAGCAAACAAATCTTCGACATCAGTTCTGTCGACTCTGCTCATACCAGCGTGGTGGATACCGAAACCATAAGGCAGAATTTCCTTGAGGTCCTTGTCCGTTACCTGGCTGGCTGCCTCCTTGAGGACTTCAACGCTGCCAGCGTCATGCTTAAGGATCTGGTTGATTGTTTCCATCTCGATTGCCTTGTCTTTAATGTACCGAGCTGTCTTCGCAGTCTCCTTTCGAGAGTGGACGAAGATGAGCATCTGGTTTCGGTTGGTGCCGACATGCTCAATAACCTTGTTGTAGGTCACATCGTTCATTGTCTTGAGCTGCTTGATTGCCTTGCGGTCGGTAACTCCGATAAACTCCTGTCGCAGAGGGCAAGGTCTGAATGAGCCGTCGAAATGGAAGAGATCCTTCTTCATGTCCACACGGAGAAAGCTAGCAACATCCTTGTAGTTGGGGAGAGTGGCCGAGAGACCAAGAATACGAACTGGCTCGCCTGTCTGTTCAACCTTGCGGATAGTCCTGCTAACGATGCTCTCAAGGACAGGGCCACGGTCATCATGAAGCAGGTGGATTTCATCAATAACAATCAACCGGACCAAGTTGGTGTAAGTCAGGTCATTGGCCTTTCTGGTGATAACGTCCCACTTCTCAGGAGTAGTCACAATAATCTGCGTCTCAGCAATCTGTTGCTTGGTCAGTTGACGATCACCTGTCAACTCAGAAACCCGGATGCCGTAGGGCTCCAATCGCTTGCCCAAATTTCCGACCTGCTCCTGGACAAGAGCCTTGAGTGGAGCAATACACACAATCTTGAAAGCATCAAGATCGATGTCGCCAGTCTCAGGGTTCCTATGCTTTCCAATCTCTCGAAGGATGGTAAGCATGCCCACGTTTGTCTTTCCACTACCAGTGGGGGCACAAACAAGCATGTTGCCGTCGTCTTCAAAGGCAGATGGATAACACTTGGACTGAATCTTGTTGAGAGATGGGTTTGTGCTGAAGGGAGCCCGTGCCCATTCTGGCATATCAGAAATGGGGATGAGGACGTCACCAGGCTCATTGCGCTTCTTAGGTGTAGGGATATGGATCTCTTCGTATCCCTTGAAAGTTCGCTTCGTCGAACCTTCTGGTAGTCGGACTTTAGCGTTAGTCATGAGATGGTTTCCTTGATCAAAGACCAGGTTGTCGAGGTTAATTAGTTTCTTGGGTTGAAGGCCTCCAACAAGCTGGCCCTCGGCTCGCTCTGTCTTGGGTGCCTCTGCAGTAAACGAGGCGGGGACATCAATGTCCATTTTAATATCCATCTTTCCCTTCTTTTCATCGCCTGAGGCTTTACCTCTTAACTCGTTTAGAATCCATTGAAGGCCTTCTGAACCCATTTCTCTCTCGACTTCAGTGCGTTGCTCGGGTGTCTCAGCTCGGGCAAGCTTGGTAAGCCAGAAAACCTTTTCTCTGTTCTCTACCAGCTTTTGAACCAACTCGTGGTGTTCAAAATCAAAGAGCTCCATGAGGTCGTTTTCTATCTCTCGAAGGGATTTCTCCTCGCCCTCAGTTTCGTCAGGCTCCCCTGACAGAATTCTAAGGGCCTCTTTGGCTTTATCCGTCTGCTCGTGAGCGTCGGGGTAAAATGTACCGATTTGACGCTGCAGCCAGAAAGCATCAATGTCTCGGGCTGGGACAGCGTTCTTCTCCTTATCCTTCTTCTTGCCTCCCGCAGGCGCAGAGTCGATAACCATCTCGTCGTCGTCGTCGAGGGCTCCGTCGGCCTTGGCCTCTCCGTTTTCAGCCTCATCCTCATCCTCCTCGTCTTCGGATGACTCGTCTCGTACTTCATTAACAATGCCACCCTCTTCATCTTCATCGTCCTCGTCAAAGGCGACGGCAACACCTTGCCGTTCATCGATTTCGGCATTGTCGCCATCTGCGCCGCCCATGTCAACATCCTCGTCGTCATCTTGGGCGTCGTAATCGGTGATCTTCTTTCCCAAGTTCACCAACTCGTTGAATTGTTTGGGGTCCAATCCCACGCCCAGGATATCATCAATCTCCCTCTTCTTATCCAAATCTTTGAGATCGTCGTCCTTGAGATACTCGAGCACAGCATCAGCAGCGCTGAGGACGACCTCGTGAGGTACATCCCCCAGGTTGTTCGCAACGATCGTAAGGATGAGGTCGAATGTTTGCCGTGTCGCCAAAGTACGGGGTCGGTATGTGATGCCCTCCACCAACAAATCGTTCGCGCCCAGGACACCGGTCCCTCGCATTTGCGGCGCTTCAGCTTTTCGTCTTCGTTGCTCTCGTGCAAGAATATCCTCTCCTTCTCTCAAAGCACCTCGCTCGACATCTGGTAGGCCTGGCTGCTTCTTCTGTTTGGGGGCGGCGTCACGGGCGACCCGACCGCCCATATCCTTGATGCTCAAGCGCCCGGCCAGCGACTCAGGGTCACCAGTGGCCTCGTCAGTTCGTCGCGTGACAAACCGACGGTCCGCCTGGAGGACCAGGTTCGACATGGCCGAGTACTTGTATTGCGACACATCTCGATTCGCGTCCGACATGTTGACTCGTGTTGTGAAGCTCAGTTGGGATGGAGAACGCCGATGTTCTCGACAAAAGCTCGCGGAGCTCGGCCGCTAAATACCATGAGTTTGCCCTCGACGCGACTTTTTCGATGCAGAATCGCTGCCAAGGTGACTCAGGTTTCTGCGATTGGTGCGCAGTCGATTGATAAGCTCTTGTTTCGCCGCTGCTTGGATTTGAAAGTGGTCGCGATCGTAAATTTCAGAGATCTCAGCCTTCTAGGCTACAAGGACTAGTCTATTTATGGACTAGCGTGCTTTGATGAATGATGCCTGGGGCTGAACGTGTGGCTGGTGTCATTACCATTGCGTCGAAATATTGTATCAGAAACAACAATAGATTAGATAAAACATGAAAATAACACCAAGGAAAGACTGTTTTGTTTTATTCTCACCGTGTCTATTACTACATATATTTCCCAGCGCGCTGTGTTCCTGAAGAGGCCAGATCCCAACTGCATGCTTGCACCAGCCACCTACTGTGGGGACTGTTTTCATGCAACGCCAATCGATACCACACCGAATAGTGGTTAAGACATCCTTCAGGGGATGAACTTGGGCATTCAGCAAGGCATAAAATGAGAAAAACACAATGGCGGAACACTCAAGTCTCCATGAAACCTTCCAAAAGTCCCTTGACCCTTTTATAAAGCCTCGAGAACAAGTCAACTACATCAGGCGTGTCCTTGCCCTCCACCTTGGGTCTTGCTCACATGATGGACCCATCAAGCAGCCTGTGTCGCTTGTCGATAGCTCTCACGACGTTGCCGTGGATCCAGATCTGAAAGGGGTTCAACGAGAATACATAGAGGCACTGAGTGCCAATGTAGCTGCTCGGCGAAGACATGCAGAAGTGGCACAGGCAAATTCATCCCGACCATCTTCACCCAAAGAGCCGCCAGCTTCGAACAGCGCCGACATAGTAGAAGAACGCATCGCTCTTCTCAAAATTCAAAGCAAGCGAGAGAGATTGGATACTGTACAGCAATATCTCGATCAGCTGATCGAGAAACCAGCCGGTTCAGTTGAGTTTCTTGACCCAGAGGACATGTTTCGTGACGCTGCCGGACTTCCCAGCGTGCCAAAAGAAATTGTCAATAGTCTCGTCGCGCAATCAACCGCTTCGCCTTCGGATCTCCAAAGCCAAGTCTCTCAGCTAGAAAAAACGGTGCTGCGGGCAAAACTTCATTTGCGCAAGGAGGAACAGTTGTTGCGGGAAGCTAGGGCCAGTGCTCAAAGCATTCCCGATGTCTTGAGCAATGGAACAAAGTTAGATGCTCTCAATGCTACTCGAAATGAACTCATCACTTGGATTGAGTCAGAACTGGGGAAGGCAGCAGTTGGGGAAGACGGTGAGGAACATGCTCATGACATCTCACGAATTCGCAACCAGTTGGCAGCCAACAGTGCTACCATCGATAGCCAGTTGGCGGTTATCAAAGACAAATACACACGGTATCTCTCTGTCAGACGCTCTCTACTTGCCACTATTGCAGAGCGACCTGGGGCATCACAGCCGCCAGTGCTGAAGGCTCCCGAAGCCCAACGACAAATGGATACGGAGTCAGATCCCACTCCAAGTAACTACCTCCTCACGCCTTACATCGAAACGCTTATATCGCTTTCAAGAAGTCAAAAAGCTGCAATCACGCAAAAATCTTACATAAACTCGGCAGTCAGCAGGGAAATGAGAGATGCCTGCCAAGGCCTAAGTCATCTCGCTGAAGAGAGCCAGCTACTCCCGGAATATCCTCAGACGGGACCATCTCGACGAAAATCTGGGCTTGGGGAGGTCCTGGGTTCGTCCCAGCGCTCGGGATTCACGGGGCAGGTTCAACCTTGGGTATATGCGGCGGACGCAGCCAAGATTACCACATTGGAAACAGTCATGGAAAAGGTGGAGGTTGGACAGGTCGCGCTCGAGAACTCTATGAAGGCGCTCCGGGAAATCGATCATCTCTTCAGTCAAGACGAAGTCGACAGCCCAAAGACAGCCAAAGAAGACACAACAGAAGAGGATGTTTGGTTGAACACTGGGTCCAAGAAACCCGCCAACACGAGAAAGCATACGGAAAAAAAGAAGACTTCAGAGAAGGGCCCAAAGGATGCCTGGTCAGGTCTTCATGGAAATCTGGGTCTAATTGGTCATGAGGACGCGGCTTAAAGTAGCAGACGGTATATATAATTTTGCTGTTCACAGATAAAAGACGTCAACAACCGGGGAATACATGACTAGCTCAAACGCCGCCCCAAAATCTAACCCAACTCCGTTCTTCAGAGACATTAATGGCGGCCACTTCTATTTTATTTTACTTTTCAGACAGAATGACCGATATTCTCATGGCCAGATCCAGGATTGATAGGTGTTCATCGGCACCATCCACCAGCCGCTTGTCAATTTCAGAAAAAACTAACACAATCTTGTTCTTTTGAGAATCGGCAATGGTCTCGTCGTATGTGAGTGCCTGGTATAGCTATAAAATAGTTAGAATGAAGTATCAATAAAAATAATAGGGAGTTTCTCACCTGGCCCACTACTTGACCGGCACTCCAACCATCCGCGACCATATCCTCAACCACCTTAGAAACGGAGGGGTAGGATCCGCCCGATCCCCGTGGCTTAATTGCCTGGACAAGGCCCTCGATTGTGGCGTTCGGGATTACACCAGCGATATCCTCAATAATCTTGACTGTCACGGGTTTCTTGTCCACGTCCATCTTCTCATCACCTTCGGCATCTTTCGCGGCGGCCTGGGCCCCAACCAAACGAGCCGCACTCTGCAGGAATGTAATTGCCTTTCGTAAATCGCCTTCACTACACTTGATGAGAGCCTCAATGGCGCCATCCTCAACAGGGACGCCCTCTTTCTCCGCGATTTCCTCCAGCCTCTTTTTGGCATTGCCTTGGTCAAGGCTCTTGAATCGGAACTTGCTGCATCGACTGGCCAGTGGATCGATAATACGGGTAACGTAGTTGCAGATTAAGCAGAATCGGGTAATCTTGCTGTATGTTTCCATTGTCCTTCGCAGAGCGCTCTGGGCGTCTTGTGTCATCGAATCAGCCTCGTCGAGGATGATAATCTTAAACGGTGGGCATGGGTATTTCTCTTTGTAGGCAGCGGTCGGGTTGGTCAATTGCATGCGGGCAAAGTTCTTGACCTTTTCTCGAACGATGGAGATGCCGCGCTCGTCGGATGCGTTGAGCTCGAGAACTCGAGATTTCATGAATTCGGGGCCGTAAAGTTCCTTTGCCAGTGCAAGAACCGTTGAGGTTTTGCCTGTGCCTGGTGGGCCATAGAAAAGCATGTGTGGGAGCTAGGAACGGTCAGCGATGGGTGAACAGAGCATCCCAGCAAATAACCCACGTTGGAAGCTTGCAGGGTTCGCTGCAGGACTGTGACTGTGTGGTCTTGGGCAGTGACATCGTTGAGGGACTTGGGTCGGCTGTAGAAACTTGTCAGTCATGATGTTGGGGTTGAAAGCTTCATTTGGGGGGGCGGACTATTTTTCGACCCATGGTTGAGCTCTACCGTTGACGGGCTTTTCCTGCTTCTGGTCGGAGCTTCCATTGGCAGCGACAGCAGCCTTTCTGGCTTTGAGATCGAAAAAACTTGCCATATTGACCGGGTAGAATGAATGACAGGATAGTGTTGCGCTATCAATCAAGGAAGGCTTGGTGGACGACAGGTTGGTTGCATGCTGGGAATGAACATTAGCGAGATGCAGCCAGAAAATCCATTAACGCGTCAGGCGACGCGAGGCGCGTCCCCCTGCCTGGCCTAGCGGCCTAGCGCCCACAGAACCCGCCTGTGCCTCCCTGGCGTACCTCCTACCCTCCCACCGTGAACTTTTCAATACAGCAAATTGTTTGCATTTAAGGCCAACGATCAGTCACTGGCTTAAGTAACAGAGCATATTGCACACAAATGCTGTTTACGCCAGCACATCAATCATAAATATTCCTAATTGATTATAAATCAGGTTACCAGATGCCCATACGTTTCTGTCTTGCCTTCTGTTCAATCGCTTAATGATTCTTCCATGCTTGTACATGGACTTGTTGATTTATTCCTGATAATTAAGCACGTCACATCATTTTACTCATTCTCTGTCCTCCTAAAGAAACAAATCCATTACTGTCTTGTTGGGTCCTATTTTCCGCCCCACTTGAGGTTGTCTTTATCTGAGCTTGATTGCCTATTTTTGATTTGCCACAGGTCACTTGGCTTGTTTGCCCTGGTGTCTGCCAATGGTGCGTTGGTGTTCATGTGCAGCAATGTGTGCAACGGTGTTGGTTGGCATGGATGTAAAGCGGCTGGCTGCCTAGGCATGTCCGGATACAGTCATATCTCCCGACCAAGTTGAAAGGACCCACGTACCCAACAGCTTCCTTGTAAGTGATTCTCGTGCCGAGGAGTACTGCATTTTCGGAGCCTCTCCCACGCAATAGCTGTGAATATCGACGCACTAGATGCTGACATGATTTGGCATCATGCAAAACAGACCCGGATGGCACACTGGGACACCACCAATATAATTATCCCAGTTGACACAGTGTAATTATCTCATTCCTCGACCTAACCAAGGCGCGGCCAACACATCAGCCACCCTGCCACCCTACTACCCTACAACGGCCGCCAATAACACCACAAGTCGCCATCGCATAGCTTCCATGGTGGCAGCCTCGACCAATTCCACGTGCCTCGTAGGGTGCTGCCTGATGATTTGCATGTGCTGCTTCTGTGCGGGTGCTTAGCAGGGCCGGGAGCGTGTCTGAGCAGTGTCTTTCTTTCGGGTTTTGTCTCCCGCCAGCTCCTTGTAAAAGTACTCGCCAATAGGCACGGGCAGCTAATACAAGTACAGATGTAGACACACATCATCGCCCTAGAAGCCGTGTCCCTATTTGTTTGCCGCAAACACACATGCGCAGCGCACCCTTTTCAGCCCCCTCGCTGCCCACCTTTCCGCCCAACACCCCATCGCAGTCTGCGACTCTGCAGCCTCACCGCGCAGACAACACTGCCTTGCCATCAAACACACAGGTTGGTCCCTCAGCGAGCAAATGCACCCACCCCGCCAGCGCGGGCCACCTCGCAGTGACCTTGCCTTAGTCTGCCTACCCACTTCAACTTCCGTCGGCTCAGCAGCTTAAACGAGCACCTTCCTCCCTGCAGTGACCATTAATCTCACTCACACTTTCTCACTGACACACAGCGCCCATACAGAGGCCGAACTTCGAATCTTCAGCTTCGACTCGTCCAAGACCATTTCTTCGCACCGACTGTACCCCGGCACTCGTCTCGCCCCCCCCGGCTCGGTTTTGCATCCATCGAGGCGCCATGGATCAGGCCGTCATTCGCATCTCCAAGGTTCTTTGCCCCGCTTCCTCTGCCACACCCTCTTGGCGCACCGCGGGGTCATCAAACTAATGGCCCGCCTCTGTCTAGGAACTGTGCGAGCTCCAGAAGAGCCCAGAGTTGTGTATGTTTCTTATCTAGCCCTGCCCTTTTATCTTGCCCACGCCCTGCAGCTGTTGTTTAGTCAGCCGACTAATACGTGTGTCCGCTATAGCGCTTTTGGTTGCCTGCCGTGATGTGAATGTCCGTAATCTCAAGGCCATACTCGTGGGGCCTCACGAGACACCTTACGAATTCGGGTTCTTCGAGGTATGTCGCTTGCTAGCCCCATCACCGGAAGGAATATAGACAGCTAATACCTGGACCGTAGTTTCAACTTCGATTCTCCAAAGGTTTGCACCACCTGACTCACTGCATTCCCATTAGGCCTAATAAAACTATATAGAGTATCCCTCCAAGTCGCCCAGCGTGCAATGCATTACGACGAATAGCGGACGCTGCCGGTTCAACCCGAATATATATGCCAATGGCAAAGTTTGCCTGTAAGTCGCGTGTCAACTTCATTATGTTATCGTGAACTAATATTCGTAGGTCGATCCTGGGGTACGGTGAATCAAACCCTTTTTTGTCATAATTTCTGACACCTATAGGACATGGCGGGGCGAGCGAGGCGAGGAGTGGTCATCCGCACAAGGCCTTGAGTCAATTATGCTGTCGATCCAGAGTTTGTTGTCGTCAAACCCCTACGAAAACGAACCTGGCTTCGAAGACGCAAATGAAGAATCCGACAAGCGTGCCCAGCAGCAATATGTCCAGAAGGTACTCATACACAGCAGTCCACTGTTTCAATTCATCACTGACAAGACCAAAGATCCGCCACGAAACTCTGAGAATTAGTGTAATTCAGCGACTTGAAGGCTACTTGAGCCTGTCTCCTGATGGCTCTCAAATTGTCCAAGAAACTCGCGAGTCGAGTGATCTGGAAGAAGACGAGGTAGACGATGAAAGCATCCCGTTTGAACCCTTCAAAGACTTCTGCAAGAGAAGGTTCCTCTGGTACTACGAATCTTATTTGGCGGCAATCGAGAAGGGCAGATCAGAGGTCAATGACAACCAGCCTTTCACCCGGATGCCCTTTGAGTCACCTGGAAGCAATTCAATGGACGGACGGTTCAACTATACCGAACTGGAACGCCGTCTCCGCAATGTCAAGGCCGCTCTTGACGCAGAACCCCAAGCATGGGCTGAAGAGGGACTTGCCGCCCAGGCCCAGGAAACGACAGTTGCTGTGAACCTGCAACATCAGTTTGAGCAAATCGTCGAGTCTTTCAAGCTTCGTGATATACCACACAATGTCTTCCTCGAGAATGGGAATCCATTTGTCTGGGTGATCACATACTTTGGGCGACCAATGACCAACCTGGATGGTGGCTTGTTTCGCATCAAAATGAACTTTAGCATCCGATTCCCACAAGAACAACCTCGAGTCAAGTTTGAAACCAACATATTCCATCACCACATCGCGAGCGATGGGACGGTCTGCTATACTCCGAATTCTATGAAGAAGGAGGATGTCAAGTCACACATCGAGGCCATTTTTGAGTTTCTTGAAGATGAGGAACCAGCCTATGACCCTCGCAAGATTGTCAATCCTGAAGCTGGTAAGATGTATTGGGGCAAAAGCCCCGATGAGAAGAGGCAGTATAACCGTCGCCTACGCCGATCGGTGCAACAAAGCATGGAGTAAGTTTCTGCACTGAGAAACGGAATAGGTACATAACTAATGACTGCTTATAGGGATTTCCCCCAGTAGTTTGCTATGCAGCTTTCTTTCCTTCTCCTGTCTATGATGAGACGCTCGAGCATGGTTAGGGGCGTATTGGGGAGCCAACGGTACCATTGAGTGGGTTTTTAAAGTGGCGTTGCGGTCAATGGCCAAATTCAGATGGATGAGGATTGGAATTGGAACAAGGGCATGGATTAGGTGGATCGGAAGAGGATAAACTGTATTCAGTAGTCGGGATTCCTAGATCCCGTGGAGTTACTGTAACATCACTTTGCTCACAAGTCGGAACACATGTGTGTTACTTTATATTTTAGGTGATGGTATTGCCTTGAATGCTCTGTGGAGATGCCGGCTCCCTGTCTAATAAACCCTGAACGCCAATGATGCAGATTTGGAATCGGAAAGTAGCCGCACGGCTATTGCATCGAATTAAAACATGACAATCGTTACACACTCACTCATACATCTCATCATTATCATCATCATTTCTTGCTTTTGGGCTTTTTGATCAACCGGTCCTGAGTTGGAGCGTAAGGGGCTGCGACACCGGGGTACTTTTCCTGTTTGCCCTCACCCTTGAACTCGTACATGCCGTTTGCGCCGAGGACGGCCGGAGTGCCCTGGCTGGGACGGGCGACCTGTTCGTTATGCAGCTTGTCGAGGGACTCGCCAACGACGGCATACTGGGACCAGTTGATTGGGGGGCAGCGGACAACATTTTGTGGTTGGGGTATGGTGGCCCATTCCCTTCGTTTGCCAGCAGGGGCCTTCTGTGAAGAGCTCTCGCCGGCATCGTCATCATCATCGTCGTCGTCATCGTCATCATCGTCGACCGGACCCCCCGGAGCATTGATCTTGCCATCCACCAGATCCTTTACAAAAGCCTCAGGGTCTTGCACAGCCTCATCCTTGGTGCGGTTCAGGGACTGAAGGTCTGCAATGGCCTTTTGACGTTGAATCTGAAGGATGGAGATGGCAGACTTGAGAGCGATGACGTCTGGGTTGGCATCGAAGGCGATAGGCTGGGGCTGGGGTGGGGGAATGCCGATCTGGTCGGGCTGTGAATGCGTCAGAGCTGGACGTTGCGAGTTGCTAGCAGCGGGAAGGCGCGCGGCGGATAGCGTCGGAGTGATGGGAGATACAGGCGGGCGGTTGGGCGATGGGGAACGAGCGCGAACGGGGTTGTCGGTGGATATTGTGAGGGCCGGCATGATGGACCGATGAAGTCGGCGAGAGCGACTTGAGGTTTGTAGTAGTGCGATCAGACGAGAGGGACGGCGCGCGCAATGAGGCTCAGATCAGGTAGAAGCCCGAGAGCGGAGGCTCTTACCCGGCAATGACGGAGGCGAAGTCCCGGTGGCGGCAGACAGGTCGCAACGGCCTTGGATCTGGACCTTGGCCGTGCGGGGGTGATGGCAAAGGGGTAGGAAGAGGCGGTCCGCAATCCTGGGGAACCGGGACCAGAAGCCCAGAGGATTTTTCTGAGGTGGTGTGGCGCTCCGGGCCTCTTGTGTCTCAAGGCTTTGAGGTTTAAGGAGACGGATGAAGGGTGGCGAGGATGGTTGGTTGAGTGGTGCAAGAGAGACGTGACTGCTTTACTGCACCCCTCACAGCGGGAGGGCACCGGAGCCTGAGGCTACTGCGGCTGTGGGAGACAAGACTGGGTTCTGGGTGGTATGGAAAAAGCAATCAACAGGGCCAGACCAAGCAGAAGGGATATGATAAAAAAAGAAACACCCAAGAGGCAGGGGGCGAAGCAGCGATAAGACGCGTAAAGCAGGCAGAAGGATCGCGAGGATGGAGCTCGAAGCCCACCCTGAGAGATGATTGAGCAGGCGGGGTTGCAGCAAGCCAGTGGGCTCCTGGGTCTCTTGGGTCTCCTGGGTCTCCTGTGTGGGAAGGGTGGGAAGAGTGGACCCGGCCAACAAGGGAAGCAGGCACAGGGCACAGACAGGTAGGCAGGGCACAGGGAGGGGGGAGGAAGCTGTGGGAAAAGAGAGCTGATGGGCAATCAGGCAAATAGGAATGCACAGCGGACCGCCGTGTCCCCACCCAGCGGGATCGAGCAGATCTTGAAGCCAGTTCCGATGCGGTTGGGGCACGGACCACGAATTATTAGCACTGACAAGTTGGCACTGACAACTGACACTGACACCGACACCGTCACTGTCACCGTCGCCATCGCCGTCGCCGACTGAATATAGTCTGTACGGCCAGGCCATTTCACGAAGCTCATCTCACTTTCCCCATGGTGGGAGCCCGGCTGGAAACGACTCCAGGCTAGAGACGATGGGAATACGGCGGACAATGCGCAGTGCCACCAGACTTGTTTCGCTCTTGTCCGTGTGGTAGCTCTCACCAGAGGCAACCCATGCAGCCCCCGACTCAAGCAAGACAGGGCGATGCAGGCTCGGCAGCGACCCGAGACCGCGGAAGTTTGGGTCGGGATCGTCCATTTTCCGTGTCGATCCAACGGCTTCGATGCGGGAGGGGAGTTTGATTGAACCTTTGGGGATGCGTCTTTGAAAGACCCGTCTACTAATAAAGCGATAGTTTGGATCATATTAAGCCCTTGTCCCCCCCGGCTGCTAGCCAAGCGGCTGAACATGCTCAAGATGTGGCTCGCCATGCATTAGCCGTGAATGTTACCTTCTAGCTGGGCTGTGACCTGGCATGGTTTCCGTGCTCCCCTGCGCTGGAGCTCGACATTGGTTCTAGGTGCTGTCACCGCATTTGCCCTTGGCTCAACCCAGAATAGATTATTGCCCAGAGCTCCAGCTTCCTTGCGCACCTAAAGGAGCACCCATGTCTGTAATCTAGAACCCCTGGAACTGACACAGCATGTCTTTCAAAGAGCTGTGGTGACCGGCGGGCATCAGCTTTCTTGGTGCCTCCTCTACATACACACACCGAGGCAACCAGCCAGCATTTCACTTCAAACCTGACCGAATACAAACCTCGCAAACAAAATAGAGTCCTGCGAGGTGGGATTTTCCGCGCCACTAAGGGCTTCGAACTCTGCAGCAGCGTGTTTTTCTTTTGTTCAGCTGATGCGCCATGTGCGGCTAAGTGTGACAACTTGCTTTTTGGTCTTGGTGTTTGCCATATTTCCTTTTTCTCCCTTCCCACATTCCAGCCAGTCCCTAAAATTGCTTATTATTTGCGATACCACATGATCTATCGGGCTTGTCCCTCCACCCTGCCTGAAATGTCTTGTTTTCCTGCGGTGCCTTGACACCAATAGAGTATAGGCGCCATGTAGGTTTCTGTCCTCCGCGATGCCATGTCCAATCCTGCTGGAGTATGGGGAGCTTGCATTTTGACTCGTGCAGGAGCTGGCTCCGAGCGGGCTCGAGCTGAGCTTGGACTCGCCGGATGCCTCTGTGCTTGGAGGCCAGATGAAAAATCCGACCCCCCACATGGCTCTCTCTCTGGAGTGACCCGCCTTTGGCGATATCGAGCCTTAGGACGTTGTGCGTCATGGTGTAATGATGATGCTTATTGTATGTCTGAATGCCAGAGAGAATGGCAGCAATGCATTGATAGCATACTGTTGAAACCGTTGGGGTTTTCCTAACGACCAGTGACCCCTCGCTTGGGCCCTTCCCCTGTGGCATCATTCTGAACAAAATGCTGATGCCATGTGGCTGTTGCTAAACGGCCGTTGAAGACGATTGTCTGCTTGGCTGTTACCTTTCGTCATGGCCGCGTCGCGGGGGGGAAAGATCTTCTCGGGGTCCGTCTTAGTTAGCGCTGGTGCCCGTCGCCGTGGCGGGTGACAGGGAAGACTCGTTTTATTGACATGCATTGTTCAATCTCGCTCCATCAAATGGGAGAATTTTTCCTGGTCGAGGCTCGAGCTAGACGCCAGTAGTTTGGCAGTTGGCGTCGTGAGCAAGATGATGTGGCGCCCGCGTTAGTGGCAGCCCCGGCCGCGGTCCGGTAAACAACTCCATCGCCGGAGACCGATGGAACCACCACGGGCTTCGACCAACAAGATAATGTGTATGTTGTTTTGCTTTTTTCGTATTGCCCTCGATTTCCCGTGCTGGCTTGCCTGAGAACCGTCGAGACCCGCAACTCTATTAAGGAGCATCGAGGCTTGAAGTGTTGGAGTGGCTCAAGCCGTGAAGGAGATTGGCTTGCTTGTGCACCCACACTTCGCAGCACACTCGTCACCATGGCATATGCATCCAACGCCACTCGTTGAGCTTTTTCAGCTGGTAGGCGCCCGGCTATGCCGCTATCTCTTGGACTCGCCCACCCGATGCCGAGGGATGCGGCCCTTGGTTGCCCACTCACGCACGTCAAGCCTCCTTCTAGCCTGTGGCTCCCGTGCCCTTTTGCGCAGCCATTCCTCAAAGAGCCTTGGTCAGAGCTGTCGCGGCCTGAGTCTAGGCTAAGCTGTGCCCACCCACTCTCCATCGCGGGTCCAGCAAGCCCCGGGGCCAAGGCGAGTTGACGTGTGTGGGAGTGAGCGAGTTTAATTCCTTGAACCGGCGCGGTTGCATTGTGACAGCCTGGGAACCTCTTGTTCACAATCCGTCTTAATGCCCCGGCTGTCCGGTTACTATTCGCTTCCCCCCCCTTCATCCTGGCATCCCCTTCTCCCACCCTGACCATAACTTCACCCTGCTTTCACCCTCTCAGAACCTCCTCTATTCTAGATTGCCTCTTCTTCATATATCAATCACCGAAACACTCTTCATACCGCTCACTTATACTCGGCGCTGTCCGTTTTTCACAACTGGTCTCCACTTTACCCGCTGCTTCATACACCACCCTTCAGCTACCTCGACCGAGACCCGACTTGCTATCACCGCTCCCAACGCCTGGAACCGACTAGCAGCCGTCCTAAGCCCGCCTGTTTCGAAACCATTGCCATTTTTGCATTCCGAACGCCCAGGGCTTGCCGACGCTGCTACCAAATCTGGCCTTCGGCAACTGAAACATTCTCATTCTACCGGCATTTGATTCGCAGCCCAAGACAGCACCCATCTGTTTCACCCCGGGACAGTCGGTCAGCCATTTTGTTCGAGAACAGAGGCTGTGATTCGCCCGTTTCTCGGCATTTTGGCCCTCGAAGCCCGTGATCCCGGTAGCGACATATACATATCCCGAAGCCCTCCAACACCAGTTGCCTGAAATGTTGTCTGTACCCAACTCCCCAACTGGCACATTTGCCAGCTCTGGCTCTTCCTCCATGGCGTCAGACCGATCGCACTTCGAATATGACCCGTCTGTCAACGGCCGAGACAGACTTCGTGGCTCCGTTTCCTCAGCTTCTCACGCGTATATTGGCAAGTCTGAGAAGCCTCGTTGGTATACACAGATCAAGAACTGGCTCTCCGTGAGCGAGCCATCGGCACAGGCTCTAAAGACACAAAAGAAGATGACCTATAAGAAACACGGCATCGACCTCAAGGACCCTCAGGCTGCGGCCAAGCTACACTTGCCCATTGTGAAGCTTCCTCAGGGAGCCATTACCTCGACTTCGGGACCGAGCCCTGAAAAGGCATTCAAGCGAGCCCAAGAACAACACAAGCGACAGTCATGCTCAGCATTTAGCCAGAATTCTCATTCCATGTCGAGCAGCATATTTTCCGTTCCAAGCACCAAGGAACCAAATCCTGTTGCCCCATGGGAGACCTGATTGAACCGGCAATATATTTTTCTTTACAAACCTTACGAATCACGATTAAAAAGGGAGGGAAGCTAGCGGTCTTTACTTATTGTTCTTTTGCCTTCATTCTACGGATTTTTCCTTTGTCACTGGCGCAGTAAAGCTTTAATGGAAAAGAGAGTTTGGAAACCGAGAGGAGCTATGGGAAATGGCTTTTGTTTTTCTTGTGTTGGTGGTCACCTGCGATCGATGGATACCCAGTCATGTACTCTTTTGTTTTTATTTTATTTTTTACCTGTGTATTAGTAGCGGTGGATGGTTCGTTATACACCAAGCAATCAACTTTATTTGAACATTCGGAATGGCCTCTGAACTTATAAATAATCATCGACGGCTTGCGCCTCTTGGAATACTGATAGTGGGAAAAAACGACGTCGTCATCGATAAAAGCTTCCTTCTTACTTCGGAGAGGATAGCGCCAACGCTGGCCAGCCTGCTGCCCTGGAATTCACCCATATCAACTTTATTTCCCTGCATTCGGCCCAAGAATCCCATCCAACTCTGCAAAAACTGGGCATATGATCATAAACGTTTGGAATCGGCCGCTTTGTAGTTTGGCGCTTGTGCCGCCACGGATCATGGCCAAGTCCACTGCACCGAGACGTTGGGCTTCTTGATTGGTGGGGCGCAAGGCGAGGCGGTTTGATATGACGTGCTATACTTTTGGAACGGTGGGATGATTTGAAGCTATAATACATATCGATTGCAAGCTGAACGCCCTCTCGAAGCCTTTTCTATCTGCTCCATTCCTTCGACAATTCCTCAATATCTTTTTTTTCTTTTCTTTTTTCGGTTGTGAGGCACCCGTCTAGCTGAAGCTATTTACAGACTTGCGCCAACGTGGGACCTTACTGGAAGCCAAAATTTTAGAGAGGTTACATCGGTACCCGATTAGGTGGGCAGTTTTATACCGGGAACGAAAGCCAGATCTGATGCCACTGTTTTCGAAGAGCGATGGGAGGTCTGAGGAGGGCGGCCCCGAGCCCGTAGTGGAGGAGCAGGTACCAGATGAGCACACGCGACTATTGCCGAACCGGGTCGACTCGCAAAGGGCAAGCCTGCTGGAGCCAGATGATCCAGCTGTTTCTCCCTACAACCTCTGGAGCATTCGAATCCTCCGATATTTGACTATTGGCTTCACCTTGTTGACGCTGGTATGGTGGACTCTGTTACTTGTGTCGATGTTTGCGACACCACCAGGGTTTCAAACCAGAGGTGATGGCTTTTTTGCCTTTGGATATGCGAGCTTGACGCTGGTAAACATGGTGTTTACCTTGTTGTTCTTTGAAGTGCCGGCTAAGCCAGTCAGGATACTATCCATTTTTATGGCGGTAAGTGGAAACGCCCTTGACCTCTACGATTACGCTAGTTCCTGACATGAACATCCCGGGCATAGGTTGTATTGCTTCTTCAAATGATTCTACTCGTATCAGTACAGAAAACCCGATATGAAGAAGGATGGATTGGAATAGTCAGTGTTATATGGGCGCTGCTTATGAGTCTTTGGACTCTGCTATCCGACCACACGGTGAAATGGGGCAAAGCTGAAGAAGAGGAGAGGCTGACTGGACGCGCCGAAACAAAGCGGACACTGCTGGAGTGGACGGCGGTGCTGCTGTCGACAGTGGCGCATAGCATCATGTGCATCGCCTTGTTCCTCATGACACTGACCATCATTCTACGATCACTCGATGCTAGCTTAGCGCCTCCTGGAAAGCGGCATTGGGTTGACAGCGACAAGTATCAGATCCACGTATACTGTCACGGAAACAAGCGCGCCAACATCCCGACTGTCCTCTTCGAGGGAGGCGAACGGGCGGTCGAGTATGCGTTCTGGGAGTTTGCAGAGAACGCGCTCAAGAATGGATCCATCCCGAGGTACTGTTTCACGGACCGACCTGGTTTTGCTTGGTCTGATTCAGCACCTTCGCCCGCCTCGGCTGGTTTCATAGTAGACGCGTTGAGCGAGGCCTTGGTGAAGGCTGGAGAAGAAGGACCTTGGGTTTTGGCCAGTGCTGGGGTTGGATCTATCTACTCGCGCGTCTTTTCGTCGCGCCACAGGGACTCGGTCAGAGGAATTCTTATGATCGACCCGCTACATGAAGATCTGCTCGACAAGATCGGCGCAGCAGGACGAGGATTTCTCATTTGGTTCCGGGGCGTCATCTCCCCGCTCGGTCTCGATCGGATCCCCGGGGCCGTGTTCCGGGGCCGGACTAGTCGGGACCGTGTGTATGGGCGGTCGGCCAAGCAGGGAGGCAAGTACCTTATGACCCGGCTACAGGAGAACCTGGTGGCCAGATCTTACACGCGCCGTGACGCGGAGAGCAGCCGCGAGATTCAGGATAAGGGCACAGCATTGGTGGTGATTAGCTCGGGCGAGCACGTCAAGGCTAGCTCGGAGTGGGAGGCAAAGCAACGGGACTTGACGAAGCTTACAGACAAGCTTGTGAGCTGGGACATTGTCGATGGGGCACCACACGAAGTGTGGAGTACTTTTGAAGGTAGGGAGAAGATTGAGAAGAGGCTGAAGCAGTTGGTGCATGCATGAAGGTGAGCATGAGCACGAGTTTGAGCAGAGAGCATAAGCAGCCGCCGCCGCCTTTGACGCCGCAGGTGAAGAAACCTCGGCTGAAGATCAAGACGGTCAGACAAATATAACAAATATGGGGGAGCAGATGGAGTACAGTTGCCACGCTGGTGGATATCGAATTCCTCGCGGTGAGGACACGAGTCGGTCAGGAAAAAGTATCAGGCATGGGCTGGAGCTCGCTAAAAGTTTCGCTTCAACCACAGGCAAAGACGATGACGTCGAGGGGGGGGGGGGGCTTCTGTTGGTTCCTCTGCTCCCAGCACTGTCCCGTCCCGAAGCCAAGGTGTGGGGTTTTTGAGTTGTTTCGGTCTAGGGATTTTTGCGTGTGTGTGAGAGAGTGGATGCTGTTTCGTTTTCCTTGGCGCTCTTGCTTGGGGATGACGTCGGATTTCTGTTTCGGGAGGGGTGGCTGAGGGGTTGGAGGGGTCAGAGTGAGAAAGAGATAGTCCTAAATAGCGGGTTGCATAATTTGGTACGGTATCACGACAGGGAATTTATTTTAGGGACCAGACTTTGTTTTTTTTGACTATTTATTTGCCTCTACACTTCTAGCCTGGGGATGCTTTGTCATCTCTAGAAGTTGGAACCTGATAGTCTTGGTTTGCGGGTTGAGAAACCCATGTATGCATGCACTGTAATGCATATGCGAAATTACCGCCAGTCACTGAAAGGGAGTGAGAGGGCATGCATTTCTTCTTCACGTAGGCTCGAGCTACGGAATGGGACTGAGCCCGTTCACATGAAGGAAGACGCGGTAGATACGAGGCGTATGTAGCCATCTCGTAAACTTCAAATTGGAAGAACAGGCAACGATAGCGAAAGGGCCGATGAAGATAGGCAATCCCTCGATCTACACACTTTGCCATGGTGGCCCGTCCGGTACGTGTAGTACGGAAAAAAACACACACTGCAGGGCAGAAAAATGGAGCCTCAAGAAGGTCACCATCTTATGAAATTGCAAATGCGAGGGATGTGCTGGAAGGCTCATGCAGATAGCCAGCCCCTTGATCCACACACGTGACAGGATCGACATTGCAATTTGAGCCTAATGTGGGTGCCTCTTGGCGCCTCAGGCTGACAAGTCCCGGGAGCAACCTGGTAGAATTCCAGGAACCCACAACCTTACGGTGAGCGAAGCATGGCTAGGGTTGTAGTGCGAGAACAAAGGCTATGAGCACATGTGCAAGTGCAAGTGTGGGCGCATGAGAATGACGCCCTATCGCTGACCGGCTTTGTCAGTCTAGGCCTTATGCTACAATAGACCATGACTGACTATGTGCATCATGTCTTGATGCCTCTGCCGTAGCGCCAGGCTTTCCTCTAGCACTGCCCATAGCTCTTCAGCTTAGGCTTAGACGCTCGTACGGCGCTCCAAGATGGTGGAGAGTCCGCGAGAGTAAGCCTAACCTGGCAGTACCGTGCCCCTACGCCTTACGGGAAGAGCACCCACATGTCGGCTCGTCATCGCTACCTCACCTACCTGGCAACAAGCTGTCAGAATGGGTTGATTGGATATGGGCATAGGCATATGGCAGGGAGCTGTTGTTTTGTTTTCCCAGTATAACGGCGCTGCCTTTGTTGATACCGATGGCACTGGGTTTAGTAATGGGCTTTTTTTTTCTCTTGCAGCTTTTCTAGGTCAGCAAGTGAGCTATGTGGTTGGCTGATGCAGCCAGGGGCACCATTGAAAATGCACATCCCACCATCGAGTCGAGGCCAGACAGGTTTATGGTCGGTACCTGATTATTACCTGACGTCGAGTCCTACCTTGCCGGAGCAGAGGCACTTATCCGCACATCACACACACCAGCATCTAGCCCCCATGCACAGTAAAATCAGTACCAGACTCAATGTCGTTCGGGCATTCTGTACGGAGCCCGTTTTCTTTTCTTTTTCCCCCATCATCACCCGCGTCTTAAACCCCGTACCGCTGAATACGGACCGTACAGAAAAGGCCTGCCGTGCTTGTAGATCGGCACATCTTTATGCCCTGGAAATTGCAGTAACTCGGCCCCCAACCCGAGATGGGATTCCTTCTGGAGATGCCCGCCTCCCTCCCCCCCTCTCCGTGACGACACATGGCAACAGGACCTAAACATGGTGGCTCGACTCACTCAGGCTTGGATTGCCCGCACCTGAGGGGATGGAACATGCCCTGTCCTGTGCCCTGGCTGTACCTCTTTTGGGGGGGGGGGGGGGGGCGCCAGAGAGAGGGGAGACAAGAGGGCTGCCTGCGCCATCCGCTAAAAACTCACCTCCCAGCTAGGCGTCGAGGTACCCCGCCGGCGTGGCTAGCGGGTGGAGGTACCTGATGCTGAAGCACGGAGAACCCACTCTGGCCCTCGCCAATCCATCCTAGCGGGCGGCACTTGGTTCTTGCTCTTGCTGTTGGGCCTGGCTGGGCTGGGGGCTGGGCTGAGCTGAGCCGGGCTGGTCTTGCGAGAGAGATCGGGTCGGGTACTTTGGGTTATGCTACCTCGTCCTGGTTGCTGTGCTATGCCGTGCTGTAGGGGCCTGTGTGAAGCCGTGGAGGGAGGTCTGGTCAGCCCAGCTCCATCCAGCATGACATCCATCCAGTATTACGGAGAAATAATTAGGTGCTTGGCTCTGGCTGGCTGGCTGGGGTAGGCGAGTCACAGCCCACCCGCTACTGGCTCCTGGCTGGCTACCGGCTCCAGGGCCCAGCCCGACGTAACTTGCTGGACGAACAGCGACCCGGCCGCTGCAACTGTAGGCTTCGACCTGCTGTACTGGGACTGCGTTCTGCATTCTGCACACTGCACTCTGCCTCTGGCTGCTGCACCCGCGTTCTCGACGGCTGCACTGGCAGGGCACACACACACGCCTCTCTTCCTCCCAGTCCTAGTCCCACGTCCCACCGTTCCACGCTTCAGCTCCCCGACCACCACGCCCAGCGCCTCCTGCTACTCCATACCACTCCCACGACCGGCTTCGTTTCTCTACCACGCTCCTTCATCCGCGCCTACGACCCTGCGCCCGCACGACTGCCGCGCCGAGCCGCGTCTTGTCTCTCCCCATCACATCCCGCTACTCTTCCTCTTCTCCAGCATCCCCTTTCCGTTTCCCTTCTCCGCCCTCGCTCTTTACATGCTCCAGCATCCATTTGCATTGGGCCACCGTCGTCTTGTGCCGCATCGCCTTGCTGCCCCCGACTCCTTCTCCCTTCCGCCGTCCACATCCCAGCCCGAGCTGGCTGGTTAATCGTTGGGCCGGCACGCGAACGCCCGCTCATCCTCGCTCCGCATCTCACCTCGCCCCAGTTTCCTCGTTGCGCTCCGCATTGGCAATTGAATTGGTATCGATACCGTCTCCGCCGTCCTGTTCCCCCAGCTGGCGCTGATGCCGACCGCTGCGACCCCTCGTCGACCTTTGTTGGACATTTGGCGCTGAGAGGCCATCCACTCTCGATTGGCTCGGGGCCAGGAGGAGGATCTGTACATAATCACGCCCTCGATTGCTTGTCATGATGGCCTCGGGCTATGACAATGCGCCGCCCGCCGACCATGGCCATGGCGACCACTCCCCTCATGACTACCCAGCCGACCTCGCCCCCCCAGCTCCCCCATCCGATCCCAACTGGCAGAACGGCAACCATGGACCACCCCCGGACGGCCTCTACCGCCTGAGGCCTACCGGCTCTGCGCCATCTACCCCGAACCCTCCCCCGGCTGGGTGGGATGAGGAGCAACCCCTTCGCAAGAGTGCTGAACGAAATAGGTCCCGAGGACGAGCTGGCAGATCCGCTAGCGGCCAGCAGAGAATCTGTAACGCGTGTGGCGAGTCCCTCACCGGCCAGTTTGTTCGAGCTCTTGATGGTACATTTCACCTCGACTGTTTCAAATGTCAAGTACGCCATCCACCATCCAGCTTGATCTTGGTCAAGACGCTAACCCTCAACCCCCCTTGATCTAGGACTGTGGCCAAATCGTGGCATCTAAATTCTTCCCCGCCGAAGACGAGAATGGCCAGGGGCAGTATCCCCTCTGCGAGACAGACTATTTCCGCCGGCTCGGTCTGCTGTGCTACCAGTGTGGAGGGGCGCTTCGAGGCTCCTACATCACCGCACTGGATCGCAAATACCACGTCGACCATTTTACTTGCTCACTTTGCTCAACCATTTTCGGCGCCCAGGACAGTTACTACGAACATGACGGAAATGTCTATTGCCACTACCATTACTCTACACAGTTTGCCCAACGCTGCAATGGCTGCCAAACCGCAATCTTGAAGCAGTTTGTCGAGATTTTCAGGAATGGCCAAAATCAACACTGGCACCCAGAATGTTACATGATTCACAAATTTTGGAATGTCCGTCTGGCACAACCTACTGACATCCCCCCCGCACTGGCCGGATCGGATGATCCTGAAGGCAGAGATTTGATTCGAACAGAGGAGGAGCGTATGGAGGAGAAGGTCTTTCGGATATGGAGCGTTCTATCGGCTTTTGAAGAGTCATCTGCCGCTTGCATTTCCGACATGCTTCTTCACGTGAGCAACGGCGCCTATATTGACGGAGTCCTGGTAGCTAAGCGCTTCATCTGGCACGTCGAAATGCTGTTCCAATCGGCGGACCGGCTTGATGCTACAATGGTCCGAGTTCACGATAAAGGTACAGCATCGAACGCTCTCATGGTAAAGGTTGGATGTGATGCTGACCAGTCGTTTTCAGGAATGTCTTACGGACGAGAAGCCAAGCTTCTCTGTAAGAAAATTGTTTCTTTCTTTTCCCTACTCTCAAAGACACAGGAGACAGGAGCACGCAAGCTGGGCGTTACGCAAGAGCTCCTATCCCTTGTCACCGGCCTTGCCCACTATCTTAAGCTTCTTATTCGAATTTGCCTCCAAGGGGCTCTGCGCCTGGAGCGTGAGGCCAATGCCTCCGAAGGTTTATACCAATTCCTGGATGATTTGAACGACCTCGAAACCTTGAAGAACGACGATGGCCTGCTCCAGGTGACGGCCGGCGGTGCGCGACTCTCCGCAAACGACTCGGACCACTGCGCGCAGTGTAACAGGTCGGTGGAAGATGAGTGTGCTAAGAACGCAGATCTGAGGTGGCATCTGAACTGCGTCAAGTGCTCACGATGTTCGCGAGAACTTGGCCGAACCTTAGACGAGGGTCGGTTCAACGCCTTTGATCGCAAGACTTATTGTGCAAGCTGCGTTGGAATTACCACGGAACCATCCATGTTATTCGAGCACGTGTCAAAACTGCAGCAATACGTGTTTCTGCTCCGAGTTGCCCTGGCTCGCCTTTTGGATATTCTAAGGAGTAATGGCGCTCTGCCTCCAGCTTCTGAAGATGCCAATGGCTTCAGTCCAATCGATGCACCGGGTGCGGCGGGCGACCCTAGGGCACGTGGCGATTCTTATTCAAGAAACCGCGGTAATGACGGTGACAACAATGCCAGCCGCAGGGAATCTTCTTACGAGAGCACTTTGAATGATGTGCGCCGACTCCGAAGCACTCGCCTCGATCGGCATTTGTCATCCAGTGTCCGACAAGCACGAACATCGCGCGTAATGGATGCTGATGGACGCGGGCCACGACCCGGTTCCGCCGGTGCTGACAACCAAGGCCATGCCCACCAGGGCTCTACTGATCTCATGTTCGGACAGAACGATGCCATTACTCTCGACGACATCCCTAGGATCGTTGCCGTCGAGCAATCTCGTGAGCAGGCACAGCGAACTCCCCAACCCGATGGCCAACGAAGCTTAGCTGGTCTGGGACCTGGACATCCCTCACATCAAAGATCGAGATCAACTGATCGAGACCAAGAGTACCGTGGTACTGATCCTCTCCCGACACGTATTGGCCGCAAGTTCTTCTCCGAGCTTTCTGGTCTCGAGTATTTCAACGTTCGCCACCTGGCCGTCCTTACCATGCACCCAATGGTTGAGCAGGAATTCAGCCTGGACGAGCTGTTGAGCTTCATTGAATCCCGAAAACAGGCCACATTCTGGAAGAACCTTGGGAAAGCGTTCAAGAATGACAAAGGCAAGAACACCAAGAAAAAGGGTGTATTTGGCGTCCCCCTCGAGATAATCATCGAGCGAGATGGTGCAGATTCTACCGACGGCGTAGGACCTGGTACTCTCCGTGTACCCGCCGTGGTGGATGATATCGTATCCTCGATGCGAAAGATGGACCTCTCAGTTGAAGGAGTGTTCCGAAAGAACGGTAATATCAAGAAGCAACAAAACCTTGTCGAAAAGATCAACGCAGAAGGATGCGACGTGGTCAACTTTATGGAGCAACCTGTCATCCAACTGGCTGCTCTGCTTAAACGATATCTAAGAGACCTCCCAGACCCTCTCATGACGGATAAATTATATCGCCTATGGATCAGCGCAGCCAAGATCTCAGAGCATGAGAAGAGAAAACAGTGTCTACACCTCACGTGCTGTCTTTTGCCTAAAAGTCACCGCGACTGTCTCGAGATCTTGTTTAGCTTCCTCAAATGGGCGGGTTCGTTCCATCAACTTGACGAGGAGGTTGGATCCAAAATGGACATCAGGAACCTTGCTACCGTCATTGCACCTAACGTTCTGGTCAACCCCAACAAGGCACCTGCCTTAGATAGTGAGGCTATTTATGTCATTGATGCTGTCGAGATGCTCATAACACACATTGAGGAGATGTGCCAGGTAAGCAAAATATCCATGTGACTCTCTTTTCCCTGTCGACTTAACTAATTCTTTCACTCTAGGTCCCTGATGACATTCTTGGTCTTCTTAATGATCCAACCATCTTCAGCAACAGTGGTGATCTCTCTACTAAGGATATCCTCAAGCGATTCCAGGATCGTCGAGGTCAAATCTCAATCACGGATGTCAATGAAGCATACAACCGCCCAGATAACTCCACTCGCCCACCCGCCCGACGAGTTGAAACAGATCCTGCCGTCTGGTCAGGAGAGGCGACAGTTCGCACAATCCAAGAGCCTCCCATGGCTCACGTGCAAAACGGCCCTGGAACTCCCCCCAACCGATGGAAGGCACGGAACGACATGGCCAGCCCAGGCCCTTACGGCAACCAATTTAACCAGTCAGACAGCCAGCTCGATAACACCGACGCTCAACGACGAGAATGGCGCAACTCTGGCTGGGGACGACAAGGTAGCGGACTGGGCGTCTCTGGAAACTCATGAGATCTTTTCAATGACAAAATGCAATTTGTTGGGACAGTGCACTATTTAATGACTGAGCACCACTTGTTTCATTTTTCTCGTCCTTTTTCATTTCAGGAGGCATGATTCTGGAGTAGAGTCAAATGCATCGTCCACGGCGTTTATCTTCGCTTCTCCCTATGCCACCCTCCTGCGGTTTAGAACATAAGCAGTTGGCCAAGCCCTCCCTTTTTAACGCAACGACATGACGGACCTGGATGTTTTCTTCTTCCTTTTTTCTTTATCTTTTTTTCCCCGGACAATTTACCCCAATGGTCTTGTTCTCTTGTACTTCCCTCGCCCTCTTCTCCACAACACCCGACACGCGAACCGTTCGTTGCCTTTCGCCCTATTCTCTTCTATTTTTTTCTTCTTCTTTTTCTTCCAGACGATTTTCGACTGGGGGCTGGATTTTTGATGCCTTTTCATGACATTAAAAAAAAAGGGTCAAGGCCGGGTTGGTGGGGATGGTGTTTTTCTATACCTCAATTGGATGGAGTGGTGACGATGAAGAGAGACAGAAGGGGGGGAGTGGTGTTTGAGGTTTAATTTTCTCCGGAGAGCTTTGGGGCAGTTTACACTTATAGGGGCTGACGATGTGGAAGAGGCGCACCCGATGTGCTTTTTATGACCACACTTTTGTTTTTTTGTCCGCTTCTTTTTTTTTTTTTTCCATCGCGGGTGCAGCAACATCAGGTAGTCGGTTTGATGGGGCAGATGTGCGGAACTTTCATGTTGGTTTTAGGGATGGAAGGGTTCTTGGTCAGGGATGGAACGAGTGAGGTCTGAGTAGGGACAATAGATTCTGTTCCGATTGGACAGGTTCAAAATTCATATACGCGTATTGCTGTGAAGTGAGTTTGATGCTCTGCTTTTTAAGACCCTTGTAGATGCGTGCCATTGGGGTTGCTGCGTCGATCTAGAATAAAGTTCAAGAATCGAAGGGGGGGGGGGGGGGGGGGGGGATTGGCACCTGAGATGGATTGGGTCTCCCACCCAGGACTCTAATCATAAAAAATGCAGTGGCAAGAATTTTAGACACGGTCGTTTTATATTGGTATAATAATGGAATCAGTTATTCATTCATCCCTACGCTATCCCGTTTAGAAAAAATAAGGCTACTCCTCTTTGTCGAGTATTAAAAGGCACCCGAGGTGCAAATTATAAAATTCCCTATATATACCCATCACAAAGAAGTCGTTTTTGTTTTTGTTTTCCTTCTCGCCCCCCTTGTTTATGACTTTGCTTGGGTGTGTGCAAAGTGTGTATAATCAATGGTGGCTGTTTCGAATCCTTTCTTATTTCATCACTTCATCCACCCTCTCACGCCTTGGCGGTAGCGGCCGCCTTCTTCTCCTCCTCGAGGAAGTGCTTGACACCGCGCTCGATTCCCTCCTGCTGGGTCCATAGCGGCTTGTAGCGCAGGACACGCTTGGCCTTTGAGATGTTATAGTAACGGTTCATGGAGCTGTAGATGATTCCCTTGCGGGTGAGGGTGGGCTTCTTGCCCAGGAGGTGGGCAAAGGTCTCGCTGATGTAACCAAAGGTGATGCCGAGCTCACGGTTCAGGGTCCAGACCTTTTCGGTTCCGGCCTCGTTGCCGGCGGCGCGCCAGACGGCACGGGCAAAGTCCCAGAAGTAGACGGGGGAGTCGTTGGTGATGATGAAGGCCTCGCCGTCAACACGCTCGTGGTCCAAGGGCACCGTGTTGGCAGCGACTGTGGCGAGCAGCAGCTGGGCAGCAAGGAGGTGGGCGTGGGCAATGTTGCCAACGTAGGTGAAGTCGAAGATGTTCTCGTTGTTGCCAACCTGAACGTTGGACTTGCCACCACGGTAGGCCCCCAGCAGACCGGGGAGCAGCTGAGCATCGCCCTCGCCAAAGATGCCAGCGGGGCGAATGGAGCAAGTGAGGAGCTTGGAAGGCTCCGCACGGTTGGCCTTGAGAACAAGCTCCTCAGCAGCGGCCTTGGTCTCGGAGTAGTACTCGGTCTGTTGCGCACCCCGGATCAGAGGCCAGCGCTCGTCGGCGTTGAGCAGGTCGGAGACGTTGTCGCTCATGACACTAGCGGAGCTGGTGTACACGAGGGCCTTGACGGCGGCGCCCTGGCAGGCCTCGATGACGGACTGGGTGCCGTCAATGTTGACACGCTTGAAGAGGTCATGGGCGATCTTGGAGTCGTTGGCGACGGGGGAGGCGGTGTGAATGACGACGTCGGGCTTGGTCTGCTTGAAGACGGCGAGGAGCTTCTCGGTGTCGGTGATGTCGCACTCGTGGTACTCGGCGCTGGGGTTACGGTTCCGCTGGCAGCGCAGGTCGACGCCGACGACGGCAGTTGTGGTCCACGAGTCGACCAGCTGGTTGACAATGTGGTGGCCCAGGAAGCCGTTGCTGCCAATGACGAGGGCTCTGCCGAGGGAACCCCTTGATTCGGACATTTTTGGGCGATGCGTTGGGATTAGGAGGGAATGCGTAGAGCAATTGAGGGAGAGAGAGTGGTGGCGGTCAAGTAGAGATGGTGCGATTGTCGTCGTCTGGCGCAACTCGTTCAATTGGGGAAAGCTGTTAGCTAGCTATTCCGTACGTAGTTGTCGACAGTGGGTCCCCCATGGTGCTTGAGCCTCTGCCCTTATTTGCCAGAGCATTAATTTCTGCTGTGGCTAGTGCTGTGGGTTCCACCTCTAGCAAATGCTCCCGCCCCCCTGCAGAGAGAGCCTGAAGCTTTTGGCAACTACCCACATGAATTCCCTATACTCTGCCTGTGCCTTGGTGGCGTTGCATTTGCCCTGGCGGCTGCATTCTGGGTCTGCTGCGGTCGGCCAATAACTGGCAGGACGCGAGTTTAGGTAAGACCTGGTTATTACCCACCAGCATCCCCGGGTTGGCAGCGTGAATCACCTCGCAAGCGGCAGGCATCCTTCGCTGACCGTGATCACGAGACGTCAAGTCTCTCTCCCTCACTATCTTCTTTTTTTTTTGGGCCTTTGTTGGCGCTAATCACTTAATGCTCGCCCAGCTGCCTACTGATCCGGTGTCTCTTTGTCGGGTGCCTGCTTGCAGGTTGACGTGCTTTCGCTCCATCTGTCCCTCCTCACTTATATACACATATACATTAACGAGAGCCATTTCTTTGTTGCTCTCAACCTAATATTGCTCGCTAAAGTTCCCTTTTTGGATTTTTCCTAAACCGCCATGCTTTTATCCTCTTCTATACTTGATCGCTGCTCCCGAAATGGCTTCCCTCACGCCGTCATCCGATGCGGAGATTCTCGTTCATGTCACCGCGCCCAGCCGGGCCGCTGACGATGCCATCTACCGCCAGCTTGCGCACGCATATCTCGCCTTTGAGCCGCAGTCAAGCACCGAGATTCTTCTCGCGGAACCACAGGCGGATGTGCCCAAGAAAGAGCTCAATAATGCGCCAGCGCATACAGCCGAGCCGGCAGCAATTGGGGCTGCTCCTCCGTCATTCACGCAGTCTTTTGAAATCAACTCTCAAAATCTAAGCTTCAGTGGTGTTATGGATAATCGGCTATCCCCTCGCCTACGCTATACCCCCGCTGCCCAGTATGATGCGGCCACTCCATCCCAGGAGGACTGCCTTGGATCCCAAGCTTCGTGGTGTGCGCCTCCCAGCCAAATCAGCGACTCATATCCCATGCCTGACCAGTCGCTGTTTCATACGTCACCCACCCGGGTTCTTCGACGGTATATAGGCAACTCGTCGTCCCGAAATGTGCCATCAATGTCTTCTTCTTATTCTCCTCCCCGTCTGTCACAGAACCAATTGGCGTCGTCGACAGAATATACCTGCGCATATATTCCGTCTTCGTTCCCTGAGCCAGAAGATCACCGAGAGTCTGCAAAGATGCCGGCATTGGGGGATTTAAAGGTCAATCAGACTATCCCAGTTACACCACATTTGCCAAAGACAAAGAGGGCACCCCAGTCAAGCATCGACTCGGCTGTGTTGGCAATAGATGAGTCCATTCTCGACGTTACACATATTTCCAGCAGTGCACCAACAAATCAAGCATCCACTCCATCACAACGCGCCGAGTCCGCACCACCCGCCAATGAAAGACCTGGTGTCGTTCATTTGCAGCATGCGGACCTAGTTCGCAGTTCAAGTGATACAGGCCCCATGCAGTCGTCCATAGGGTCCATTGCTGAGGAAATCAGGCATAGTCTGGAGATTCGACCACCCTCGCCTCCAGTTGGAGTTGTCAACGTCGACCCGAACGATCTGATTTCTGAGAAAATGGCCAAATTAGCACAAGATCTCTCCTCGCGTTATCGCCCAGAGTTTAATAGAGAGGTCGATCCCTTCGAGCGTGGCTACTGGCTGCTTGACTGTACCTCTTGGAGTCCTCAGGACCGCTTCACCGCCTGGGTCTTTCTAAACAACTACATCCGTAACGGAGTAGCCGGTTGGGGAATCTGGTGCCGACGCGACGATAGCCACCAATGGATACGTCTCTACTGCTGGGGCCATGTTGCCAAACACATGTACCTTCTCCTGTACCTTGCCAGCAAGAGGCGTTTGAAGACCACGGGCGCCAGCTGGTACGGAGCAGACGGCAAAATCGTCCTGGAAATTCTTCCTCACGATAAGCAACGAGCATCATTGCATTCTTCAATACCCGACGCATGAGGTTGGTTTGGAATAGTATTGGATAGCGAAAATCTAGGCTTTTTAGAAGCTCTGGCGTTTATTCTTTGGATACTGAAAAGCGAGGCGTTGGATGATTTGATCATTGAGTGGACTGGCTATGCAGACATGATAAAGCAACATCACAGTTGACAACACGATATATTCATAAACATCAGAGAAAGCATGACATGACAACAATGGAACCATGGTATTCTTATGACACAGGCTGATATACTTGTTGACGCTCACAAACCCAAGACTGACAATCAAAATATTACAAACCAACATTGCACAATTGATGTTCCGACCATATTCCCGATTTACATAAAATTGCACAGTGACAAAGGGAACTTTCATATCTACCGATTCCGAAACCCACCGTACACCACTGCAGAGCACCGCACGCAATATAAATACACCAGCAATCCATAATGTCAAACGCACCGAACCCCTGCATTCCAGACCCAGGAGAAGCCACGGTCCTTCACTGAACCGAGAGATCATATACTTTACGTCCATATACATTTCCATTTCAGTTACCAACCAGTCCTATTAACTTTTACTCGGCCTTGGCCTTGCGCCTGGCCTCGGCTCTGGCCTCCTTTTGAGCTTCAGCCTTTGCCTTAGCGGCAGCTTCTTCTTCAGCCCTGACCTTGATCTGAAGTTCTTTGGCCTTGGCCTTAATCTTGTCCAGCTTAGCCGAATAGTCCCCGGTATCCGAGCCGGTCTTCTGCTCGTAGGTGCGCTTCTCAGCCTCGTCAAGCGTCTTCCACTCGGCACTCAGAACCTTCATAGTTTCGGCAAGAGACTGGTCAGAACTCATCTGATTATAGCGGGCCTTGACAAAGGCGCTGTAAGGGCTGCCAGGAGACTTGGGCAGACGATCATCGCGGATAGCGCGGATCGTCTTTTCTGTCTTACGCGCAAGGCGACGACGAGCCTTGTTTGCGAGGTAAATGCGCTCAACAGGGTGGGAGAGAACCCAGTCCTTGTAGTTGGCCTCGTTGGTCACGCGGTTGGACGCCGCAGTCTTCTCGAGAGGCTGTTAATTCAGTGTTAGCTTATTGTCTTACTACTTCGTGGTACAACAAAAGAAAAAAAAAAGAGAGACAGAAACAAAGAAAAGGAAAAGGGTTCTTCTCTTACCTCGCGCTCATAAGAGTAGAGGTTCTTGAACTTTTCAGACAGTTCCTTCATCTTAGCGGGAAGGTCCTGTTCACCGGACTTCATGTTTTGGCTGATAAAAACAGTCCAGGCTGACTCGGCCAGGGTCGGAAGTTTGGTGAGTAAAGCCCATTTTTTCAATTCACGAATCTCAAGCTTCTCCTTCTCCTCTGGTGTGAGAACCTTCTTTGCTTTTTTAGCAGGAGCAGGCTTGGCCTTATCCTCAGTCTTGGCCTTAACATTGGCTTTCGCCTTGGTCTTGGTCGTTGTCTTCTTAGCGGCACTCTTAGTGGTGGTGGACTTCTTGGAGGAAGCCTTGGGGGTGGCCTTGGGGGTGGCCTTGGGGGTGGCCTTGGAAGCGGGCAGTTGATCCCATGCTGAGATTGTGAAGGCGCGAGTAATGGTGGTGGATTGGGCGAAGGCCGGGGCGTGGCGCGAGGTCAATTGGGAGGAGAGGCGGGCGGAAGCGAGAGAGGTAGTGGTGATGCGGCGGGCAGCGGCCCGGCCAATGGAAGTCAACATATTGAAGTGCTAGAATTCAAAAGTGGGGAGAGGTTGTCGGTCGATCGAATGCGACGGCGCCGAGACCGAAGCGCAGGGAGCGAAAGAAGGACCAGGTCGGGGCGGAGGGATTTGGCGAGCTGCTTAACGTCGCGTGCCGTCAAAAGTTGGGAAAATGGTCTGGTTACGGCGTCGAAACTGGTGTTGACGAACACGGCCCACAATACTGCTCCTCCCTTGGTTTTACCACTGCTGGAACCAATGGCGGGGAGCCCTGCCAGTTGCAGATGGAAGGTATGCTCGAGCGTTGCTTATGCTTTCCAGAGCTGAAATGTACTAGATACTTTATACTTTCACACATTTTCATGCAAATTCTCAGGTACACTATACCTCTTTTCAAGCAAGGACCAGCTTCCACAGCTTCACCTCAGAACCTCAGGCCAATCACCACAGTGATGTCAGCTTATGTAACCGCCCTCCATGTACCAGGCCTCTGCCCCAGTGAGAGTACCGACGCTGGGCAGGCTGCCGTGGGCCGCGACATTGAGTAGGAGGCTCCCAGCGGCCAAGCTCCCCCATCTCCAACTCCATCTCCAACCCACATCAACCACCTCCAATCGACTCTTCTGCCGACGTCTTCACTTACAACTGCGAACCATTAAGCTGTGCAGCTCAGTCTCGGGTTTGCACTCTCAGTTCGACGTATTTTGCCCGAACCTCGCCGCGCATTCGCCGTTGCGACAGCTCTCTCTTCATCGACTACCTCGACCACCTGCACATACACCATAAACCATGGATCACCGTCCGCAAGCTTGGGGCCGTGTACGTCTAGTCCCTGACACCCTCTCTCTTTTTTTTTTTTTGGTCAATAGATCAATATTGGGACTAACAACCGCTTCTTCTTCATAAACAGCCCAGAGATGACGTTTACGGTGCCTACGATGCCACTTTCATGCAAGACAACGGTCCCAAGCAAAACACCCAGCAGCCCATCGTGACCGGTACCTCCGTCATCGGTATCAAATTCAAGGATGGCGTCGTTATCGCTGCTGATAACCTTGGTGCGTAGCTACTCCTGCGGCCTGCCAGCCATCTGAACCCAGCATAGCTAACCCCTCCGCCATACAGCCTCCTACGGCTCCCTCGCCCGCTTCACCGACGTCAAGCGTCTTCGTACCTTTGCCGACTCGTCCGTCCTGGGCTTCAGCGGTGACATCTCGGATATGCAGTACCTCAACCGCCACCTGACCGACCTCACCCTGAACGAGGCCTACACCTCTCCCGACGAGACCCGCCTCAACGCCGCCAACCTGCACCGCTACCTCTCCAAGCTGCTGTACAACCGCCGCTCCAAATTCGACCCTCTCTGGAACCACATCCTCGTCGCTGGCCTTGACGACAACGATGCTCCCTTCCTTGCCGCTGCCGACCTCCTCGGAAGCACCTACAGTGCCCCCTCTCTCGCCACTGGCTTCGGTTCCATGCTTGCCCAGCCCATCCTGCGCAAGTACGTCCCTGATGAGGAGTCTGCTCGCAACCTCACCAAGGACGAGGCCATCAAGGTCATCAAGGAGTGTATGAAGGTTCTCTACTACCGTGACGCCCGCAGCTTGGATTCGTACTCCATCGCCGTCGTCACCAAGGATGGTGTCGATCTCAAGGAGGACCAGAAGCTCGAGGCCCAAAGCTGGGCCTTTGCCGACAGGATCAAGGGATATGGAACTCAAACCGTCTAAGGGGAATGGAGTGGGGAATAAGCTTGTCCGACATGTCATGCGATGATGTTTCTTTATTATTTAGTGATGGAAACAATTGACGCCCGATTGTCAAACAATCTATCTAAAGGCAGAAACGGACATGAATGTCAACACGGGGGCGCATCGAGCCCGAAAGCATGCAGTGCGAGCCAGGTGGATGATGACACGCAGTCTGGAAATGAACAGACCAAACACATTCGCAGTCATGTGCTCAAAAGTCTGAGGAACGCGGTGCTTAGAGAAAGAACACTGTAACAATAGACACAAAGAATTCGTGCTTCGTCACCATGCAAGAAAAAGAGGAATGCGTGATGTAGTAAAATCCACCATTATATTTGTCTGGAACTAATACTGTTGAAAAATATCGCTAGCCTCATCATTCCCTCTGGGTGAAGGCCAGCTTGTCAACATCCAGTTAAAATGTTCTAAGTAAAAATCAGGCCTCGTCACCGGCCTCCCATTTCGTTGCTTTACCCAAATCTCATGCTGCTGTACCCAGTTGTGAACTTGCCAATTCATTCATGCAAGTCCAAATTTTGTCAAAGCCAACTCCAAAGTTCCATAACCCCGTGCGCACCAGCGCCACGGCTCACTTTACATTGCACGCCAACACCAAAGCTAGCGGCTAATTTACTCGACAGTGACCGACTTGGCCAGGTTACGAGGGAAATCAACGTTGAGACCCTCGAGAACAGCGAGCCAGTAGGCAATGAGCTGCAGAGGAATGACGTTGAGGAGACCCTGAAGAACATCGACGGTCTTGGGGACCTCGATCTTCTCGGCCTCAGAGGACTTGAACTCCTCATCGGAAGAGTTGCAGATGACAATGGGCTTACCACCACGAGCAATAACTGGAAGGAATGTTAGTTTCGAGATTCAAAATGGAATGATTATGTCGGGAGATACATACCCTGCTGGTAGGCGTTGAGAGACTTCTTGAAGAGGTCATCACGGGTCAGGATCATAATGATGGGGAGGTTCTCGTCGACCAGAGCCAGCACACCGTGCTTAAGCTCACCAGACATGACAGCCTCGCAGTGGAGGTAGGAGATTTCCTTGATCTTAAGAGCACCCTCAAGAGCAGTGGAGAACTGGCCACCACGACCAAGGAGGAGAAGAGACTTCTGGTTCTTGAAGGTCTTCTCGCACAGAGCCTTGATAGAAGAGTCAAGCTCAAGAATGGTCTTGATCTGGGCGGAAATGTTGGAGAGACCCTCCATGATCTCCTCACGACGAGCCTTCTTGGAGGCACGGTCCTCGCTCAGGGACAGAGCAAACATGACCATGGCGATGAACTGGGAAGTGTAGGCCTTGGTGGAGGCGACACCGATCTCGGGACCAGCGTTGACGTGGACACCGCAGTGGGTGAGGAGAGAGATGGAAGAACCGACAACGTTGACGATACCAACGGTCAGGGCACCACGCTCCAAGCAGTAGCGGAGGGCCATGAGGGAGTCGGCAGTCTCACCAGACTGAGAGACGAAAACGCATGTGTCATCACGGAAGACAGGAGCCTGTCGGTCAAGGAAGTCGGAGGCCAGCTCGACAGCGATAGGGATCTCAGCAAGCTCTTCGAAAACACCACGGACAGCCATGCAAGAGTGGTAGCTGGTACCGCAAGCAATGAAGATGATGCGGCGGCATCGACGAATAGTAGAGATGTAAGAGCGGAGACCACCCAGAGTGACGGTCTTGTTGGCAATGTCGAGACGACCACGCATGGTGTTGACGACGGACTCGGGCTGCTCGAAAATCTCCTTCTGCATGAAGTGGTCGAACTTGCCCTTCATAATCTCCTGGAGCTCAAGCTCAAGGGTCTGGATGGTTCGGACGTTGGAGCTACCATCGGCCTTCTTGAGGCGGTGGATGTTGAGCGAACCCTCGTGGATGTGAGCAATGTCATCATCCTCAAGGTACATGACCTTCTTGGTGTGCTCGACAATGGCCGAGGGGTCGGAAGAAAGGAAGAACTCGGTGGGCATGGGCATGCCATCATCGGTCATGAAAGCTCGGGACTGGGAGCGGTGGAGGAGCGACTTGTCAGGAGCACCGAGGAGAGTGCTGTCGGGGGAGAGGAGGTCGCCGGCGCTCTTCTTGAGAGCAACGTTCTGGGCAGCAGCCTCAGCGGGCAGAGCAGCCTTGTCATCGCTGTACTCGACGTCGACGAAGTCGACCTTCATGCGGCGCTCAGTCTTGACACCGATGACGAGAGGAGAACCCTTTCGGGCAGCGATGACTTCATGGGGGTAGTGAACGGACTTGATGAGGAGACCGTAGGCACCCTCGAGCTCCTGGATAACAGCCTTGGCCAGGTCGGTGAAGCCAATCTGGGGGTGCTGGTCGTGAATGTACTTGGTCAACTTGGCAATGCACTCGGTGTCGGTCTCGGTCTCGAATCGGAAGCCCTTGCTCTCAAGGAGAGTCTTGAGCTCCTTGTAGTTGGTGATGATACCATTGTGAACGACGGTGAACTCCCATGTGGGGTCAGATCTGCATTCTTTGGTCAGCACACGGTGTCCAAAAGGTGATTGATTTGGGAATGAATGCCCGTGTGGCTCCAAATCTGCCTTCTGGATGGTCTCGGTGCGAAGAGAAATTGAGTTTCCGCAGCGCGATGGAGAGGTTGTTCATCAGAAGTAGACTTGCTTACACGGGCGTCAATGGATCAGGAATGGAGCTATAAGACGTACCGGTGGGGGTGGCAGTTGGTGGTGGAAGGGGGGCCGTGGGTAGCCCATCGGGTGTGGGCAATACCAGCGTGTGAGTCGAAGACCTTCTCCAGGTCGACGTCGGCCTCGTCGATGAGCTTCTTGAGCTTGGCGACCTTGCCAACCTCCTTGAAGGCGAAGACCTCCTTCTTCTTGTCGCCGTCGACGGCTAGACCAGCCGAGTCATATCCACGGTACTCGAGACGGGACAGACCTATTGGATGGGAAAAAAACAAGTTAGTTATTGGCTGGTCTCATTCCGTCTCACCATTGACTCGCGCAGGCGGGGCAAGGTTGATTGAAGGGTCGCTGGTAGGAGGGGCACAGGGGGGAGGAGGGGGAACACGAGAAGCACTGACCGTTGATCAAAGTGTCAAGGATGAACTTGCGGTCCTTTTCCACAAGGTAGTTGATGTATCCGAAAATACCACTGGAGATAAGAGTGATTAGCTGTCATGATTCATGTCAATTGGCCTTCCCGCCAGCTTCCCACAGCTGCAAAACAAGCTCCTATCAGCTCCTCGCCATGGAGCAAGCGGTGGAGGTACTTGGGAGCTTGTCGATCTGCGGGCAGCGTGGAGCGGTGACGGCGCCGGGGTGGGAGAGAGGGTGCTCTCTTACCACATCTTGTCTGGCTCTGGTCTGTTTGTAAAAGGGGAATGCGGTGGAGGGAGGTGATGAAAGGCGGTCGGGAGGAGGAGTAGAGCGAGAGTAGATGTAAGTTTGGGGGGAGGAGGGGTATCACGAAGCAAGTATGTAGGTCTGGATGAAGGAAGAAGAGAGAGGAGAAGAGCAGGAATAAGAGGGAAGAAGCAAGCGGAGGAGCTTGGAGTATATATATGTTTCCTGGGCTTTGGGGGGCCTGGGACTCTCTGACGCTTCGCTTTGTCTCTTGGGGGGTGAGAAAGTGGCGGGCAAGCGGACTGAGGCTTGGGCTCAGCTTTATTGTGGGGATAGGAGGGGGGAAGGTGTGCAGCTACGTCCGTTCCGTACCTACCTTGCCTGGGCTGCGAGCAACCTGGTGCAAGGTGCGAAGGTGGGGTGGGTATGGTAGTGGGGTGGGAGGCCTTGAGTGCCCTGTAGCTACGCTATGGAGGGCCCTGGAGGGGCGGGCGACAGGGGGTCGCGAGGCCCGTAAAGCCGCCACAACGACTGCTAGGCCATCTCGACCAGTGGAGGCGACAATTGTGCATAGAAGGCCGAATCGAGAGCAACGCCCGCCGAGCTGAGCCTGCGAAGAGAGCTGGTGGTCTTGGCTTCTTCGGGCATCATCTTCATGCGTTGGAGACGCTTACAAGTCTAACCGCTGTGCTTGCTCAGAGATGACCGTCGAGTTGGAAATCCGGCAGGGGGCGTGTGGCTGCAAATCATGTTGCTTTTTCTTTTCTCTTCCCTTCTCTATCTGTCCTGTCCTGTCCTGTCTGTCCCACCTAGGTTTGTCAAGTTTGAAGAGGTCCAGGGGTGTTGCTCCCTCGGGTGTTTTGGGTTGACGACGTGATATGTACATGCACATGCAGCAATCAATTACCACGCCAGAGGCAATCTCCTCATATTCCTTGGTGCTGAAGTCCCACCGCATAGGGTATTTTTTGCTGGTGCGATGCGAGCCTCTGCCATTTGTGGCCAACCTGTCCTATCCAAGCGCCGTGTTTGCTGTTGGGAGAGGTGGGTAGAATCACACTGTCAGCATCAAATCAGCAACGTTCGGGGGGGCAAATTTTTGTTCAGCCGCCATGCCAATGCCGGCATCGACCCAATATGTTCCACGACATGCTCTGCCGTGCCGTGCCATGCCATGTCATGCTATATCGCCTGTGGCCTCAACCGAAATCAACATCCACCGTTCCCAACTGAGATGCGAAAGACAGCCGTCATAATAATAGTATACAACCAAGACCAAAAAAAAATGGAGCTACCTACACTGACATGGTCGAAGTCCCGCCGTCACCAACCAAAACCAGCCCAGCGGGTGTTGGTACATACATGGGCCAATTGACCGCTCCTGAAAGTGCCCATCCAGCCCACATCGCAGGCCTGCCACCAAAGACCTATCAACGACACAAGAAGATGACAAGCTTTGCAGCAGTTCGTCATGGCAACGGGACCTCTTGGGCCTGGTCCATCCGGCCTCACCAAAGCTGCCCACTCGTCCCCGTAGCCGTATGGTAGACTGCCAAACCTATCTGGCCCCGTGGCAGCACAGCTCTCATACATGCCAAGATTGGACAACACCCACACCAATTTCATTTTCTCATCTTCTTATTACGTATTCTCTTTCCAGCCTCAGCTTGTGTGCATGTATGCAGTTGTAATGTTTCCCTCCGTCAGTATTGACGTATCTTAGTGGTGTTTTGGCCAATCTCCATCCGTCTGCGGCATGCTGGGCATGGTCCTCGCTAGGATTTAGGCTTGCAAACCAGCCATCAACATGGGATCACCGTCCATCCATCCATTTAGAATAGGAACCAGGGCCAAGCAGGGTGTGTAGATGGCCGGTGTGACACCAAATACCTCCCAGCCTTGTCCCAATGACGCATTTGTGTCTCTTTCAACACGAGAAACCCCGCCTTGATTCTCTCTGGGCTGGGTGAATGCCCTTGCTCGTGGTGTTATCATCCCCATCAACTCCATACACCATCACAGGCACGCACGGAGTCCCCGACCCTGCGCGTCCCCGCCGCCACGGCCCAGGAACAGACACACCGCGGGGACTTGCAGTGTGGTCGATGGAGTACGGGCTACAGCAGCAGGCGACCGAACCGTAGCCGTAGCCGCTTTTCTGCGCAAGATCATGGTCAGTGCCATGCCGCATGCCACTTGCTAGACATGCCAGTCGGGATATTTGGTCGACATACGAGCTGCTTTGTCTCGACTGGCAGCCTTCCCGCATCTTTCCCGGCAGCACGTCGTCATTCTGCTTCGTATTGCTGCCCGCCAGCTGCGTCCACCCACCCACCTGTCGGCATTAGCAGGCCCCCTGCCGCATCTCCCCTGGTTGCCCAGCACTGGCCCCTGAAAGTTTGTCTGGGCTCTGGCCAGCGTCCCCTGGATAGATGGTTGGACGGATCTATCAAGTCTGGAGGGGAAGCAGCGGCGACGACCGGGTGCGCCCTCGTCAGCGTCTGCTTTTGGGCAGATGGCGCCAGATCGCCATACCACTGATGGGTCCCTCACAGCCTCAATTCATTCCACCCCAGTTGCCCCCTTCTCTAGAAAAAAAAAATACACCTCCAAGAATAGCATCTCCAGGTCCATCTAGCGCCTTTCCGCTCGCCGCTCCGTCCTAGACCCAAGCGCAAGCGCGGCTGGGCGTTGGGATTTCGCTTGTCTTGACCTGTCTGACCCTGTCTTGCCATGCTTGTCTCCCCACCACCGTATCGGTCGCTCAACCCGACGATCCTCGTTTTTGCTATTATTGTCTGTCTGTTTTAGTTTACTTGTTTTTTTTTTTAGTTCAAACTGAATGTTACATGGAGCTGTCTAACAAGTGGTTTTTGGGAAATTTGCTTTTGCTCTCCACCTGACACTGCAAGTCGAAAGAAACGATGATTGCCCGCTTACTCGCCCATATTTTTTTTACCTTGACCCCAATGAGCCAGCGACGCCTCCCACCCCTACCCTGGGAGGAGGGGGATCGCTGGTGCCCCAGCATTCAATCAGCAACCGCGCCGATGAGATAGCTTGGCTCGTCTTGTGGGAGGCTGGCTTGCCTGGTTCAGGGGGGCACATCTGCAAGCCTTGGTGAATGGGCCATCCAGCATTCTGACATCAGCCACGTTTCCTCTTGAAGCCGCCCGGCGAGCAAGCCAGGTCCCGCCAAGCTTACCTTACTCCGTCATCCACCTCCATCGTCCAACCATTTTGGGTGCACTTGAGGCCATGGTCCTCAGCCGAAGAAGCTCAATGCACATGGCCGCCACATCCCCGGCGGGCGGCGGCCCCTCATCTGTTGGGGGCCGCCGGCAAGGCTCTGCGCTCTCTCAATATGTGATGTCCCGCTAGTGGCCGATGCATGACAGTCGGCTAGATGTTGCTAGCGAGGTCCTCACTCTGTCTGTCCGCCGTATAGACGCAGCGGGTGGCGAGCAATCTTCAGGAGGATCTGGCAACCAGTCATCCTAGGTCTCCAAATGTGAATGCCATCTGCCGCCTCAGCCTCCAGACCACACTTGCCTATGGTTTCTGGCACGTGGCTTACCCCGAGACCATATCGTGATTGAAGTCGCAGCATGTAGTCCTTCCTGGAACAGCTAAGCACTAGGTTGGCGAGAAAGAGAAAAAAAAACACAATCCGTCAGCAGTGGTGTTAGTCGCCTCAAAGGACGTTCTAGACAAGTCTTGCATTTACGGCGTTCGCGATGATCTAAGGTTCTCTCCAGTAAAGAATGCGACGATCGGCCTAAAAGGAGCAATTTTTTTCTGGAGTTTCGGTCTTTGTTGGGAGATCAGCCATGCAATGCCATGTCAACCTAACCTAGTCTCGCGAAAATGAAGCCAAAATTCAGCCCTGTAGAATCTGCCGCCTCGGTGCATCCCATAGGGCTCCACTGCATTAGTTAGCCAGCTCCCAGCTAGCGTAGTGAGGTAAGCTCCATGCTCTTCTTGGCCGGATAGCACCGCCGCGCCATAGCAGAGATATACGTTAGTGATTACTTGGTTGCTGACACCCACCCAACTTCGCGAATGCTGTGCTCACCGCGGCGTGATGTATGTGCTGCGTGTATATATGCAGTGTGCATGCGTGTGATGGATCGGATCTGAACTCTGTTCAGGGTCTTATTCCGAGACGCCGTTCGCATTCCTACTTCTAGGGCTGAGCCATCTATGGCGCCAAAGTCGTCTCTAGTGTACAGTCTTACAAAGATTACCAACAGGCTTTCATATCCTTGGTCCTTGATCCTTGGGTTCCCCGTACGCCTTCTCTATCCATGTCTCGTTTCTCACATCATCCCACTCCCTCACGGTCCGGCGTTTACAGTTTCTGGTATTCCAGCTTACCCTCAAGCTTCTTAGCCTCGGCGACCTTGCGGACTGCCTTATTGAAGTCGTCCTGGTTGATTGAGTCTCGGTAGTCCTTGATGGCGAACAATCCACTGTGACATGTGTTAGTAATCGATGTTGAATGCACGTGAGAAAGATCCTGTGAGCAAGGGTTACTTACGCCTCAGTAACAACGTTTCTCAAATCGGCACCGTTCAGGCCATCGCTCATCTTGACAACGCTCTCGAAGTCAATGTCACCATCCAACACCACACTCGACGAGTGAATCTTGAGAATTTCCAGTCGGCCGACCTCGTTGGGAAGAGAAATTTCAATCTTTCGGTCCAGACGACCAGCACGGAGCAAGGCAGGGTCCAGTGTATCAGGTCTGTTTGTGGCCATAATGATCTTTGTCTTTCCGAGGTAGTCGAATCCATCCAGCTGGTTCAACAGCTCCATCAGTGTTCTTTGGATTTCACGATCAGCACTAGTACCCTCCGAGAATCGTCGTCCACCAATGGCATCAATCTCGTCCATGAAGATGATACAAGGCTCGTGTTCCTTGGCATATCCGAACATCTCTCGAATGAGTCGCGCCGACTCTCCGATGTACTTGTCGACGATAGCGGAGGAGACAACTGATATCAGGTTAGCTTTATAAACGATAGTACAAAGGACCACATACCCTTCAAGAAGTTTGTCTCTAGACTGCTAGCCACAGCACGAGCAAGAAGAGTCTTTCCAGTACCAGGAGGACCATACAATAAAACTCCCTTAGGTGGCTTGATACCCACTCTGAGGAAGAGCTCGGGGTTCTTCAACGGCAATTCAATCACCTCTCGTAGCTCTCGAATCTGGTCATTCAGGCCACCAATACCGGCAAAGCTGACCTGGCCGGGATCCTCCAGGGACATGTTGTAGACCAGAGGGTCAACCTCGCGGGGCAGCATTCGCATGATGGTGAGGGTCGTCATGTCAAGGGCCACGCGAGTTCCCTGCTTCAGCTTAACCTTGTCCACTTTGGATCTGCAACCCACAACATATCGAGGGCCGGAAGATGCTTTGACGATAACTGCAACGAAAACTGTCAGTGTGCTGGTATTGATGCGCGCAGCCCAACCGTTGCCTTACACCTCTCATCATCGAGTTGTTTTAGGACTTCTCCGATAATCTGTCCCACACTCTGCAGTGCCTTGATGTTCTCTTCGGTTCGGTCGTACTCTCGCTGCATGTCCTTGATCTCAAGGCGGAGGTTCTTGAGCTTGGCCTCCCATTCTCGAGATTCGATGAGCTTAGCTCGATAGGAATTGAGGGCGGCCTGGCGCTCTTCCTCGGCACTCATGGTCGCAAGGTTTCGTCGGTTCGTGTGATAAATAAAAGGTTTGTTGATATGGTGGCTTTACGAATAGAAGGAAGGCGTGGGTTGGATGTGGAAGCTCGAATGTGTGGAGGCGGCAGATGCACGACGGTGACGGAGGTTGTTCATAGCAGATGGAGAGCTTACCTCACCGGCTGGAGCCTTCCGCTAGCCTCAGTCGCCCTGGCCGCATCATTCGGCAAAAACTCGGAGAATCAGAGCTACCATCATGGCTACCCTAAAGTACGCTCTCCGAAAGAATGCACCTTTTCCACTACTTTTTAAACGATCTAATAATTAATAATTGTTATATAAATAGAGCAAATGGGTAATAAAAAATCTAGGTTTTCTGTTTTATTCTTTTTTTTGCGCGACTAGCATGCTGATATTTAGAGCAATTAAATCCTGAGAAATCTTTCAAAGGAAAAATCGTACTGAGCGCCTCGATGTTTAAACACACGATACTTGTTTTCAAAGACAGGATCAATTATCTGCGGAATGGATTCTATCGCTTTTCTAATGCTTTTACTTGGATTTATCTCAGTAGTCAATACATATGTATTTCAATTCATGGAGGCTATAGTTTTAAATCAAAGCGTCTTCTGGGATTACACATATCTTATCCTACTCACAGAACATTCGGAACAACAAACAGAATAACTGGCCAAACCAAGAGCAAGGTTGATGACAACAATCACTATATTCCTCTATAATTTTAATAAACCGAACTCAATCGCGGGATTTATACTGGCCCACAGACACTCTATTTGTTCCATGGCATGCCCTGGACGCCGTGTGTCGCTGACATCTCGGTCGGTATTCGTTGTACGACCAAGTGTAAATGGTTGGCAGATTGGATACGTAGTGGCACCCGAATCAGACAAAATGCCTCCCAAAACTGTCGTTGTGTACTTTGCATCCACATATTAGATGTTTGTCCACCAGTTCCTCGATCTGGATCCCATGTTCATGACTGATATTGCGGTCCCAGGTCATAAAATCGAATGTCAGGTATTCGAGTAGAATGTTGCATCAACAATGTTTCGCGTCTTTCAATTAAGGGCCCTTGGCAGTTCACTCCTTCTCCTCATCCTCTTTGGTGACAGCGGCATCTGACTTGGGTTTCGGTTCCCCTTCAGCATCAAAGCCAAGCGCATCAAGCTCTCGAATTAGCTCGTTGATTTTGATAACCTTGGCGATTTGCTCTGGAAGCAAAGCTTCACCACCATCCTTCTTGCTCTGGAGTTCCTTCGCCTGCTTCAATTTCTTCTTAAGATTTCGGGCTTTCTTCTCGCGCTCAACTTCGGGGTCGACCTCGTCAGCCTTGGGCTGCTCGGCTGGTGCAGCTGTGTCACCAGCGCCATCGGCGGCAGCCTTGGCCTTCTTACGGGCCTCACGCCTCTTGGCATTCTTATTGCTGGAGGCTGAACTGTCCCCCTTGTCTTCACCAACTGCAGCAGCCCCAGGAATGCCCGCTTTTTTACCTCGCTCTCGAAACGACTCGGCGGTGCGGTTCTTGTAAACTTCAACATCCTCTGGGGGCCGGTAGCCGGGCCGAATCTTTATAGCTTTGCGAGTGGTGCCATCGGCGCGGACGGACTCGGGAATCTCGCGCTGGCCGCTGGACTCGTCAGTGACGATGCCCGAATTGGAGGGTTGTGAAGGCATGGCGAAACTGCCGCTTGGTTTGATAGCGAATGCGACTGCGGGGTATTTCGCGGGTGGGAGAAATGGATGCAGGCAGTGCGCAGGGCAGACACCGCTCGTGGGGCTTGGAGGTACCAAAGAAATCAGAGGTTCTAGCGTCGTGTGCAGCCTACCAGGGGTCGATGTAGGGAAAGGCAGGGCGCAGAATGTAGGGCTGGTGGATTAGAGCTTGGCTCTCAGCCTTGTAGTCAGTTAAGCAATGGCAGCTTCACTTTGAGTTACCAGTCCTGTATTTTGGTACCTTTCACATACAGTGCAAATACCGTGCGCATTTTAAGATACATGGACGTTGATAGTAGTAGGTACATACTATTTAAATTTTAACCTAAGCAACAGAGGTCGGCGCCTCTTACTGAGCTCAAGGTTAAAGATCTAGGACCTTGTAATTTCCCTCAACATTGGCTGAAGACTAGAGAATGAAATGCACTTTCGTTGGGTGCCTATGCTGATGGCATTGTGGGAATAGACGACATACATAATTCATGCAGAGGCAATCCTTCGACCAAAAAAAGTCACTGCGTCCCGGTGATTGGATGAGACCCCGCTATGATCGTGGAGCTGGCTGCAGCTTTAGCGAAGGCAGAATGTGTGTACATGGATTACTTGCGAATTGGAGGTTGTTTTCAGCAGTCTGCCTTGATTTTGATGCTCCGGGCCTTGTACTGCATGCTTGTTTGTCCCTGGCTACTGACTGTTGGTTTGCCTTGCCAATTCTGCCCACGTTGGGTAGGATCCAGCTCAAACGTGTGCAACCACTTTGAGCTCTGTATTGCACATGCTTGCACGGAAGCATACAATACAATCCCTGAAAGATTGCACCCCCTCTATTTCTTCTTGCTATTTCCTAACTGCTCAGAAATAAATAAATATTATATAAGTAAAATAAAATAAAAGAAAGTAAATAAAATAATTTAAATATTATTTATTAAATTTTTTATTTTTGTACCAATAAGCTAATATTTAAAGCAGTTGAGCACTCTGTTGCCAAGGTGAGGAGGTTGCAGAGGGACAATCTTTCAGGGATTGTATTGTACACATGAAACCCGCTGAGCTGATGTGTTGGGTGGGCAAACCTGGATGATGTGTTGGCTTTGCATCACACAGTGATAGTGCGACCGGGAACGAGCAGCTGATTGAGCTAACCATGGCGACGGCTAGTGGCCCGACGGGCGTAAGACGAAGCGGTGTAATTACGTCGGGCGCCTTCTCCTGCGCGTCCTTGATTGACGGGATGGTGGTGGAAAACCTGCCTGCCTCAGGTGTCAGTCGAAAGACTCATGGTTGGGCTGATTTACATGCACATTCAGTGCGCCATGGTGCAGAGCCTGGGATTCTAGTTGGACAACGCAATGCTGGGAGGGTGTGCGAGGCAGAATCTCCGAAATATCACTCTGCCTTCTCCTGGTCTGCAGATATTTGTTGGGTGGGCGGAGAATTAGAAAAATATAAAAGGCAGCCACTGGCGTCTTGGAATCCCGGCTGTTTGATCCCCAGGCTGCGGTAAAAAAAATCTTGGCTTGCATGGACATGTGTTCAGGGGATGGAGCTCTGGTCCCATGATGGAAACATCATGGAAAGAAAACAAGCTTATTTTGTAGTCTCATTCTGGCAGGATATTATTGGCTCTGACGAGGAAGACCTAAAGTGGATGCCTGTCCCTGGATCTTAACCCGGGCCAGCTCATCTCCACGACACACGATATTACGTAGACGATTAACATCTGATTTGAGGAATTGGGCTTGGGATTGATTGTGATTTCCTGTCCGCGGGGAGTCTGGCGAGTGGCGCACAGCGCGACTTAACCTGGCTTGATCACTGTGTAGCTCGTTACGTCTGTTTGACAGGCCTCCAATTTGTTTGCTCAGCTGTGAATCAGGTACTTTTCTTAACTAAATATACACGGGATACATATGCGTCATCACAGTAGAGAGACCCAACAAAGGCCCAAATACCAAAAGAGTCCCGTCCTGTGCCCCCCCATGAGCGCATCGTACATTCTGCACCAACTTGTTTAGGCCCTTGCCAGGGTCTTTTTATGCGCCAGCGACGCACCTAACCAGGGGCAGCTCAGTCTAAGAAAACGCCTGCTTTTGTATAAATGATTTGGCAGCCCTTTTACCTACTCATAGAACCTGTTGTTTTTTCTCCCTCTCCTATTTCGGCTGCTGGTCTTACACCAACACCTACGCCAAGATGGCGAATCTAGACCCATCTCAGGAAGCCAAGACGGCCACAACCCCGGGCAATGGTAACGGCCATACCCCTCCTCACCACCACGATGTCACAAATACAGCAGATGCTTTGACTCCGGATCCAGGAACTGAAGACATGTTCAAGGTTGAGAACAACAAATTCGCATTCAGTCCTGGTCAGCTCTCCAAACTGCTGAACCCTAAGAGCCTCGAAGCTTTCTATGCTCTTGGAGGCCTGGAGGGCCTGGAAAAGGGTTTGCGCACTAATATAAAGTCTGGTTTGAGCAGTGATGAGACTACTATAGATGGTGAGATCACGTTTGAAAGTGTCGCGCCAAAAGGAACACCCAAATATGGCACCGCTGGAGATAACATTCCCGAGAGCAAAGGCGAAGCCGCTATCTATATTCCTCCACCGGAAGATCCAAACCCAACAGGTCTTTTCGCCGACCGCAAGAGGGTTTTCCGCGATAACCACCTTCCAGAGAAGAAAGAAAAATCCATCTTCGAAATTGCTTGGACGACCTACAATGACAAGGTGCTCATCCTTTTGACTATCGCTGCTGTCATCTCCCTTGCATTGGGATTGTACCAAACCTTTGGAGGTGATCATGAAGAGGGCGAACCGAAAGTTGAGTGGGTTGAGGGTGTTGCTATCATGGTTGCAATCATGTAAGTTGGATTGGCCCTGCACCTTTCTCAAACCTCCAAAATCGCACTGCTGACTCCATATAGTATTGTCGTTCTCACAGGCACAATCAACGACTGGCATATGCAACGCCAATTCAGCCGTCTTACCAAAAAAACCAACGACCGAACAGTAAATGTTATCCGATCTGGAAAGTCTCAAGAGATTTCTGTTCTTGACATTTTGGTTGGAGATGTGATGCACATTGCCACAGGCGATATCGTTCCCGTCGATGGTATTTTCATCGACGGTAGCTCAGTCAAATGTGACGAGTCTTCGGCCACTGGTGAATCAGATCTCTTGAAAAAGGTTCCTGCTGGGGAAGTATTTCGAGCCATTCAGAGCCCTAATACTAAAGACCTCGACAAGATGGATCCTTTCATCATCTCGGGAGCCAAAGTTGCCGAGGGTACTGGCAAGTTCCTTGTCACCGCTGTGGGAGTAAACTCAAGCTACGGCCGAATTTCCATGGCGCTCCGTACCGAGCAGGATAATACGCCGCTCCAGAAGAAGCTCAATGTTTTGGCCGATTGGATTGCCAAATTTGGCGCTGGTGCTGCTCTACTCCTTTTTATTGTCCTTTTCATCAAATTTTGCGCCGGTCTCCCGAACAACAAAGGAACACCTTCTGAGAAGGGCCAGGAGTTTATGCAATTATTCATTGTTTCTGTCACTGTGGTGGTCGTGGCGGTGCCCGAAGGGTTACCTTTAGCTGTCACCCTTGCTCTCAGCTTTGCTACCGTAAAAATGCTCAAAGATAACAACCTTGTCCGGGTCCTCAAGGCCTGCGAAACAATGGGTAACGCCACCACCATCTGCTCTGATAAGACTGGAACCCTCACCCAGAACAAAATGACTGTTGTTGCAACAACGCTTGGAAAAAGTTCTAGTTTTGGCGGTACCGACCCTCCAATGGACAAGAGTCTAAGCATTGACCAAGACGCTATAACTATCCCCAACGTCTCTCAGGTTGACTTTTGCAATAACTTGAGTTCGGAAGTGAAGAATCTTTTGATACAGTCTAATGTACTCAACTCTACTGCTTTTGAAGGAAACCAAGATGGTGAAAACACTTTTGTCGGCTCCAAAACCGAAGTGGCTCTCCTTACGTTATGCCGCGACTACCTAGGGGCTGGGCCTGTGGAAGAAGTCAGATCTTCTGCTGAAGTCATACAGGTTATTCCTTTCGACAGCAAGTACAAGTATAGCGCAGTCGTGGTCAAGCTCGCACATGGAAAATACAGGGTGTATGCAAAGGGTGCATCAGAGATTCTTCTTGACAAGTGTACCAGCACTCTGGAGACCACTTCCCAGGGCGATCCATCAAACACACAAATCACTGAAAAAGATCGAAAAATGTTCAACATCATCATCAGTTCATATGCCGGCCAGACACTTCGAACAATTGGCTCTTCGTACAGGGACTTCGAATCCTGGCCTCCTCCGGGAGCTGTTTCAGAAGGAAACCCTAACCATGCAGACTTTAATGCAGTCCACAAGGACATGACACTGATTGGCATATATGGTATCAAAGATCCTCTAAGGCCCGGTGTCATTGCAGCACTAGAGGATTGTCGACGAGCTGGTGTGGTTGTACGAATGGTTACCGGCGATAACATTCAGACGGCGACTGCCATTGCCTCTGAGTGTAAGATTTTCCAACCCGAGAATGGAGATATCGCAATGAATGGGTCCGATTTCCGCAAGCTTCCAGAGCACGAGCTTAAAGAGAAGGTCAAGCATCTAAAGGTTCTCGCTCGTTCAAGTCCAGAAGACAAGCGTATTCTTGTTCGCACTCTCAATGAACTCGGAGAGACAACAAGCGTCACGGGAGACGGGACAAATGATGCTCCAGCCTTGAAAATGGCTGATATTGGGTTCTCGATGGGCATCGCAGGAACTGAGGTAGCAAAGGAGGCTTCGTCTATTATCCTTCTCGACGACAAGTAAGTCACCTTTCCACAATCATTACAGCTAAAATTTTCTAACAACTTATAGTTTTGCTTCCATCGTCAAGGCAATGATGTGGGGTCGCGCGGTTAACGATTCAGTCAAGAAGTTTCTTCAGGTGAGCGATGGCGTCAAAGAATATATGCTAGAGCCAACTGACACATTGTAGTTTCAACTCACTGTCAATGTTACTGCCGTTGTATTGACCTTTGTTTCCGCTGTCTCCAATGGAAAGGGCGAATCAGTTCTCAATGCCGTGCAGTTGCTTTGGGTTAATCTCATCATGGATACCTTTGCTGCGCTAGCCCTGGCTACCGACCCTCCCACCCGAAGCGTTTTGGATAGAAAGCCTGATCGAAAATCTGCCCCACTGATCACTTTAAGAATGTCGAAAATGATCATTGGGCAGGCCATCTGTCAGCTTGCTATTACCTTTGTATTGAACTTTGGTGGCAAGAAGTTTTTCGGTTATGATGACTCGGAGCATGATACGAAAGAGCTGAAGACGCTCGTGTTCAACACCTTCGTATGGCTGCAAATATTTAACGAGATCAAGTAAGTTGGATCGTCATTTTTAGTTTCTGTATACTAATAATCTGTAGTAACCGCCGCCTTGACAATAAGCTTAACATTTTCGAGGGTCTCCAAAAGAATGTCTTCTTCATTGTCATTAACATAATCATGGTCGGTGGTCAGGTTCTCATCATCTTCGTCGGTGGTGAGGCCTTCAAAATCACTCGACTGAATGGCAAGGAGTGGGGCCTTTCGATTGGTTTGGGCGCCATATCAATTCCATGGGGTGCTGTTATCCGATGTGTACCAGATGAGTGGGTTGCAAAATGCCTGCCTGGTTTTCTCCACAGGAGGTGGCTGTCACCCCTGGATGAAGAGAAGGTGGTGCAGAAGGAAGTTGACGACAATGATGACGACTTCCGACCGCCTCTGCGAACCATGAGCTCTATCCGTGGGCCACGCGTGCAAGGACACATTGGATTCAGAGGAAAGATGCACGATGTAAAGAAAAAGACCAAGGAAAAGGCTCACATCACGACACATCATGAGAAGCCCAAGGGCTCAGAGACTGATGAGGCGAAGAAATAGGCAAAAATGGTTCTCCTGACCAGATCAATTTCCTACATATTGATCTATGAACTTTATTAGGAACATGTGTTTTTACTTTACTTTATTTTCTTTCTTTCTTTCTACGATTCGAAAATTGGTTGGAATTGTTTCGATTAGAGATATGATTGAATGTTCTTTGACACCGCTGAAGAGTGATGCGAAAATTGAGGCGAGGATGGCTGGTTTCTAGGAAGACTACAACATTGAATTACAATAGTACACAATAATAATAAAGGAGAAATACCGATATGTATGAGATGCGACTGAAAAATAATTGAAAAAAAAAGGGGAGAACGACTCTCACATCACGATTCAGTGACACCCAGACGAACATTATAATCCCTGAAGGATTGCACCCCTTCTTCTCGCCATTTCCTGACTGCTCAGAAATAAATAAATATCACATAAGTAAAATAAAATAAAGTAAGTAAAATAATTTAAATGTTATTTATTTATTTATTTTATTTTTGTACTAATAAGCTGATATTTGAGGCAGTTGAGCACTCTGTTGCCAAGGTAGAGAGGTTGAACGCACCTGCTCATAAAAGTGGGTCTCGGATGGGCGAGGTAAGCTGGACCAATCAGGTGCGACCTAAAGCTGTCCCGGAACTTCGCGAATTTCCTGGCCTGACAAACTCGCTGTGCCCTCTCCATCCTGCAACAGAAGCCTCAAATCGTCGGCCTCACGTCCATCACCCGCTCGAAGCTGCATTCAAGTCGCTCAATTGCGCTCACCAGTCAAGATGGTAAGAATTCGATACGATACTGCTCCCAATCGTCACCTGCATTGGCTAATCGCGCATCTGTCACAGGCCGTCGTCAACCAGCTCTACAAGCAAGTCCCGCCTCGATCGAGCCGCCACGCACACGACCCCGATTGCTAACCGAATTGTTACACAGCTCCCTGTTCCGAACGAACTTCCTCATGCTCGCCACCGTCTTCGGTGCCGGTTTCGCCTGGGAGGTGTAAGGAGCCCTCTCTTCCCCCCGACGGTTCGGGCCAACGGGACATGATGCTGATTGCGTTTTTTTAGCGGTTTCAACAACACCATGAACAAGGTCTGGGACAGCCACAACCGAGGCGTACGTGCGATTATATTCCGAACCGAATTGCCCGAGTACTGACAGTATTGTAGCGACAATGGAAGGACATCCGACACAAGTTCCTTGAGGACGCCGAGGATGACGAATAGAGGACGCGTGATATCGTTGTTGAAGGCCGGACGAGGGATAGACTCTGTGCCAATAGCCATGTACAAATTATTAGGAGAATAGAGGCAGGATCACAGACATTTTCCCTTTGTTGTCTCAATGGAGCTTTTTGGTCGTGGAGCCTCACCAGTGATGCATTGATTCCTACCGCCCGAGACCAGCCACTGGGGAACCTGTGGCAATGGCCGCACGCACGCTATTACCACCTGTATCCGTGTGCAGCTCTACCAAATGAATAATAAAAATGGGAAAAACTACGGCTTGGACTTTTTTTCTGACTCATCAATTGTGTATCCTGGTCGTTTTCCTTTTCTAGTGACATTCGCCTCGCTGATTGCGAATTTGATACATTTGCCATCAGCTAGGCAGCCTGGGATCTGACGTCGGGTGTACCAGCACCGTCACCGAGGGGCAGACCAAGCCAAAACACCCTTCAGCCTCAGGATACATTGGCTTACCTGCCAGCACACAGCAAGCACCCCCACGAGCTGATCATTTAAACTACCATTACCTCTGAGAGGAGCTCGGCCGCCTGCGAGTTTTCTTTATTTCACCTTTTTCTCTTCTTTTTCTCTTCATCTCGTTTGGTACGTTACGGGCAGACGCTGTCGTACCTTAGTCAGTGCTAACCCGTCTGTGGCTGCAGCTATCCTCAGTGTGCCACCGACACTCCAGCGCTTTGCGGATCCCCCACCTTCTCGACGACATCACCGCCGCCGCCGCCATCGGATAGACAACCCCGAACCCTACCTTTCCACCGAATGCTACCATGAATCCCTGATGAGTATGGAACACTCTATGTCGACGCAGGAGCAGCAGCTCTGCCAGTTCCTGGCGGATTTGCCTGCCCGCTTCAACTACCGATACACCGAAGAAGCCTCCAAAGAGTTGTTACGAAGTTTGTTTTGGTCTCTCGCTGGCGGCAACAATGATTATATGCGTCTATTGTTCCCAGAGGGCAAGCCAGGAGATACATTGAAACTTAGCGACGCCCAGGGCGCCGTCGAAGGTGCTGAATACACGGAGGCTGCTCGTGGCAAGCGATGCGGGCACATCTTCAAGCCTGGAGAGGCCTCCTACATGTGCCGCACCTGCGGTACCGATGAAACCTGCTGCCTCTGTAGCCGATGTTTCGACTCGACCGACCATACGGGGCATATGGTTCGCATACAAATTTCCGTTGGAAATAGTGGTTGTTGTGATTGTGGAGATGACGAAGCATGGAGGACGCCGTTGTTCTGTACGATCCACTCTGACATGCATGCGGGCACTGACAAGGGAAAGGGGAAAGAGGCTGCTGGACTGCCTGAGGATCTTGTCGCAAACTTGCAGATGACCATCGGCCGCGTTTTTGACTACATCTGCGATGTTATCTCGTGTTCTCCTGAGCAACTGCGCCAAGCCAAGACACAAGAATCGATTCTCGAAGATGAGAAAACATCCAGGCTTTCGTCTCATTACTACGGACCCGACGCCGAACCTTGCAATGACTTTGCTTTAATCTTGTGGAATGACGAGAAGCACACTGTCCAGGAAGTTCAGGATCAGGTTGCCCGTGCTTGTCGCAAGAGCCGTCGTTCCGCTGCCGATAATGCTTGGGAGACTGATGCCATCGGGCGAAGCATTTTGACGTACATGCCGGATGTCGATAGGCTACTCCACATGGCAACAATTATGGAGGCTATCCGGGTCACCGTCACCATTAGATCTGCTCGGGATACATTCCGCGAGCAAATGTGCGGGACATTGGTTGAATGGCTAAGCGACATCTCTGGGTGCACCGTCGGACACGATAGTCACATCCTACGGCGCACCGTTTGCGAAGAAGTCATGAAGCCATGGCGCCAAGGCAGTGCGGCTACCCATACTTTGGGTCTGATTGATGATGAAGAGGAAGATGATCAGTTAGTTGAATCCCGTCGTAGGTATGATGGCATGAACACTCGATTCATCCTTGCCTTGCAAGCCGCAGCTGGTAATGCGCCTGGACTGGAGATCCAAATAGACTCTGACTCTGACGAGGATGAGGACGAGGACGATGCGGATATGGATGGGCAAGGCAACCATTCTCCGTCTAGTTCTGCTGCTGGAGGAGATGAAGATGGAGACGAAGATGAAGATGAAGACGTCATGATGGTAGATGCTCGAGGTGATGTCGGAGACCTCGGTATGAACTGGAGCCAATCCGACCAGGCATTGGAAGAAGACGAGGCTACAATGGCAGGATACCCTCCACCACCTCCGCCACCGCCAGCTGCTGCTCCTGCAACTGCTGCGACCCGAACTGCTGCTCGAGACAGAGAGGCGACACCATCCGACTCTGAGGATACCACAGAGCCTCTCATTGCGCCCTCAATTTACGCCAAAGCAAATGCCGACATTCCTAAAACCCCAGGAAAGACTGAAAAAATGACACCCCGCCCTGGACGCTATTGGATCGAGACTCCAGCTGTTTATATACAGCGCGAAAACGTCCCCCCTGCTGAGGATGTCTTCCGACGCGTCCGCCTCGATTGGTTGCTCTTGTTTGACTTGAGAATGTGGAAGAAGGTTAGAAATGACCTCCGGGCGCTCTACATTTCTACTGTCGTTCAGATACCTGAGTTCAAGCGAGTACTGGCCCTAAGATTCGCCAGTCTCTACACGATTTTAGCCCAACTCTACCTTGTTGGAGACCGAGAGCCAGATCATTCCATCATCAACCTCTCTCTTCAGATGTTGACAACGCCTTCCATCACTGCAGAAGTTGTCGAAAGGGGAAATTTTATGACCAGCTTGTTGGCTATACTATACACATTCTTGACCACCCGTCAAGTTGGTCACCCCTGGGATGTCTCTCCAGATGCAGTTCTAGCGTTCGAAAGTGGATCCGTCACGAACCGTCGAATGTACCACTTCTACCAGGACTTGAAGTATCTCTTTGGAGCACCACATGTCCAGGAACGGGTCAGATGCGAGCCCCGGTATCTCATGCAGTTCCTGGACCTGGTCAAATTGCACCAGTGCATTGGCCCCAATGTCCGCGCCGTTGTCGAACATGTGGAGTATGAGGCTGATTCATGGATTACTGCCTCGTTGGTTACACGCCAGATCAATCTGCAGGCTCGAAACCTCGCCGAGGCGTTCCGAAACTGCCCCCCTGACGAGATCCATCATCTTGAGCGAGCCATTCGATCTACCGCAAAGACAGTGATTCTGAACTCCATTGGAGCTGAACGCCATAGGTTCAAGCAAGCAGAAATCAAGGATGAGATCAAGTTCAAGACTCTTAGTGACTTTGAGTTTGATGTCGAGTCGACAACCTATGACGTGGTCAAGTTTGTGGTTGAAAAGGACGCCATCAGCTTCCACCATGCACTGCACTATACTTTGTCATGGCTCATCGAATGTGGACGGTCTCTGCCTGCCTCTACTATCAGGCAGCTTATGAGTTTCACCGTTCAGGAGCTCAAAGCTAGACCTCATAGACTCATGGGACGCCCACAGGTACCAAGGAAGGATTATAGCGCAGAAGATTATCTCATCGCGGCGTTCGACTTCCCCCTGCGTGTGTGCGCTTGGCTCGCCCAGATCAAAGCAAACATGTGGGTTCGAAACGGTATAAGCCTCAGACATCAAGCCAGCACATATCGTGGAGTCGGACAGAGAGATGTGTCTCACCACCGTGATATCTTCCTCCTCCAGACGGCCCTGGTCATTTGCGATCCCAGCCGAGTGCTCGCCTCCATTATTGATCGCTTTGGAATGGAGAGTTGGGTTAAAGGTCTGTTTGAACTCAAGTCTGAGGCCCAGGATGATGGCCAGCATTTGGATGTCGTTGAGGACATGATTCATCTCCTAATTGTTCTCCTCAGTGATCGAACCTCTCTGGTTCCCTCTGAGGATGAGCCAAACTCAAGACTCCTGGCAATGCGTCGTGACATCACCCATGTGTTGTGCTTCAAGCCCCTCTCGTTCAATGAGATCTGCAACAAGCTTCCCGAAAAGTATCAAGAGCAGGAAGACTTCCACCGCGTTCTAGATGAGATGGCGACTTTCAAGCCTCCCGAGGGAGTTTCTGATGTTGGTACCTTTGAGCTTCGCCCCGAGTTCATCGAAGAAATCGACCCTTACATTGCGCATTATAACAAAAACCAAAGGGAGGAGTCTGAGATCGCGTACCGAAAGAAAATGGCCAAGAAAACCGGCAAGACAGCAGAAGAGATTGTGTATGAACCTAAACCTCGCCCCGTTCTGTCGGGCTTGTTTGAGAATCTTGGGGCGTTTACGAGCACTGGCATGTTTGCTCAGGTCATATACTACTCGCTTCTGTATCCCCTCGTAGCGCACAAGTTTACGCCCTCGGTACCATTTACGAGACTGGAGACCTTCTTGCAGGTAGTCTTGCATCTCATGCTAATCGCTATCCTTGAGGATAAGACGGATGAAAATGACATCACCGAGGAGTCTCTCAAATCGTTTGTCTACATTTCCCTCACTCGATGGGGACGCAGCAACTTCATGCCCGAGGCCCCTAACTCTAGAACCATCGTGGCTCTCTTGCACACGATGTCTACCAAGGATGAATTCAAGGCTGTTCATCCCAAGATCGCCCTGGTTCTCAAACGGTTCAGACAGAAGCGACCCCGTACTTTTGAGTCGACATTCATCAGTTTGGGTGTGTCTGTCGACCGCATCAACACTGCCTCGCCAGCCAACACATCGGCCGAAGAGGAGCGTGAGAGGCGCAAGAAGGCCGCGTTGAGCCGCCAGGCCAAGGTTATGGCTCAATTCCAGCAACAGCAGAAGAGCTTCATGGAAAACCAGGGCACAATCGACTGGGGCTCTGATCTGGACGAAGATGAGGAGGAAGTGGAACAAACAGAAGACAGAAAGCATAATTGGAAGTACCCCGTCGGCACTTGCATCTTATGTCAAGAAGAACTTGACGAGCGTCGCCTTTATGGAACATTTGCTCTTTTCAATGAAAGTCGGATCCTTCGGCAAACTGATTTCCAAGACCCAGATTTCGTTCGAGAAGCCTCGCAAACGCCCTGCAGTCTCGATCGATCAGCGGAAGATGTCCGGCCGTTTGGAATCGCTCACGAGAACAGGAAAATGGTGGAGAAGATCAATGCTCAAGGAGAATCATTCCTTGCAGAGAGACAGACCATTGGCAAGGGGTTCTCGTCTAACATTTCCAGACCAGGACCTGTAGCCAGCGGCTGCGGGCACATGATGCATTATAGGTGTTTCGAGGTGTATTATGAGGCAACTGTTCGACGACACACGCATCAGATCGCTAGGCACCACCCTGAAGACACGAGAAAGAACGAATTCGTTTGCCCACTCTGCAAGGCGCTGGGCAACGCATTTGTGCCCATCATCTGGAAGGGACTGGATGAATCATACCCGAGCTATCTGCAAACCCAGGGCACATTCGAAGACTTCCTCGACAAGCAGATGGGCTCCGCCTACTGGCTTGGCGGAAGCAAAGCTCGTGAGGTCGACGAGCCGGGGTTGCCTGACTTGTTTACTCCCAGCCTCCCTGGCAGTCTTGTCGAGACACTTTTGAATGCCAACACGACCACTGAGGCATGGGGAAGAGAAAGTTCATCTGAACCCCACGCATCCGTCGTCAATACACCAGCCAGCTACGCATTCTCGGATATGAGCACTCCAGAGCCGGTTCACCCCAGACCAACAGCAACAGCAACAACGGAAGGAGGCCAGCTGAAGAATGAGCTGATTGCAGCCTACCGCCGTTTGCGAGATACCCTCCGCGTCAATGGATTACGTACTAAGCATACACTGGATTCCAAAGCTGATACTTCAGATGATCTCTGCTCCAGCGATACGCTTGTCAAATCTGTAGGCTTCACCATCTCCTCAGTCGAGATTCAGCAAAGAGGAGTGGAGGTGCAGCCTGGTATGACTCTGCTGGATAAGATCCCTGAGCACGTCCTCACACACCTGCGTATTCTATCAGAGACAGTCTCGTCATACATCTCAGTTGGAGCCCGACATGCTGGCGCTGAAAATCTTATCAATGAAGAGTTCAAGAAGGATAGCGAAAGACAACATTGCCAGCTATTCATGTCGAGGTACTTTGGAGCTGGCACTCCATATGCCCGGCGTCCGTTGGATCTATACCCTCCTATCTTGAGCCAGGATTCATTCCTCTTCCTAGTCGAATGCTCGTATGGACTTGTGCCAAGTCACAAGGAGGATATTACTCATGTGCTTCGTCTGTGCTATCTGGCAGAGCTTGTCAAACTTCTATATCACATGGGCCGAAATATTCCTGTTGGCCACTGGATTGGTAAGCTCACGGATCGCCAAACCCAGGACCCTGCAATCAACAACTTTGCGGACTTTGCGTTAGCCGTCACCAAGTGCGGTTTGGAATTCCACGCAGCGCAGTTCCCTGATGGAGCAGAGTTTGGTGAAAACCGTGGCTTCCAGCAACCTGGGGTTGATACCCTCGAAGGCTGGTACACATTTTCCAAGAAATATGCTCTCACATTCCTCAGGAAGTGTGTCATCTTCTTGTACGTCAAGTACGGCGTGGACTTCAATAGCCACATTTCACCCACCCCAGACGCCGACGAGTTGGAACGCCTTACCGAAGTTCTCCGCGTTCCCACCTTTGACGAAATGTGCGCTGCATTGACAGACAACGCCGCTGCATGTGGCTGGCCTCAATCCACAACAGCCCTGGTGTCCGGTTGGGTCAAGCATCAAGTCATGTGGCCCGGTGGCTATGAGGAGATGCCTCACTCAGCCATGATCAGCCATCCTGGCATCTTCGAGCTGATCGGATTGCCGAAAAACTACGACACTCTCATCGAAGAAGCCACGAGACGGAAATGCCCCACCACAGGCAACGAACTCACGGATCCAGTCATTTGCCTTTTCTGCGGCGACCTTTTCTGTAGTCAGGGAACGTGCTGCCAAAAGGCAGATACTTCACCAGACGGTATTGAATTCACCAAGATTGGCGGAGCACAGCAACATATGCGCAGGTAAGCATATTTAGTCTCCTTTTTTTACGTGGGAGTATTGATAGCTAACTTTAATGTCCCCATAGATGCCAGCGCAATATTGGCGTTTTCCTCAACGTGCGAAAGTGTTCAGTTGTCTACCTCTTCCGGCTGTCCGGGTCCTTCACGCCTGCACCATACATTGACAAGTACGGCGAGACAGATCCACAGCTGCGACATGGACGGCAGCTATTCTTGAATCAAAAGAGATACGACTCCATGATCAGGAGCACAGTGCTAAATCATGGAGTGCCCAGTCTGATCAGCCGAAAGCTGGAGGCGGAAATTAACAACGGAGGGTGGGATACACTATAGAAGAAGGTTATAAGATTAACGTAACGTTTTATGAATGGCTGTGGCGGGTTTGGAACTGGGGAATATTTGATTGCGAAGTTCAAGCTGTGGTGTGCTGGCTGAGGGGGATTTGTATCATGTCATGACTTAGAATGAAGCTAGGGGCACAAATGAGGAATGTTTACGTATTGCATAGAAGACTCTCAATTCTCTACTTCTTAAAATCGGTGGCGCTTGGATGGCTGGTGGATAAATGGTCTCTATACCCACGATGCAGTACCCGCAGAAAATGATGTTGACATGCCGTATAATTATTCTGTAGCTATAAACGTATGTATGAGATCCCAAGTAGTTAGCCGCCGACCTGTGATAGCTAGACAGTGTCGTTGCACAGTGTGTCATGTGTTAAATTGACTGTGTTGAGGCTGTCGCCTGAGGCCAATCACAGGGAGCGAATGGGGACCAAGGCGCGTCTCAACCGTGGCCCAGGCCTGAGGAAGTCCAAAGGGTCGCATCACAGCCGTAGAAAAAGCTTCATAGCATCACAGTCTCGTCCATTTTTCACACACGCGCAGGTTCAGACTGGCCATCACGTACCATAGACAAACCAGGGCATCATGGCAGGCCGACGATCTGGCCGCGCTGCCGCAAAGCGGGCTGCGGCTGCTCTAGGTGAGTAGTGCTGCTGAGTTGACTTTCCCCCCGTCTCCATCGTCGTCTCCATCTCGCCTTGTCCACTTCGCTCCTCCTACTACTACGTCGACGTCGACCTACTTTTTTTTTTTTACCCTTCGTGCCTCATCCCCCACCCACGAACACGTCCTCTTTGCTGCCCCCCATCGCTGCGTGCGATTGTTGATTGTCGTCGACAATGGCGCCGCGCCAAAAGATTCGCCTGAGGCTGACGCGCAGTTCCAAATCCACAGAGAGCACGCCCAAGGGCTTCGCCGATGTCGAGGACGAGCCCATGCCCGATGCTGGAGAAGCCGCAAACGACAAGCAGGCGCCCCCCGATCTAGATGATGACGACGATGCCGACCACCAGCCCAAAGAAGAATCTGCCGACGAGGACGACGAGGATGCCGCGGACAAGGACGATGAGGAGTCCGTGAAGGAGCCCACGCCGCCGCCCCAACCCGTGGTCCGAAGAAAACGGCTCGGTCGCCCGCCCAAGAACCGTCCTCCGGACTGGGACAACATGGTTACGGTGCCAGAGCGCGACGCCGACACCCCGCGACGTCGCGGTCGTGGCGGATGGAGAGGGCGCGGCGGTCGAAAGGGCGGCCCGGCAGCCCCCAAGGCTGAGCAAGTCATTGATGCTGAGGGCACTGTCGCCGAGATCGCCAATGACGAGTGCGTTCTCCCCGAGGATCCGGAGGGCGAGGCCAAGGTGGATAAGCTGGGTAATCTTCAGGGCGGTCGCGACTACCGTTGCCGTACATTCACAGTTACGGGGCGCGGCGAGCGTCTCTACATGCTTTCTACAGAGCCTGCGCGATGTGTCGGCTTCAGGGACAGTTATCTCTTCTTCACCAAGCACCGCAAGCTCTACAAAATTATCGTCGACGATGATGAGAAGCGCGACATGATTGACCGAGAAATCATCCCTCACTCCTACAAGGGCCGCTCGATAGGTATCGTCACAGCCCGCTCCGTGTTCCGCGAGTTTGGTGCCCGAATCATTGTTGGCGGCAAGCGCATCATCGACGACTACGGTGTCTCACAGGCCCGCGCTGATGGCCTTGTGGAGGGTCAGCTCGCTGATCCTGACGACCACATCATCCCCGGCGAGCCCTACAACAAGAACCAATACGTCGCTTGGCATGGTGCCAGTGCTGTCTATCACACCAACGTGCCATCGGTCCCCGTCCCCAATGGCAAGGTTGAGTCCAAGAAGCGCAAGGTAAACGTCAACGACGTGAATTGGATGCTAGAGCACGCGCGAGAAGCCAGGTACGTGAAGTCGAAATCAAACAATTGGGTATGGATGATCAGGTGGGCTAACAGTGAACATGTAGCACGTTCAACGCTGGTATCAATGCCATAAGGAAGCTCAACAACGCCGGTGTATACGACATCCACACAAATGTGTTGCAGTACCCAGCCACGATGCAGCCCACGCGGGCCCGCATCGAGCAGGTAGCTCCAGAAGATGAGGGAGCAACAAAGGGCAGCGCTGTGTTCCCTCCAATTCCACCCAAGATGGCGCGGAACTTCTTCGTGGCCGACACATACTTCAAGTCTGCCGAGGTTGGCGTCATCTCAGCACAGGACAACCAGGCCGAATCCGCCGACTTCCTGGCCTCGTTTAGTGGACTGAGCGCTGTATCGAGCGACATCAAGGACCTGCTGCCACCCGAATGCAGGAAGGCCTTTGACGATGCTGTCAACAAGGAGACGACATATCGATCACAATGGGGTCTTGAGAGTGAGAAGATGTCGCGTCAACAACCCATCATTGACAAGGCCATTGTCCCATACAGCATGTCATGACAGAATCAATGTGCTCGCATGCTCCGTTTCATGCTGCCCTTTGGTTCTATTTTTCTCTGCTTTTATTCTGCGATGCTCCAAAGGGACTAATACTAGGGGGATACGTGCTTGGATTTTTTTTTTTTTTGCTGTATACTACACCACTGATATACGTGGGCTACGATTGTGGCCACTACAGACGACGTTGAGACGTTCAACTTGATAGGGATGGAATTTGTCGGAAGCTTGAAGAAACGAAGGGATGGAGGAATTCAACTTGAAGGAGGAGAGGAAACCAAAGGCGTTGGGAGTCGTGGATACACTCGGAGAGGTGGATTTTGACTTGGACGAGGAGTAGCCATCAAGTCGAGCTGGAGGAGCCACTACTCCAAGAGGACCAGACCAATTCGGAATACCAAAGTGTTGAGATACATGTTGCAAAAGCCTATTTCACCCCCTTGGGGCGTGGGAAGTCAATGTGCCCCCTGCGAAAGGTCCGCGTGAACAATGAGAGAAAATAGAAGGGGGCTGGACCCGTTTCCTCGGCATCATCACGGTTTGATGGTCCAAAGTCGGCATTTTCGGGAGCTGTAGTTGTTGACCGGGGGCCAATCAGTTTAACCGCCCGTAACGCGAGCAAACGAGTGCCGACGAGACGCAGACGGCCAGGCCGAGAGGGAGACAACGGAGAGAGGAGAAAGGGAAACAAGGGGTGCAAGCGAGGCCGATGGATGGGCACTGCCATGCGAGACCAGGAGAGGCCCGACGGCAACGTGGGGGGGCTGTCTCGGCGGCACAGAACAAGCGTTACCTCTATGCCTCTTTTTTTCTTCACCTCGTGGTCCCCTCTCGGGACATCGTTTACAAAACGCCTGATAGGACGAGTATGCACCTTGGGTTTCACTACCGGTGGTGGTTTAGTTCGCCTCTCAACTCAAAGGCCATGACCTAGCAACAGACGTCCAGGGCCAGGGGTCGTCAACGCAGAGTCTGGCGCCTTACCAACGTCTTTTTTTTTTTTTCTACTCCCCTCCTCCGCAGAGGGGCTGCGGAGCTCTCGCAGATGACAAAAGTCTGCTGCATGTCTCTGCGAAGGGCATTTTTTATTTCACGCAAAAAATAGCTCCGGGGCCCAGACCCAAGTTGGACTAAAGCAAAGAGGGACGAGAAAAAGGAAAACAAGATTTGACAGGGCTGGTTCCGAGGGGTAACGGCAAAGTGAGGGGCTGTGGTTTTGTCTTGCTCGGCGGCAAAGTAGATGCAGGGAAAAATGCTCGACTTGGTTTGGCTCGGTGGGCCATGAGCATCCTCTTAGCACGCACGCACACAATTCCTTTGCAAAGCATTGGAAGATTCACGAGTGGCTCCTCTCCCATGGAGAGAAAGAGAGAGAAAAAGAGGCCAGAACAAAGAGGGTCACGCCTACCAATGACGCGCTTCTTGCGTCCGATGTAGGCGGGGAAGCATAAGAAACACATGTTGCCACAGCTTTCTCACCCCTCGGGCTGGAACAAAAAGGGTCGCAGAAGGATGCAGAAGCGGATCCCCGAAAGTTAGGGTCTTGAGATTGGCTGTTTTGATCGTCACCTCGACCTCTGTCGAAATCGAGAGACAAAGTGGGCAACACCGTCCGAGCAGTGGCTTGCCACGCGGCATCAACTCGATGGCCCAGCCGGGCATCCATCTTGCGCAGGGGAAGAGAAGATCGCGGACGGGAATGGGTCGTTGCCCCTCCTCTGCCGTAACCTGCCGTGAGCAACAGCTCTTCGGCCGTCCAGATCTGCGGCTGCGAACATCCTGCGTCCGAGATTCGGATGCTACAGATGCTTGTGGGGGGGCCAACTCTGCAGTGGCTTGGTTTAGAGTGGTTCAAATGGCTTCGACATTGTGCCGATATAGGTCATGTCCAAGTTTTTAAGTTTTTTTTTTGAGCGTCCGTCACTTTGGCGATAAATCACTCTCTGGACTTCTTTGGGTCGTGAATGTACCGTAGGTATGAACAATCATATCATATCACACATGAGCATGTCTATGCAAGGCTGAGAGTTGATATCTCGACTTTTGCTGGTCCGTGTCCCCCAACAGAATAGAATGGATAAGATGAAACCATTGCAGATTTAGAAAGGTCCTTGCGATACAGTTTGTTTTTCTGCACTGGTCATTTGTCCTGTTTTTTTTTTAGGTGGTCAATAGGTGAGATCAGAATTTTTTCGACAAACTCGGGAGTAGAAAGAGATGTGAAAATTGAGGCCAAAGCTCAGCCTCGTATAGACAGACGCAAAACAACACGCTCCTCTTCATCAGCCCCATCCAAATTGGCCACTTCGAATTGAGTAATTAGAGGACCGCCCCGATCACTGTTTCCCGGGCGATATTGTTGCCTACCAGTCATAATCAATGGTAGGATTTAGATAAATTCCCACCGCCAGGTAGATGACGACGAAGGCAAGAATTAAGGTCACGGGCGATGCGGCATTGAGTGCAAGAGCGTAGGCATCAGCACAGTGACCCGCGATTTCAAATAATCGTCACTCGATGACCATTGAGTAAGCCAGGCCTCAAAATGAGACGGCCATGTTTCCAAATCCTGGAGGCGGATACGAGACATGCAGGCATAAGCCCTTACTTGCTGGTCTCTGCCCATCATTCTGGACCCTGGCCGACATACCACGCGGTGGGCAAAGTCAAATTGCCATCAGTTGCAGGCTTCTGCGACTGCCGAATGTACGTATCGCGGTGATCCAGGTCGGGGCTGTCGTTCCGGTGAGGGGTCCAAGTCATGTTAGACGCAGAAGAAAATTCTTGGCGGCCGGTCGGGTCCAGGGTCTGTCCATCGGGAACGAGCACGGTGACGACCCTGTACCCAAAACGCCAGGGCATGAAGGCGGATAAGCCAGTGTGGCCTTGTGATTTGCAGCGTGGCGGACACCTACAGCACCGGGGACGTGTCGATGAGTCAAAATTGGGCAGTGAACTGACGCACCGTCGTCATGAGGGGGCGATGATCTGGAAGCACGTCGACGCGAGAGGACGGAATCCGGAGCTGGTCAAGGTGCCGGGCCTCAATCAAACAAGCAAGCAGGCAAGCAAGCACGCAGACAAGCGAGGCGTCGGACTGGGTGGGATGAGTCCGCAACACCGAAAGGGAGCGCCTGTGTGCAAGTGGCGGAACCCTCTGGTGCTCAGCGCCTTCACGCAAGAATGCATGATGACGCCGGGGGCTCCCCCATGGCTTACCTACCCATCATGTCGGAGGGCTGCCCAGCGGAGGGGGACGGCCCTGGTCGTCCTGTCATGAGCAACGCCTCATGGTCTGTCTGTTCGTCTGGCTTGGGTCAGAGATACAGTATGCAAAGCCAGTCGCGGGGGGCCGAGCGTGGGAATGACCCCGGCAACTACTGCACATACTGTACTGTACTGTCCGGTCCTGTACTTCGTTACTTCGTTCTAGCTCGGAGGGCCAGCCTCGATGAAAGGAGCAGCAAGGAAGAAGGAACCATCCATGACCACGAGCATACCCGCAGTTGGGCCAACTTAGCTTCCGCCCAGTCCCCTTTCGAGTGGTGTGGCAACCCCTCAAAATGCTATTCATCTTGACCTGCAGTGGACTGACTCTCCTTACCCTTCCGAGCAGCCTCTTCTCATAACGTGATTTCCTCGAACCTGACACACCCGACGGCACCTACCTCATCTCAGCCAAGCTTGCGCTGCGATTTCTGTGCGCACGGATGGCCGGTTTGGCGCTGAGCCAAATCCGTACACGAAGGCTTGGAGGCCACGGTCAACTGTCATGACAATCCCGCGTCCCCGGGCCCTTCGGTGCGTGACGAGTAAACCCCGGCCATGCCGCCGGCGCCCAGTCCGCCGGTAACCTGGGTGCTGCCCAGCTAGATGGAACCGTGACATCCAGACGTATGCGCGTAACCAGCGGAATCTTGGGCCAGCACAGGTCCGCATCAAGCACTGATCCGTGAAATTCTGAATCATGACCGCGATTGCCCTCATCCCAGTCCGTCCGGTTGTCCGCAGATGCGGAGACTAACCAACATGTCTACGCGCCCACGAGGGCACATGCACCCACTGTCACATCTCAAGGCCCAGATTGCCAGCTGCCTGGTCACAAGTGACGACAGGACGTCGGCGTCATAGCCAGACAGCCAGTCAGCCGGACCCGTGGCTTCCTGGCGCCGATGATGCTGACGCCTGTTTGCCCCTGTCCTCCTGTACCTCATCCATCCACTGCAACGCTCGCTACTTTGGTACACGCTTGTGTCCCCTGAGTCGCACATCACCCTGGGCCGGAGCCCATAGCCACTCGGGTCACAAGAAGGCGCTGCCGGCGCAGTCTAGGGTAGCATCGACGGTGATCTGGACATCATTTTCGGTGATTCATCTTGTGTCCTGCCAGTGCTCTGCCAACGCTCTGTTAACGAATTAATCCGAGTGTTTTTGTCACGACCTCTTGGTACTGCCTTGTGTGGTGCGAAGTCGTTTACTTCCCACATTGTCGATTGAAAATGGAAGAAAAAATATCCAACCTCCAAGTATCATGACACAGATCCGTAATAAAACCACACGGCCACAATCCAAATTCAATACACAACATTCATTTACTCAGTACATCCCCACCACCATGTGCAGCTGGATGTATTCGTTAATCGCACTCACCGCCCCTCATTAAAGTGCAACTGGGCACATGAGCAGCTGATAGCCAAGTATCACTGAGGCTGCTCACGTACTCCTCGACCGCTTTGGTGGTTTGCGGGCGTTTCCTGCAACAAGACAAGGGCCGCAGTCACGTAACGAGACCAGAACATCTGCATTTGCACTCAACTGAACCAATGGGTTGAATATCAGAACCCACAATGCAATGGTCACTTCAACCCCCACCGAGCGCCCGCCAGGCCCAATCACGTGTCGTTGGACGGAGCTGGTAACGTGAAAAGACCCGTCTGCTCTGTGAAGGCCGCATCGGAGGAGCATGTAACCTTGACGCCTGGGGCTGAGATTGGGGGGGGGGGGGGGGGGGCGAAATATGCGCCCGTGACAGCACCGAATCGTGACCTAGCTTGTTTGAGAGCGGTTCGTCCATGGAAACATAAACCCAACGATGCAAAAGTAGTCTACGGTAGACCTTGCAAGGTCATCACATCGGAAAAAATAAGGACGCCCCTCATCAGGTGCGTTGTCACCAAGTCGATGAACGCCCAGGCGGTCTTGTATGAGCTCTGGACATCCCTCATTGGCTCAGAGAAGAAACGACGTCGGCAATGTCTTGTCTTGTCACGCGAGTAAGCAAACCTTTCTTGCGGTGAGGATTGGATGGGTGTTGCTCCACAGCTAGACCGCGCGACATGCATGTAATAACTAGATCTTTAGCATTTGGAGACTGGCGCGCCAAACCACGGGCGAATTAAACAAGTGGCTTTATCCCGATTTACCTCCCGGTCAGGTTAGGGCTAGCCATCAACTTCCACCTTGCCACCATGTATCCTCAGCGGTCTGGTCTAGTGCAGGATAGCGTCGCGTTCGTTTTCGATTCGCTCGCCGTGGGCATTCGTTGGAACGTGTGTTCGGCACTTTGGCCCATGGTTCTGAGAAAACCGAATTCTCCCCACATCACCCGAAAAGCCCGCAGGTTGTGGAAATGGTCTGCAAACTGACTTGGCCAAGATTGGTTACAAACCTCAGGATTCTCGATCGTGTACTGGTGGTAACAGGTTGCCTGCCACCAAGGGGGTGACCCTCACATATCGTACCGCTGAATCTGACCAACCGCGTTGTTATTCGCGATGGATCTCGTTTGCTGCCTTGTCCCTTGAGGCGAGGACACATTGAAAACACAAGTCGCCATTGATATAATAGGGTATAAGATACAGAATATTAATACACACGAAAATCTTCAGTTTGACGCAGCTTCAAAATAACAGCACTGGCCTAATTTCCCTTGAATTTACCCCACGCTTGAGGAGTGTTGGTAGAGTTTCGTGGGTGTGCGTGTATTCAACGATGGGTCTCCGAGACAGACAGTTGTCAATTGTATGGTTCTGATTGGCGATTATTATCATGGGAGAAATCGGGCCCTCGGGTAGCTGCTGGGACCCAGCCTGACAGTTGGTTTTTGCCCTGGACGCGCACCAAATCGAGTCCTTGACCTTGACTCGAGGTCATCTTGGCCAACTCGGACGGCAAGTTAATTTTATCATGATCGCGCTTTGTTTATTGTTCCTGTTAGAAAATGCAGTGGATCTCAAGCTGCCAAGTACCGACTGGGGGGAGACAACCAGTATGTAAATCCACGTGTAGGGTTTGCACTGTCGAGAAAAAAAAAAGCACAGTGCCATGTCAGCCGTTGCAGGCAGGGCCACTGGATCGGCAGCAGCAGCCCGCCCCAAGTCCTGGCGGCTCTAATTTAATGGAGAGACGCAGGCAGAACCTGGCTAGCGCCAAGAGGAGAAGGGGCTGGTGTATTGAGGGTTCGTCGCTGCAGAGTTGCAATTCTTCATCTCCCATTTCTTGACTGGGACGGAGGTATCCGTATTCGTACATAGATACATCAACTGCGCTGATCGTCGCATTTGAGGCAGGAATCGAAGCGCCATATTGTGAACGGTATCAGGAACTCGAGCGCTCTTTTTATTTATTTTATTATTATTATTTTTTTAATAAAAAAATGATCCACTGGCTAGTCGGCCTCACTCGACTGAACTGTTCTACACAATGTTTCCGTTGGAGTGATGGGGGAGTGCTGAGGCGAAGACAGAGCTAAAGTGGCATTCATTTAGATGTATTTCGCTCGTCCATCCTGAAATTCAATTTGGATGAGACGATGAAGAAGGTGGTTGCTAAATCAAATCTCCTGAGGGGGACGCTATTAGGCCGTAATTTGGCACCTCCCCCGACCTGCGGACCTCAATCTCCCACGACAGGGCTGGGGTGTAGTCAGGAGAGGCGCTTCGTGGATGGCAGACCAACCGCTGGTGTGTGCGACGAGAGCAGCGGTGAGCGAGCTGGGGTGGGATGAGGGGAGGGGAAGTTTAGTATGTAACTTAACGCAAACCACGCAGCCGCGCCTTGCTGGTGCAGGCCGTCAAGGCGGGAGCGGTGGGTTAAGTCGCGTGAAGTAAAGGGGGGTTTGCTGATGCATGCTTCCTGTACACATACAGGCTCCAAAGAGGCGCCGGTATCTGTCCAGTGACAGGCCAGGTCTAGTGGACCTGAGGCATTTCTCTGCACATTTCCCTCTCTCACTCTAGGGTGGCACAAAATCCGAGCTGGTCGGGCTTGATGGTTCGTCATGTTGCGGCGAACATTCAATATCAAGGCTTTTTTGTGGTTTATTATCTTCTGATTTTTTTAATGATGTATTTTTAATCCCATTATAGGTTGCCACTGACAGAATATAGTGGCATTCGCCACTCTGGACAAATAATCCGGTCACAGTTTGGGGCTGGTTTGACACGAGGTCAAAAGATCCAGGTTGTGGCATTTCTTTGTCAGGGTGCCCTCGTGAAGTTGATTCGGAGCCATCGGGCGCTCTGGGTAGGGTAGTGGGCGCAGCCCTAAAGTGTTGCTCCTTGGGTTCCAAAAATTGCATTCGTCAAAGGCCCGCCAGTCAAAGAACCCTGACCCACAATAGTTGAGATGTTGTCCTCTCAGGGCCATGTCTTGCTTGCCCGTTCGCCCTTGGGAACGGCCAGGACTGATCGACGGCGTGTAATCCCTGTGGAGCACTCAGAGTCACAGGTAGTCTTCGAGACCTGCCAGCGCCAATTTTTTTTTCTTCGTGCGTCTTGCGCATGTGGGAGATGGGGCGAAGGGTTTCTCGAAGCACGCCTCGAAGGTTAGTGCGGCCACCCCTTCCACTCATTTCGCCCCATCAGCCCAACCAAGGAAAAAGGCCGGCACGGAGCGCCCAAGGCGGGTTGGACTGAGACGACAATATGTTGCGAGCATGCACATGTGAGCCGTGCTTCCATGTCCCGTGTTTTTATTTGGGTGTTGTTGTTGATGTTTGTTGTCGCCTGCTATGCCATGCGCCGCTATGCTATGTTGACAGCAGGACGCAGATGACCCGGAGATGCAGACGGGGAGATTGTTCAGGGGGCGGCTAATTTCTGAAGGATACGTGTGTGAATGTGGAAGTCATGCCCTGAGTTTCATGCAGGCAGACGCGAGACCAGACTGCTGAAGGCTTGATCGAGGGGCATGACGATGACGAGGTGGATGGAGAGGCGAGTACCTTACGTAGTACATACGAGAAGGTACTTCGTATGGCCACCCGGTAGCGTGGTGGCTACAGTGTTTGAATGAAAGGGCAAAGGGCATGAAGAGAGTGACTGGAGACCGGTGACGTTCTCCAACCACCCGACGCTACCTACGCGCAAGTCCATTGGCTGCTGTGCTGCACCTGCTGCAGCGAGTGACGCACACCTGGGACGTTGGGAGGAAGGAGACCCCCGACTAGACAGCCACCCACCAGGAGGCACCGAGAAGGCGCCCCCGAGAATGAAAATGGGCAACCCCGGCAACAGGAGTCAGGAAAAGAAGCCCCCCCGGTACGAATTGGGTGCCTTGGCGTTCCGTGCCGACAACAGACCAGAAATGTCTCCTGCCAGGATGCCAAATTGCACAGAGGAAGCTTTGGTGAAGTGGATATGCAGCCGAAAAGAGCATTGTGCCGCTACATAGGGGCATTGCAGAAGACGCATTTTCACAACATCACCGAGCTCGGCGCTTAACACGTAGGCTTGGATACATCGCATGGTATTGCCTTCTCAACAGAGAAAAGGCTCAATGGGCCTTTCCAACCCCAGGCCTCGTCTTTAGCCGTACCGAGATACGCTTGTTGCAGAATGAGACGAGCTCGACCGCAGTAGTGTCTAATCTGGAGAAGAGATGAAGAGAAGCCGTCGCTGAGTGGACAGTATGGGCGGTTGAGCCCACTGCCATGTTGAAGGGCCAGTGGAGCGACATGACCCTCGCCCTCGCCCTAGCCCTCGCCCCCGTCGAGGACCCCAGGCCGGTTTTTTCAAGGCCAAGAGACCTAAAAGAAGGCCATCAGCTGAGCCGTCTGAGTGGCTCCTGGGACAGAAATAGTATCCACAGCCCCGAATTTGAGGGTCAAGGGTCCGCCAAGGGTCATCAAGGGTCACCCATCGGCAAGCACAAGCGCGAAGACAGAGCCCCGATCGGGCTGCCAAGTGAGCGAGTGAGGGAAAAAAAAGAAAGCAAAAAGTTAGCAAAAATCCCCGTACCGCCGACACCCAGGTGCACCTCCTACGTCAGTCTGGGGCACCGGGTGCCTGGGCGTGCTACCTACCCCAAGTAAGCAAAGCGGCCCTTGACTGTTTTTTTTTTTTTTTTTTTTTTTTTTTTTTTTTTTTTTTTTTTTTTTTTTTTTTTTTTTTTTTTTTTTTTCGTTTCTTTTTTCTTTCCTGCTGCCAAGCGGAATGCATCATGACAATGGCCAGGATATATCCCAGACCATAGCGGTTGGGTCGTCTGGTATCATCTCGCATGTTTGGTTTTGATCAGATCAGCTATGGATGACTTGGTGTGCGATCCCAGCCTTTCATGGAATACGAACTGCCGGATGAAAGGTTTGCGAACGTGGTTTGCCCAGCCGGCACGGAGTACATCTTTTCGTAATCACCCTCTGGTTCATTACATGGAAGCAATCATGGGGCCACTCCAGACCGGGTTCGATGGGGAGCGAGTAGCCTTTGGCCCAGGTAGGCAAAGTACGTTGTATGTACAGCGTTGCGTACGCATTAGTACCGCGGTCCGGCACAGAACAGCACCAGCGGCTAGGGACCTTTGATGTCGATGTTCTGTACCGCCTAGGGGCTGGGCCGGCATGTCTGCTGGGGCTTTGCGTCTGAGACCTTGCCTGACTTGACTGCAGCGGGTGGAGTGGTGGGTTTGGATGTGGTATGGGCCCATGGTTGTGCAGTAGTCGGCTGCAACTGTTTGTTTGGGGTACCTGCGGTGCCGCGTGAAGAGAACGGGCCCGTAGGTACCGAGCCTGGTGCTGCTCGCTGCTCCTCTGGGTTGGATGGGGGCTGGATTGGGACTGTGCAGCCTCTGATGCGGTGGTTATGGTGAGATGGGGTAGCAGGTGGCACCTCTCTGAGCCCTGGCCAGTCCCAGCCAGTGCTGGAAAAGCCCGCGTTCTGTTGCCGTTTCGTCGCTGACTGGCTAGCCCGTCCGCTGCCTGCCCACACGATGCAATCCGCACGGTCCGCAGAGCGGTTGCCCGCCCACCCGTTGTGCTGGAGCTGGGGCTGGAGTCACTCGCCCGCCCCCTTCACTGTGCTTGTGCTTGTGCGTGTGCTGTTCTGTGCTAGAGGGTTCTCGTTCTTTTCGCGCCTGGCCACCATCCACCGGCCCCCAGTCCCCCCCCATCCCATCCCCAGGCCCGTAATGACCTGCCATGCCATCCCTCGCCCATACCAGACCCATCCAATACCCATGCCCATGCCGACCTCACCTGTGCCATGCCATGCTAGAGGCACGGAGCACTGTGCTTGGAGGCTAAGGTAGGCTAAGGCTCCATTTCCCAAGTCGCTCCACGGTCGCCATCCAAGCCTCCCAAAAAACACCCAAACACACGCCCCTCTCCCACCACACCCCCGGGCCTTTGCCCGCTGGCCCGCCCGGCTCACCCACCCTCGACCACGCCTTCGCCTTCGCCTTCACGGCCGCCTCCATGCTGGGTTCGCTGGACCGACTGGCCATCCTCCATCCTTCAACTGGCACACACCCTCCTTCTTCTCCACGCACTCCGTCCCCATCTCCCCATCTACGGAGCCATCCCCATCCTCCTCTCCTTCATCATCCTCTTCTTTCCACATCCTCCGTCTCCTTCCTCTTCATCCCTCACCTCCCTCTCTCCTCCACGACAAAAACCGAATCCGCCGATTCCACGACAAGTATCTGTCACGAGCCCTTTGTTTGCGGTTCGTCGACGTCAGGGTTCAGGTCTTTTTTCGCGCGAGTCTCAGTCCCGTCCTCTCCGGCTCGCTGCTGGTGCAGGTCACTGTTGTCGTTCCTCTCGAGTTCTCTGTGTTCGTCGTACACGCCGAAGCGTCCGATCGATTCTTTCAGCATCCTCGAGTAGATCGCAGTTCCGGGTCCTCTCTCCCTCTTCCTCCCACGTCTTTATTTATCCTCTTCTCTTTTCTGGTAAGTTCTGCCTGGGTTTCCTCCATGCTTTTAAATCTAGCATCCCGATCCGCTTTCGCATTCCCATCGAATACATCGCCCACGCGTCCTGTTCCGCTTCGCACCAAAACAACACTCTCTTTGTCCCCCAACCCATAGCACTCCATCGCGACGATAGCGAATGCGTTTGCGCATGCCTGCAACCCTCACCCTCCACTCTCGCGACTAGCTTGCACATTCGTTTTTCTTCCCTGCCCGATCTGCGCTCCATCCCACATGCAAGACGTCGCATCGAGCACACAACCCACATGGATTTGATGGTGGCAATAGCCTCGCAACAAGAAGCACGAACGATTACTAACTTGTCAGGGTGCCTAGTTCATCCCGTGATCTCTTGTTTTCCCAAGGGTTTCATCATCGCCTCACTGCCGAATTTCTTCCTCTGATTCCAACCGGAGTATCTCGATTACTTTTCGGTTGTCATCGATTCGGCATTTCCATCTCCGAACATTTCACATCGTTAGTCTTGTTTACATCATCGCTCGACACGATATCGCTGGAGCACCGTTAAATGGCACGATCAGTTTACTGAGCATCGAGCCAAGCCTTCATTCTTCTCACGCTCTGACGACTCGACCTCGGGACTCGAAACGAAGTACACTGTGGTTTAGATTCCACAGTATCGTCCTCGTGCCCCGTCACTGATTTCATCCCGACAAAGGTCGCTTTCCGATCTTCGTCGGACCCCTCTCAATACCTTCATCATGCCCGGTGGCGTGTGTGCCGTCCTCGATTATGAGGTCGACATGATGGCCGAGTATGTGGCTGAGATGGCGACTCGAGTTGTGACCCCTGATGCCCCGGTCAGCTCGCCCTTCCGCAAGTTCGTCACTCAGATCCTCACCTCGACGAGGCTCCCCAGCACCACCATCCTTCTTGGAATGAACTATCTCGCCAAGAGAATCAACACCTTGAAGGGCCAGGGCCCATACAAGGCTTCCGAAGGTCAGGTCTGGCGATACCTCACCGTCTCGCTCCTCCTGGGCAGCAAGTTCCTCGACGACAACACCTTCCAGAACCGATCGTGGTCTGAGGTTAGCGGCATCGCCGTTTCCGAGTTGAACGCCCTCGAGTTTGAGTGGGTTGAGTCCATGGGCTGGCGCCTGTATGTTAACCTTGACATGAGCAAGGATTACCAGGCCTGGCTCGAGAACTGGCGTGAGTGGCAAGACATCAAGAAGCGCCAGGTCGCTCAAGCCAGCCGCGAGAGGCTCGCCTCTCTGGTTCCCGCCATCGATACCGAGTTGGCGAGGTACAGCAACCACCGCACTTCTCCTCACTCTCGCTACCTCCAGGAGCAGGTTGCCGAGTACGAACGCTATCAAGCTATGAAGTCTCAGCAACACAACTATCGCAACCGCGAAGTTGGCTGGTCTCACAACCCCTGGAGCGCTCCCCTTACCCCTCCCGACTCGGGATACGGTACTCCCGACTATGCCATGTCGGCCACGTCGAGCAACGCTCGTTACAACGAGTGGTTTGCCCAGGCAGCTGCCCAGTACAGCAGCCGCTATCCTCAGCCCCCGGCCTACAGCAGCTTTTATCCATCTCGACACAACAACCACGGCAACCACTACCCCTACAACCACCACATGTGGGAGCATGGTCTGGCCGAGTGCAGTTGCCCCGGTTGTGTCGACCCCATGAAGCAGCAGGTTCCGTACTTTGTCCCTCACGGCTACAGCCAGCCGGTCATGGGCTGAGTTTTGCAACCACCTCGTCCTCGTTGGAGGTTAATTGCTCTTGACAAAGAGTTTTTGTTTTAAATCAAAAAAAGTCAGGGATTTCAGTTTTACGGCAATGATTTTCTTTTTACGCATCCCGAGAACGATATATTCGCATATTCAGATACCCCAGGCACGACAAAATTGTTCACACGATTACCATTCGGCGGATCATTCTCAGGGCTTTTTATTTTATTTTATCCAGTCGCATTTCACAGAGGCGTTGTGGGTTCATGAAGACCATCCCAATGGATGGGGGTCTTTTTCCCCACTGCATTGATAAGATGCCTCGAATCGAGCGACATGTGTTTTTTTTTGGTATATGTTCTATAATGGTTTCATTTGGCGTTATTTGGGTTTTCCTTACGGCTTCACACACTACACGGTTCGGTTTCGATAGATACGCGGTTTTATACGCCTTTCATCCGATTTCAGGCGTCCCATTTTAAGATCGTGCATTGCGATCGAAAACATCTGCGCGGGTTTGCAGTCTACTTTGGAGACAATTACTGCAATTCCACTTCTATGGTGATTCGACTGTCCTGGTATCGTCCAGGAAGCGAACGCCCCGATACTTTCGGATCTGTCTGATTCTGGCGACCTTGAAAATTGTGAATCAGCGATCAGATGAAAACGGGACCACATATGGTTGTTAGCGGGCCGCGGCCGCTCACTTCGTCTTTCTTTTGTGCGCAACGACCTGCAAGGGAGATGGAAGAATCTCGCTTTGTTTCGGTCAATTTTCATTCTTGGTCCCCGAGGACGATGCTTCATTCGGGACACCGAACTCTCGAAATGTGGTATTCTATGGAAGCGCCTCGCAAGAAAAATTGAGAAAAATTTGGGGACAGTACATATTGTTTTTTTGAACATGTTTATGTTTGTTGGGAGTGGCAGATGAGGTCCATCTGTCCACGAAAACGGGATTACATGACGGGGTTTATGCATTGTGTTCAGCGGGTAAAATGGGGATATCTGGTATGGGTTTTCTTTGGCTGATGTGTTATTCTTTGTTATTCTGCTTTCTGCCCCAGAGCTGGATTGATGCCCCGGTGTCTTGAGGACAAGTTGACATACGAGCGAGCATCTCCAGTCTTCTCTTGGTGGCTGTTTTTTTTTTTACGATCTTAGACGTTGTTTCATGGGTTTGGCATCAGTAGAGAGGGGGCTCTATCGGGAAGTTTGATTCTTTCGCATCGGCTTAATGGGGACTCATTTCGGTGTGCGGTGTCCTGAGGAGCCTACCGCATTTTTTTTTCATGACATGGAACGATTTATTTTGGAACTGACTGGTGACTTTGAATCGAGATAATGGCAAAGGAATATTGGAAGATACCTTGGAGTCTCGTCTCGTCTCGGCTCGGCTCGAAAGAGGGTGATACCTTTGCATTCCGGATTCGTTTGGTGTCCAGCTCAGTTCTTTTGGTGGCAGGCATTGGGTTCTTTTCTGATCTGTTTTTTTTCCGTCTTTGAGACTTTGGGACGACTTTGCATCGTTTGATTTGAGTCTGAGTAGGATGGAATGGACGGGCTGGCTGGGATCTTCTCATGTTTGAAGCCCAGACGGGAGTTTGGCGTGCCATAATCAGAGCACGCTCTCTCGACCTGGGCCCTTCTAGATAAACAAATGAAACGAAATAACTCTCACCAAATACTTTTGTCCCTTCTCTGTGAATTTCTACATGTTCATCTGCCATGACTAAATGATGAAGTTTGGTCAGGGTGTGTTCTTTTCCAAGTGCGGCTGATATTCGGAAGAAATGGAAGTTCTTGTGGGCAAGTCCAAGTTGCATCTTCAATCCAGCCAGCCAATACCCAATTGTCGTATACTAGATAAAACATCTTCCTGCCTGTAACCGAGACACGAAGCCAGGATATACGAGGCCTGCTTCTGGTGACAGCCTTCCCAAGTTTTTGGGTCTGCGACCTATTTATATTTCTTTCCTTCTTTTGTCCATGTGCTAACTACTATTGACCATTGCCAAACACCACTATCTCACCCTCTGATATTACAAGGTCTTGATATCCTATAACCATGTCGAACCGCTTCGTCTCGGGGGGCACCATTGGCTCCAACGGCGAGGTGTCCAAGGATGACGCTGGCAGTGGCGGCACCACGCCCGCGAAGCCTCTTGTCGACAACGCCAAGTCGCGGCAGTGGGAGGCGGTGCAGCAGGAACTCGATGCTGAGCGGCGGCGACGCGAAGAGCATCGCCTCAAGACGGCGTCGGGGGAGGGCGAGAAGAGTCTCTACGACATATTGCAGGCGAATAAAGGTTTGTCACCTTTCTTGTTTTTGTTCCATCTTGGTTTACTTTTCTGTTTAATGATAAAAAAAACCAAAACCTTGTTCCCATCTTACTTCCCCTTTCTGTGTAAGCGCAATGTCGCAATCATGCCTAGCTGGCACTTTTGCAAGAAGAAGGAACACATGTAGGCTGACGACCCGCGCTCGCTGAAACCAGCCGCCAAGCAGGCCGCCTTTGAGGAGCAGACCAAGCTGCGCAACCAGTTTCGCGCGCTGGACGATGACGAGGTCGAGTTCCTCGACGAGGTCGCCGCGGCCAAGCGCGCAGAGGAGGAGCGCGTGCGGCGCGAGACGGAGGAAGGGCTGAAGGCGTTCCGGAAGCGCCAGAAAGGGAGCGAAGCGCCGTCGTCGTCGTCGGCGGCCGCGGCCGAAGGATCCGAGGACAAGGGCGAGGGCGAGGGCGAGTCCTGGGGGGTCGGGAGGAAGAGGAAGCGTGCCAAGGACCGCGAGGTGAAGGGGGTGAGGAGGAGGGTGAGTGGTGGTGAGGCGGATAAGGATCTCGCGGCGACGGCGGCGGTGGCGGAGGAAGAAGACCAGCAGGAGGAGACGAAAGCGAAAGAGAGCGAGACGAAGAAGTCATCAGAGAAGGTGGCTGAAAACCAGCCCGAAAAGAAGCCGTCATTGGGTTTGGTAGCATATGGAAGTGATTCGGATGATGACTGAACTATAGGAACACTACATCATCATGTACAATAGTATAATATAGGTTGCTTGTGTGTTTAAACACTTCATCTTGATTGACCATCACATAGCGATAAAGGTTTGGCTTGTGAAGGGGAGTTAAATGTCTTGAGATTACAGAGTACAGTCGTAGATATCTTCCCCCGTTCTATCCTTCATAGGATCATCCCACGTATCGCTCCTTTTTCTTCCGCCTGGTATAGCCCTGATATACAAATGCGTTTTCGTTATAGCACATGTCGTTTGCCCCTGCTGGACCTATCGTACAGATACAAGAACCACTTCCTTTTTTGGTTACAGAACCCTCTTTTCCGTCCTTCTCGTTTCTTCTTTTTTTCTTCTGTTTCTTTGATTGTTTACTCGTCGCTGTTGATATCACCAACATTGGGACGCATGGGCTTGGTGTTCCAGGCCTTAACTCCCCATCGCCACATGCTTCGTGCGCTACCTTTGAGCCAGCCCTCAACCTGCTCTTCGGGGACGACGACGGCAGCTGCGCGGGCATCAAGGTCTGCGTTGCTCTCAAAGCGACGCATGCGCTGCATAAGACGAGCGTCAACAGCTAGGGGCGATGTCCAAATCTTCTCCTTCTCTGGCACAGGGGCAGCAGGGGAACCGTCATCAGCCTTCTCAGGCTCCTCATCCTTCCATGTTGACTTGGGCCAATCTTGCTCTTCCTGGGAGAGAGCTAGCTGCTGCTCGTACTTGCCGTCAGACTCACGCCATTCACGGGGAGAGGCAGCGTAGCAGATGGCGGCGACTTCACGACCAATTTCGTCAGCGAGCTTGCGGCGGGTAAAGAAGCGGCCAAGGCGGACAAAGGTATGGCGGAAACCAAGACGGTGAGGGAAGACGATGGGGTTTGCGGGAGAGAACTCGACGGGGATATGCGATGGGAGGATGGCCTCCGAGTAGTCCTCGGGTCGGTTGTATGGTGGCGGTTGGGGTGGTCGCTCGGGCTTCTTCTCCTCCTCCTTCTTCTCTTCCTTCTTCTCTTCAGGCTTGTCGCCCTCGGCTTGCTCTGTTGCAGGCGCGGGGTCGATAGGAGCTGGCTTCTCGAGTTCGGGCTGTGCAGGGAGATCAAGGGGGCCAAGCCATCCTTCATGCAGGCCTCTGATATACTCCTTCCATGCATGTAGGCCAAAGACGACATCGCCCTTGACACCCTCGTATTCTGCCAATCCCATCCTTTTTCTGAGATCCTCAACTGCAGTTTGTCCCGTCTTCAATGACTCATCGTCAGGCTTTTCTTGCTCTCTCCTTGCTCGGCGAATCTTCTCAGCAACAGCGGCTCTCACATCGCCTTGCTCTCTGCCCTGGACAAACTCCCAATCCAGACCGGAGGCGGCAAAGACGGGCTTGGCATACTCAATGAAGTGGTCCTGAGCAACACGCAGACCATCGCCGGGGGGTGCTTCAAGGTAGATGGTCAACTTGCGGGGCAGTTGGCTGGCGGAATCGATGGGTTCTTTGGCGAGGGGGGCGACAACTTGGCGCCATTTTGCTGTAGCACGCTTCTTCTCTCGCTTGTCGTAAATGATGGCAGCGGAAATGGAGCCGGTGATGGTCCAAAATATCATCCAATTGCGCGAGGGAAGTTTTCGGGGCAGGTTGGGCAGGCCCATCATCTTGAAGACAGGATTCTGTTTCGGAGGAGGTGTGGGCGCCTTATACGATGCGCCGGTGCCGGCGGGCTTGGCCTCTGGGTTGGAGTCGGCCATGTTGGAGACGTCTGGATAAAACCTGAGGGGCCAGACGCGGCGGCGAATTGTTCGAATGGATTGGAGAGGGATTGGAATCAACCCGGACCTCGATCTTGGGCAGCTCAATCTGCTGCTGGCCCTCTGTCGTTGCTTCACCCCATCTGAAAAAAATGGCCGCGATAAGGTCAAGATCCGATAAGGCTCGGGATGGAAATATCTTTGTTCCGGCGAACCCAAGGAACCTGCTTCGAGGGGCCCCGTTCTAACAGCCGTTTCTACAGCATGCACACAGACCAATCGCACCCATGCCTGGTCACTGGCAAGGGTCTCCAGGTGTCGCGTTTATCAAAAGACAACTTGGTACTTCACACATTGATAGGATTGCCATGAAAATGCCATCTCAACTGACACGAACTTACTAATTAAAAAGAAATCATAAAAACCATAACGTTGTGACTGAACATTGGCAGCTCATGCTATTTTCGGGACCTTTGCCATACTAAGGAATGGCAAGACCCCGGTTCAAACGAGGACGATCGCGGTGCCGCGTGCTTGATGGATGGCATGCAGCATGCAGCATGTGGCATGTGATATTGTCTTGGAGGAGCTTAACGGCCAGCCTGGGGCTTCCAACCTGTACTTGGCGTCTGGTGGGTTTCTGTACCGAGCCTCGAAGTGGATGCTTTCGGCAGTGTTGGCATCATGGCTTGGGGTTGTTCATGAAGGCTTGTAGCTTACCTGAGTTCGCTACATAAGTAAGTACAAGAGAGGGCCACAAAGCCAGATGAGATGACAGCTTCCCGCAGCAAGGGACCGATTTGTAACACCCATGCTTTGCCATGTGGGAAGCACGAGCTGTAAATACGACGGTGGGAAACGTGAGACGCAAAGGATCGGCCATTAACCTTTGGCGGACAAGAGTTTCAAACTCAATAGGCCATGTCGTGAAGGCTGGGGGTTTGTCTTCCCTGCATGTATGTCTCTCTTTGGTCTCTGTGCGTGCCGAGCGCATTTACTGCCACCGCCACAGGTGATTCACATTGATCCTGAATGGAGACGGGATGATGGAGTTTATAGGTGGGCGCTTTGCGTACATGGGGTTTCTTTTCTTTTTTTCTTCGACGGCAAGACGTGAACGGGTATAATGGGTCCTCATAATCAGGGATAAACAGATGTTGCAAGCCGCAGGTTGACCTGAGGCTTTGGGCCTAGAGCAGGAATTGGGCGGGGTTGGCTGCGCTTGGAGGCCCCTGACTCGCTGAGAGACAGAGAGTTATTGAAGGTCACAGGGATAGGCAAGGGAAGACCCTGAAGTGCGACCTTGAGATTAACCCCTGGTGGTTCTGGTGGAGAGTGTCATAGCCGTTGCGGGTGCTAGCATTGTCGATGGGGGTGAGTTCGCCGCCCGAGGAAAAGGAGCTGCTGTGGCCCAGAGCCGTGCAGGAGTGAGTGGTAGGCCAACAGGGGATGGGGCAAGCCCAAACCTCATAGTGGCCCATTCACCATGTCTCTTTCGGTACACCAGCGCCCGCGATATTGGACTAAGAGGCGTTGTAATTATTACACAGGGGATTAGGCCCAAATCTCGGCCGAGGGAATGTAACTCCCGACAGCGGGAGGATCAGTGAAAACTGCCCCCTTTCCTCGAGAGCCTGGGCGTGTGCTACGAGCGACCTGTATGGAGTACATGGGGTTACAAAAAGCAGAGAGAAAGAGACATGAAACGGATAGATGCGGTTATGGGACAATACAGATACAGGTAGGACTTCTCAGACACGCAGTGCCTGCCGAGCTGCCCACCCGACATGGCCTTTTTGCCGCCATGTCTTGACATCTCACCTCAAGGAGGCAACGCTGATCCAGCATCCGTACCTGTCAGAAAATGGCAGCCCAATTGACGACGATCTGTGCGACCTAGCGCTGGACAATGGGCACCTAGGCCGGGGGCGGTTAGGGGGGGACGATGGTTTAGAGGCTGTCGTGCGCCGAAGCCCCCTGTAAAGGTTGCCACCAGCACCACAGCTCACCGCTGTAACCAGGACGTAGCGTGTTGCCGCCACCACTAAGGGGCGGATCAAGCCGCTCGCCGCCCATGTTGAGACCCCTCGAATCCAGACCCAAAACTCGCGTGCAGGCGCTGCTACTTGGCAACTGGACGCTGTGCTGCTGGGTGCTGTGTGAGCCTGTAGGGACCAAGTAGGGCCTTGTGCCAGATGACGGAATTGTGTGTTTCGAATCGCCCACTGACCAGTATCACTCGCCCTTTATGTTTGGTCCTCCTCATCCTTAAACATCAACTTTCCCCCCGCCTTCTTTTCCTCTTCCAACTCTGCATTTGGGCTTTCGCCAACTCTGCGATCCAGCCCATTTGCCCCGAGGGCGCCTCGTTACCTTGTATCTCTGTCCCCAGCTTAGCGTCCCCGTCCCAAGTCTCCCCATTCGAATCGCCGCCCCGTTCCCGCTGCCCGCCCCTGGACGTCTCCTGAAACCCGCCGCCCATTCCTCTCTCCGCCCCCCTCCTCGCCCATCCCCCCCCGAATCTAATCGTCGGCCCCAAGATGGATTCTAATAACAATCGCCTATACCTCAATTTTGGAGGAAACAACAACGATAGGCACGCCGCTTCCGACCGCGCCGCTTACCCAACGACCCCCTCGACCTTCCCCCAACCCGTCTTCTCGGGCTCAGGACATCCCGCCGCCATGCAGCAACAACAGCAGCCCTACCAAGGCGGTTACGCACCCCAGGGATACTTTGTTCAGAACCAGTATGCTCCTCAGTACCAGGGCCAGCCTGGCAATGAGTACGCCGGCGCCCCTGGTGTTGCCTACCAGCAGCGATCCAACACTCCGGGCACCAACGATCCCAACACCGGTCTCGCTCACCAGTTCTCTCACCAGAACCTAGGAGGTGCCGCCAGAGCACAGCAGTATGCACGAGGACCTTCACCTGCTCAGCGCCCCCGCACTGCTGGTGCTTCAGGGCAGCCTTCTGGATACGCTGGCTACGGAAATGCTCCTCCCATGCCCAACCAGGGCTCCGGTCCCGTCACCGAGTTCCAGCCAGCACCTGAACGCAACCCCGACCGATATGGCTCCAATGCCAACAGCAACCAGAAGAAGTGCTCTCAGCTAGCGGCCGATTTCTTCAAGGACAGTGTCAAGCGTGCTAGGGAACGCAACCAAAGGTGTGATTGTGTGGATTCCTAGTGTATTTGGGGGGAGATTGACTGACCGCTGTTGCGCCCCCACCATATAGACAGAGTGAACTTGAGCAGAAGCTCAGTGACCCAAGCCAGAGCTCAGGTCGACGAGAACAGCTATGGTCTACCGCCGGAAGAAAAGAAGGCCAGTACCTGCGATTTTTGCGAACAAAGGACAAGCCCGAGAACTACAACACCGTCAAGATCATCGGAAAGGGTGCTTTCGGTGAGGTCAAGCTAGTACAGAAGAAGGGTGACGGCAAGGTTTACGCCATGAAGTCCTTGATCAAGACTGAAATGTTCAAGAAGGACCAGTTGGCGCACGTTCGATCAGAGCGTGATATCCTGGCCGAGTCGGACAGCCCGTGGGTTGTTAAGCTCTACACCACCTTCCAAGACGCATACTTCCTCTACATGCTTATGGAGTTCTTGCCAGGTGGTGATCTGATGACCATGTTGATCAAGTATGAAATCTTCTCCGAGGACATTACGCGATTCTACATTGCTGAAATTGTCCTGGCCATTGAGGCCGTTCACAAGCTTGGTTTCATCCATCGGTATGCGCCCTTCCTCCCAGCCATGTTTTTGAACCCAACTAAACCCCAAACAGTGATATCAAGCCCGACAACATTCTGCTAGACCGAGGCGGTCACGTCAAGCTGACCGATTTTGGTCTGTCCACAGGCTTCCACAGGCTCCATGACAACAACTACTACCAACAGCTACTACAGGGTCGATCCAACCGTCCCCGAGACCGCAACTCGGTCGCCATTGACCAGATCAACCTTACTGTCAGCAACCGATCCCAGATCAACGATTGGCGACGATCACGAAGATTGATGGCCTACTCCACTGTCGGTACCCCTGATTACATCGCCCCTGAAATCTTCACCGGCCATGGATACAGCTTCGACTGCGATTGGTGGTCATTGGGAACCATCATGTTTGAGTGTTTGGTCGGCTGGCCTCCTTTCTGTGCCGAGGATAGCCATGACACCTACCGCAAGATTGTCAACTGGCGACAAACCCTGTATTTCCCTGACGACATTACCCTTGGTGTTGATGCCGAGAACCTGATCCGAAGGTGAGTAGCTTCTGCAAGAGCATAGGGGAATTTGTTTGCTAATTCTTTTCGTAGCATGGTCTGCAATACCGAGAACCGTCTGGGTCGTGGTGGTGCTCACGAAATCAAGAGCCACGCCTTCTTCCGAGGTGTTGAATTCGACAGTCTGCGCCGCATCCGAGCTCCCTTCGAGCCTCGTCTCACTTCCAACATTGATACCACCTACTTCCCCACTGATGAAATCGACCAGACCGATAACGCTACTGTTCTCAAGGCTCAGGCCATGCAGCAAGGCCGTGGCCAGGTCGAGGAGTCTCCTGAGATGAGCTTGCCCTTCATCGGTTACACTTTCAAGCGTTTTGACAACAACTTCCGATAAATGTTGCTTTGCAGGGGCCCTCGATGGTTTGAAGAGATGACGACCTTGTTCTGTGAACATGATACCGGGTGTTAGAGGGCAGCTGCCGGAGTAAGGTGGACAGGGCAAACGTCACTGTTGAGCTGTTATCAGACGGCTGTGATGTGTGGTTTCGTTTGATGAGCGGGCGATGCAAGTCTGTCAGGATCTGCTCCTCATCCATCACATCATGGGCTAGGACTTCTCATTTGCAATATCTGTACGTAATCAAGCATGTGGGATGGTTGAGGTGAAAAGGGAGGCACTTTAGACTTTGGGGAGGGCGAAGCGTGTGCTGTCTCTTTGCCGTTTTATTGCCCTAGCATGTCAAAAGATGAGGTCTAGACTTGCTTGTGGTTATCACAGCTTAATTTAAAAAATAAATAGCGAGCATTCTCAAGATTTTGCGTGTGACTTTTATTCCCGAGACCCAATACCTAACGCCCAGCCAACACGTTTTGGCACGTGTATAGTGTCATGTTCTATTTACATTTTGCTCATTATTCCAGACCCTTTGGAAACAACTGAAAAAAAAGCCTCAGTCAGCAAAGATTCTTGTAGATGCCTTTAGCTTGGTCTCGTACTGTTTGCACGGTTGTTCTCACTCGGAGCTTGTACAACCACGATGCTTCCCAGTTGCTGGGAGCATTGGCACTGTAGTTCCCTTCCCACGGATGCTCTTTCATCCATCAAGTCCAGACTCTTGCTCTGAAGCATCAACTTCTTTCGGCTGTCCAGTCACTCAAGAGACTCCTTTGTAACATTGTTTTTATCCTTCGCCAGCTCCACCAGCTTTCACTTACCGCGCCGTCAGACCGGGCGCGGCATTGAACCTCTCTTCACGCTCCGTCATGAACATGACCTGGATCCAGTACTCCTTGGCATCGGGATCCCAGAAGGCAAACTGGCGGTCCTCGCGCTTGTCGAGCTCGCGGGCGGGGATCTTGAAGCCGACCGTCTCGTAGGGCTCGGCGGCGACGAGCAGGTACTGGAAGTTCTTGTCGGGCTCCTCGACGTGCTGGGTGAAGGCGTTCATGACCTGCCACTTAGGGTTCGTGTCGGGGGTGGCGTCCGGGTACTGCAGCTGGAACAGCAGGCCCTGCTGGCGGGTGACGGGGTCGCGGATCTTGGTGATCTTGTAGCCGGGGCGGCCGATCTTGACGACGTTGCGGCGCGCGGCGAAGCCTGCGCCAGTGACGCCGACGGGGAGGCCGGTGACGGGGTCGACGTTCTGCTTGCCCTCCTTCTGCTCGCGGGCAGCACGGCGGGCGAGGTTGGTCTGGTGCTTCTTGCCCTGGGTGTGGGCGAGGTAGGAGCCGTCGTTCTGGTGGACCGTAAGGCAGAGACGGCACTCGAATGAGCCGACGTGGTTCTTGAAGAAGTAAGGGTCCTTGTCGAGGTCGATGGTCTCGAGGGCGAGCTTGCGCAGGCGCTCGCGACGGTCTGCGTTGGTGGCCGACTGCGACGCGACGCCGCCGCTGCCAATCTTGGAGCCCGCGCGGTTCTGGCGATCCATTGTGCACGGCTGATGGAGGAGGAAGAAGAGGAATGTATTTGGCGGGATGCGCGAAGGGAGGGGCGTAGTGCAAGCGACTTGACGGCAGTGGGATGCACTGGATGGCAAGGCTGAAGAACTAAAGTTTGGAGGCGATGGACGAAAAGATCAGACGTAGACTTGGGAGCCAGCCTCATCAAGGCGAATTCACTGTGGGGCGTGCTGTGGCCAATCATATTACAAGGTTCGCCAGCTGGCTCTTAGGCACGAGATCAAGCTCAGCCATCTCACAGACTTGTCTTGAGACTTCTATGGCCGTTTAATAATGTAATATTCTTACTCCATAAAAAATGATTATACAAGGCGCGCGGAATACCAATTCAATGTATCCCCTTGGCTTAAAGACAGAAACCACCTCACGCATCCAACTTCACCAAGTCCGCATGTCGAGAAACAAATTCCTCCACGCAGCTGACAAACCTCTCCAACTCAGACTCTGGGGTATCCAAAACCAGGGCCATGAAACCTCGCATAACAATCCAAAAGCCTTGCTCCAGCATTTCGAACCAAAATAGCTGCCTGAGCTCAGCAATCTCCTCAACCTCGCCGCCACGCACAATATCCCGTGTCCCGTCCTTGGGGAAATGAATGCCCAGGATGGTTCCTAATCCTGTAAAGCAGATGCGTGTGCCTTTGGTCACCTCGTTGAGCTTTTCTCTAAATTCTTCGCCCTGCTTGGTGAACCTGGCAGCAACCTCTGGTGTATAGATTTTGGTTAACCCCGCGTAACCTGCATGTGTTACCAACGTGTTGTTGTTGAAGGTACCCGAGTGCGAGAGGGCACCAGGTCTTCGAGGATCGAAAGCCGACATGACATCTGCCCGGCCGCCGAAAGCGCCGAAGGCAAGGCCGCCACCAAGGTACTTGCCAAAGGTCTTGAGGTCGGGTTTGAGATCTCGCATTTCAGCGAGTCCGTTTGGGCCAAGTCGGGAGGTCATCACCTCGTCAAGGACCAGAAGGACCCCAGCCTGCTCTTGTTAGCAATTGGGAACTATGTATGGCTTCTTTATCCCCAGTTACTTGCCTTGTTAGCTGTTTCTTGAACACCTTTTAGGAAATCTGGCTGCCCTGCAATGGCCCCACCAGCACCTTGCATGCCTTCAATTATCACAGCAGCGACTCCCTCGCTCAATATGGCGCTGCGGGCGCTCTCAAGATCATTGTATTTTGCGACAATCCAATCTTCAGGATCCACGTTGTTGGCACCTGGTTTGTCCCCGGCAAACCCCAACACAGCTCCATGGTACGCCCCGCCGAAGACCACCACTTTACGTTTCTTGGTGAAGGCGCGCGCCGCCGCCAGCGCATGGATATTGGCTTCTGTCCCTGAATTCGCAAAACGGACGTGTTCAAGACTGAAGCGCTGGCACAGCTCGCGAGCGAAGACTTGTTCCTGGGCTGTAGTCGCTCCCATGTTGAGGCCGGCAGCGAGCGCACCGTTGATGGCCGAGAGAATCACGGGATTGGAGTGGCCATAAAGAGCAGCGGTGAACTCGGCCATTAAGTCTATGTAGCTAATGCGTAGTCAGTAGGATATATTTCAGGCAATGCACCAGATGAACGTACATATCGCCGTCTTCCGAGGTCAGTTTGTACCCAGACCCAGACTTCATTGCCATCGGAAAGGGACCATTATATAGCACAGTTCTCGTGTTGCCTCCCGGCATCGACTGGACAGCTTCATCATGAAGAGCTTTAGAACGCGGGTTACGTTTGGTGTAACGAGCTGTTGCAGAGTCGAGTGCGGCTCTGAGGCGGTTGGTCAGGTCTGACGACATCTTTGTGCTAGTTAAGAATAAAAATGCTGACTGGAGTATTATTGGAGCCTTGCTTTCAAGAAGGTTTTTTTGGAGCGACAGCCGGAATGCAACCCTTTTATACTATGCGGTCCTCAAACATGGCGCGGATGCTATTCGCTGGCGGTGCCACCTGGACTAATCGGTTGGCTCTTGTGATACGACTTTTACCCAAATCATGGGCTACAAGGCCATGCATTTGCGGAATGTTGGGAATGATTCGGGTTTCAATCCTATCGCGACGAGCACGAGTGGCCGTTCCTGCTATTATCGGGTCTCGGATCTCGGGTTCGACTTATTGAGCTTCATTACAGAAACCCCAATCGATAAAAAAAAAATCAATGAGCAATTGCCCGCTTGGGTTAACGCGTGATGACCGTATACCCCGTAATTTTGATGAGTGGAAATAGAGCGAGGAAGATTGTATGAATCTTTGGCCCAAGCGTAAGTGGACGGCCGCCGAATGACTTGATGGCCACAAAATCACAATTTGAAGAGAGAAAGTAAAAAGGGCTTATTTATTTTTATATCAAATAAGCGATACTGAAAAGTAGAAAGGGATATTTTTATTTACTCTCAAATAGTAAATGGAAGGAAACAGAGATGTCATAAAAGATCGAGATATTGAGCGCACGATTAGAAATGTCCCAGCTGCAGTCGATTCAGTCACAAATCTGTGCTATTTCCTCCCATATTTAAAGATAGGTAAGATGTTACACTTCATTTGCATTTCATCAACTGTTACTTACCTTTAACTCAGAACTGGCTGGTTAGGCTGTGTTATAACCACTATCCGGGCGACGCAGGTCGAATAGCCGTCAAATTCTCGTTTGCAAGGCTGGAGCTCACTCAGAAGACGATCGCAAGAGCGAACAAAAAGCATGGTATTCAATGGCAGAATGATAATTGAAGAGACCAACCGCAAAAAAAGAAGAAAGAAGGGAAAACAAATATATATTCATTAATAAATTTCTTTATTTTTATTTATCCTGTTATTTTTCCTGCCACTGCATCAAAGGGGGAATTCGTGAAGTTTGCCGTGTATTCTGTTGCCTGTTTGACGGCATTTGGTTCCACTACTAATAAGCCCTTGGTGATTCTCTCCGGCTAACAAGACCAGGATGTAGGCACATGATGCGTTAGCCTAATAAGTGTCGTTCGTCAGCTTGGCGACCCAATGATGACACACAAGGAGCCGCCCACCTCTTTAGGATCAGGCACTCCACATAGCATCTTCATCCGTCTGCTTATCCTCCATACCCTAGCTAACACCTCACTGCAAGGAGCTTCTCAACCCTGGATGCTCTAATTGAAAATGAGCGGGCCCTCGTTCCATGGGTCAGTCGGTGGGCACAATGTCCTTGCGGGCACGACTGTCTCGTCTGGAGGCGTCTTCAACGCACACTTCAACACCCCTATGCGCCCTCCTACGACTAGACCATGCCGTGTGATACCATTCCCCCGCAAAGAAGACATTATAGATCGTACAGATTTGTTCACTCAGCTCGAGGCCTTGCTGCCGACCAACGACGAGTATAATAGCGCCGCCCTCTGGGGTCTTGGCGGATCAGGCAAGACTCAAATCGCTCTTGAATATGTCTATCGTCGATGTCGCAACCCCGCTTTATCCGTTTTCTGGGCCCACGCCGATAATGAAACGACCTTTACACAAGATTATCAGAAGATTGCCAAAAAGCTCCGGTTAGATGGTAACCTCAAGGGTGAAGAACTATTGGAAGCCGTGCGTGAGGGCATTGAAGCCCAGCCACTGTGGCTCCTTGTTCTTGACAATGCTGACAACCTGGAGCTCTTTGGTGTGGGGGAAGCGTCAGAACAAGGACATAATCTAGCTGCTTACATCCCGGACGGATCTACAGGGACTGTTTTATGGACAAGTCGAGATAAGCAGATTGGCGGTACTCTCGTTGGCCCACGACGAGCGCTTCAGGTCGCTCACATGCAAGAGGAGGAAGCAAGGGCATTATTGCAGCTAGCTAGAGGCTTAGAAGCTACCAATCACGAGTCCGAAGATGCTATATCACTACTAACAGAATTGCAATTCCTCCCCTTGGCTATTTCCCAAGCGGGGGCATACATGCGACGGACCTCAATGTCCATAAATTCATATTTATCAAGGCTGTTGGAGGCAAAAAGGAGATGGCCACTATTACAACAGACACAATTTGACCGGCATCGAAGGCCCGGAATATCTAATAGCATCCTTGAAACTTGGAGCATCTCAATTGATCTTATACAGCAAGAAAGCGAGATGGCGTACCACATTCTGCACACTCTCGCATATCTTGATAACCAGGGCATTAATATGGACCTCATATTGGCTATAGTTGCATTTAGAAGCAAGGAATATGAGGAAGAGCCCACTCAGAAAGTTCATGAGCTTGAAATGGCCATGGCCCGCTTGACCGAATTTTCCTTTCTAGCTGTACATACACTGGACGGCTACGAGAAGGTCTTTGATATGCATAAACTAGTTCAAGAAGCGATACGATATAATCTCAACATGAAAAGAAGTCAAGAGAAGAATCCAAACAAAACCTTGTCGGAATCTTGGAATACAGAAACAGCATCTTTCTCGAGGCAGTCTGGCCCTCTAAGTGATACATGGAAGGACAACGAAGAGCTGCACTTCTCCAGCACTGCATTGCAGATTCTATTGGATCTCTTCCCAGATGGCAAGAACCGAAATGTCTGGGCAAAATGTGAAAAATACCTGACTCACGCGGTGCGGGTGGGTGATTGGGCAGAACTATGTGAGAGAGAAGAAGACACTTCTGACCTGCTATTCCGTGTCTCAGAGTACTTGCATCACTGTGGAAGATGGAGAGAGATTGAACAAGTGGATACCCGAGTTTATGGGCTTCTGCTTAAAGCTTTGGGGAAGAGGGACTTCAAGACAATCAAAGCCATGGACAATCTTGCCGAAGTTTACGGAAGGCAGGGTCAATTCGAAAAGTCTTACAATCTCCATTCCGAAGCATTGACACTGCGCCAGGAAATATTGGGAGAAAAGGATCCAGATACGATTTGGTCCATGGGGAACCTATCGACGGTTCTTCGTGGACAAGGAAAATATTCCGAAGCCGAGGAAATGGGGCTTGAGATATTAAAATTACAAGAGGAAATTCTTGGAGAAAAGCATCAAGATACAATACTCAGCATGAACAATCTGGGCACGACATATGTTGCACTGGGCCGATATAGCGAAGCCGAGGAGATGCATCTTAAAGCATTAGAATTACACAAGGAATTGCTTGGAGAGAGGCATCGAGATACACTAACAAGCATGAGTAATTTGGCTTTATTATATAATTCATTAGGCCGATATGATGAAGCTGAGGAGATGAATCTTGAGGTAATAGAGCTACGCAGGGAAATCCTTGGAGAGCAACATCCAAACACAATAAGCAGCATGACCAGCCTTGCATCGATATATTTTCAACAGGGCCTATATGAAAAAGCCGAGGAAGCATACTTCAAAGCGTTAGAGCTACGCAGGGAAATCCTTGGAGAACAACATCCAGACACAATAGCTAGCATGAACAGCCTTGCATCGATATATTCTCAACAGGGCCTATATGAAAAAGCCGAGGAAGCATACTTCAAAGCGTTAGAGCTACGCAAGGAAGTCCTTGGAGAACAACATCCAGACACAATAGCTAGCATGAACAGCCTTGCAGATACATATTCTCATCAGGGCCTATATGAAAAAGCCGCGGAAGCATACTTCAAAGCGTTAGATCTACAAAAGGACACCCTTGGAGAGCAACACCCGGATACTATAGGGACTATGGGTTGGCTTGCAAACACATATTACCAGCAAGAGGACTATCAAAAAGCTGACCAACTCGATCTGGAAATATTAGAGTTACAAAAAAAGGTATGTGGAGAGAAAAGTCCAGACACGATTATCAGTATGAGAAACGTTGCAAGAGTACACCACAATCAAGGAAGATACAGTGTAGCCGAGGATATTTACCTCAAGGCATTAAAGTTGCAAAAAGAGATTGTTGGCGAAAAAGATTTGGGTACGCTTACAACCATGAGGTACCTATCAAGAACATATTATCGACAAGGTCAATATGATAAAGCTGAGGAGATTGGTGCTGGAGCTTTGGAGTTATACCAGGAAGTGGTTGGAGACAAGCACGCGGAGACTTTTAAGGCAATGCATTCTTTGGCCGACAGCTGGTATATGCTTGGTCGCAGTGACGATGCTATTGCGTTGATGAAAAAATGCTGGCAAGGCCGTTACGCTCTTCTTGGAGCTGAGCATTTTGATACGCTGGAATCTGAAGATTGGCTGAGAGAGTGGAAGACAAAACAGGAACCCAAAGAGGTCAAACTTCCGATACGCTAACAATTTGCCATGACTTATTGTGACATTATTGGGGGGCCTTTGGCTTGTTGATTGATTATTTTGTATGCCACAGCACTCAGCAGACGCTCGTTTGAACTAGAGAAAAGAGGAGATGCATAATTAAATGGATGGCTCGCGTGCTAAAGACTGTGTGAACAACAGTATTCTTACTGGAAAATACAATCTAGCTTACCCTTGGCATATTTCTTATGTCATATATTCTTTCAGCAGGCGAACGGAGTTCGGAGCATTTGAGACCAGGCCCAATCAAAGAATCAAACAGAGACAGCCATGGGTTTTGGCGTTGGGGCTGTAACGTGCAGATCATCAGCAGCATGGAGTAGCCGATAGGAGGCTTTGTGAAACATGTAAGAAATGAAAAAAGGACACGAACTTTTGCATCATTTGATTACATTTTCCAATACATTTTCTTCCGAAGAATGAGGTGGCGAGCGCCCTGTGATACCACATTTAGGATCAGGGTAAGCTTTGGCTTGAACTAGCTGTAGGACTATTGTCCACGGGTCGAGACAAGTGCGCTAACAGCTGGGCGCAGATATGCCGATGAGGTTTTTAATCGCGTACGGGGGGGCTTCATTTGTCTTATTCATTTTAAGCACCTCTTGCAGTAAACGATGCCCTAAAAATTGGCACGAGTCTCGACTGCTGGGCAGTTTTGTCACCAGCCCACACCATCCCGCATGTTCGTTCGTCCGCTGCGGGGCAGCCACACGGAATGCCAGAGTCCGTCGCTGCAGCCATGGGCTTGCGCCCCACCGGGGGACGACATGTTGCCCAATCCCGGGCACAGCTTTGTTGGGCATGTCGTTGGACGTTGGTGTTGGTTGATGGCTTCGCTAAGATGAGCAATATGCAGCTGTGCTTACATGTCGTATCGTGACTCGTCAGCTTGAAACATGGGTGGTGGGAGGTGTTGGTGATAATGCATGCCGACGGCATCGGCTCATACCGCAGCGCACACAGCGCCTATCAGCTGATGCTGCTTATGCCGGACCTGCAGCGCGGGTTTCAGCCGTTGGGAGGCCGGGAGATTCGAGGTGAGAATATGTCGTATTGCCTTGGTGTTTATTTATAGTGGGAATCAAGCCATCTGGACTCTGGACCGGCATGTCCCCCTGTTAGATTTCCTTGAGCGTCGTATCTTTTCTTTTCACACTTGTTTTATGTGTTAGCATCTCTTTGTCTGTTGCGCCCCCCGGTGTCAATGAATCATGTTCAATTTCTTCAAGAAGTCTCGAGTCGTGCTCGACGATACTTGTGCGCCGGAGGTTACCAGATCTGGACAGCTCCACAAAGGTGCCTCATATCTGGGAGACGATAACACTTGGAAAGTTGACCTGGAAGCTGGGTTAGACCACAAGTCGAAAATTATCCCACCTGTTCAAAATTCCCCAAATGGTAGCCATGCTCCCCGGAAATTCCCCCGCATCTCCCTCCCGGTTGAAATGATGAGAGAATCCTATGATGTCGTTGTCATTGGGACTGGGTACGGTGGCGGGGTAGCTGCCAGCCGCATGGCAAGAGGCAAGCAGAGAGTCTGCGTCTTGGAACGTGGAAAAGAACGGTGGCCGGGTGAATTTCCGGAGACAATCGCTGATTGCGCCAAGGAAATCAGAGTAAGCGGCGAATTCGCGCCAGGTGATCGCCGATCTATTCATGGAAATCTTGTCGAAGGAGGCAACCCCACTGGCTTGTACCAATTCATTGTCGGAGAAGGTCAAAATGTGTATATGAGCTATGGATTGGGCGGTACAAGCTTAGTTAATGCCAATGTTTTCCTTGAGGCCACTCCCTCAGTTTTGGGTATGGAGATATGGCCGAAGGAGCTGAGGGGGGTTGAACACTGGACAAAATGTAATAACCAATCCATGTTTTCATGCTGTGAGAATGAGTCTTTACTAACCTACGGCAGACTATGACCGAGCAAGTGAGGTTCTCCAGCCAACCGAGTACCCGGACAATTTCCCTGAGCTTGCCAAGGCTAAGCTGCTCAAGAAACAGGCCGAGATTATGGGCCATGCCGATAAATTTTACTCGGTCAAGCAGACAACTCGGTTTGAAGACGGGCCAAATAGCACCGGAGTCTTCATGCAAAAGAGCACTCTCACAGGTATGGATGCAACTGGCATCAACGATGGGAGCAAGTCGACCACTCTGGTCAACTATATGAGTGATGCCTGGAACTGGGGCGCCGAGATTTTTTGCGAGTGTGAAGTTCGCTACGTAACCAAAGCACCCGAGGGTGAGGGTTACATTGTTTGGTTTGCCTGGCATTCTGGAAAACGAGACCACTTTTCAAGCTTTCACGATGATCTAATGTGGATCCATGCTAAAAAGTGCGTGTTCTTTGGGGCTGGATCTATTGGAACAACAGAAATATTGCTGCGAAGCCGACAACTGGGCCTAGACATGAGCGACCAGCTGGGCAAGGAGATGAGTGGCAATGGAGACATGCTGGGTTTCGGGTGAATATGCCTCCATTTTATCAACTCTCTGAATTTTGAAAAGCTGACTTGGTCCAGGTATAATACTGATTATGAAGCCAACTGCGTGGCACGCCCCAATCCAACGTCAGAGCATCCAGTTGGACCGTGCATCACCTCGGTTCTGGATATGCGGAACACGGATAACCCTCTCGACGGTTTCGTCGTGCAGGATTGTGCCGTGCCTGTTGCATTTACTACATTTAGCCTCACAATCATGAAATTCCTGCCAGGTATTTTGATATCTCTGTATGCAATGGTTTTCACAACTATAATAGGAATCGGGAACTCGGTTCTTGGGCGTTTCCTTACCAAGGGGAGCATTAACAGAACCCCTGTTTATCTGGTCATGTCTCATGATAGTAAGTAATCCAACACCCAATTGCGTTGAATCACATTGGGCTAATAGTCGCAACAGGTAGCCAAGGAAATCTGACCCTGAAGAAGGATAGACCCGTCCTCAGGTATTCAGGTGTTGGCAGATCAGCCACTGTATCTCGCATCCACTCTTTCCTCGACAAGATGACAACGGGGGTTGGCGGAACATTCATCACAAATCCTATATGGTCCTTTCTCGGAAAGCAAGAAATTACTGCTCACCCAATGTTCGTGAAACCTCGAGTCTCTCATGCTGGAACTATGATTCTAACTGTGCTCTAGTGGCGGAGCTCGTGTAAGCTCTGATGGCACCGGAGGCCGGGGCGTAACAAATCATAGGGGCGAGATTTTTATTGGCAATGGTACAGATACATACCCAGGCCTGGTTGTCTGCGACGGGGCCGCCATTCCAGCTGCTGTGGGCATAAACCCGTTCGCTACCATTACCGCTTTTGCAGAAAGAGCGGTTGAATTGACTGCTGAAAAACATGGGATAGAGATTGATTTTGAAACCAAGAATGGTGAGCAGTTCGATTTCTTACGTCTGAATAAGATGCTTACTGTACCTGGCCAGGCACACTTGATTTATTCTGTAGTCCAGCACACCAGGTGCCACGTGATGAGGCCATGAATGAACTCGCTACCACTATAGTTGGAGCCAAGAGAAACGAAACTTCTGGGTTGAGTTTCTCTGAAATAATGTCCGGCCACGTGCATGCAAGTCACGAAGTAGTAGATTTCGAATCTGCTTCCAGATTAGCACGTGGTCGCTGTGAATCGGCCCGCCTTTTTCTGACCATCAAGTCGTGGGACGCTGACCAATGTGAGTGTTTGAAGTCAAGATGAGGTACTTTATACTAATTTTCCCCGTGAAGTAATCAATAGCCCCGCTCGCAAAGCAAATCTGACGGGCACCTTCAACTGCGAAGCTCTCGGTGGAACTTTCATGATCCATCGAGGTACTTTTCAGCTCTTCAGCCAAGATAGTCGGCAGCCTGACACGACCAACATGGTCTATGACTTTGATATGGTCTCTGAAAATGGAACTAAGCTGCATTTCAATGGGTACAAGGCTATCAATACAGCATCGTTCCTGAACCCCTTGAAGCTTTGGGCCCAAACCACTACGCTATATGTCACGATTACAGATAGCACCGGTCAAGCCGTTGGGCGTGGCGTGCTAAATATCCGATTGGGAGACTTTTGTCGCCAACTACGGACGTTTGATGTCACAGGACCAACCATGTGGTCAAGGCTGATGTCAGCTACTAGCTTTCTCACTCACTTCACGAGGCAGCTTTCGGTTCCATTCTTTTCTACTCTCGGAAGTCTCCAATTTCCAAAAGAGTACATTGATGTAGACTTCAAAATCACACCTCCTAGCGAAACGATCCCGGTTGTTGCCTCTGATGGCATGGTAACAACTATGCTCATGTGGGATCCAGCCGAAAAGGAGAACAAGTCCCTCACTCCCGCCCCAACCATTTTATTTGTCTCTGCTGCTGCACTTGACCATAACATGTATGCTCTTCCCACCATTGAGAAGAATGCTATAGACTACTTTTGCGAGGCTGGCTATCGCTCATACTGTCTCACTCATCGCCTCGGCCGGACTCCAACTGCTCGTGAGGGATACACACCATATGATGTGCGGCTGGATATCCAGGCTGCCCTGGCCTATATACGAAAAGTTGAAGGTGCTCGAGGCGGCAATGAAAAGCCGTATGTGATTGCCCATTGCGTGGGTTCCATGGCTCTCGCTTGTGGATTACTGGATGGTACGATTGCTGCGGATTCGATGAGTGGCATCACGGCATCTATGGTTTTCATGAATCCCAAACTTGGAAAAGTCAATGATATCATGGCCAGAGTCCCGATCAGTGTTTATCGTGGACTGGTCGGCGATTACTGGGACTGCTTCAGCAGTCGCAACGACACTTATTTTCAGCAATTTCTCAACCAGATTGTGCGATTTTATCCGGTTGGGAGTGCCCGAGAGACCTGCAGATCAGTCGTCTGCCACAGGACTCAGTTTGCCTTTGGCCGGTATGTTATTACCAGCGAATCCCCGTTGAATAGGACAGTGTTCTCTAATTTGTTACTTAGGCTGTGGTCTCATGAGAACCTCAACGAAGCTACTCACCGATATGCAGACCGATTTCTAGGTGGCACTTCTATGAATTCAACAGGATGGCTTTTAAATAGCGGCAGATCTGAGCATGTAACAGGGAACGCCACGCCATCATACAATAATTTAGTTACACCTGAAAACATTGACCGCCTTAAGGGGGTCCCGATTCTATTTCTTTCAGGGTCAGAAAACATGATATACACACCAGAAAATACGGACACATCATACACTACATTATGCAACGCCCACGGTAGGCATTGGTATGAGAGGGAGGTCATTATAGGCAGGGGGCATGCCGATGCCTGGATGGGAGCGACGGCGTATTTGGATGTTTATCCACGCGTAAGGCGACATGTGGACAAAGTTATGAGAGGATAGCAAAATGCATTAGCGGGAAAAACTGTATTAGTAGTATACCCATCACGTTTTAAGTTACATTGCCAAGGTTAGTATTTTGGAGTCTGCAAGTTACATCTGCTTTTTACGATGTGCCAAAGGATAATCTCCAACCGGGACACCATTCTACAAACTCCACTGATGATTCAGCGTATAGGCCACCTTCCCTGGGAGGAGTACAATCTTTACACCCCCTCCCTACTTTTTCATGCCATTCCCTAACTGCCCGGAAATAAATAAATATTATATAAATAAATATTATATAAATAAAATTATCCAAAAATTATTGATTTATATTTATTTATTTTGAACCTAATAAGACGGTATTTAGAGCAGCTGAGCTCCACGTATCCAAGGTTGGGAGGTCATAGAGGGACAACCTTTCAAGGATCGTATTGCAGCTCTAACTCGGCGGCATCTACCTAGAGCTAGCACCATGTTTTCATGAATCATCAAAAAGACAAAAAGAGACTCTTGAGCGGAGTTAAACCGCTTGTATTGGACGAACAGGGAATCGAACCCTGGACCACTCCCATATGGGATCTGTCGGACAGAACATGCTAAGGGAGTATTATACCACTAAACCATTCGCCCGTGTTGATTGGCTGGCCGGAGAGCAAAGCCATTCATGGGCGGCGCATCGTGGGATGGCCATGTGTGGTCCAAGATGCGTACCCTAAACGATGGATTCTGGGTTCCGTCGCGGTTCTTAATATCGTCCTCGGCATAGTAATCAGCAGGTTGAATGAAACAAGCCTCCAACAGCTGCAACTCCAGCAAGTGAGTTGTAAATATCGACTGCTTCGCGGGTTTGCGCCACATGAACGGTCACCCCTTTGCCCTCGAGAAAGCTAATGGTTGCGGGGTCGACCTGAAGCTTCATTTCCATGCCACGCGAGAGTACAACGGTGGTAGCGCCTTTTTGCAGGAGTTCCTCGACGTCAGCAACCTGTATTCCTGGGTTGTGTCTGGTCCCTGTCTCGCTCCAGTCCCAAGCTCTGCCGCCGCTAGGGTAAAGCTTGAAATCCTTGCCGGATTCTAAGCCTGCAACTTCGATGTTGCCCCAGGCCAAGGAAACGATTTTGGGGGATTCATTGGCTGCCATTTCGAGGAGTTTGGAGCAAGTTGATTGTGGAATTCAGTGTTCGCATGGTCGAAGGTCGGGAGGTTGTTGGAATGAGTCACGTGTAGGCAGATGAGGACGAATCGTGGCGCTATCCTGATGGCGGGGCACCACGATTATGTAAAGCAAGATGTCTTCCACATGTCATGCCAACACGAATTGTGCTCATGAGCTTTTTGTATTTGAGTGGCATACCAAATAGATGTAGTCAATATCAGAATATTATGTGCTAAGGCAGGGGCCAAAATGATTCTATTAATTGCATCCCAGTCCCGTATTATTCGATTTTGATGCAGACCTTGCCTTGATGCTTGCCTGCCCATTGATATTCAAATGCCTCCTTGATTTCTTCAAGCGAAAAGACTTTTGGATCTGTTACTGGCCGCAGCTTTTCTAGATTTGCCTCAATTGCCCGACACATCTCCTCCATCTGGAGTCTGTTCCCAACCCACACTCCACGAGCTGTGAATAAGCCCATCCAGCAGTTTAGCAAACCTGGTTCAGGACCACCCTGCCCTCCAACTGATCCAACAATGGTGATGGTGCCGTCAAGTTTGAGACAAGCCACGCTCTGGTCCATTGAAGTTGGGCCTGTGACCTCAACCACGTGATCGACTCCAATGCCTCCTGTCAACTCCTTGGCGATAGCACCCCAACCAGGGGTCTCGCGGTAGTTGATAATGTGATCAGCCCCAAGCTTTCTCAAAAGTTCAGCCTTTGCATCAGAGCTTGTGGTGGCAATGACCCTGGCCCCGACCGCCTTTGCAAACTGCACCGCAAAAATGCTCACTCCGCCAGTACCTTGCGTAAGAACCCACTGGCCAGCTGTGACCTGCTTGCCAGGCAGACCAAATAAAGCATTCCAAGCAGTTAATCCAGCGCAGCTTAGAGTTGCAGCTTCTATGAAGCTTAAACCCTTCGGCATCGCTACCAATCCCTGCTCATCAAAAACTCCAATGGAACGGAACGTACCATGGAGGGACGCACCGAGGCCTGTCATCAATGTGCGAGGATTCATTGAACCCGCGATATGCTGCTGATTAATTATTGTCACAACCTCATCGCCGGGTTGGAATCGTGTGACATTCTTGCCGATGGCTAGGACTATTCCAGCTCCGTCAGAACCGGGGACGATATTCTGCTTGAGAGGCCAAGGGTATTCTCCTTGTGAAATGACAAGATCTCGATACTGAATAATTTAGTAAGTTTCGAGCAATAATGAACTGCTTGGAAATCATACATTGAGTGAAGCTCCATGGACTGGTTTCTTATTAGCCTTGGTTACTATTTGAAAAATGTCCAAACTTACTTCGAACTATTACTTGGTTATCGCCGACCTCTGGTATATCTTGCTCACTATACACTAAAGAATCGAATCCCTTTGTATCAACGAGATTCCATTGCTTTGTGGTCTTGGGGATAGCTGGAGACATAATGAGGGAGGAGAGAATAAAAAGATGTTGGGAAAGTAGAGGTGAATGTTACAGCTGACTTCTAGCTGTTTATGTGGACCATTTATATTCATTGATTTATAATTAATTTGAATCCTTCGGGTTTCCACGCCATCGCATTGATGTGATCCTCATTGATAAGCAGAAGTCGAACGATCCCCACTGACCTCAGGATGATAACGTTATGCGAGCGATGAACACAACATCACCATGGTAAAAGAGCCGCGAAACACGCTGCATTTAAATGATAATTAATTAAACAAATATTTTGAGAAAATGGAATCGCCCGGATATGAGATATTGGCCATGTTTATTAGATACAGGGTAAGTTTGCTTCTGCACACTGACAGTGCGAAGACAACGCTAGCTCAACACAAGAGAAGCGCAGGTTCGTTTTCAGAGACCTAAGGAACACGATATCCATGAGATATCAAAAAGAACAACCCGTTTCTTTGATCTTGGCAGCTTTCACTCCATAATCAACCCAAAAAGATTGCCAAAAAGAAATGATCATGCGGTTTGTGTGGATCGAACACACGACCTTCAGATAACGAATTCCCGAAGTTTGACTTCAGTCTGACGCTCTCCCAACTGAGCTAAACCCGCTGATTGGTTGAGATCTCAAGCATTTCTTTGTCATTTTGTCCCTCGATTTTGAGATTGTCCAGAATGATCGCCAGTTACTCAGCAGCACTCAATGAGCGCAATGAGCTAGAATATTGACTCGAATAGATATATTTAAGAATTTAGCCACAATGGCTGAAGTGGCTTTCATTTGTCCAATATACAACAATGTTCAGTGTGCACGGGAAATATCCGCTAGGCCTTCGACGGTGACATCACCCCAGACTTCATTCTGGATTCGTTGGCTCAGTCGTACCTCGGTCTCGTTAAACTTATCGCCAAACACAGCAGATATTTCTTCGAGGGACTTGTTTGAAGTTTCCGGTACGAGGAAGTACGAAAATAAAGCGGCTGCAAGACAGAACGCTCCGAAGAACAAATAAGTTCCCCACCCAAGCTTGATCATCATTTCGGGAACGATGACGCCGATAATGAAATTTGCGAACCAGTTCATTGCTGTTCCAGCACCGACTCCCTTGGCCCGCTTTGCTACAGTAAAGACTTCTGCGGGCAGTGTCCATGCAAGGGGCCCGTAGGAAACACCAAAGAAGAAGACATACAAGTCTGAAGAACAAAAAGGATTAGCAGCTGTATATCAATAACCAATTGTAACGGTTTCACTTACAAACCATAGTAACTCCGACCCATCCTGCGGCTTTGTGATTTTCCCAGTCTGTACTGTAGGCTTTCATCAGCCCAGCCATGATGAGGTGCGGAACAGCCATAGCAAGAGCACCGTAAATTGCCAGCTTCCGACGCCCTATCTTGTCGAGGAACAAAAAGGTCGGAACGTTGCCAGCTAACTGACAAATGTTGACGATTCCGGAGAGAATTAGCTTCGTGTTTCCGGTCTGACCCAGGGCTGCGAAGAAAGTCGGTGCATAGTACACAAATGCATTGATGCCGGAAAACTGTTGGAAAAATGAAATGCCAATAGAGACTGCAGTGCGCTTGATGTACTTGGGGCGAGACAAGTCAACCCACTGCATAAGTTCCACCACAAGGCCGTTCTGCGATGGGTGCTCATGGGCGATGACTGTCTTTTGGAACCGTGCCTCAAAAATGATTCCCTTCCATTCCGCAACAACGCGCTCATCAGTCTCGGGCAAACGTCGAAGTGTAGACAAACACTGCAAAGCCTCCTGCTCGCGACCTCGGAGAGCCAGCCATCTTGGAGAGTAGGGGAATAGATGGATTCCGATACCCACAACAAGTGCTGGCGCCATTTGTAGAACGAACGGAAGACGGAACGCCCATTCACCCTCCATTTCCTTGGTTCCGTAGGTAATCCAGTAGGAAATAATTGCTCCAATAACGATACTAACAGCTTCAAGGACCAAAAGTGAACCGCGCAAGTTTGCTGGAGCGATTTCTGAAATGTAGAGCGGAGCACCCATGGCTAGCGTTCCCACTCCAACACCTCCAATAGTTCGGCCCACGACAAGAGTTACATAGTTGTGTGCCGCAGTCTGGATAATAGCACCGACACAAAAGAAGAAAGTCGCAACCGTGAGGGCCCATTTTCGAGAAATCCGGTCGGCCAAGTAGGGAAGAAATAAACAACCAAGAAATGCGCCAAGCTCCAACATGGCCGTCATGAAACCGCTATTGAAGCCATAATGTGGGTTGTCTGGTTGAACCTGAGGGAAGGCGTTGTAAAACTGTTCCATGTTCAGAATCAGGGAAATGACGCCTTGATCTACATAGCAGGAAGGTCAATTGATTATATTCAAAACATCAAGTTAAATTCAGTTCTTCAGGGACGAACCGTAACCAAATGAAAAGCCACCACAAGAGGCCAAGGCACAAGCACCTAGGACAAATGGGGATCGAAAGATGCCGGAAAACCCATTTTCATCGTAGGCTTCTACTTCCCCATGTTTCACGTCCTCAATAACCTCATGATGTATTGGGTCTGGATCTTTATGGACAATGTCAGCCATCGTGGGCAAAGAAGAAAACGAAACGTCTGACGGCGATAGCTTGTAGTAGGCTGCCAGAAATGATTCAAGTAAACTTAAAAGGCAGATCAAAACGACGGAAGGGCATATTTATAAGTGGAATCTCGTGAATCATCGTGTCTTGATACGCTTGCACAAGGCATGGGTGAGTGACCGTGGAGAGTTGCCCTGCAGGACCCAGAGGGCAAGTTTGCGGTTTACCGCCGGCTATGGACGGCCGTCGTGTCTCAGCACGCAACGAATAAGCTGTATCCATAGCGGAATGAGCGATAATTTAACCCTAGGATTAGTCTTGATACGAAAAACAAGGGGGGATTCAAGATATGGGGTATTCGCGGAGTCTGGGGTATGGGGTATGGGGTAATGGGCCGGGGTTTGGAGTAATGGTCAGCCAATGTTGCTGCCCTCTGAAGCTTGGATGGACGATTCCTCGAGGAATTGGTGTGATGCGTGAGATGGATATGCCAAATGCGGGCATGTTTCCCCGGGTCTAGTGCTGGTGGTGCCATGTCCGTGTATTGATTCGTCACTGATGCGCGTTTTACCCACCCGCAGCGGGGACTGCGACCCTGGTTGGGGACACAGTGGGGTTTCCTTTCTCGACTACTTCTGGCAATTTAGACAATGATAACGGCTTTAAAAGCTCGGAATTCTTGCTACTTAATAGACCATGCTGGCATTCTTTTCCCTATGTCCCACTTTTGCTCATTCTGAGGAGAAGGGGCAGGCGTCAGCATCGATGGTCTGTTCTCGGCTGCTTACACCGTCCGCTCAGAAGATGAAGCAACTCGACCTTTTTTAGCACTGGAACGAAAAGAAAAGTGGCCAAAGAACTTCACCAAAGTAGTTTTAACCTGAAAAAACAGAGCGTCGGAGTAGTTTTGACTTGAGCTAGAACTCGATCGTGATTATCGAGAGTGAAATATGGCTTTCAACAAACTGTCATTGAGGCTACCTATCCTACGCTGATGTGGTGTTTCAGAGCAGAATACCTACTTTGAGCCACTAGTCTCACCCGATCGAAGTCATGTTCGGAAATTGGAATATCTAAATGCTGACTCGTTCATTTTATTTATATAGTATTCATTTATTTACTGGGAAGCGGGGGAATGGTTGGAAAAGGTAGAGGGGGCACAATCTTTCAAGGGTTGTATTGTACATATTATCTAACAGGGCTCTTGGAAGTGTGGTGAACTTAGAGGAATCAAGCAAATTAAACCCAATCGCCGTCATAATCGTTTCAGGACGGGCTAAACACCACCTGACTCTTGTGGTGCTTATGAAACTACGGGCCAAGAGGGCAGCAAAGACAAAGGATTAGGACTGGGTCAGACCATCCGCAGCGCTATCATGAAAGCCATACGCAAAGAGCGTGAATTGGAAAAGAAAATCGACGATGGCGGCCGCGGCGAACTCGTAAATACAATTTCTGATTATTCGCTTCGATCGAGTATCAGCGAAGGGATCCACGAGTGTCAACCAATGAAAGAACAGGGGGAGAGCGTCGTGTAATATAGCCCATATCAAGAGGATGAAAGTGGTGAGCGGCCAAGCGTAGAAAGTATGCATGGTGAAGCAAGGATGCCGGCGGTACGAATCTCCCAGATCGGATAAGGGACAGAGAGAAATAAAACGGGGGGACATCTCGAGGTGGAAAGATTTTGGCATGAACATCGCGTGTTGCTGAGGAGGCATGTTGAGTCGTGCAGATGACGAAGTCGCTGAGCGATAAGAAACGGTTTGTGGCTCTGGCTTCGAAATGAAGGCGGACAGCGAGTCTCTTCAAGCCTGCTCAAACGTGTCGCAGGTTGAGTATTTGGAAGCTTCTGCGTATTTTCTGACGGTCCTCTAAGGTTGCGAATACGGATGCGCCGTTTGAGTTCGTAGATGATGATTCTTTGCGTGGACAAATCGTCGAAACGACAGGACTCAGCGGGTGATGGGGAAGGGCAATATCGGCTGTTAGGCAAGGAGTGTTTTGGTGATGGCTTGGATTGCGCATTACCCGCGGAGTAAGTGAGCCATTATTATACTCGAGTCTTGATAGAGTTTGAAGGAAAGGCGTGGATATGGGAATAGCCCTCCAACACGCATGCTACGATGGGTAAAACTTTGTGTTAGAATTTTGAGAATATCTCCGATGTGCGCCATACACACTTGAGAAATATGAATCGCTAGGTACAGAGTAGTGCCGATTATTTGGGGGAAAGGATCTAATTGTACTTCAAAGCTGGTTTTTGATCCGCCAACCTGGTCGAGCTCAGTTGGGGGTTTCCACGTCCCGCGACAAAGGTTTCCCCTCAAAGTTCATAAAGGTGCCTGAAGGTTGTACCATGCGAAAACAGGTCGCAGGATAGAGTTGAAGCATCCGGAAGATAGTTGTCTCGGCCCATATACAAGGCAACTCGCAACCTCGGTAATGACGCTCAACCAAGGCATCAACAGAGACTCCATATTATATTGAGAAGGCAGGAAGAAATTAGAGGTTGGCTGAATAGTTGGGATCTGTGGTCATTAACTTTCCTGTTGCCTGTGTATGATTCTTTCCCCAGAGATCATCCCTGACGAGCCTGAAAGGATTGAAGGTGCAATGTACATTTTTGTGTTGCTTGTAACAATATGAATGCCGTCTTTTGTATCTTCAGACCAACTGGATGGACGAGGAACGCTTGGATTTATCCTTCACCGGTTGACTAGAAGGCTCAGCCTACCCATGGCTTACTATTTATCATGTTTCTACGTGTTTGGTTGGCTATGACTTGGGAAAATGCAGCTATAGTTCAGTTTCTGATCGATCCTCGCCCTCATATTTTTGCCTGGAAGTTCAGTTCTATATTTTTCATTATATGGAAATCCAATGCCACATCCCCCAGATGATCTCAACAGTCCGGCCTCCATCTCAAGGCTGATGGGGCATGGTACTAGAAGACCCTTGAACGCTTTTAAAGAATGGTCACCAAAGCGACTTATTAGGCGATGATATGTAAGGACAGACTCACTTGTCAAACACATGGAAAAAGTCATAAAAGATTCAGTAGCACATGCACATAAATTACAGTGCAATTCTTTTTAACTCCACTGGTTCCTTAGGATAATAAATAATGTGTGCAAATAGTAAAAAGGTTGTGTGTAATTAGGAAGACTACGCAAAAAAAACATACAACAGCAGGGATTCGCTGGTCGTCACCGACCCAACTACTAGTCCGCCCCTCATCGGCTTATCTATGGGAGAGCGGACGGGATCCCGAGTTTTCCGATGGGTATGGTCGTATGTACAAGGAACTCTGTCAATTTAATTTATGTATTCGAAATTTTGTGGCGGTTGTGGGCCACAAGAATCTTTCACCACCAAATATAGTGGGGCTAAAGGCGGTGTAGGCAAACAGCCGGCAGAATCGACATCCCACCTAATTTTTTTTATCAACCAAAAAAATCCGTTTCGGTCAACTTTGGGAGGTCCCGTTAGCCAGTATTGTCATTTTAAAACTGCACCACAATGGCCGGCTCAATCAACAAACCCAAGAGTAAGTCCCAATAATCAATGACTTGCCTCTCAATTCCATGCCTCGATTTATTAACCTCGCTTTGTAGAGCCCAAGTCCAAGCGCGGGACCACTCGCCTTCGTAACAAGATCGAGAAGGCTTCGGCTGCCAAGCAAAGAAAGCAGCGCAAGCTCGCAAAGAAGAACCCAGAATGGCGCTCCAAGCTGAAGAAGGATCCTGGCATCCCCAATCTGTACCCTTACAAGGAGAAGCTGCTCCAGGAGATTGAGGAGAAGCGCATGAAGAAGGCGGAAGAGGCGCAAAAGCGAAAAGAGGAGGCGAAAGCGGCCAAGGCAGCCAAGACGGGTGCTGACAAGGATGCTGAAGTCATGGAGGATGCCGAGGTCGAGGAGGGCGACATTGATGACATGGACGACGAAGATATGGACGAGGATGTCGACGAGTCGAACCCTATGGCTGCTCTCATTGCCAGCGCTCGAGCAGCTGCAGCCAAGTACGATCGCCAATTGGCTGCTGACGATGACGACGAGATGGATGAGGACGACAGCGAAGGCTCTGACAACGAGCGTGGCGGCGAAATGTCTGTCGGCCAGGCTACCTCGCGAAAAACCTACGATAAGGTCTTCAAGCAGGTTGTTGAGCAGGCTGACGTCGTTCTCTATGTTCTCGACGCCCGCGACCCTGAGGCCACTCGTTCCCGCGAAGTTGAGCGCAGCGTCATGGCTGCTGCCTCTGGTGGCAAGCGATTGATCCTTATCCTCAACAAGGTAGACTTGATCCCTCCCAAGGTCCTCCACAACTGGCTCGTCTACCTTCGCCGCTACTTCCCTACCCTGCCTCTCAGAGCCTCCAGCGCCGCCTCCAACGCCCACACCTTTAACCACCGTGATGTGACCGTTCAGAGCACTTCTACTGCCCTCTTCAAGGCCCTGAAGAGCTTTGCTGCTACTCGGCAATTGAAGCGTGCCGTGTCGGTCGGTGTCATCGGTTATCCCAACGTCGGTAAGAGCTCCGTTATCAACGCTCTTCTGTCGAGGATGAGCGGCAAGGGCGGCAGCGCGTCCAGGGCATGCCCTGCGGGCGCCGAGGCCGGTGTCACGACTAGCATTCGATCTGTCAAGATCGACAGCAAGCTTACCCTCCTTGACTCGCCTGGTGTTGTGTTCCCATCTTCCTCCTCCATCCAGGCCGGCGGTCTTGTGTCCTTGAAGAACGCTACAGAGGCGCACGCTCACCTTGTCCTGCTCAACGCTGTGCCTCCCAAGCAGATTGACGATCCTATTCCCGCAGTGTCTCTCCTTCTCAAGCGCCTCTCCTCATCTCCTGAGCTGATGGAGAAGCTTACCGGTGTCTATGATATCCCCGCTCTGATGCCTAGCCGCACTGACGGAGACACCACAACCGATTTCCTCGTTCAGGTCGCCCGCAAGCGTGGCCGCATTGGAAGAGGCGGTATCCCCAACATCAACGCGGCTGCCATGACTGTCATTACTGACTGGCGCGATGGTCGTATCCAGGGCTGGGTTGAGCCTCCCGCTTTGCCTGTGGAGTCTGCCACAGCTTCTGCCAAGCCTGCTGTGAAGAATGCGGGCGAGGACGAGGTTGCTCCCGACCAGAAGCAAATTGTCACCGAGTGGGCTGCTGAGTTTAAGCTGGAGGGCCTGTGGGGTGATGACACTGCTGCTGATGGCAACGGCGATGCTATGGAACAGTAGAAAAAAAAAGGCGGTTGTCGGTTCTTCATGACGGTCGGTACATGATTTGTTCATAGGAAAGTAAGGCGTTCCAAGGTTGGTTAGTAATGCGGATTCAAACCGTGATATACACTTCAAATAAACATTCTATTTCCTAACTCCTATCTTCTTTTTGATTGTAAATTCTCAGTTCCATGTGACTATGATTCCCGAATTGAATGAGCTACATTATCTATGCTTCCAGTAATTCCATCTTAACACCCCTCTTGCCCGTTGCCTCATCCTTCTCGTCCTGGACTCTAACCTTGACCTTTTGGAAGAGCTCCACCTTGATCTCCCTGCTGCCCTTTGTGGTGAGGGTGTACGTCTCGGCGTCAAAGTCGGCGTCAGGCTCAGTTTCGGCAAGATCCCTGAGGCGAATAAGACCTTCAATACCGAATCGAGGGACCAGCACGACGAAGCCGTTGCTGAAAATCTTCATTACGAAGGCTTCTTCCTCGGCGACCTTGCCCTTGAGGGCCTGGCCGACATAGTATGCGATACTTGCACGGCCAGCCATTTGCGCATTGCGATGGCGCACGTTGATGTTCTTGCAGACAGCCTCGAGACGACCACGGCTGCGAACAGTCGGGTGGACAGCTTCGTAACCAATGGAGGCAGCGAGCTGGCGATGGGCAAGTAGATCAGCGTAACGACGAATGGGAGAGGTAAAGTGGGTGTAAATCTCAGATGCAAGACCGTAGTGACGGAATTCTGGATAGGCTTGAGTGCCTGAGCAGAAGTATTCGGCACTCATCATGCAGCGAGTGGCCATGATTCGAACAAGCGTGTTGAAAAATGGATTGTTCTCATCAACACATTGATCAAGAGAATCTGCAAGAGCTTTGCTTGAGTCAGTGCGAAGCTCCAGGCCACGCTTGGTACGAAGCTGATTAGCCAGCTCGTCAAAGTTGGTTTTGGGGGGAGCGCCGTGGCGACGAAGGATAGCGGTTTGAGGAAACGCGTCGTAGATTTTGGCGGCAACGCTTACATTGGCGAAAAGCATGAACTCTTCGACAAGCGAGTTTGTGTCAAGAAGTTCCTTCGTCTTGACGTCGATGGGATCCGACGTCTCGGACTCGGTCTGGACCTTGACCTCAGGGGACGACAGGCTGAGAGCTCCGGCATCCATTCGCTTCTTCTTTAACTTCTTGGAAAGGCCAAGCAGCATGCGCATGCCATTTGTGAGGTCGTCTTGCTGAGACTCATCATCGATTCTGAGTTGAGCCTGTTCGTAGCTGAACGCTTCGCGCGATTTGATAACCGACTTAGTGAAGCGAACATTGACAATGTCGGCATCCTCGTTGAGCTCCCAGAGAACAGAGAATGCATAGCGCTCCACGTATGGCTTTAGAGAGCAGAGATCTGTGCCGAGAAGAGGGGGGAGCATGTCAATTCGCTTGTCGACAAGGTAGACAGTTGTGCCTCGGATACTAGCTTCCGTGTCCATTGCGTTGGCTGGCTTGACAAAGTGTGAGACATCGGCGATATGAACGCCCACTTCGAAGTTTCCATTGGGCAATTTTCTAGCGTGAAGGGCATCATCAATATCCTGACAACCAGGAGGATCAATGCTGCAAATAAGAAGTCCTCTCAAGTCCTCCCTATCTCGCCAACCTGCATCGTCAGTGCTGGCCGGCACCTTCCAATCATGGCCTTCCGTGGGAAGACAGTCAAGGACGGTCTTCGGGAACGGCCGATACTGGACATCCCATTCGAGGAGCAATGCCTCGGTCTCAGCTGCTTTCGTCTCCAGCTCTCCCAAGGATCGCACGAAATGACCAACGGGATGCCTGGAGTCACGCTCCCACGAATCAATGGCAACCAAGAGTCGCTTGCCCAAAAGTTCCGAAACCTGTCGCGTACGCAGACGGATTTTGGGAATTTTCTTATCCATGGGGATGAGAAAAACATTGTCCTGCTTGCGCCCCTGGCCTGAAGCTTTGCTGGCGGAGGAGGGATCTATGTGACCGACATACTGGCGCCAGTTGCGTTTAATGACACCTACAACCTTTGCAGTTGGCTGTGGGCGGCTTTCTGATGTGCTCTTTTGAGTTTTCTTGACTTGCTCTTGGAGAGCTTTTCGCTCCTTTTCAGATACAAAGTCCTGGCCTTCCTCAGTATCGGCATTTTCATTCTTGGTGATGGAATCCTCCTCGATAATCTTGGTCGACGGCTCCTTCCATTGGTCTTGGGGAAGGACCTCGACTACAACAACATCGCCATCAATTGCTCGGTTGATGTTTTCGCGCCCTAGAACCAGTAGTGGTTTAGGAAAAGCTGGGACCTTGATAGATCCTTCAAGATAGTTGTAAGGGGAAACATTGAAGATTCCCTGATGCATCAGACCAGCCTTGACACCTGTCATCATCTTTGAAAGAGTAAAATATTCGGGATAGAGCATTTGGCCTGGTTTTTTAAACCCTCCTTGGCTTTGTGATTCGGCAACAAGATCGAGAAGTCTTTCTCCATCTTCGAGCCCACTGACGTAATCCCTGAGAGAAGATGCGTGGATGCCATCCTCTTTGGCTTTTCGAAGGTTATCTTGATCGTCACTGAGCATCACTACGGCCGGCACCTTTTTGGCCTTTGTCTTGACCAGGTGCTCTCCATACCACTTTACAGCCTGTCGAACAGCGCGATCATTTCGGTCATTGACAGACTCATTAGGTTCGCGTCGGATAAATGTTTCCAGTCTAAAGTCGTTGAAAAACACGTAAAATCTCTTGTCCTCACTCTTGGTCAAACCCACCAACCGGTTGTAGAGAGGCAAAGATCGGTTGCGCAATTCTTCTAGGACAGTTTGAAGAATGATGACATCGTAGAAACTTGAGCTCTGCTCGAAAAGATCCATGGCGTTCAACAAGGCATTTGTGTCAGGGACCAAGTAATGCCCTTGGGGAAATGCCTTGGTGCCTGCAGGTTTGTCTGACAGGACGAATGGCTGGGCTACCCATCTGTTAGCGAATCATAACAAGAGAGACGGACTGCTGTACTTGCCTTCCTGTGCTGCGTTTCTCGGCGCATGCTGAAGACAGGCCTTGCAGAGCTTGGAGGAGCATGGGATGTCGGTTCGAAGGTAGACTTCGCGCACAATTTTCTGGACTTTGCCCCTCTTAGTCGAGCGGACGTAAACCTTGCTCGAAATGTTCGACGCCAAAGCGTCGACATCTTGTGTCCGCTTCAGGCTGGTCATTTTGGCCTGCTTTCCTCCCTCACTTCAAAGGCGATTCAATATGAGGGTGATGAAAACGTTGATGGAGGTGAATCAAAAACAGCTAGTGCAGTTCTTATCGATATGGAAACTCCTGGGACCGAGAATTTCCTGCCAACGCCGAAACAACTGAAAATTATGAGTTTTGGCAGGACCAAATTCGACTTTCCTCTCCCAGCTGATAAATTGCTTCCTCATGCTTTGAAATGAAGCTCGTTTTGGGCGTTCTGGAACTTTGCTTTGATATCACATGACTTACCTGGTGATCACGTGATATGACTAATCAGGTCACGAATCTTGGTGATGTTTGGTATGAGGCTTCAGCGTTTTGCGCCTTGCAAAAAATGATAATATTTTCCAAATCTCGCGATAGTATTCGAAAGATCAATCGCATAATCAATGTGGGCCCGGATCGACCTCTTTGTTGTTGACGTCTTTACTACAACAACTGCCAATGCTACTACTTGTTTTGCCGCTTCGAAACATGGCTTCTGCCAGCCTCATCTCAACCTGATAGTTTCAGTTACCAACTGGAAAAATCATATGCCAAGTTGTGTCAGAAGATGGAACTGTGTTAATATTCTAGTAATTATTTTTGTTTTAAAAAAATTCTCGGACACGATGCTAACATTTTTCGGCAGTCTGCTAAAGTTTTGATGTTCCATAGCCCCATGCTTGGCGGGTGTGTTTGACAAACGTAGGCCCTTGCAAGGGTTCAAAGAGGGGACAAACAGAATCCTTGGGGTGACGCGTTCCTTGTCCAGAACTTGAAGATTGAGGGGTCTCTACCACCATGAACGAAGGCTCATTGTGGCGAAGCGCTTGGCCATATGTGCCATGCTATCAGTTGTGGGTGCGTCCGGGCTTTTTCGTTGCCAGTGTACTTCGCGCCACTGTTGTCAGATGTTCGTATGTGGTGAGCTGTTAGTGTGGCCGGAGTAACGAAGCACTTCTCTCTTGTCTCACATCGCTGATGTTTTCACGAATAGCAGCACTCAAGTTAAACATGGCATGCAGGCTCGGCTTGACTACGAGACTTGTGGTGATCAGGAGTTCCCAAGATGAGCTTAGTTTATTGAATAAGCCCGGGAGTACGATTGGCGAAATGGCGCCTCCGAACATGGTCGTTTCTAAGCTCCAGTTCACGGGGGCAGTGTTGCCACTCGCAGACACTACCATGAGAAAGCTCGTCGGATTGCGTCCGGGAAGGATCAAATGTTCCTGGCCGTTGAGATTTCCTAGTTGCCTCGGCGTTTTGACCTCATTACCTACCATCACATGGCCACTGAAGGATTCAAAACTGGTTAACCCCACGACTTCAATGTGGCATGGATAGCTCCAAGAGAAAGACACCTTGGTCTTGCGGACTGGCGATGCTACATCAGTGCAGGAAGATTAGGGCTGCAGGCCGAAATTTTAGGAATAGCGCCCGCAGTCTTGATGCACGAGAAGCCACACTGCCATCTTGGTGGGAATATGGTGCAGTTCTTGTTTTACTAACCATGTTTAGATTTCGGCCGGTTACTGAAGTCATCCGGCTCATTCGGAGGCAACACAATAACGCACTTGCAACGACGTGCCCTCTGGTGGTGTGGACTAATTGGCCCCATGTGCATCTTGGTGGACTCTGTTGCCGGCCTCATGATGCCTCCAACTGCGGCAGCCAGTGGGATAGCGCGAATAAGCACATCTGAGGACTCTGAGGCGTCCAAGTCTGCAGGGTTCTCACGGAGGCCGCACATCCTAACCTCTTCTGACGACTCACAAGGCTTCCACGCGGAGCATGTCTTGAATCTGGACACCACCACAACTACCTCTCGACTTCGCCTAACAGTGGATCCTGGCAACCACTGACGCGGAGCTGCAGGTAGCTATGACTTGCATCGTTCTCTGGAAAGATTTGAAGTGATGGTCACATGGCTGCCACAACAAACACCCTGCCGAGGGCAGTATCCGGGGATGAAACGTACACGTCTACTTGGGCAGGGCTGATGCTGTACCGAAGTTGCTGGTCGGTCAGAACGATCCCGCAGTTGACAGACCAGAACGGGACAATCGGGACTGAAGGGGCATGCTTACACCGCGCGGGGCTAAGAGAATCGGATCAAACGGGCTTCATGTTGCATATTCAGCTACAGTGCTTATTCCGGTTAACATCTTGTGGAAATTTTGCTTGGCATGAGAGTCAGATCTATTAGCCTATTTTCACCGGGCAGGATTATCTTCACATCTTGCAGCAACCGAATCGGCCGAGAGGCGTTGATTTGCACCGCAAATCAGGATACCTTGACATGCGCTTTTGATGCATGGCATCCGCCTGTGGGTTCTATTGATTATCATTCTCGGCAGGTTGCCCCTTTTGGACATTCCTCAACGACTCGCGGCCAATACCCAAGGTCAGGTTTCAGCTGTGGCGGCGGAACTCATGTCACCGACGGTCAGAACTCGGAGGAGAAGACCAATCATGGACAAGGTGACCATGCTCTCGAGCTTGGGTCCGCGGTTGCAGTCACGAACATCCCTGCAGCCTACCTTAAACCCCACGGAACGACACGGCCGGCGTAGAGATGCGATGCCAGCCGGGTAGAAAAGGTCTCGACTAATATTAAGCCGGCCATTACGGGCGCTGATAACTATGGAGAAAAAGCTGCTCATGCAGCTGGATTGCCCGTATGGCACAGTCAAGTGAGGGACGTGCGCGAGGGATGGAGTTTCTTTGGTCGAATCTCGACATTGCATCCACACTTGATGAGTTGAGCAAATGCCCATCAGCAATCGTAGCGTCGAGTTTTGCGCTCACGGGCAGAGATATCCGTGCCATCTCACCAAGCTTCCTGAGGGCCCGCATGGCATTGCCGCGCACCAGTTGTTGGCTTGGAATTGGCGCTTGGCGAGCAACCTGCTGGGTGCAGGCGCCGTGGCCAGAAGGTGAGAAGCTGCTTGGTGCGCGCCATGCATGCCACTTAAGAAGCAGCAGTGGAGCCGAAGCTGCACCTGGCCACGGAAAGTCTCATCGTGCCTCAGTCTGGTTATCCAAGCTCCGCAGTGGTAGCCGGCTCTCGTCCCAGTCGCTTACATACAAAGTGCCATTTTGCGCCCGGGAATATGGATGCTGGTAACATCTCACATTGGCGTGGCTGCGACCGGTGAGCAGCGTCCTGGGGCCGGATGCTGATCCATGTGACGGCAAGGGCAGCAGCAAGTTGCTGAATCGGGAAAACCATGACGCTGGATTGTGTGCGCTGAACCCAGGATCTTTACGAAGCGACCCCCAAAGAGCTTGATACCGCAGCGCGTCTGGGAAAAGCTCACGGGGTCGCGATTAGCGTGCGACATGCATCGAAAGTACAAGGGAAATCCGGAAGATGCAGGACATTTTGATGGACGACGAGAGCGCGCGGGTCGAGGATGCTAGACAAGCCAACCTGACTGCAGTCTGACCTCATCTGCACCGCATATACTCAAAGAGGACGAGCTACCAAGATGAGGGGCTGCGCTAGAGCTTGGAACCCATGTTTTCTAGAGAAGGACGCAAGACCTATGAGGTTGGCCCGCTGCCTTCTGAAATCTGGGCGTTGCGATGCCGTGCTGTTTGATTCCAGCACATTTACAGAGCTCCTCCCTGCGCATAATGCACTGCCATCAACTTTCCAAAGAAACGACTGCTCGAATTGCTCGGTTTTTTTTTTCTGAGAACGGGGAGCGGCCGCCTTGGTACGCGCGGTAGCCATGATGTGAATTTCCTCTAGTACAAATCATCTGTATTGTTTAGTGATTCTCTTGCCCAGGACGCGGACTTATTTCTCATCTTGTTAGTGCGAGACTGCCATGAGGGGGCTCATGGGATACACCGCTCTCTAACAAGCGACTCCTACGGTATCTAGTCAAAGTCGCTGAAGAGGGGTTCGGCTGTGTGGGCTTTGACCGCATTCTGCACATAGCGTCCACATTGGTCGGGCAGGCCAGGCGAGCATGGGTCTGGGGACGAGGGGCGAGACAAGCCTGCGGCACCAAGCAGGCCCCCAGAAGAAGATGCTCAAGTCGAGCTGGCGCAGTATCGATGTGATTGGCTCTGCTACCCAAGCAAACAGAGAGTGGCCTTGCTTGGTATCACAAGACGACGCACCTGGCTGGAGGTTGAGGAAGCCTGACAGGGATGGGCATCAGGGTGATGCAATGCAGCCCCATTTTTCTGGAGCAAGTATGATCTATTTTCAGTAGGATCGCGTTTGGGAGTGAAAGCAAAACGACAAGCAGGCCTCTCTATGACTCAAAGGTACGATGAAGTTCCGGTGAGAAACAACCGGCAAGGTCGGAGACGGCGGACTAGGAAAATGATGATTCGAGGCAATGCCGAGGTGGATAATTAATTGGGGCTAGCATCAAGAACAGCAACAAGGTTTCACAGCCGACGGAGCGTCTACCCGAAGAACTCAAAGCGGTGGCAGGTCGTCATCTCATACGACGCCAACGAGCCATTATTAGGATGAGGCGATCAACATGGCCTACCACCTGTTCCAGTTGGTGATGGTTTTTATGAGTCACCGGGTGCTCGTGGGGAGCAGCTGGGCCCACAGAAGACGCGAAAGAGAGATGAAATGATGGGCATCTCGCCGAGAAACATGGTATAGTTAATATGATAATGGAAACGGTGAGGTAAAGTAGGAAACGGATAGGTAGCGAAGAACAAAGCACCTGGAGGAGGGGTGCTAACCTCGTGGCGGGGCAGTTAGCGTTGCGCCAGAAGCGCCGCCGCGGAGTGCAGCGTGCGTTAATCGCTAGAGCCACCCACGGTCTGGTCAGTAGCGTATAACTGGGACGCGATGGAAGATTGTGGCTTGATGGTTCGCGAGTCTGGGATGGGACTCTTGGGAGTCGTTGGGCAAAGCTAAGGCTGTAAAGTGGGTTGAGGTCAAAGCATCACGAGGGCGAGTCGATCGTCACGTCGTCGAATGGATCCAAGACAAGACCCATCAGCGGGCCATGTTTCTCGCGTATCTCGTCTCGACAACTAATCCGAGGGGAGATGGGTGTTGGAGGGAGGGAGGTCAATCGAGAAGGACCATTCGCTGACCGTGGCATTGGTTAGCTCGTTTCCGGTGGAGGCACGGCGACCAGACGGGATGGTGATGCATGGCATTGACATGGGAACCCATGACGGACTCTGGGGGAGCCACTAGGGCGCGCATGGCAAGCATGGCCATGTCTCGCTGAGGCGACCAGTGGCGGGTGGTTTGTGGCTTCTCGCATTTCTTTTTTTCGTCGTTGTCTGAAATGTGTGTCTGATATCTGGCATTTGCGCGTGCTGGGAAGAGAAGGGATGGACGCACGCGGGAGCTGTGCGTGAGCGGGGACGGACGGGGACGGACGGTGATGGTGGTGGTGGTGGGAGTGGTGGTGGTGGACGTCTGGGGTTTTGGGGCGATCGTTCCCGCACCTCCCCAACTCCCCCCCAAATTGCAGAGCTTGTTGATCTGCTTGGGCCTGTGGGTGTGAATGGCGCGCCGGACAAGGTCGACGCTGACAGGGACATGGGTGTGACGGGCGCCGGGCTGCCGAATCTTTGTTTGCTTGTGAATGGCAAGCAAACATGCATCCATATCTACATCCGTGAATGGACACGGCACGGCACAGGAAGTTGAAGAGACAACCAGTTCAGGTTGGCTTGGCCTGCGAGCCATTCCACGCGCCACGGTCTCCTCCTCGGGCCATGGACCTCCATCTTTCCATGCAGTCTCTGCTGCTAACTGATTAGGATCTCTCCGGAGCTTCTGCGCCAGGCGGACAAGGGTTCTTTGGGCTCGGAGCTCCCTGGAGCCGTGGCGCCAACCTGGGTGACGAGCGGAAATGTTAGGCGCATGGCTGGCATTAGCGCCACCTAGCGGCATCGCATCACTGTTGATGGCATCCCGCCGTTCCAACGTCGGTCTTGTTTTGCATCGTGGGTTTTCCAACGGGGGATCCGCCAAGAGCTCCAATGGCGCGGTTCAATATTCACTCACACTCACGACTTGATCACAAGCGGTCAAGCACGAGGGTCTGGAACCTAGAGATAAAGACAAGGGCGAGAGCCGAGAGCTGAGGATAGCAAAGCAGGCCAACCAAAGGGTCGACAGTGAGGCCACTCACACCAAAAAACCAAGCACCTCCTTCAATCAGGCCTACTAGGTCCCGTCTCGATGTGGCCCAATGAATTCATCAGACCATTTGAGGCTGGCGCTAAGCGATAACTTGGACTCTTAGGCGCGACTTATACGACATGGAGCAGTCTCGACAGCGCAACGGCGAACTGCGTGTCACAGCGCCTCAAACAACGTCGAGCGCCCGTTTGGCAGCATCGCAGATAAGTTTTTGGCAAGGGATGGTGGGCCCAGATGCTCTCCTGAACCGGATCGCCGAAGGAGGCTTAGATGTAACTGTGGGAGGCATGCGATGGGCAAGACATGTACAGAAACAAAGGGCAAGGCGAGACAGTCCAGTCAAATGCGAGACAACACGCTCGCCGCCTTGATAGGCGGCCACCGGCCCTAAGCCATCTGCGGATGGAGACTCGCTAGGACAGTTTTCCTTATTCCTCGGTGTGCAGATTCTGTGACGAGTAGGCTTGCATCAAGCCCTGACCGAGTGAGAATGTCAGACTCCCGACTTGGCTGCCTTTCGAAGCCATCCGCTCTGAGTGCAACACAGGCCGGGTATGCGGGGGAGACCGCAAGTGCAGACTCTGCGTTGCACAGGACCAGAACAGACAGCACGGCGCGATCGCAGGGGTGGAACAGCGATCCGGGGTTTTCTCTTCGTAGATTCCCGGCAGGCCCTTTTTTTACTTTTTTGTTTGTCACTATACCCGCCGGTTAGGGGGTGTTTTACATTCTGAGCCCCAGGGCCCGGACATGCTACTGAGCAAAGCTCCCTCGTTCAGCATACACACATTACATGCCATGACGAAATCAACGACCCTGGCCTTTTTAGCTCTGAATGCACGGTTGCACGACAGGACACAAAGCAACGAGGGATGGTGGAGGAATAACTCGCAGGTCACACGAACACAGCACGGTGCGACACCTAGACCCGGCGTCGCGGATCAGGTTCACCATATAGGATAGCTCCAATCGTGAACCAACAAGAACAATGGATTCCGGTGAGGGGCTAAGAAAAAGCAAAAGCAGGCGCATCAACCCAAGATCACGAAGAGGCTTTTTTTTTCCTTTTCGGCCAAGTGTCTGGGAAGGATTAGAGCGCCAGAGAGAAAAAGTGAGACCCTTTGTCCCAAACCGTCATGTAAATGAGATGGGCGTCAGGCATGGTACATCTTCCGTGTGCCCGACTCGTCTGGAGAGTGACACAAATGATCTTTAATAGGTAATAGATGCAAAGACATGGCTTGTCGCGAGGTTCATGGCAAAGTTCCAATGACGGACTCAGCAGACTGGAGCGTCCGGGACACATGGGCATCTAGCATTGATACCTTGTCGCAGTTAGAAGCACGGGCAAAAATTAAGTGGTTTATCTTTTTCGTCGTTGCAGGGGGGTGGAAGCTGACATTGATGACGCCGGATCCATGCTGGTGTCATTCATGCTCGTGCCTTGGCTTTTGGGATGCAGGATACATGCTCATGCTGATGCTCGGGTTCAGCCAACCACAACAACCGGCCAACCAGTTTTGTTCCTTATTCCCCGGTCGGGACGGGGATGGGTAGGATTGCCTCTAGTTTTGCATCTATTCACTCGATTGATTGCGCAAAGTTGCGGGCGGACGGGCGGCGGCGGCACAAAGAGGGTTTCTAACCCAGGGCCGCAGGCAGCAGACAAGTGCAGAGCCGGGAGGCAATGGTTGGCGGCGGCAACAAGCACGCCCCCTCCCCGGAGCACGACTAGATAATTTTGCATGTCAGGATTTGAAGGACGTGGTGAATGAGGGCTAAATTCCAAGTGACGTACTGGGACAAAATGAAACCCAGGCGAGGGTCTAGATTTGCGCAAGCCGACAGGGCCCTTGGGGAAGCTCCCCTTTGCGGCATCCGGCTGGCATTTCGGGTCATTCTTTTTTTTCCCCTCTATCTTTTCTTTTTGGGTTTCCTGATGCCGTCTAACTTGTTCGTTTTTTTTTCCTACTACCTTGGCCGGCCGCCATATCCCGCACATGGCCCATCCGTATCACTTTGGTTAGGCACTCATCTACAGATAAAGCTACCTCGACCCGCTGTGAGCTAAAGATACGACGCCGCCTCGTGTTTATCATATCATGATGCCGTGCTCGATTTCGCCACGCTTCTTCTTTGTCATGTCTTCCATTTTTGGATGCTGAGCTCACGAGGTGCATGGGTGCAGGGCATTTTCGTCGACTCTGTCATTTCGCTCACTTCCTCTTCCGAGTCTTATTCTTCCTATTGCTCTTCTTACTCTCTCACGGTGCCGGCTAGCGCACGCTTTTCGCCGCCCACTCCCCCAGGTTGCACACCCCTAGGCTAATAAGAGAACTATCCTGGACGGCTCACACCCCCCCTTGCTCCCTCGCTAGACGTGTCCCAACCCCGGTCTTGTCTTGCGTCCATCTCCACCCATGCTCGCTCTGAACATGTTTTCCTCCTGCTGGGCTTGATCGGCTTGCGCCATCGCAGCCAACCATGCTTCGTCATCCGTCTCCCTCCATCCGCGCCGCTGCCATTCAAACGGCGACCCCTCTGGCTTGCTTGCTGGGGGCCCCTCCACCCTCCATCGCATCGAGCCTATTCCCCCCCCCCTCCATCCATCTAAACCATCCATTATTCAATTCAAACCCATCCATTCATCCCCATCCCATCCCCCCAGCTCAAGGCAGCCTCTTCGTCCCACTCCTCCTCCCTCTCTAACCATCGCCGCGGTGCCTTCAAACCCCATCACAGCGATCTTCGTTCGTGCGTCCCCCGCTGTTCTACTGCTTCCTGCCGCTGGGCGCACTAGACCCCATTTTCGCCCCCCATCCACAAGACCCATCCATCCATCTTCGCGACCTACATACCTTGCCAATCCATTGCCATCTTCAACTTCACCTCAAAGCCTGCTACCAATCTTGCGCGCGCCTCTCAGCCTTGGGAGACTTTCGTCCGCGAAAGAAGAAGCAAACAACAGGAAGAAACAGCACGCGCACGCCGACAACCTTACTGCGCGCATCTGCTTTACCTTCTTCTTCTTCCTTTTTCCCAACCCCTCCGCCGGCAGCATCGGGCAGAAGCGCAACGGTCATATTTTCTGCTGGGTCCATCTTTTGCGGGGACTGCGCGCACGCGCTCTCAGGTCGCCCACTGCCCTTCGTTAGGCTTGGCTTGTGCACATCGTCATCGCCCGCCATCGCATTGCATCACCGCAAGGCAAGAGGGAAAGAAAAAAAAAAAGCCAAAACGTCCCGCTCTTCTATTTCAATTCGCAATATATCTGTCGCGCATAAACGTGCGTCGCAGTTCGCCATCACCGTCTGTGCTGCGCCGGAGCTTGATCTCGAGCCTTGCGCTACAGACCACAGACGCAACAGGAACTGGCTCGCTTGGAACGAACCCTCGTTTCGGTTCGACAGACACACTCACACACGCGCTACGCACACTACACAGGCTGCACACCTCCACCTCGGGAACCGGGGCTTGGGTTTTTGTCATATCGACCAGCTTTCTCCACATTCACGCGGCCCTCGGTCGCATTGCACCTCGCAGCCCTCCCAGCAATCCACTCAGTCACTTGGCCACCCTCCCTGTCGTCTCCGCCGCCTCCGCCGCGCCGCCGACGCCTCCGCTCTCACTGGCCCGCACTGCAGACCTTGGCTGGCCCTGTCCTGTCCTGTCCTGTCTTGCCTTGCCTTGCCTTAGCAAACCTACCTCCCGGGTCTTGGTCTGGCCGCTGGCTTCTTTAGTTCCCTGTCGTACCGTTGTCTGTCACTGCCGCGCTATCTGGCTCTGACTGACTGGACCGACTGGGGTGTCCGCTTCGATTTTTGAAATTTTTCTTTTTTCCTTGCTTATAACCCTGCCACCTCGTTCTCGGCTGCTGTTGCGACCGCCACAGCCACTTGAGCCATTCCGCTCCCACATTCCCATTACCTTTTTCGCCCACTAGCTTTTTGGCACCTTGGCACTACCCACTATCCGCCGCCGCACTACCAACTGCGCGTGCGTGCCATTGCCCGCTTAGCTCCAGCGCTGCTAGTCGCTACAAGGGCTGCTGCTCGTGCACCACGGACCACCAAGGGACCCCCCCGGTGCACCGCCGCCCACTGCCCTGCTCGCTACCTACAGTATACTACTGCATCATTCCCACCCCCATCGCAAACCCGTCCCATCCACCATCCATCACCATCGTCCATCCATCCATCCACCACCGCGATCCATCCACTACCACTACCACCACCTTTCGCCGCCAACCGCTTCACACCCGCTGCTCCAAATCGTCCAACCCTCCATCTCCGAACTCGACACGCGCTCAAAGACCCTCACCGTCGCGCGCAACCGCTGTTTCGCCCTGCCCGCCCTGTGAATAACCCTCGTCGCCTTCGTCGCACAACGCGCTTCGCGCCCGCCGCATCCCACTCCATCACCAAACCAAGGTAAACCCATCCACCCAGACATCCATCTGCAGTCCCCCGTTACCCGTTCCCGTCAAACTCCTGCCCCCCCGTTGCCCTTCCGTTTTTCTCTTGCAGCCTTGCGCTGCCTCGAATTCTGTTCGCTGCCTCGAATTCTGTTCGCTGCCTTGCCCCTCGCTGTGTCTGCTTCTCGCACACGTCCCGCTCTTCGCCGCTTCTGCCGCCCTCCACGACGCATGCTATCCTCAACCCGCTCCGCCTGCGCCTGGCCCCAACTTTGGATCGACGGCTTCAACGCCTGACCACGAGCTGCGCGAACCCTACTAGAGCTTTGGCCCTAACCGGCCGAGTCCCCATCTACTGCTCCAGCCGGGTTCTGCTCCCCACCACCCACGGCTCTCTTAAACCCAGCATCGTCATCCCGCACCTTGACGCGCCATTGCCTGGCGGCCAACCACATGCGCGATTGACACTACTCTCCGGCTTCTCCAACCTTGGGGTTCCCCTCAGTCCAAACATCTCACGACACGTTGCCATCACCATCATTGTCGTCGCCTTCCTCGTCGCGACTGTTTAGCCTGGACGTTCTGTCATGTACTCCGCCCAGCGAAGCGGCGTTGATAGTGCGACGATCAATCCCGCCGCCCTCAGTTCGCCTGGTAAGTTCTCTATCATTTCTATATTTTGCGATCTGCTGGCCGCGCCCACCCCTCTTCGGCAATCGCATCCCACCCATTCCTTCGCTTGCTCCGCCTGTCGCTATTCAGCGTCGGTAGTTGCGAAAAAAAAAAAAACCACAGACTCTCAGATATATCTCTGTGCCGCGCGCGCTTCGTGGGGAAGCTTCTATGCTTTGTCGAGCTTGGAGCTCCCCTCATGTTTGCGATCCGGCGCGCGCCCTCTTTGGGGCGTCGCAGCTACTATCTATGTCCCACAATGTGTCCTACAAATGCTAATTCAGCTTCAAATCACAGATCCTCCCCATCGCGGCCTCAAGCGCAGCCGGACCCCGGATCTCTACGAGTCGCCACAACCCGGTGATGACGGTATGTCGGGGTGGAGCCTGTGTAGCCCGGCGCTGCACTGCGCATCGCGGTGCGCTGCCGCGACGCGCCGGTTGCGACGTCCCGCGATACTGGCTCTGACTACGATTCCGTGTTACATGTCTTTTCTGTGCTACATTGCTGTCTACACAACCATGCACACTGCACTACTACACTGACAATCAAAGAACTCCCGCTGACCAACTTTATCTCTTGTGTAGGTGACTCGAAACCCCTTCGCAAACGCAGTAGGCCTATGAAACCCAGTTCCGCGGGGAGCATCTCCGAAGCTCCCGGCCAGACAGCAACCGCAAACATGCCCCAGACGATCCCCCCTCCCCAGACACCGCAGTCGCAGAGCACAACTCTGCCTGCGCAAGCGAATCCCGCATATACTACACCGACCCAGGCCGCGGCCCCTCCTAAAACCACGCCAACCAAGTCGACACTCAAAGCTCTTCCCACCGTCCGAGATCACACCACCGATCAGCTGAATTCGACCGGCGATGAATACCTCCCACGAGAGATTGACGAGTTTGGCGAGAAGAAGGTGTCAGCCAACGGCACCCTCCAGGGAGGCCGAGAGTACAAGTGCAGAACTTTCCTCGTCCCCAACCGAGGCGACAAGCTTTTCATGCTAGCCACCGAATGCGCCAGGGTGCTGGGTTATCGAGACTCGTACCTGTTGTTTAACAAGAACAGGTCGCTGTACAAGATTATCGCCAGCCAGGCCGAGAAGGACGACCTCGTCCAGCAGGAGATTCTTCCGTTTTCTTACCGTTCCAGGCAAATCGCAATCGTTACCGCCCGGTCCATGTTCCGACAGTTTGGCAGCCGTGTCATTGTCAATGGACGAAGAGTTCGCGACGACTACTGGGAGACCAAGGCCCGCAAGCAAGGCTTCACCGAAGCTGATCTCGCCGGAGAGAAGCGACCCGGCGCCACCAAGGCTAGAGAGGCTGCCGAAGCCGCGCAGAACAGCGTTCTGCTCGCTGGTGCTCCGCACCCCGAAATTGTCTACAGTAACACACCAGGACCATTCCCAGGCCCTCCACAGCCGCACCTTGTCCAGCCAGGTATGATTGGACCACCACCAGGAAGCACAACCAGAATGCCAGGATTGACACTTGGACCAGACCTCAGTGACTCCAGGACGCGTGACTACTCCGGAATCCTTAAGGGAGGACCTCGACAGGAGATTACCGGCCCTGCTTACCAAGACCAGACCCGGCCTTCGCCTCTCGGCGAGCTCAACGCCCAAGCCCACCACGCCGCCGAGTTCAACCGATCCGTCACGCAGCAGCGCGACATGCGCGGTGACTACATCCAGGGAATCTGGCGACGACCTCACGAGCAGCCCGCGTCCAACCTGACCCAGCAGCAGCCCGTGGCTTCGACCGAGAGCACCGCCGCTCCCACCAGCCGACCCTCGCACTCACCCCATACCGCCGCAACAGGCATGTCCCAGCCAGGATTGGTATCCTCACAGAGTCCGCAGATGATGATGACGACGGCGCCCTATTCCCAGTCGATCAGCGCCCAGAGCGGCCTGACACAAGCGCCCATCAGAGGTATGGCCCAGTCTCCTCCCACCTCGCACGCAAACATCCGACCAACACCTTCTCTCCCAGGCTCGAGCAGCTCGATGTCTCAAGGCGCCGGCAGCTACAACTACCAGTCCGGCCAGAGCATGTGGCCACAGACGCCTCAGACGCCCCAGCAGCACAGCTACGGCAGCTACACCACACAGGCTCAGTCAGCGCACCCCTCGCAGTCGCCCGCATCCCACTTGCGGCAGCCGAGCTCGGGTCAGATGCAGCCCAACATGCAGTTCCCCGGCATGGGAGGCATGCAGTACGGCGGTGGACAGAGCATGTATCCCGCAGACCAGACACCTCGGCAGTACATGCCTCAGAGTGCTTCTGGAGGTCCCGCCGTGACACAGGCCTGGTCGGGCCAGCAGCATTCGACCGCGCAGCAGTGGTGGACTCCTGGCCAGCAGCCTCAATGAGCGAGCAAGTTCAAGTTCTGCGCTGAATGACATGACCGGATGATTTGACTACGATTGCTTCGTGTTGCTATTTTGTTCTGCTCTTTTTGCACTGACGGGTATTCGACCTAATCACGTCTCTATTTCTATCCTTTTTTTCCTATTCCCATATATTCTTTGCAGTCGAGAGACTCTGATCCTCTCTTTGGTCCGAACCCCTTCAGTGTTCCTGGATACCCAAGCATACACAATGGTGGAGAGGCTATGTGCTTTTTTGGACCGAGTCCATTGAAACTGCGTGTAGCATTTGGACTGGATGGAATAGAGGAGTCGGGGGAATTGGAACACGGGTTTTTGTCGGGCTCGAATTGATTCATTGTGCCTTTGTTCTTTTTATTTTATTTTTTCTCTCTGCCTTTTCTACTTTTTCCTGTTTCTTTTACTATATCGGAAAGGGGAGGGACGGGGTCAAGCATGGCTCTCATGACACCAAGGTTATTATCTTTACCGTTCGCTTCTTCTGCTCATGTTTTTGAGGCATCTTCGGGTTTTGGAAGTCAATTTGTTCAACGCGTTTCGCGAGGATGCAGTTTATCGGCGGTTCGCTTGTGCGTTCCTGGCGGCCATTTGCATATTGATATTGCATGGCATCTTTTACCAGGCTTTTTTTGATACCACGTCACCTCTTCAATTCGTTCTTCTCCTCGACACTTTCATCATTGGCATTGGAACTGCGTTCCATTATCGGATGAACCTCTTCGTCCCTTTCTTTCAGCATCACTGTCGGCGGAGCCTAGGACTCTTTAGAGGCAGGTGTGATATTGAGGGATACCACGCGCAACTGGGCAGGCTTCTGTTGGCATTTCACGGGCGTAGCCAAGCTCGCGACTTGATGGCGTTGCCCAACCTGGCATGGGTTTGGAGGGTCATGGACTGTGTTCCATCGCTACACGATGGTTCTTTGCTTGAGTTTGGTTTTCGGTACTGATAGTTGGTCGCTGGTATGAGATTTCTTTTTTTCATCGCTATATCATTTTTTGTTGTGTATGGGTGGGCATGTGGTTCTTGGTCCCTGGGGTTTGTTGCGAGAGAGGTTGGCATTGGGATGGGTTGGTTGGGTCAGGCAATACGGAATTCACCTTTCATACTTTCGAATGCAGTTATTTTGTCCCCTTGATGTTTGTTTTTTTGCAGAACGGTTCATCGATTTGTCCACGTGTATCCCGGTGATACAAGTGCTAGGGAGGTCTATTGAATTTAATGGTGCTTGAATCTCTTAAACTATCTACTCTCTTCTCAAGCCTTGACAGCATGCGGTGGATAGATGACAGGTGGTTTTGGCTTGCCGCCATGATTGGCGACATAACTTGACTTCGTGTGACCTGCCACTTGTTCGTTCCACATCCAAACCCGGTCCTCCCCCTCGTTTATCCTAAGAAACGCTCATCAATCAGTAAGCCCTTGCTTTCCCATTGTGTGACGACGGGCCCCCTGCCGTTACCCTTCCCTACTCCCGGCCCTCAGCTCACCGTTCTTACCGTCCCTATCCCAGTTTGAATCAGGCAGGTCGGAAGACGGCACGCCGAAAATTTGTTTTCGCATTAGGAAAACACACACATATAGGATTCTCCCACAACCGTATTGTATGTATATATGCCGGGGGGAGGGTCAGACAATTTTCTTTATTCCCACCATCATTTTGTCATGTGATGGGTTTACAGAAAATGCATGGGGGCTTCTCGGAACTCGGATGTGTCATGCACATGTTTGGCTGGGCGCCAAGGGAATCAAAGAATGACATGGCCCGACAGGGCTGTAGGAGCCAGCGCGTTGTCACATTTGTGATCCGAGGGTTTGTCCGTTGAGCAGCCAGTCAGCGGGTTCAAGCGTTATCGTGGTGGTGGCTCGACAAGCCAGATGGTGGTGAGCAGTGACAGTTGCGAGAAAAGGTTGCTAATATGTAATACGGTCTGTAAGCATTCGTAAATGTGGCATCTATAGTGGCCCGGCCAAGCCAAGGGCATGTACACTGTCAACTCAATCACTCTCGTCCCCGTCCAAGGCCTCATCCCCATCGTCTCTCCCTTGCTTCTCCTCCAGAGCATCCTGCGTCTCATCCCCGCTTGCTTCAGCCTCCTCCTCTTCCTCCTCTTCTTCCTCGTCCTCGTTGTCCTCGTCGTCCTCCGGCACTGGCTCCTCCTCCTCAGTCTCGGCATCGTCGTCCTCGGCTTCGGGGGCAGCCGTGGGATCGACACGGGCACGCTTGGTGCGGGGTCCCGAAGCCTCAGACGCCATGGTGGTGTCACCGTCAGCCTCAGCGTGCGACGTGTCGGCCATGTCGGTGTCTGCGCCGTCAGACTTCTTGGCGCGCACCTTTTGGCGGTACGAAGTACGCTTCTCCGTCTGGATTGCATTGAATTCTAGGCAGGGGTCAGCGTGAAATCACAACAGTTTCGGGCAAGACAAGCTTCCCGGTTGGAGGTTGACAAAGGAAACCTGGCCTGGCCTATCTGGACAGGAACAAAGTGATGAAAGCCAGAGGAGAGGTGAGAAGGGGAAACATACTCGCAAATTCAGCTTCTAGGGGGCCGCGGAGAAAGCCAAACTCAGTGTCTTCCAGGGCCTTGAAGACATCAGCTGGGGAGACTGTCTTTTTTCCAGCATTGAGAGTGTTTTCATTGGCGCTGCAACCAAAGATCAGATGCAATCCGGGTTTTGGGGGCATTGGGGTTACACACTGTGAAGCCAAGTAGCTGATGAAGACGGTGGCACTGTTGCTCAGGGCCAGGATGGCATTTCCCTGAATCTGGGTGTTGGCCGGCAACACGCCCTTGGACAGTCTTGTTATAATCGACTTGGGTAGTGTGAGGTCCTTGTCGTCGATCTGTCAGCAAGCAAAGCCACACATCATATCACATCAGAGAGTGCTCACCTCGATTGCCACGGCGTCATCGTGACCCTTTGACTTATCCTTCTCCTTGTCTTTTTCTTTATCCTTGTCTTTCTCTTTATCCTTGTCTTTTTCCTTTTCCTTGTCCTTCTTCTCAGCCGGGGGAGCAGCTGGTGACGGCTCCACGGCGGGTGTTGCGTCCGCGGGCGTCGAGCTCGACGACTCCTTGGGCTGTGCGTCCTCCACCGGGGCGAAGCGGGCAGTTGTCACGTCGCTTTTGCGCGACGTGGACTTGCGGGGAGGCATGGTGAGTGGCAGTGTGTGGTGAGGCGGTGGGTGAGTAAGTGTAGGAGAGGTGGTGAGTTGTGGACAGGGTCCAAAGGGGTCCAATGAGGGAGGCTCTGCGGGGGCAGCGGCCTAAAGCACCCCGAACGGTGAGAGCAGAGATGGTTTTGCGGCGGTTTTGGTGAGTCTCGGGCGTCAACAGACGCGTGTGAGCCGAGAGCGGCCTGTTCAATTGATGGCGATGACCACTTGGTCAATCCGCGCTAGCTACCAAGGGGTTCTCCCGATGCGGTTCTCCCAGCTACGCCAACTAGATGGGCCCTCTCGTCGTCGTCCAGTAATTGATGCGCTCCCAAGCCGTCTGCGCGCAGTCTTGACGGTGGTTGTGGGCGGGACAAGAGCAGCGGCAGGCGTTTCGGTGATAATGGCTTTTAGTGTAGCAAACTTGACCTTGAGGTGAGAAGAAGCGCGCGTCTGTGGTCTGTGTGGGTGGGTGTCGGACGCGATGCCCCGCTGTGAGTGGGTGGAAAGCGCGTTAAGTGGTACACACACACGCCAACGTCTCGATTACATGGTTGGCATTTTTCGACTATGAGGAAGCCTTAGCAAAGGGCAGCTACCACTCGTCTACAAGCATTCAATACTGTCGTTGCCGTAAAAGCACAAGTGATTTGTGTCTCTGTTCATCTGTATTAGGCTGTATAAGCCCAGGATTCCACACAATGCAACTGCATCTCGCAGTCCAAACCAACAGTCAAGGATCACTCACCATCACAGTTTGTTGAATCTCCCTCCTCAATGACCTCTCACCACCCAAGAGCGTCTCAGCAACAAATCCTCATCTTTCACCAAGACTTCCCATGTGCTTGAATAAATGCATTGCTCTATTCAACTTGTTATCCAAGTTGGAAATGCACAACTGTTTTACAGTTGGTGTAGCAGATTTATAATTGCAGTGGGCAGAAAGCAGCCAAGTGCATATGCACCTCCAAAACAAGATGCAGCATGCAACATGCCAATTTTGTCCTATTTCAACGGCATCAGTGTCTTGACCTTGTTTGATGCTACCCCAACACAAAATACCTTACAGCGGCCATCCCGACTGACTTGATGCAATCTTTTGTCAAATCGCACACCCTCCCCTCCCCTCCCCTCTCCCCCTTCTCATATTGTTTATATTGCCCATTGCAACTCATCTTGTCCCTGTCATCGTCGCCGCACCACTCGATCGGGGCGCCTACTGTCACATTGGCAATTAATCTTGTTAATCAAACTCCCAGTCGCCTTCGCGGCTCAGGAACCCGCACGCCACCTTACCCGCCCACCCAAACGGCCGTGATCCAGCGCGCGGTCCCCCCCCCCCTCCCTCCTCCCAAGCGCCCTGCCTGCACGTCATCTCCCCTCAGCCAGGGGGGGAGGGGGAGGGTGGATGGCTCACAGACAGCGAATATTGCAGATTGCCGTGCCGCCCGGTACGGGAAATGGGATCCGTGTGGTAGGGGGGAGGGGGGATGGATGTGCACAATGCGTCGTTGAGAAATTGGCCAAGGGAACAATAGCTGACACGCCAAGAGATGCTGCAAGCGTTCCTTTGAGACAGCTTAGCCGGCAGCCTCGGGAATGAATGGAAGGACTCGGGACCCGAGACTCGGGACTCAAGAGAGATAATGCCGAAAAGGAAGCCGTCGCGAGTCCCACCCGCCGCTGCTCCTCCTCGTTATTTTCGCATCTCATCAGGCCTCATTTCTCGCGCTCCTTCGGCATTGATCAAAGACTCTCAGACCTTTGAGGTAATTTCACAAACCACACCATCCCCATGTGATTTGAAGAGTAGTTTAGTGCACAGTACCTCGTAAATAAGAAAAATTATGGGTTAAAAAAAACTAGGCTTGAAGACGGCCCCAGCCATGGTCTATCAACGGCCTCGATGACCCGCAGCCACGAAACAGCCCATCCAAAGCCACCGCCCCAGTCTGCCCGTCCGCCCGCGACAGAATATGCACCTTCTCGTCGACTCAAATTGCCTTCTACTGCCCCATAGCCCGCAACATTTTCCCATTCGGGCTTGACGTTGGTACTTGCTTCTTCGTCCGGCAGTTCCCGCGTGGGGCTGGCCCTGTTTCAAAGTCGAATCTCCACCGTAGAACCTCGAATCTTTATGGGATAATATCTGTCAAAATGCATTTTAGGCCTCGGGGCAATTGGGGGCTGCATGGGCTCCATAGGCTCCATACCGGGGAAACTGTGAGGTCCATATGGAAACACTGTGGCAAAATTCTTGGAATAATCTTGTTATTTGCTTATTGAACTTTTATTGATGTGTGGGCATAGATTGAGGCAACCTTGCGTGTCCTCGCTGCCAATGCCATTTCTGTCTGTTTGTTGGTTTGTCTGTGCTGAGTCTTGTCCATCTGCAGCTGTCAAATCCAGGGACCATAATTTGGCCCTCTTCAACGGCTGTCATCCATGCAAAGGCCATCAAGAGGTCTCTGCCCTTCTCGAAGCGCTTGCTCTAAAACCATCGTGACACTCAGTAAAAAAAAGAAAACAAGGAAAATTCTCGGGGGTATATCCGTCATTAAACAAAGACAAGTCATCTAATCCTAGCTATCGGTCTCGCAAGACCAGCCCTGTTCCAAACTTCCATTCTCAAGGAGGGCAAACAACTGGACATCATCGTTTAAAGAGAGGTCATAGAAAGAACGTATATGTGCGCATGTGTAGGTTGCGCGAATGTGTTTGTATGTATGCACTCATGGATGCATACATGTTGGTGTTCTCTGAATCAGAGCAGGGCAGACTCTTCCGAGCCAACTAATGGGATGGATTAATTCCAGATATTCTCATTGGTGCCTATTGTGTGCACCGAGTCCATCATCATCTCTTGTCCCTGGCCCCTGGTGCGTCTGAAACACGTCGGGGATCACCTTGGCCCCGCATTTGCTGTAGTGTAGGCTGATCAAAAGGACGATCAGGGTGAAACAAGCCGTCGTTGCTGTCAAACCCATCACCGGTCTCTGATGTCAGATCAGTCGACATGGTAAATGTCGGTAAGTGGAAAGTGTAGGCACTCGTTCCATCGCTCGCCTCATGTTCAACCAATAGCACGACCGATCTCCGATTTGCGAATCAGAGGTCGAGGGGAGAGGCCACCAAGATAAACCTCATCGTCAAATGACATGCGAGGCGGCGTCGAAATTGAATGACCACGTTTTTGTCGTCGCATATCAAGGGATTGGTTACCCCGGGGTAGGTAATCGCTTGACATCCGTGTCAAGGTGCGTTCAGGCTGATATCCATGCCAAGGATCATGGTGACCAGGGGTGCTAATGGTGCTGCTGCGAGTGCTGCGAGTGCGACTCTGGCGAGAAGAAGGCGGAAGCTTGGCGAGGCGGGAGGGTTGACGCTTGAGAGGAGGGATGTAGGCATCGTCTCCTTGAACAGTCTCGTCAGTGAGGCCAGGGCGCGAGTTGGGTGCACGGGCAAGGACAGGCGTGACGGGAATATCCACACTGCGCTTGTGCTTGATGCTATGGGAGTTAAGTTCCTCAGAGGCTCGTGGGTGTCCATTGTGATAAATGATGACGCTAGGTGGTTTCCGTATGGATGTTGAGCTCTGTTGGCGCTTGTGCTGTCGGTTCAATGGCAGGCTTTCTTCATGGTTGTTGTCAGAATCAATAATGGGGGCCTTCTCATCTCCCCTTTCGGTCCTCCATGACTCGATCTCCTCGTCATCAATGGGGGTGATGCCTCTCTTGAAAAGGAAGCGGCGGCGTTGGCGAGAGCGACGGCGATAGATGACAATGGCGAGGATACCGATGGCAGTTACTGGGATCGCAGTCGCCAGAACAATGATGAGAATCTTGACTTCGGTGTCGTTCATGGTGACTGTCCCATCTCGTGGAAAACTCAATGCTAGTGAGATTGGTTCGTAATTGGGTGATGGGTGAATAGAACTGGTCCTGCCGTCCAGCAAAGTCGCAGACCAGTGACTCTAAGGGTGAAAGAGGATCGGTGATGGAGAGTGAGCCCACGATTTGTCGAATCGAGGACTTGGCTTGCTCAGCAAGGTCACCGTGAGTGTCTGCGTGACTTCGAGTCGAGGTGGTTTAACTGTAGCAATCGTGTTAGTCGGGTGCTATGATTTATTTTTTAAGTGAATGATGAGAATCGGGTGTGAGACCAAGGTGGCGGGGTGCCGAATGAGACGATAAAATCTGCCGAAATGCTTTATTCGTCTAGTTCATGCCACCAGATCAAAAGTGCTATCTTTGCTTCTTGTAATTGCTTCTTGGTGGTTAGGATCAACCAGGCGAAGCAATTATTTGGGAATATCAAGACAATCCTCATTTGAAGGTGGCACATGAACGAGACAGGCAGTAGTAACACCAAGAAGCATCGGCTCTCGTAGCAAGGCAGGAAGGTGTGGTGTGCATTGTGGGATGATATAGGCATATGCTGACATGAGGCAAGGAAACCAACATTCGAGGCCGGCGAATAGGTCACAAACAGAAACCAGTCCGGACAATGGCAACTTGACTCGACTAGGAGCAAACTGCTTGGCAGAGGTGAAGAGAAGGTGAGGTTGAAGACGAGGTGCTCCCGCTGGACCTGCCGTCCTTCAAGGTCCGGATTGTGGGAAGAAGGATGGCGATGGGATATCAGCCAGGCACGGAATGCCCTGGGGATAGCAGAGCCGAACAGAGGCGGGAGTTGCGGAGGGATGGGGAAGGCTTGAAGCTATATAGGGACTGGGGGCCATGCGGGAGCTCTTGGGCTGGACTGGGGGACGAGGACGAAGGGACATGGGGGAGTGAGAGCCCCAGTCGGCCGGGGGTGTGCAGTACGTAGTACAGTACATAGTACACATCGTAGCGTCATGGGATATGGATGGGGACATGGATTCGAGAACGGGAGTGAGAGACTGAGGAAGAGAGAGCCAAGTGCAAGTGCGTGCAAGTGCGCGCAAGGGCGGGAATGGGGTGTGTGTGGACTGGACATCGCAAGGGGGAGTGCATCCAAAATAACAAGGCACAAGGCAGATGGAAGGAAACGCTGGTGGGGCTGAAAGGGGCGTGTAGCAAGTGCGTAGGAGTGTGGCTGCGAAGGAGGGGGAAGACAAAAACCGAATCCACACGCGATACATGATACATGCAACATGACACAAGCCATGGTCCGTTTCGCTGCCCTTGAAGGCATGCAGGTCTAGCAGGTGCTTTTGCACTATAGCCTCCTGTCTCTCAGCGCAAATCCCGACTTTCTCGTTTTCCCGACGAGCAAACGCTCTCTCATCTGAGTGAAACAGGCGCCATTGAAGCACTCCTTCATTCAGTCACTCATTCATCCATCATCATAATCCATCCTCCCCCAGCAGTGAACGAGAGCGAGGACCCATTGGAACTCTCAACTCCTCATGCTAGTTAGTGTACCTGTGCTACTGCACTGCGTGCAACGTATGTCCCCGTTCTAAACGGCAACCTGCTTTTGCACTGCAGCGTGCAGTATGGTTCAGAAATAATCCCGCAGGCCGTAGTGCACAAAAATAATCATGGATTCATCCACCCAGCCTCAAGCGTCCCAGTTATTTCCTGTGTAATTTGGCCCAATGGCCAGCTCCAGCTTCCTTGGGCTGGGCGGGGCCGGGCTGGGCGCTGCTGTGTGTCTGACTGAGCTGGTGCTGGCCGCTGGGCATTGGCGGGCGCTGCCCCCCTTCAGTGGAACCCTGGTGCTGCGGTTGACGGCCTTCCAGCCTCGTTAGGGTAGCCCGCTCCTCACCCACCTCACATGGCCCGCTGGTCCACTAACGGCATGGCGCCATGAGCCAGCGACCAGCACCACAGTGAACGTGGCGCGCCAGGGACACCCGAAGGGACCTAGCCCCTCCACTGACTGGCCATGGCATGTCAGAGAAGCGCCCAGGGGTCGAGAAGAGGGACCTGTCTAATGGCCCGCCCCTGGAAGCTGGCGATCGCCAACCGGGCCCACCACGGAAGCCAGCACCACCACCAAAAAGAAAAAAAAAACGTGGGCGTGAGAGCGCGAGAGCGCCAGGGATGGCCTTTGTTGGCCCAACGCGCTTGCCAATTCAGGTCGACACCTGGGCCAGGTCATCATTGTCAATCAGCCATGGCCTGCTACGCACGTCCAAGGTAAGCATTTCGAGCATCGGCCAACCCTTAATATCTCTCGCGATGGCATTGGTTGGTGTCTGCGTCTGCCACGCATGAGGAACCGGCCCTGCGCAAGGCCGCATGGGCCGCCGCAACTCACCATTGCGTAAAACTATTGTTTGCACACCGATCATGCCCAATATACGGGAACCAGCATTCGTGGATAGTCCATCCTCCAATTGTTGGGGTCCACTAACACCAGTAGTGCGTTTCCCTGGCCAATTCGCGAATCAGTCCCCGAGAACTTGTCAAGCCTTGTGGTTCATGACGTCCGCCACCACGCTTCCGTGCCTGAGTCTAGCTACGATCCCGTTCATGGCCTTTGGCCAGACCTCTTGACCGTTTGTACCTTGCATACCGTTCCAACACATGTCCAATCCATTCGCTCGTTGATTCAAGACACCCATCTTCCCATTCATTCCCTACTCAGCCATAAACCCACTGTATCAAGCCACCCGATCATGATATTATTGCCTTCTCCATCACAATCGCAGGAACAGGTCACCCAGCTCGCCCTTTTCCCCTCGCATCCACTTCCCTTAGCACGCCTTCTAGATGAGAACCGGTCGCCCAAAAGTCTAAGACACGCGTGCGTGTTGCAGTCGGTGAGAGAAGAAAAGCCTCCTCCTATCTGCAGCCAACCCAAAGCGCCAGAGACAAGACAGACGGCGCCAAAAACACAGGCTCACCCCGTCCAAGCCATGATATCAGAAAAAGAAAGCAGGAATATCAAGCAGAAAAGTCAATATGATCCAACAATTTTTTATCCCTTTCTTTTCTTTTATTTTTTCCTTCTGGTTTGTAGGGACTTGGCACGGCGTCCCATGTGTGTGGTCTTCCGTGGGAACATCTGTGCGTAGTACCGCCGGAGCCAACGCCAAGCTCGCTCGGCGGCCTTGGGCTCCCGAGCTTCCTTGTAGTCCGCACCCAATATCGGCGTCCGGGGTACGCACGGCGGTGTCTGACACCCCCGCGCACACCGGCAGCCATGGACGGTGACAGGCTGCAAGGGAGGGCGAGCAACGGAAAACGCCAGCGAACTGGAATGCAGCTTCTCTGGCGGGCATGGCAGGATCGAGATTTGGTGTTCTTGATTCTCAAAGGGCCTGGCCCACGCGACTGTGCCCCGTGTCTTGTGCTGTCTTGTTCTGTCTTTCATCTGCCTTTCTCTCTCTCTCTCTCGCTCTCACCTGCCGGCTGCAATCTGGAAAGAGGGCATCGGCCGAAGGCGATAGACAGACGGGGGCGGACGCACCTCAGGATTACGACTCTCTCCCCGCCATGATGGGTGACGTTGGATCTTCTAACCTGGATTCCCTTCAATCCAGAGCTTCGTGATTGGTCGGACGGCGTCATACCTGAACGATTGCCGTATCTTGAGTTTCCAAACCGCATCAGACAAGGTGCTTCAGACCCCGTCCTGTCAGGCAATCCCCGCGGGCTTTTTTTTTCCACCGTAACCGTCGCATGGAACCCATCCTACCCTTGGCCGCCGTGGGCCCTCCTCGACGTACGTGGTCCATTTACAGCTAAGCAAGTGACCAGCGGCCTGGGATAGAATCACTCCGCCAAGCGACTATTGGCATGGCCATTACGGTGAACCAAGCCCAAACAGACGCCTCCTTCGTTTGACAGTCCGAGGTCTACCGATGTTGTTCGGGTGGCGGAAATATCGGGAGATGAAATGATTAGCCGATCGGTCTATTGAATGCAACATACCGAGAGACCCCAACTGACAGGAGGCCATCAAAAGAAACGGTCGAACGGTGGGACAAAACATGTCGAGCCAGTGGCCAATAACAGCAGTTGGAGTGATCCGAAAAAGCAACTCCAGGAGCACGTAACATTAAACCTTTACTTTTTCTTTCAGATGTTTATGATGTGTATCTCATCCTCAGCCCATTACTTTCTTTTCATTTTCTTTTTTTTTCCATCTGTCTTGATTCCTGGCTCCTCTTTTTTTGATTTTTTTTTACTTTGTGTGCGAACATCGGCGGGACGCGGGGCGATCATGAACTGGTGCGACGATGCGAGGTGGGAACCCTCGATTGGATCATGGCTCGATGGGCACGGCAGGCCCCGGGCAAGGGGGGCAAGGGTTTTTGCAACAACGCGCAACGGGCCTTGCCTTTGGGCTTCCCGCACGATTCGCGGATACTACGTAGAGGTGGTCCTGGACCCAAAGTTCAGACACTCGCATCTGGCCGTGATAGGAGCAGCCCAGGGCCATCTTTCTTCCTTTGAAGTTGCAGTCCGCGAGGGGTGTCGCAGGCATAGTAGGTACCCTGACCCACCGAGCCCGTAGGCTTACCAAACATAGTAGTTCTCCCAAACCTTAGGCCAGAGGATCCCAGTTTCGGCCGCAACTCTCTCGATAAACCCCGAGGGCCAACCTCTTGACATCGTCATGACTGCAGCGCTTGCTTCCGTAGCTCGTTGCCGCATTGAGATGGCTCCCGTGGTCGCTTGTTCAGCGTGCCGATACCCATGCACGTCGCCTTCTGCTGAATAAAAAAAAAAGTCACGTTGCGCGTATCCCAAGAAACCAAGAAGAAAAAAAAATTGGCTAACTAACTACCTACTCGGCCGCGCGCCATTCTTCCACGCACACGTTAGGAACCTCGCTAACTCGGCGGTCTCCATCTCGCTAGAAAAGTGGCAGTGGGCAGTGGCGCCTGCCAGAACAGCCGTCTCAGTGGAAGTGTCAGCCCATAGTGTCAGCCAAGCATGGCTTGGTGCAAGTCACAGGTGCGTCCTGGTTGGCTCCCGCAACATTGGCGTATTCCGTCCCAGACACCAGGCCCCCCCTCAGGGACAAAGCCATGATCCAGAAAAATCAATAGGGTCAGGGTTCCCGAACTCGCTGCTTCTTTTCTTCTTCGCGACGGGCTGCCATGTGTCGGGGAGACATCTAAGCTCCTCTGTAAACTTGTTCACATATGCGCATCATTCAACCCTGATGAGCGTTCGGTCAGAGTCGGCAAAGTAAGTGTGTGCAGATTCGCTCCCGGCTAGCACACTCGGTTCCTGGTTCCCTAGCCCAAGGGACCTGAGGGGAAGTACAGTAGTGCACCCATCTCCCATCTCCACATTGGCATGCAATGTCAAACTCACCCACCGTGAAGGCCGCGTGCAAGGCCAGGATTCCTGACAAGAGATTCCCGCGCAGGGGAGGGGTAGCGGAATAGAGCCTCCCCCCATTTGCGGTCTACGGATATTCCACGGCTTGTCAGGGGACAGCCGTGCGTTGCGAGACGGCGGCTGCGATCTGAATGGTGGCTGTGGCTATGGTGGTATCAGTGGACATTGAATGTTTTTCCCTCTGGCTATGGGTGTGTGGGATAGACAGGCCGGTGCATGCCCTGGATGACGCCTACATGGCTCCAGATAGGGAGGGAGGGGGAAAGACACACAGCTCAGCTCGATTGCTGTACGTGCGTATGCAGCTCCTCTCTCTCCGCATCTCGAGACCTCGTGGGGGTTCTTGGTGTGCGGCTGACACACCTCTCACAGGGCCAGAACAACCTATGCGGCACTGGTGTGGTGCAAATCGAATCCGATCCCACCGTTTCCTGCCATGGATGAGTGTTTTGTCAGTTGGTTAACTGGGGAAATGAGTTTCTGCGACACATGGCCGGTTTGAAACCGGCCCCCCCCCCTCTCGCTCCCAAACTTCCAGCAACAGGACGCATGCCCAGAAACCTCGCTTACACGGGCACCAGCCCATATTCGTCCATGGTCTTTCGTCTGATGTTGATTCTTGGCCAACCTGCAACGAACCGCAGCTGAACGAGCGGAACGAACGCCTAGCTTGAGCGTCCGTCCGTCTCCATTCAGCTGTCTCTTGTCTCTCCCAACAAGCCCATGGCGATCTGGCCCATTTGGGTTCCGTTGCTCGGACCATTTTTGGGGGACAAATGGCTGGGGGTGGGCGGAGGGGCAGCGACGGCGTCAGCCACAAGAGAGCTGTTAGAGTGAGGGACGGCCTCATGCTAACCTCGACGGGACGGCTCACGTCCGATCTTGCTTAGCTCCCATAAACCGTGGGACGCCATGGCCGCCGCTTCTTTTTTGGGGGTGCCAAAGGGAGGATGGATGGGAGGATCACCACTAATCTATCCGAAAGCCGAGTTGTTCTTTTAGCACTGACTCCCGTCCTTGATCCAAAGGTCCAAGCCAAACCCATTGGGGTTTGCAAGGCGAGCAACGAATGAGATGCCTCGATTCTCCGAAACGAGGGTTGAAATCCCAGAGCTCGTGAGTCAAATCCAATGCAATTTGTCCCCATGTCTAGCCCTTGCGCCATTCAGGAACGCGTGAGCAATGCGGTGTAAGCTAGCAGGCGTTGCTTCAATGCTTGATCCTGACCAGCAATACACTGCCGTCCCCCGCATTGTATGTAGGCAATATGTATGTCTGGGGCTTCTTATTGTGAGAGACAAAAGACAATCGCAAGTGAGCGTCATTCGTGTGTTCCCATGACCCCCCAACGGCCAGGGGCTAGCATGGAGCAATGGGGTTCGGTGTGGGGAACAAACGGGCAAGGCTCTGAACGGCCCCGTTGATGGCGGGACTAAGTGCGTGCACTAGGGAGAACCGTCTCTCCAAAACGTGTCGTAGTGTGTGATACACCGCTTCTTCTCTGCCAGCACCAGCCTCTAACTGACGAACAACTTACGTTTGCCTTTCCATCCTCGCCACCACTCGGTCACCATCACCACTACCGCCACCGTTCGCTCACCACCATCACCAACCACCCCCCTCACCGTGTGCCCTGCCGGTTTTTCCGTGCCTTGATTGTGTGCAGCCCTTTGTCTCTGGTTTCCCTGCTTGCCCCTCACCGCGCCCCCAACGTGCTTGGCATGCCCAAACCAATATTGCACCACACCACCACCATTCGTTTGCTCTTCTCGTGTCATCTCACCACCCACAAAAAAAGACACAAGATGGTGGTGTAGGTCATTGAAACCAAGCCCCTTAGCGCAGGAACATCTCAGCTGGGAATAGCCCATCACCATGCTTCCCTCGCCTCGTGTTTGCTGATGCAAGGCACCCTGCTGCTCGATGCTGCCGCTACTGTAAGAATGATTCCCACGCCTGCGAGGGGCCGAGGTTGGCCTTAAACCCAGCTAGGTCTGGCCTCACCATCCTTTATCTCTCGACGTGCCCGCAACACCATCGAGAGCTGAGGGGCTCCCTCGCTCGTTCGCTTCGTCACTGGTCCAAGTCCGAATCACGAACACCCAACCTCCACCACCCCTTACTTCTCCAATATTCCTAACCCACAACACCACGATGACTTGCAGGCCCTCCCCCCCCCTCTGACCCGCTTTATCAAGCTGCGCTTTTCCCACGTTCCCACTTCGAATCAGCGGCCGCCTCTGAACATTTAGCAACCCAAATCAGCGGCTGAGAGGTTCATCCCCTCACGCCGTGCAAGCCATGATGCGTCTAGGCCCGGATGGGGGCGAGGCACAGAGACCAGTTTAATTACGCATATTGCTCAAAGGAATGCCGATGATCATGTGGGTGCCCATGTGTGATGAGGCCCGATAGTAGCTCAGCTTCGCACACTAACCCAGAAAACCGCACGTCATGATGAGCTCTCCGACTTGGCCCGGGTGGCTGATGATGTGAACAGAGAATAACGGGGGGGAAAGTGAGGGGTTGCAATTGAGACAATCCCTCAATGACACATGGCACAGCCCGTGGCCACTCCCTTGGCCCTCCTCGATGTGCTGAAAAGCGCATTCTTGCAGCCAGCTGCAATGTAGACTTGAGGCGAAGCTCGCTGAGCAGGACTTTGGTCAGAATCCGTCACCCGGGATGGTGGCGGTCTGAGGAATGGAGAGGGGATCCCGACACAGCCCATGGTGTAATACGGCAAATGGTGAAGCATCGCGTATCAATGTCTCGTCCTGTTCTGGCCAGCCGACGTTGTAGCACATGGACATCACAGACGGGCGAAGTCTCCCAGAATAGATAGGCCCAGGACTACGGCATGCTTCTTACTTAACCGGGGAATCCTGGCCGAGCCTTTCCAACTACTTGCATCAGCCCGCGTGGTTTAAACGTTGGTTGACGACACCGCCTTACCGGCAGGCAAGAGGCCTGCAGCAAATCGGCCGGGTTTTAGCAAAGTTGCACAAGAATAAAAAAAATGCCCGTAAGGACTGTGCGTTTTTTTCCCCATTTGGGGCTGAATGGTATCGCGATCCGCCCAGAGCTTTGCTGATCCTCATGTCTGAAAAATAACTTCCCATACGCAGTTTATTGTGTCATGACTCCACGCAAACAAGTAAACATGTCTGATCAGCCCTTTTTTCACACAGGTACACACATGCACGTTTTTTTTCTCTCCCTCGCTCTCGCCCCTCTGGTCTCTGTCTGTTCTCTTGTTCTCTCCCCCGCCTCTCCTCCCTCTTCACCTCAAACCAATTCCCTGTCCTACTTGCCCTACAGTCATCGTAACAGGATCCTACACTAACAACCCTGCACCCAAGGCCGGCTCGCTCACCGTCTTTGGGGCCGATCATCACCAAGAAAGCGAGCCATGCCTCTTGTGGGCGCATTCACGTTTGATCTTGATTGCCTGAACATTCCACTCCTCCCCCGCGTCAACAAAAATAACCGCAGCGGGGGGGCGTGGGTGACGAGGGAGGGCGACACAGCAGCAGCCGCCCGATGATGCGCTGATGCTGCTCGATTCTGCGGGTGGCCGATAATGTCCGAAACAGTTAAGCTCCTCTCGTATTGATCGCTCCCACGCGGTCTCACAGTGGACCTTGGATGTTCGTCATGACCGTATTCTGTATATCGACGCAGGCTGCGACAAATCGAGATGGAACGGGGCTGCCGAAAAGTCACCTGAAATCACCTTCATGTATGCGTATGCGTATCAACTACACACAGGACCTGTCCCCGTAGCAAAGCCACGCCTGTTGGTCTGTCCCTGCTTGTTCACGGCAAACCATTTCTTGTGTTACACGAAGGATTGAGGGTCCCCCGTTGGCTTGGCGGCATGAAATCAACCCGTTTGTCCCACCCGAGAGCTGAAAGAAGAGTCCCATCTATGTCGTTTCTGTATAGTACAGAGGGCCCGGGTTTGCCGCTATCCAGCCCAGCTGCAGCGGCATACCCTGCACCGCAGGCAAACATCTGCAGGCCCAAACAGGCCGTCGCTTTTCACAACACATCGTGATGCTGCTGGTCGTCGCAAACGGAAGCGCGACCCAATCCTTTGCCCTCTTCTCTGCCGTGTCCCACTCAGCGTATGGGGACTCTTTCCTGTGCGACTCCAAACTGCGGGCGGCCCTTTGTAGCCATGGGATTGCAACAGGGTAGATCCCTGCGGAGAAGTGATTGGCGGCCTGGTCCCTGGATCTTCGTCCTGGCCGCTAGGCCCCCCATGGCGTAGCGCCGGGCCGATGGGGCAGGCTCTGGCCATGTTTGAGACTGCAACCTTGGAAATTCTGCGATTAGCTTTGAGACAGCAAGGCTTCGGAGAATGGGGAGGCCGTGTGTCTCAATTCAATCAATCTACAACAGTCGGAAGTCGGATCGCGTCAAGCTAACTCGGCTGGCATTCCAGCGCGTCCCTTTTCTCGGTTGCTGCCAATTCGAGATTCTCTCTCCCCTCCCTTCCCACGTTAAGCCAGGGCAGCCAATGGGCAGTGCACACAGCAGCTTACATGCTTATGCTTGCACATTACAGCAACACCATCGACTTCGAGATGGGGCCGGTGCTCACTACTGCTGGTTCATACGTCGTCATCCACCTTGACACGAGGCATTCATGTAGGTACCAGCTGCACGGGCGTGCGCACGAGCAAAAAAAACACAGGGATGATCTAGAGCCTGTGGGACCCGATTGAAGCGATCAAAGGTAAAAAAAAAATAACATGAATAATCCCGAACAAAGGAATCGCGGTGAGAGAAGAAGGAAAATTCTCCCTGCAGCATCGAAGCCAATTACAGGGCCGAGAACTCTATGCTCGGCTCGGGCGATGCAGTCGAGCATGCCTCGCAGGTCGCGTATTGTCCAATCCAGGAAAGCCACACCTGTCGTAAACAATAACATCAAAACAACCAAGGTCCCAAGTTCAAACACGAGCGCGAGACCTGATGATGGCGCAGCTCGCGGCTGTCAGCCTCTTTTGTCTGATGTTGTCTTTGTGTGCATGGCCCAGAGAGCCAGCATCGGAATTGGGCAGTGAGACAAACGAGACCAACCATGACGCCCACCCGGGTCCATCCCATCCCGGAGAGTAATCAATCCGCTAGCAGTGAAGAATGGGTAAGCAGATGCCTGCTTTTTTTTTTTTTCTCTTTCCGGCGGCCCTGTCATTGCACACACCCCATCTTCCAGGTTTCCTTCGAAGAAGCCATCTGCAAGCCGCGGGTGGTGCCAGCAGATAGATGCATGGAGCATTGGTGGCGTTCAAGACCGCCCGGGCCGTTGAGACGGCTGTCCCGAATTGATAGACTGCTGGAAAGCGATTCGCCTCTTGTTCATCCTGGGTTTGCCAATAGTCCGGTCTCATTAGCCCTACAATGCGAATTTGGGCAAAATTAACAGGGTGGTGAGATTTGAGGGAGGGCTCGGATGCGGCCGTGTGTTCATTCTGCGAGAGGGAATGGCTATTTGGTTGGTTGGCTCAGAAGTGAGGCCTCGAAACATGGCCTGGTCAGACAAAGAATGTCACTGCACCATCAGGCACCAAATCGCTCGACGCCAATCATCCGCCAGCTCCTTGGTTTCTCGCACCGTCCGTCTCGTGCAATCATTTGCTCAATGCCATCAAATCTGAAGAGCACGGAGCGAATTCTAAAAGCTACCCTTGCAAGCCACGGGCCGAGCACGCGAGCCAAACGAACCACTCGCCACCCACAAGGAAGAAAAAAAAGGACGAACCCATTCCAGGAAGGAAAAAAAAAAAAATACAATGCAACGTTCCCCCCTACACTCCAGTCTTGTCGGTGTTCACTCGTCCAGTCGGGCTATAGTCCTCACCCTCCGCCCGCCCAAGCGTGTTTCATGTTTTCCCTCTCGACTCGGAACCAGACACGTAGACTGGGCATGCCACGACTTCGCCACCGGGACGGTGAGTTTGACCCTATTTTTTTTTTCTTTTCTTTTTTTTTTCCATGATGCGCCTTGGCAAAGATGCAAGATGCAGCGCACGCTGGATGCGATGCGATGCATGCATACTCCCCATACTGCATATCTTTTTTTTTTCCCCAGCCACCCGCAGTGACTGGACTTGTGTGTTGACGCGTAAACCACAACTGCCCGATGCAGTAGTCGATACAGCACAGCTGTATAATACAATTTCAATTAATGCAAGCACGGGACTCCCGAAGCTGTCTCGAAGCCAATAAGGCTTAGGCGATCCGTCATGCTGGGATGGAGGTACCATCGGCTCCAGGGATGCCCGCTGTCTGCCAGTGGTATGGGAATGCCTCCCTTCGCTGCCTTAGTCTGGTCCCGCGAATACGTTATTGGAAGGCGGAAACGAGAGAAGCTCGCTTAATGGCCCAAGAATTATAGCCAAGTTCTGTAATCCTCAGCCTCCCTGGAGCCAACCTCCCCTCCCTCCCTCGGCCATAGTAGTAGTGCAAGTAGTGCAAACACACCGCCAGACGCTCACGCATAGAAGCCCGTGTTAATCCCCAACATGACCCAAGACATGGTGCAACGGTTGATGATTCATCCTGTGTGCTCTGCCTCTGCTGAGTGAGGACGGCTCATTAGGTCAGCTGAGGCATTAAGCCCTCCAGTCACTTCGGCAGGCCTCGGTCTTACTCTGTTTGGGAATGGCTCACTCGAAAGGATGGGTTGTATGTGTGTGTGTATGTGCGTATGTGCGCGTGCCTGTGTGTCGGCTGGACTGGTCATCGGCCGATGTTTCCATCTCGGGTATCGATTTTGGTTAATAACTCAAAGTCGGATGTGATGCCGCGGAGTCAGACGGGGTTCAAAACGAAACACTCTTTGTCAGAATCCTACCCGGCGGCATGGGTTTCAATCTTGGCTGGTGTAGGGTAAATGTTTCGCAACTCCCCTGCTTGGCAAAGAAACCTTGCCGTGACAGCTCGGAGGTTATTCCTAATCTCGCTATCATGAATGGTGGTGGCATTGGTTTTTTTTTTTCCTTTGGAGCGTAATGAGACCGAACATGTTGAGAATTATTTCCATTGAGCCTAGTGAGAGCGCAGGGTTGTCACAATCCTTCTTCACAATCCTTGGTTGTGGGTTTTCTTAATCCACATTCAAAGTCACGCCGAATGGGAAAAAGGACCCGTGAGCCTGGTTATAGTGATCTTCCAATATCACCTACCGAGATCATAAGGATTAGCGAGCCATGCGCAATCATCAGCCCTGAACTACTACTACGTCCGACAATCAGTGCTCTCTGCCTGAGGCTCATTATCTTACGTCTCCTGGTCGCCATAATTCCCTTGATGAGGGGGTTAACTAATTAAACAACAAGGACGGTTTTTTTTTCTGACGAGGCAACCGAGATTAAACCGAAACGAGACAAAATTAAACACAGAGAAGAAGAAAGAATGCAAAGTGGGATATTGCAAAATGAGGAAAGAGAATCGTCAATATCCAGACACCCTCCTGAAGTCCCAGGGGTGGTTTGCTCGAGCCTCGGCCAACTGTTGACCATGAACACATTGAGCATCAAGAAGTCATTGAACGTATAATCTCCGTAATGGAGTAACCTCCCCGTAGCCGCCCACCTCGTGGGAATCCACTTGGAACACTTCTCGAACCCATGGGTGCGCAGAGCATTGAACGCGAATATTCAGGGCAAGAAGGGGGGCGTGTAAAATTTCAACCTTGACCATACGAAATCGTACGTCAATCATATCAGAAACGTTGCCATATAGGATACGCGCTGTTGAACCATGTTGATTTTCATAATTATACATAATAACATAAACATGTTGAGCTCATAAACACACGGATAGCCCTGGTGACCGTAATGTTATGTTGTGTATAATAATTACGAAGATGTTGCATGGCCATGGACAGCAGTGTAAATGTGCACTCGATGGCGTAATTGACAGCGTTTAAAACGGTCTACTTGGTTTCACGAAGAGAAATCACTCTTTAGTTTGCAGATGGAAGAAAACACTGTGATTTTATGGGCCACTTCGCTCAAACCCAAAGACTTTTCAGGGCCAGGCACCGCCGTATTTTCATGCTTGATTAGCACAAGCACTAGATGAAAGGCATTGTCCAATTTCAAGCCAGTTATATCGACCAGGGATTTTCAAAATGTTCATTTTACAGTGCCAAAAGCTGTCGGTCTAAACACAACACGTTTTACATGTGCGTTTACATCTGAAGCAACTTTCATGCTGAGCCGAGCATGAAACATCGACTGAAGAGAGTCAACATATACCTTGCTATCATCGGGGGTTTCGGGAGCGTATTTAATATACTCAACAGACGAAAGGTCTCCGGGGTAGATTATGGGAATACCGTCGATGGTGAACAATATCACAAATGTCTTCTCATGTATCAATCACTGTTCAACCCTTCTTCTTTGATGGCTCCTCGAAAAGCTCAACTATAGCCTTGAAATCCGAGCGATTCCTTTCGTGATTCGAGCCCTGGGGATGTTATATTGCCCATGAATTCCCTAGAATATACTTGTTTTAGAAGATCTAGACTGGAGGTGATAGAGGCGTCGCCAAACTTCCTCGTTTGGGTTGATGACACCGTGATGGGAAGCCATTAGTAGAATTCACCAAGAGCCTAGTTTGCCTTGCTTGATATCTAATTTTTTAAACTTTTCGCCTATGTGATATAATCTTCTCTCTGCGATTCTTCTAAAGAGGCTGAGTCATGTTTAACCATATCTCCTTTTGGACAAGGTGAACATCGGCGCAGATCTAATGAATGGTATAGGGTCATCACGTTTTCGAAGTCAGGATCTAGACAACACAATAAAGTTAGCTTATTGGTTTTGATGAAAATGAATCCGGAATCCTGGCTCGCGTAGAAAGGCAGTCTTTCATGGCTGCGGGAGAGGTGGTCAAACATCTCGGGAGATCTGTCGCGTACGACAGCAACACACCGCAGCCTAAGATGACTCGTACATCTAACCACTGTAGAGGCTGAACTTGCAGGAGCCGTGGTACCGATGTTAAAACTCTGAGTTGCTGCACACAAACGCACTGGCAATGTTTCACACCTATGAACATCTTGGAGCCCAACTGCACGCTTACGGCTCTAAATCGCTGACACCCGCGCTATTCAGCCACGGCTGAAGAAGCTTGGAAGATTCGCGTGTTATTGGTTTTTATGCCGGTGCCAGCTCCTTAGTTGGCTCAAAAAGTTTGATATCATCACCAGTTTTTAGATACTAATGTATTGGCCGTATCTTACGATCACCAACAAAATTTTCATAAAGGCATATCAGGGTTGTACTATCCGCAGGGACATGAGAAATGAAACATATACTAGTCTTGGAATATGTTGAAAGACATTTTCATGTTTAACAAAAATGCACTCCAACGTACAAATGTTGGTGTTCTAAACCTATAACCGAGGTAGATATTAAAAGCCACGCCCTCGGGTTTCCACTCACCCATCAGCCTGAGGATACAACAACGATATTAAATAGTGAGATTGTGATGCCGATAAATTTCAGGGATTAAAAAAATTAATATTACGGTCTGCTTGATTTGGTTCGGTTCTAGTTTGAACGCAGCGAGTATTTCTGCTAAGTCGCTCTGAGACTGGTCATGTTCAGGTGCAAATTGCTCGAGGAGAACAACTCGGATGATGTAATATCAAAATCTAGTCTTATTATGGAAATTGTAAACAAAACCTCGCGTGGCTTTACTGAAAGACGAAAATGTGTCTCAGAATAGGCAATCGCTGGCGCTGACCTTCAACGCCACTCTAAGACAGCTTCAATCAGATAAATAGATAGCCGGTATCCAAATATGACATTGATACTGACGTAGAAACTACGAGGCTATCCATGGTACACGCCACCAGGACCACAACGTCCCTTGCGGATGAATTTGTCCACTTTGTGATGATTCTACCTGGACAATGCAAAGACAACCATCTTGATTCGGTAAACCAAATTGACACTGCCAACTAACTGTTTGGCAGTCTAAAAAAAAACCTAATAAGGCGGATTAGTGATAACGGCATGGTATTTATGTTATGCATGATTGATGCTGACTGTGAAGCGAATTGTATTGAGTGCTTGGCTTAGCTATATTAGATACTCCATGAAAGACATCTAAAAATGAAGAGATTCTTTACACTTTTGTAGTACAGAAGTGTTTCATATTTATAATCATCAGAATGGAGACCTTGGATAATACATATAACACTGATACAGCAATGGGCTTTCTGCGTCTTCGATTAACTCGCTCGACTATTAATCCTATATTGACAGGGAAGTTTAGCAAGGACACGATCGGTATTCCAGCTTGATGATTTGCATACCCTCACCCCATGACGTTTAAATTAGAATAGTTAGACTTCTGAGCAGGGTGAGAGAGCTGTCTTCCCCGAAAAGATAGTTGACGAATTAGCCGGGATTGGGGAAGAGCCAGTCAAACTTTCATTAACATCCAAGATGTTATTGGAGCAATTAGTTTGTGACCAGGCATTCATTGCATATTTAACGATCGTTGATTTGTTCAGTCATGTTGACGAGGTTATCCAGTCCAGCCTACTCAAGTCAACATTCTAGAGCGATATAGTCTCACGGTTATAGTCGCAATAATTCAACTTTCACATTGAAGCACCGAGATTTTGGGGTCAAGTCAATTTCAGAATGTGAATAAAACTTTGTTTTAACGTTTTCGTACTCCCTTTCGCCTCTTGCTATGATTAGACTGGGAATAATAAAACCAAACACAAATGCCGAATAACGCAAGACTCCCTATTTCTGGTTCAAGCTAAAAAATGCAAAGCATCAAGCACTCCTCCTTCCTCTCAATCACATCCTTCAGTGCATTCCTTTCATCGCCCCATCTCGGGTACATGGGGATGTCGGTCTTTTCGTCGATGTCTTTAACTCATCAATTAATCGCGTCGCATGCTGAAAACTGGCTTCTGAATCGCAAAATGGTAATGAAGAAACAAACAGGGGTATCGCAGTGGCAGGTATTTCGACGTCGACCGAGCACCCACCAGCACGTGGCGATGCTGGGATCGGGTTGTGGTGTTGCCAACGGCGGCCCACCGATCGCCTCAGTCCGTCTATACGAGGTAAGCCAACATGCCAATGGCAACCGCGGCGGCAGCGGGAACCATGGTAGGGGCAGCGAAGCCGTCGGAGGCGGTGGTGGTCACAGAGTTGCCGGTGGCAGTGGAGCCAGAAGACGACTTGGTGGCGGAACCAGTGGCAGAGGCAGATTCGGCGGTGGTGGTAGAGTCACTGGCGCTGGGAGGGCTCTGAGTACCGCAGAGATCCTCAATGTTCGTCTTGCATTCCTTCTGGGCAGTGGCGTCGTTGGCGTTGGAGCTGATACACTCAGAGTAGAGTTCTTCGCAGATGAAGGTGGGCATAGTCTGGGTGTAGTACTGCAGACCGGGAGCCGAGCCGTTGGAGGCGCAAGTGCAGTCATAGGCAAGGGTGGACTAGAGGTGGAAAAATAAATGTTAGATGAGAGCTGTAGCGCAATGCGGTGTGCAATTGGCGACTCACCTGAGTGCAGCTGTTGGAATCGGTGTCGCCACAGAGAGTTGTGCAAGTGTTGGTCTGGGCCTGGCACCAGGTGGCTATAGCGACGGTAGTTAGCATGATGATATACAGTTGGCCGCGTGAATGGTGCGAATACATACCTCGGGTCTGGGCGTCAACACTGTTGGCATCAATGGTCATGTTCAGCGAGCTGGTGTAGTTGGCCACGGCAGCCGAAACTGCGTTGACGGCAACAGCCAGAAGAGCAACTGAGGATCGCATTTTGATAAATGAACCAAAGCGACAAGCTTGGAGGAGGAAATGTGCGGTGCAGTACAGCTATGATGCTGGAAAACTGGAACTGGTGGGAGCAAAGTTAGCGGGCGGTGTTGGAGGTGGTATGATGATTGTGACGATGCTGTGATGGTGGAGTTGAGTTTGTTGCAGATGGGTTGGGATGGGGATTGGAGGTGGTTGGTGGGCGAGGGCGCGGTGTGAGTGGGTTTTATGTACCTTGTCTGCAGGCTCGAGGGAGACGGCGACGCAAACGGCGAGGGAAAGAGGACGGGTCGAGGGGATTCACCCCAAGGGCCGAGGGCAGGCGTCACAGACTTTATGAGGGAGCGGAAATGGAAACAACCATCGGGTTCGGCCTCTCGCCAGAAAATGGGTCCCTGGGTCCTTGGGTCATTGGGCCCCATGGGCACTCTTTTGCGGACTCCCGCCAGCCCAGGCCAGGCACGGTAGGTACCGATTGCAGAGGGTAGAGAGGGCAGAGAGGGCCCGCATAGCGCTCCAGTACCTGCTCCAGTACCTGGACGGCTTGCGGGAACTGGGGCAATGGTGGCCCGGCCTCGTTTTGATTAACGCTCTGACTGACGGGTGAGTGCTTCCAGGCCTTGGCCGGCCCAAGACTGCCGGCACGCACATCCCCGGGCAACCCTGCCCTCGTCCTCGCCCTCGCGCTGCCCAACTGGCTCTGGCTCTGGCTCGATGGATCACCACCTCGGATGCTCCCAGTCCCATCCCAATCCAAACGGAGCAGGCAATCAGCTAGAGATGCATTCGATACGACGCGCACTCTCGCACGCATACGCTAGCACTGCACTGTGCACTAGCACCAGATCAACCTTGGTTCCCGTTTGTGACGTTGGGGTGACGCGCCCAAGTTCACGCCGCACCACATGCTCCCACTCATATCCGCTTATCGATCCAGGCACATACCTACCACACTCGTCGTCAAGCCTTCCGATTGCAGTCAAACATACCCAGGCACCCAGGAACCAATGTGCCACACCTTCTCGCTATCCCCGGCCAGCGCCATCTCCGCTGTCGTCACCATAGAGCATCGATTCGGCCGCTTGCTTGCAAGGTGCAAGGTGCAAGGCCTGTCTGCCCGTGGTACAGACTTCCACCAGCACCAGCAGCAATAACTGGCCGGGATTGTCCCGCAGTCGTCGACGAGATGGGCAACAATGGCTGTTCGTCCGACGGCCGCCTGCTCCACATGTCGACAAGGTCCATTTCGATACACGTATTTCTCGACGGACAAAGTACGTCGCCCGGCCGAGCGATAGCGGGAGACCCCCATCTGGCAGACGCTCCATTGAGGGCGCCGGCCAATCAGTTCAGCTTGTCTTGTGCCACTAGTGGCTCCAAGAGCCCAAGCCGGACCAATCCTGCCGGCTACCCCCGTATTCCCTCATGATTCCAACTTGGGTTACGAAAGTGGCCACGACAGACCTGTCAACCTTCACCTTTCCATCCAAGGTCTCAAATCGACCTCCCGGCTGTTTCGCTCCGCTGCATGCCGCAGTTGCTGGTTGGCTCTGCCCAAGACAAGCGAGTCTTGGCTTCTTCACTATCTGTGACTACGTATGCGCGCCCCGCACTCGGTCATGACCTCGTTCAGCAGGAGGTTGGAGCTCCGACCTAAGCTACCGCTCTTTACACGAAGTGCGGGAACGCCGGAGAGTGGGAGACTGGCTTGACTTGATGGAGGTATTTTGCCTCAAAAAAGTCCCCCACTAGACCACCGTCATATGGCCGGCCAGTCGAGTGCCAAGAGAATTAGCTAGGTCTTCAGCAGTCCCAGGATCATGGCAGCAATATGGTCTACTAGACCCATGTGGCTAGATTTCCGGGCTAGGTGCTCCCTCATTTTATTCGAGGTCCAAGACCGTCTCGGCCACAACAGCCCAGGTATCGTTGGTGTCTCATCAGTCCCAGCGAGAGTCGAAACATCCGCACGCGGGTTGCCCGCACAACGCGTCACTGGCCTAATTCGTCTGGCTCAATATTGCCATTAGAGAGAAAAAAAAAATTGGTGCCAATTTTCTGGGCGCCCTAAAAGTGACGTCGTCCAGCCTGCGCAACATCCCTGGAGCGATTCGTCCCGTCTCGCCGGCCTTGCGCGGGTCCTTCCAGAAAATTTTTCGATTCACCTCAATTCATCTCCAGTCGTGATCATACCCATGATAGCGATCATTCAGCCCCTTAACAATCTCCTCTGCTGCAGGTACCTAAACCTATTGGCGGGTTGGCAATGGGCCCGAGGGGGGGGCGCGCTTGAGTTAAACTCCCATTTCGCACCATTCATTTCATGGACGGGTTGCAGCTTGAAACCCCAGTCCCATCATGATCCGACAAGAGCTGTCGCGGAGCTTGCGTATCAGGCTTCTGATAGCTCCTACCAATCACATGTCACTATTTATGCCCCGCAGACGACCAGGGATCTGTTTGTGATTTAGTGCACGTCCTCGAGGGGTGCTAGGTTGTCCCAGGACCAACCTCCCATCCTGACTCCGTCGTCTACCACATGCAGAAGTAATCGTCATAGCCCAAGGTCATGGTAAGCGGGAGCAGAGCCGATAACCATGGGCTTTGTCCACCAGCCGCCCTGTGGAGCTTGGCTTTTTATTCAAGCCGCTCAGCTCCCTTCAGTGACCTTTGCGGCCCAAGAAAAAGATGTCTGGTCTACGTGCTGAGTGATCAAGAGCAATGGCTCGTCATTATCGCAACGCTCATCATGGGTAGATAAAAGTTCCACTCCTCGTATCTCGATCTAAACTCAGCAAGCTCCCCCTGATCACCTCGTGTTCTGGCCCAGCGCAGTCGGTGTTGTGCGCGCGTGATTAGATGAGACAGTCCGGGGGCAACGCTGCACTTGTAAACTTTGCCCACGGGGGTGCTTCCGCCATTGACACTCGCCCAGGCCATTCTTTCAATGCGGGAGACTTTTCCGCCACTTCCAGCCACTGACGCCTCCGGCAGTGCTGATTCACCACTAGAACTATCTGTCATGCGGCCCTTATTCGGGTCTTACTCTAGCGTGCGACATTGCAATGCGGGTTACCTCCCTGATTACATTGTCAACTGTTGCACGCAAAGCCTATCTATTGACGCTTCAAAGCTCGTGCCGTTCAGATGCCGATCTCTCCGTACCACCGCCTAAACGGCACAGATCAGTGATAGATTTGCAGAAAATCACAACGGGCCATGCCGACGTGCCGAAGCTCAATTGATGGAGTAGGTACGTGTGTACGGTGGGCCATGTTTTGCCAAAAAAGCATTTTGTGAGCCATGAAATTTGTTTACATTCCCCTGCAGGCCGGCAAAAACTGCCGATTCCTAAACCCATTCGTGCACTAAATGGGGCTCGGTGACCCTCAACCACCACTATCGGGACAATATTGCCGTAGTCATATCATCTTTGTTGTTTTTATTTGATGTCTACGGTCCACCGTCCCTATTCGTTGCGTACACAACTTATGTCACTTTGAAACTAATTGAATAAACCCGATAGATACCTGGCTTGACTGACTTGGTGACATGGTGCAGTTATGTGCGGCTACGAATATCACACAATATGACCAGATTATCAGCAGTCGCCTCGCCAGGTGTAAATCGTGGTGATGACCTAGGGGTTGGCGCTCCTTAGAACTCAAATTGAATACATGCCGTGATAGTCTGGATTGATGTATCTGATCACTAATTGAAAGCTCCAATCGAAACAATTAAGGAATAATTGAAGAGCATAACTTCCAATCGTTCCATTAATTTTAGGGGATCCAAATACAATTCCTCGTATTGAAATTAGTCATCGGCATCGGCGAAGATATCCTCTGGTGCTAAAAGTCTGTACTTGTATAATTTACAGTCATATCGGTTCATATTTGGTTCTGGTTGTTTTTTTTTATATAAAAAAAAAGGAGCTGTCACTCTTATCTTCATAATTTCATATGAAGAAGAAATCACAATGGTCGTCATGTCGATCATTCTCGATGGCCAAGTCTGGTTTGACTGGCTGATGTTTGCCTCTTTTCGCACTTTTTTGGCGTTTGGTGGTCCTACCATGTTCAATTGGAATCAGCTCCAACAATCAGTACCATGATTGTGTTTAAAAACATGCTGTAGATCAGTAGTTTGTTTCATAATCCTCCGTACTATAGCGTGATCAGCAGATTGACTTACATGGAATAACTGCAAATCTGGGAGCATGGTGGCCCTATGGACACATCGACCACATCCTTCTTTAACTTGAGATTCTACCAAAATTCTCTCCGATCTCCGACGGGACAAACCTAGCTTCGCACTCGAACCACTACTCAATGAACCAGATTTAAATCTAACCATCTGCTTATTTGTTATGCCAGCACTCCTGGAGTTGACAGCTCTCTGTCACATTCCTACAGGGACAGCGCTTCCGTCACCGGCTCTACCAGCAAAATCATGTCGAATATCTTGTTCGAAATCTTGCACTCTTCGACAATTTATGCTAGAAAAGCCGACTTCACTTGTAGTGGCCAAAATCCTCTCCAGAACAAACTACTGAAAGTCATTTGTTGTTCTTTTGGTTTGGACGATTCGAGTCATTTTTACACGTGAATACTGTAGAGAGTGCTGGTTTTTGTTAACACCTCTTTTCCGGCTTCGTCCAATTCCCAGTCAACACTCCTCAGCTGAACAATACTACAGGTCAATCAAGTTGGATGCAGGGAACATTAGCACCCATTTCAACCCACTTAAGAGCGATGTTAACAACGCAGTGCTTCGGACACTGCTTCAAGGCCTGCGTTGTCTTGATGCCACAACATTCGATTTGGATGCCCACTTGCGATGGGTTTCATCGTCCCGTACCTTCTCTCATTTGTATTCCGTTGATTAAGCCTATGGTCCATTTATGTTTTATATGTCCTAGTTTAAGCATGGCACCAATACATGCTATGGAATATCTTAGTAGGGGATATCATTTGTTGCCGAAATCTTTGCATAACAATGACTCATAGTATGTGGTGTAGAGGTGATGATAGCCAAATTACGGAAATATTCGGTAAAACACCCCAACTTTGCACTAAGTAGGGAACCTTTGACAATCTAATAAATTAGCCGCTTTTTTAACCAGATTGAAAAATTTACTAACTACAAGCGAGGTATCGTTCGTCTTTGTTTCATGTATGCGTAATTTGATCTGTGCTGTTCATGTCGCTAAGACATGATCGTCTTTGTGCTACAAGGGACATGGAGAATGCCAAGAATTGATTGATAGAATTACTTGCTGATCATGTAAGCAAAACAGGCATGCAAAAAAAAGAAGAAAAAAGGGGTATTGAGCTCATAAAGCTCTATCGTTCATATACACATGAACTCAATGGCATGACTGAATCCTACATTGGCTGCAAACAGTTCTTTGATGTCGTCGCCTGTAGGGTAGGCAAGAAGCAATTACGAATCGGGGGATTTAGTGGGGGTGGGTATGCACTAGGTGGACCTAGTCCCTGCATGAGCACTCACCCCAGACGGAGTTGGATGACGAGCTAGACGGTTCCTGGTCTTATCAACACCACACCAGCCAACCTCTGCCTCCAACTTCAACATCTCCGCCGAATCAAGCCCGAGTCCCCGCGCCCTTGCTCGATGCACTTGCAGGCCTCCCCGGTGCACGGTCGCCACTGCTCTCTCCCGTCCCTGCCCCTCCCCCGTTAAAACGACGCCGACGTGCCCATCATGGACCAGCTCCCGCGCGAGCTGATCGACGCGATCCTGCGGCAATGCGTTGCGCGGGGCCCCAAGAATTCCGTTCTGCCCCTTCGTCTGGTCTGCCGGGTCTTTGACCAGATCCTCAAGCCGTTTGTGTGTCGCACACTGGACCTGGAGTTTACGCGATTGAGTAGGAGGAGTGGCGTGGCGCATCCGCGTATGGATGCTTTACAGACTATTGGTTATCACTGCAAGAGCCTGTACATCGACCTCATGGTATTGCGAGATGAATGTGCGTTTGGTTTCCCCCCTTTCGTTTAAGAAGAAAAAAAGGTTGAATTGTACCATGGCTGACAGAAATCATGAACAGTGGAAGTAGAATTTCTCGACACCGTCTTCGCTCGCGTGCCCTCCATGACAGACTTTTGTCGAACGCTACACAAGAAGTACTGCATGAACGAGACGTCATTTACGGAATCGGAATATTATGAAGCAGTCGAGACTCTCCTATTCAACTGTCGCGATGTCGATCGACTCCGATTAAACCTTCCCTTTCAGCTAGTTGGCCGACACTGCAACGCCGCCACTAGGATTTTGGCCATCACCTTGAAGGCTTTTGCTTTGCGTCCCGAAGAGGACTCGGCCATGTTGAATACCTTGGTGATTGAGAATATAACAGACGTCGCAATATGCCACCTATGGATGAACCCAAGCGATGTGATGAATATCATGAGGGTATTGAAGGTGCTGGAACACCTTGTTATGACGCTACGACGACACGAGAACGAACCCCAGCGCGTGGGCTTTTTTGGATCTTGCCTCTGGAACTTGGTGGAACACGCAGATCGCCTTACGAGCCTCTGCCTAATTGGGATGGATCACGATGACCGCCCGCCAAGAGGTCTCAAGCAGACAAAGGCCTGGCAGATGCCTGTTGAGGAATGGCGGGCGCGGTCATTACCTGCGCCTCATGTCATCCTTTCGAATCTAACATGCCTCGAACTTAAGCGAATAGAAATATCTCCTGAAATACTACTGCAGACGGCTGAGAACTTTGGGCCAACGCTCCAAGAGCTTTATCTGAATGAAGTGTACCTAAAAACGGAGCAATCCCAGGACTGGAATGCAGACTCAACGCAGGTACTGTGGGTAGGCATGCCCAACGAGCGCCCACGCGAGGACTGCCACTGGATCGCAATGGCACTTCGATGTTCCCTTCCAAATCTGCGCACCTGCCGGGCATCATTCTTGGCGTACGACCGTTACCTCAGAGAGGATCTTCCTGGCCACCCGGAGTTTGACCTCATAGACCCCTGTGGCTTGGGGCGGAGCATCTCACAGCGTTTTGTCGAGGTTGTCATGGGTATTCGGCAGCCAAACATGCCCAATGGAGACCCTGTTGAGTACCTCTCGCGTGACAACAAAGATGATCACTTTTGGACTGACCTTCGCCCACGGACTCGGGCTCTGCGTGTGACCGAGCATGACACCAACGCATATCAGACTGCTGTGGCCAATACAACCTCGGAGTGGCAGCGTAGCATCGATGGCATTTTTACGAATTGCAATTCGAACACGCTTGACGAGCTACACTACATTGCTGAGACGGCGTGCCAGGGGATGAACGAAATCCACCGCAGAAGGAATGAGTGGACTGCAGGTAGTAGCATGGCCAATGAGTTTACAGAGAACATGTTCATGTCTCACGAATAGAGGAGGAACAAGCTGGCGGTATGGGAGGTGTAATGCAATACTAGGGCGCCGTCGTGCCCCTCATTTGGAGGTTTCTTCTTCTCACTTACTATCTTTTTTTTTCACCAGCCAGGGAAAAGCTTTCAAGCGCTTGAATAATAATGACTTGCTATTATCATAGAAATAGATATGCTACCGGGGATGCAAAGACAACCCTTGACTCTGTCCTTATCGCTATATGAGTGGTCGCCGAGGACCATGCTAATTCATCACCAACGTTCCCTGTTTATCATATGTGTCGCGAGTTTGAATCTCACGCAACATGTCCAAAGAAAAGTGAAACTTCTAGCGCCTCTATTATCGCCCATTGGTGTTTTTTTTATCCTTTTTTTTTATAATTCCGTTTAAAGGAGTTTTTTAATACCTTTTTTTCCTAGCTTATTGACCGTTGACGCCATTGCTGTGGCCGTTGATACCGTTCTTGGATGCTGCCACAGCCTTCTCGAGGGCCTGCATGACGTCGTTCTTGAGGTCCGCAGCGTCCTCGACACCGCAGCTGATGCGGACGAGGTCGTCAAAGACACCGACAGCCTCTCGCTGGTCCTTGGGGATGCCGGCGTGGGTCATGCTGCTGGGCACCTCGACGAGGGACTCGACGCCGCCCAGACTCTCGGCGAGGGTGAAGATCTTGGTGTACTGGCAGAAGCGCTCGGCAGCCGCGTGGCCGCCCTTGATGCGGAAGGAGAGCATGCCGCCGCCCATGCCGTCGCGGTGCTGCTTCTTGGCGACGCTGCGCTGGGGATGCGACTCAAGGCCGGGGTAGTTGACGGCAATGACCAGGGGGGAGGCCTCGAGGGCATTGGCAATGGTGGTTGCGTTGTGGCTGGCCTCGCGGGCGCGCAGGTGAAGCGTCTTCAGGCCTCGGTGGGCGAGCCACGAGTCAAAGGCCGAAGGCACGGCGCCAATGGCGTTTTGGAGGAAGCCCAGGCGCTCCTTGAGCTCGTCGCTGTTGAAGGCGGCAACGCCCATGACAACATCGCTGTGGCCATTGATGTACTTGGTGACGCTGTGGACGACGATGTCGGCGCCGAGGTCAAGCGGGTTCTGGACGTAGGGGGACAGGAAGGTGTTGTCGACGACGACGAGGACGCCGCGCTTGTGGGCCTCGGAGACGACGGCGCGGATGTCGACCAGGCGCAGGGTCGGGTTGCTGGGGCTCTCGATCCAGATCAGGCGGGTCTGGTCGGTGATGTGCTCGGTGATGTCGACCTCGATCTCGGGGGTGAAGGTGACCTTGATGCTGTGGGCCTTTGCGACCTGGGTGAAGTAGCGGTGGGTGCCGCCGTAGACGTCGGACACGGAGATGACGTGGCTGCCGGCGGCGAGGCTCTGGAGGATGTTGGCAGTGGTGGCGCTGCCGGAGGAGAAGGCGAGGGCGTACTTGGCGTGCTCGAGGGCGGCGACGGCGGCCTCGAAGTTGGTGCGGTTGGGGTTGGAGGACCGCGAGTACTCGTACTCGCCCACGGGCTTGCCCACGGCCGTCTGGGCGAAGGTGGTGGAGAGCGAGATGGGCTCGATGACGGCGCCGGTGGTGGGGTCATGCGGGGATCCGGCGTGGACGGCGAGGGTGCCGAACGAGTGGACGGGGGACGGGGGGCGAGGCGGGGTGGACACGGGGTCCGAGTTGAGGACAGGGAGGGCCGACATTGTTGGCTGCTGTGGAATATATATATATGCGAGAGGAGGGTTGGCCGGGGGGGAGCAATTGAGCGAGGGGAGGATAGATAGAGGGGGAGAGAAACGGGCGACGGTTCCTCTTCTTTTTTTTCCTTTTCTGTTGTCTTTACGTCAAGGACGGGGTTGATGGAGGTGGAGGTGGAGGTGGACGGCGAGTCCCTTTTGTAGCTCGGGGACCGGGACCTGATCTTTCTATGTAAACTAGGGATGCAGTCCCTGTGGCACCGGGTCACACTTGGTGCCGCTTAGTTTCCCCCAGCTTCACGCTCGGCTTTGGCGTCGTGGGACGTTTCGGGTATATCTTTGCGCGATCCAAGGGCGAGATGATGAATTGGAGCCGAAGGGCGCAAAACAAGGGAGTGACGACGAAGAACGAGTTTTCGGTTCCGGGGGAGGGGTTCTTTCTTTTTTTTATTTTTATTTTTTTATAAGACGACGGACGCTTTGAGAGAGAGAGGTATGCAAAAGTTGTCGCGGCTGACGGATGGACGCAAACTTAGACAATCACGTCAGAAGATGGCTTATAAATACAATAAGGATAGGCTTGCAAAAAGTCTCGGATATGGTCAAGGGAAAATTTTAAATGAAAAAAAATTTCTTGTGCGTGGGCTCTCTCCAATTCGCAGAGCATGGGCGGGAGGCTTGGGGTGAAGGGGGGGCGTTGGGGAAGTGAAGCTTGGGGCGTGTGCGGCTTTGAGTCTTTACTGTGTATGGATGGCGATGTACGGGAATATGCACGATACGACCAAGTTTTTATATGGATACGGGTCCCCCTGGGTGGATTTGGCTCATGATACCATGTGTGTAGTTCCGTAAACCGAGCAGACCAAGCCTGAATCAGATATCCATTTGTAAGGCGGCCCGCTCCCTCCTCGATTGCAAATCCAGCAAGGTACACATACATACGTACACCTATCGCGGGGGGGGGGGGGGGCATTTCGTGGTCACTCGCATACTGACTGGAGACGAAAAAAGAACAAAAAAATTAAACCTTGGGCGTTGTACTATCGCTCATTTGCGGGATGGCGCACCTAGAAGCTTCCGCAGGATTTGATGACGCTGGCGGCGGCGGGTCGTCTAAGACGGAGGAAATGCGCGCCGCCAACGTGCCGCCGCCCCAATGGGCGTCTCAATGAAGCAGCTCGGAGCGAATATGGGGGAATCTTTGTCATTTGGGGCCACATGAGGTCAGAGCCCAGGGCAGGTGTGTGTTGCGGTGTGCGGCGTTTTGACGTTTTGGTTGACAAATGCCAATACTGCTTACCCTATCTTGGGGGACGGGACGTGCGACCTGTGTACATCCCGTCCGCCTTTTTTTATTATCTAATTCTACACACTACATATGTACCTTTTGTACCGTAGCAGCAGTAGTTGGAGTAGCTAAGGAGCGGAATCTGCGCGAATCTCGCAGCGGACTAAGAGCGGAGGTTGGCGGGCAGCAGCGGCTCTCGCGTGGTGGGATGGAGGGGGTGTGTGGCGTCACCAGAGCCGATGGGCCAAGGATTGCCGTGTGTGTGTGTGTGCTTTGTTGCGATGTGGAATCCCCAATGGGCAGGATTAGTCAACTCGGAATACATAGCCATGTACCTTTTTGGGAAAAAACATGGGAAGCTAAACCGAAAACCGAGCAGCGAAAGCCGAGATCCGTGGCTGCAAGTGCTGTATCTGGATGGGGCAGAAATGGGGAATGCGTGGTATACAGGTATATATGTAAGTGGACGGCGAGTTTGGGAGTAATGGGGAATGCCGGCCGGGCGTTGAGAGAGAGAGGGAGAAACAAAAGCCAGGCCGTGTTGTTCCGCCTTTTTGGTGAGGGGGGTGACTGGACGGGTAACAAGGCGCAAGCGAAGCCAGTGTGTTCGGTGAGGACGAGAAGGGAAAAAGAGGGGGGAGAGATGCAGCAAGTAGATGTGATTGAGATGCCGTGGGATAGTCAATGCTCATCGTTAATAGGTTGCATCGGCTGTGACAGTGCGGCATGGCATACGGAGTGTAGCAAGTTGATAAGCCACAGCTGAATGTTGAGCGGTGATGGAGGGAGGGAGGGGGCATGACGTATAGATACGGCAATAAGAGATGGCTTTGCAATTAATTGCCTATTGTGCGGTGCTGGGCTGTGTGGTTCAAGTACGTATCTACTTCTTTTTTTTTTGTTGGTGACGAGAGCGTGTGTGTGTGTGTGTTGCAAAAAATGGTGGTGTGCGGGTGCGAGGCTAATCCGTCTCCGTGACAATGCCAAAGGCGTCATTGTCATGATGGCGGCGCCCGTGGCAGATGAATGGCCGAGATTGCAGTAATGGGCTAGCGAGTGGACAAACATCGCTCCCCCAATCCAAATACCCGATTGTATCGGGGCCTGTCCCAAAGTGGAAGACTCGGGTGCCTTGCAGGTGTGATTACGGTCTGGTGGTTGCTGTCGTCAGCAGTAAAAAAAAAAAAAAAGCCGTTGGACGAGTTACGGTGTACTCTCTCTGTCATGTCCTTTTTTGCCTTCATCATCATATTGTTTACGGTGCTACAGTACAGACGACAGGTTTTGGGCGCTGGGACGATGTGACGTTGATGAGAGCACCATGGGCAGAGGCACAGCCAAAGTCAATGGGCAAGTTAGCGGACGGGCACGCGGGCGGGAAGAGCACAGAGAGGGGAGAGATGGGGGACGAGAGCCCCTGGACCTGGCACCATGTGGAATCCCACCTTTTGTGTTTATTTATTTTATTCTTCGCCTTCTGCCAACCTTGTTTGGAAACGGTTTTCTAGAATTGGCACAGATCCCTCCCCCAGCGCGACCAGGGGGTGGTCGCGGCAATAGCAGACAAGCAAGAATGCATCGACCGTCTGTCTTGTCTGTTTTAATTTTTTCGGGGCCGGTTCCTCGGATGCGCAGCCCGCTGCAATGGGAAACGCGGGCGGGCAGGCCAGCACACCCAAGCGATGGTAGGGGGAAGCAGGACCCTGGGGCCACGGGCATGGGGGAGGCAAAGGCTCTGTCAGGCCAATCCCTTCACCGTCTCATCTCACGTCTCCCCATTGTTCGGCCATCTCCAGCGGCCCAGATCAATGGACATGATACGACTTCGGACACATACCACCCGGTAATGCTCCACGCGGCGCCGCTCCGGCCAGCAGAGCCTCGGAAGGGGAGCCCCATCATGCCTGGACCCTTTGCCCCGTCTCAGATCATGGCCCGCCCAATCATGAGGGGTCCATTGGTTGTCGGGGGGTGGTGGTGCCGTAGATGCTTTTGTTTTTTTGGACCCAGGGTTGAGACGGAGGGACCCTTGGGCCATGGATGGGATGGGATCGATGGGGGTCGGGGCGATTGTTGTTGCTCTTTGTTTGGTTCGGCTGCCGTGATAATCCCGTCTCCGGGCTGTGCGTGCGGTGCTACACTAGCTAGCTATGAGGTAGGTAGGTACTTGTGAGAGGTAGCCAAGTATGGATACTACGCATCGTATACTAACTAGTTGTGTGTGGCCTGTATGAATGACAACGGGGCGCACCAGATGAGTGGTGGACGGGACGGGCTTTTTTTTTTTTCTTCAAACGGCGCCGACTCGAAACGTGTGGGGAGGGATCAGCCCGTTAAACTCTAGCAGCGACACGCATGTTTTCTTTTCTTTTTCTTTTTCTACTTTCTACGTACTGCGCGCGCTCTCTCTCTCTCAGTCCATGCCATGCCATTGCTCCCGTAGCTTGCCCAACAACTCAACCCGCATTATTATGGCCTCACGTCATTGATCCTGACAAGACACTTGCATTCGGGGCCACCACGTGTTTTGGGCAGACGAGACAAGGCCCTGCCGGCACAGCTCCACATCCCATCACATCCACTTCCGCCGCCAAAAAGTCCTCCCCGGGCCCTGAAAATCAACGCCGTCACCGACTCGGCGGCAGTCGACGCCATCCCTGTTGTGGCAGTGCCCTCCTAGCTGCTCGCTCTGCTCTGGCGACTGGCGACAGGCGACAGAAGGGCCCTGTCCGCCCTGCCCGCCCAGGCCAGCACCAGGCCCGGCAGCAGCCCACTTGACAGCAGCAGGCTGCCAAATATCAGTTCTCTGAGTACCCTCGACGCCCCGCTATCCGTCCCTATCGTTGGTCCGGGGCACACTCCAACAATCACAACCGCACGCACACCCTCTTTTCTCTCCTCCCCCCCCCCGGCCAGTTGCTGTGTTCAACCACCGCTCTCGTCCCCTCCTTAGATGCGCCATGAGACTTGCCCTCTGATAATTCAACCTCAATTGCACTCCTCGAGCCATCTTTCGCCCTCTGCTCCCGCTCCGACGAGGCCCCCACGCCTCCGCGGCCATGCTGCGTTTGCGCTTCCCATCCTGGGTCCTCTCAGTGAATCCCCCGAGAGCTAGTTGACGACACGTGAAGTTGCCCCTAACTCAAGCCTCTCCTTTGCTTTGCTCAAACCACCATGCCGCCAAGACGCTCCCACAAGAAGTCCCGCGCCGGGTGCCGCAGGTGCAAAAACCGGAAAATCAAGGTATGCCATTCTCCGCCTGGGAACCGCTGCCCTCGCCTGCCGAAGCTTCCGCAGCCATGCGTGCCTCGAAATATTTGATATCGGGCGAGCGCACTTGCTCCCGCACCCGTATCTGCCCCCTCGACACCGGCTAACCTGTTTCTGCTCTCGCTGGTGTAGTGTGATGAAGTCCACCCGCGATGTGGCAACTGCGCCAAACATGGCGTGCTCTGCGATTTCGGTAACCCAGACGTCCTCGACGAACTCGTCGCCTCAACCACCAGCTCTGAAAGCGCCGGGGCGCCCACCCCAAAACCCACTACACCGCCGTTGCAGATACCAAAAACACCATCGATACGAACCTCACACATCTCGGGTGCCTCCAAGACAACGGCACCTATATACGCTCAACCCTCGTTGCCCGTGACAACGTCCCTATCCGGCCAGGTCGACAGGATGATGGAACTGCGACTGATGCATCAATATACCACCGTTACAGCAAAAACCCTCTTAACAAACTCACCCGCTACTGAAGATATTTGGCAACGCGCCGTGCCGCAAATGGCCTTCGCGAAACCTTACCTCATGGATGCAATCTTGTCCGTGGCTGCGTTCCATCTCAGATCGCTTACTCCAGATGACAAGGCTCTTGTCCGCGCGTCACATGCTTATTCTGCATCTACCCTGGCTGCTTATTGCGCCTCACTTAATAATGGAATTACTCCTGAAAATGCCGAGGCCCTGTTCCTGACGGCTGCCCTGATCGCCTTCCAGGCCATCGCTTCCCGTATTTTTATAAAGGACGACGCCGACGCCGATCCAAACGACCCGACGAGCCGTTACGCCCTCCCATTATCATGGTTCCATTCCTTCCAAGGCGTCAAGACCGTTGTTGCGGCCTCTTGGCTGTGGATCCGAAACAGTACTGCGGTCAAGGCCGTCATTGAATCACAACCTAGTTTCCAGCTCGACTTGAACCCACGATCAGACCATTCCTTTTTCGGACACCTACTTGAAGGTCTAGAGGAGGAGCTTGTAAACGAAGACCACCGCCTGGTCAACACCACCGCCCAGGCCTACTCGCATGCCGTTTGCGTCATTAACTGGGCACATAAGAAACGCTACCCGGCCGCTACGCTTGCTTTCCTGGCTACAGTCTCGAGACGCTTCGTTGAGCTTGTCGAAGCAAAACGACCTCGAGCCCTTGCAATTCTTGCATGTTTCTTTGCTCTCCTAAAGCGAATGGATACATGGTGGCTTCAAGACGTGTCTCGCCGTGAGGTGATGGGTTTGGTTGGTATGTTTGAGCCGGGATCTAAATGGTGGAGACATCTGGAATGGCCTGTCCGAATTGCCCTGTGGGACGGAGATGTAATACCCCAGGATGTCTGGGGTACGGATTGGGACACAGAGCCTCCTCAGCAGGAGGGCTCAGTCCAATCCATGCTTCACCATATCGAGATGATGGCCGACATGCTGAACCAATCATCTGTAATCCCTCCTATACCGCCGATGGCAGCACCGTCTACTCCAGCTCCCACTGCACCAGAAGACTACCTGGAGGCAGTCTCGCCAGACTGATCAACTCTTAGATTATTGCCGACCCCACCATGGGTCGGCACACTTGAAACTATTCGAGTACACTTCAGACGTTGCCTCAGCCTATGTCATACATACACTTACATACGTTTGCTTTATTTTCAGCAATCATCCTCACGACATGAGTCTCTTAATTGCTCAGGCGAAGTTACATAATGAACATGCTACGATCGTATATGGAAATTTGAAAGTTAAACAACAAATACACATTTAAATTGGGAAGCGAGGAAGTGTCATGGAGGAGCTAATGAGATCTTTTTTTTCCCGAAGCAATACGCCACTGTAATGCGTCACTCGGGCACCAGAGACTGAACATTTCGGACTATAAACGCTGTGTGCTAATGGGATTTACCTCTCAGGTCATCCGGGTGTATCCGGCGCTGGACGGGCATATGGAAACAAGCTAAGGGTGGGGGCAGCATTTGTTCTACGAAGTGGGTGATGGCGTTTCATTAGAGATCTATTTGTCTGTTTGAGATGATGCGATGGGAATACACCAATCGAACGGCCTCAGAATACGGCATGAGGTTTAGTGATTTAAGCGGATGGGACCGCCGGCCGAAGCTGGACATCAGCGGCTCCAAAGTCCTGCAGCAAATGAAGGGACTCGGGATGTGACTCCGAGTGCCAAGTCTGTATATTGACTTGATTGTGGCACGGAATGGACATGATTGAGACGCCATGTCCAAAATCCGAGGCATGGAAGGACGTCTCGCGTGACAAGCCACGTAGAGGCTCCGGTATGTTTGCTGACTTGTAAGATTAAATTCATCCCGCTACCGATACAAGGAAACCCTCGTTTAGAAGTAACCAATTCTTAAAATTAATCAAATACTCGCGTTTCTTTGTCGAACCATGGGACTTGTATAGTGACTTTTTTAAGCCAACCAGTTTAGCCCGTACAGCCAGTTCGTCGGGTTTGGGATCGATCATTAGACAAGGATACAGGCTTCAAGGTAAACATCATATAATATTATATTTATATTTATGGGCTGTGTGTAACACAGAAAGATGACTTTTTTTCCTGGGGACAAAGATCAGTTACCGCTGAGGCAAAAGATCAAGCAATGAATGCAGTACATCTGATTATAACAACGCCTGTTACACTGTGGAGGTGTATTATATTGAAGATAAGAAAGTTATAGAACTTTAATCTTTTAACAGATGCGTTGTACATGTGGCTGTTGCCATGTACTCTACTGAGCATGCCCACTGGAGAACAATCTAGATGAATGCCTCTGTTGCTTTTTCTTAAAGATCAACTTTACTATGTTCCATCAGAGGTTGTGAACTAGTGTCTGGTTATCTTTGGGTTTGGTTTATCATTTCTTGCATGTGCCTATACTTTCCTTTAGGTATCCAACCTATTCGCAATAGTTGATTACTCGAAAGGGCATTGCCCACCTGTCAACAACATAACAAAAAAAACTGAATATGAGAGGGAAATAATTAAACACGCAAGGGGAGTAAGAAACAAAAAGAAAGAAAAAAAGATGCTACGAGCACAAACATACAACAGCGAGGATTCCCCGGTCGTCACCGACCCGAGTACTAATTCACCGCTTCTCAGCTTGACTATGGGAGAGCGGACGGGATCCCGTATTTTCTGAGAGCTATGGTCGTATGTGCTATGCGGAGAAACAGAAATGGTATATGTCCATGCCTTGATACTTGTACAAGAAAAGAAATTATGATATAGAAACATTCAACTTAAATGATGATGATGAGATTGTCTTTTTCTTTATTTATTGAGCTAATAAAATTTGTTTCTTTTGGTCAAAGCGAGTTGGGGAAACTGGTGGTAAAGAACAGGCTGAGTGCGTTGACCCTGTGATGAGCGAACTACAGGGCGAGTCAAATGATGGTGAGAGAATGTTTATCATTAGCCCTCATCATGATCCTCAACTCTAAGGGCCTTGAAATAAATGAAAGTAAGGGGTATACATTGTAATGCAGTTGATCACCCAAGGCACGGCAAGGACCCATGCATCTTACCCGACCTCTGGTAACTCGGGCGGAACTGGTTCATTGTAGTCCCACCACTACGACAGGGCTACAAGACTTATAACAAAGAGTAAATCTGAGAGTGTATATGTCGGTATACTTGTAACAATAGGTTTCTGATTTGACTGCCGTGTGGTTTGACTTGAGCGGGAAGATAACGGTCGTTCAGTCCCTCCTAGACAGAGGCGTTAATGTCAACGCACAAAACGCATATCTTGGAAGCCCATTGCATGCAGCGGCGTATGGAGGGCAGGCAGCGATATTGGAACTTTGGCTCGACAATGGTGCCGATATTAATGCACGGCATAGTAAATGGGGATCTGCTCTGCATGTCGCCGCCTCTCAAAATCACACTCATATCTTGCAACTTCTGGTTAGCCGTGGAGCCGGTCTGAGCTTGGCTTCAGATGAGGCACGATGTGCCATTACATCAGCCGCGTGGCACGCTGACGTACGGTTTGATGGCTGTCTGTGGTTTCTACTCGACAGTGGTGCTGACATCAACACCCACGGCGTGGCTGACGGGACTGCGCTCCATGTGGTTATTAGGAAAAACTCGATAGACAGAGCCAAGCTTATTAAGCTGCTCTTGGAGCGAGGCGCTGATGTCAACGCCGATGGCGGGAAGTATGGCTATCCCCTCCAGGCACTATGCAGTTCCTTTACTGGTACAGCTGAAGTGGAGCTATTACTAGATAAAGGCGCTGACATCGACGCTCGTGGTGGTAAGGGTGGCAATGCATTGCAAGCCGAATGTACCCGTGCAGGCAGAATCAGGCACGACGTCGTGCGGCTTCTGGTGGACCGGGGCGCCGATATTAATGCCCAGGGCGGCGACTTTGGAACAGCCCTCCAAGCGTTGTGTGTGAGCGATTATAGAGATATAGATGATGTACAGTTATTGTTGGACTACGGCGCTGACGTAGGCATCCAAGGCGGGAAGTATGGCAACGCGCTACAGGCCGTATGCTACAGTCCCGAGTACCATAGGCAAATTGACAGAACCGGCATCAAACGGAATATCATCCAACTTTTGTTGGACTATGGTGCGGATGTCAACGCTGAGGGTGGAGAGTACGGAAATGCATTACAGGCTGCTGCTGCGGCTGCGGTCCACGAAGCGGATACCCAAGTCCTAGAGATGCTGCTCAGCCGTGGTGACCAAATAAACAAACAGGGTGGGCGTTATGGGACCGCGTTGCAGGCCGCTTGCACCGCCGGCTCCTTTGACGTGGCGCAACTACTGATCGATCGAGGTGCCAAGGTCAACGCCAAAGGTGGAGAGCATGGGAGTGCTCTTCAGGCGGCAATGTGCTTCGAATTTTCCACGCATTGTGCGTCTACTGCTAGATCACGGCGCCGATGTCCACGCTCAGGGCGGCATGTTCGGCAGCGCTTGGCATGCTGCTGCTGCTGCCCAATTTTACAATGACGATATACTACAACTGCTTCTCAAGCACGGCGCCGACGCCAACGTACAAGGAGGCCAGTATGGCAGTCCCCTAGCCGTGGCCGCTTTTCAAGGGTTTGGCAGTGTTATAAAACTGTTGTTAGACCGGTGTACTGATCCCAACGCATCAGGAGGCAAGTATGGCAATGCCCTCAACGCGGCCGTTGTTCGAGGCTTCTGGGATACCGTCAACTTGCTGCTCGACAGTGGAGCTAATGCCAGTAAACGGTTGCTGCCTACGCCCGAAGAAGAGTGGCTTGTTGGTATGAGGGCGGAGCATGGCCAGGGGGCCGTGGAACGGTATTTCAAGTTTCATCAAGTCTGGGGTACAATCTAAGTTGTTCGCGTATGGGATGGATGTAATGATAGGCATTATGAAATACAAAATTAAATATTTAATATTAAAAAACAGCTCTTAAATTAGGCATGTAGAAGCGGCTACTTCTACGGAGTATTGCTGTGTTGAAAGATTGTGTTCATTGTTCACCGTGAGACTCCGTATCCTTGCTCAACGCTCTGTCAATCGGTACTCCTCGACTATTTCTATCGAATTCCACACATCAAGAACAGTCACCAGCCGTCATAATGCTATTTCAGAATGTTGGATTTTCGCTCCCTCCGTCGTGCAGGGTCATTGTAAATCCTTCCCGATTCAAGAAGGGCGTTCATTATTTTGTAATTCTGCTTTGACTCAGCCCAAGAGAGCGGGGTTCTCCCATGCTCATCCTTTAAATTAGGATTAACCTTGGCGTTTTGAATAAGCACCTCAACGTTTTTGTGTCTACTGGTGCGGATAGCCCAAGAGAGCGGTGTATTTTTATTCAGATCCATTGAATTCGGATCGACCTTTTCATCTTCAAGAAGAAATTGGATGATTGCTTCGTTATCACAGCAAGCAGCCTGTGAGAGAAGACTTCTACCTGTGCTGTCTTTCGAGTCAGCATTAACCTTTCCTAAGCCAATAAGAAGTTTAACGGCTTCGAGTTGGCCGTTAGAGATGGCGTAGCGGATTGGTGGCAGGCCTGAACGATCCTCGGCGTTGGGATCAACTCTCCCGCTTTCGAGAAGAAACTTGACAACTTCCCCGTGGCCAAAGAATGCAGCCCATGAAAGCGGTGTCCTTCCGTCCATTTCATCCCGAGGGTCCGGATCTAGTTGTCGAATCTCAACTGTAAGAGCAAGGAGCCCTGCATCGCCATATGCGGCGAGATGCGTCAAAATTGTTCTCTCTTTGGACAAGGTGAAGTTGCGCCCTAACTCATGAAGGCCATTCTCGTTTGGTTTATAATAGGCATATTGAATTCGAATGGGATTTTCAGTGGGGAGGCTTGATGCCAGTGCTCTCCGAAACTCTTCTATGGCGCCTTTGCTCTCGTTTGCAATGGCAGCTAGTAGTGGGCACCCATAACGCTCATTCTTCTCCTCAATGCAAGAGCTGCCTGGCGAACAGAGCATTATCAGTTCTGGCGAGTTGGTTTCTGCTAGGATGTAAACTAGCCGTGTGTCTGGGGAATATCGGCGAATCTCGTGTCTCTCGACGATATTATGCAGTCTTATCCACACATCGAGCTTGAGAGTGTGTAAGAATTCATGCTGTGATATACCGTAGCTACTTGCTTTATCAGCATGGTAAAATATATTAGGCACAGAATATTTTAAAAAAGGAAATTTCTGTATTAATTTTCGGCGGGCTTTGGTTGGGATATCCTGAGCAGTCATGGCAGAATCCAGAAAATAGGGAAAATCGATCATGTTGTAATTGATACAACACTGCTTAAGCCTCTCGTGGCTCCGGCCCTGGACATCATCCTCAACGTCAGGCCAAATACTTTGGAGCCCATTCCCTTTGAGTAGAAAATCGCGGACAGACTCGTGGATAAACTGAACAGTAGCGCGCTTAGATTTTGTGACTTCGGCCAATCCTTTAGAGCAGCTGAGGATAAATCGCTTCATGTCGTCTACTGAGACCTCTTTCTGGTCCCATGGTGGTGGAATCTCATCATTTGTGCCCGAGAGAACAGCAAAATAAAGCTGCTCTGGTTTCAAAGGGGCCTTTGCGAACAGAATCCACTGTACGCATAGGAGAAGCTCGTCCTGGTACTGTTTATCCCGTGTCAAAATATTTCGGAATAGTTCATGCAGATCACTGGGCGTTTCTTGAAGCTTTCGCCGAAGGGCATACATGTGGCCATTGTCGTGTTCTCTGTTGAGCAGATCCACTACGAGAACAACCCACATGAATACCCCAGTCGCTTTTTCTTGGAGCTCAGTTCTAATCTTCTCTGCAAGGGTGCTTTTTCCAATTTTTACTTCGCTTTGGATGTAGTCTGTGATATCTTGTGTATGTCCTTCTTGGCCCTCGAGGATCAGGCTAAGTCCGGTATTGATGGTAATATGTGGGTAGTGTCTGCTTGAGAAGCATATGTAGAACTTGGATCGAGAATGGGTATTCAGCTTGCTGAGTCCCTCGAAGAAAGATACCATGTCGCGAATCTGGTTCTCGTCGCATTCGTCAAGAGCATCGATGAAGCATGCTACCGAAGATTCCCCCAGGTTTTGTATGGCCTGCTCAAACAACTCTTTGAGAACTTCAATGTTCCATTGACTTACCTGGTCGCCCTTCCATGTCGCCGGCATAAAAGAGCTTAAAATATGTTGAAGATCAGGAATCCGTTCCAGGAGCTGTAGCAATAACAGATCGATACATTCCAATTGTTGATTTCTCCAAATCATCTCCTCGTGCATTAAAGAAGAAACTGATGATGGTTTTCCCCATAGTTCTCCGAGCATTTCGAAGGATAAATTTCATCAATGTAGACTTCCCTGTGCCTGGTTTTCCCTTTATCCACAGAAACCCGTTGTGCGTGTCGAGTTTAGTGGTATCAAGCCAGCACAAATATTCATCCTTACATAGTAACCACTCACAAGTTTTGGCGTAAGCTTTCTTGATGGTATCGTTTCGAGCATCAATTTGATCAAATCGTAGCGAGTGGAGAAATGCCTGTGTTTGCTCTTCATTTATTTCTTTTATTCCACCACCTGATCGTGTTTGTCCTGTAGTTTGATTAGATACGAACTTATGCTGACTATAGGAGACCTACTAGATTTTGGCGCTTGAGTTTGCCTTGGGCGCATGGTTGAAATGAGCTCTTTAGCATATGCGGCGGCCGTGGCGGCCGCATATCTTTGCCAAATTTTGTTTTTATGAGAATCGGAATAGTCGCAGATCCCTCGAATGACTAGACATGGGAAGTGATCCATCAATCCGGCTGCCTCCATTTCGAAACATAATATGTTGTCCCTTTGGGCCCAAGAGTCTCTTGTTTTGCCGTGTTTAATGACTTGGTTCCCTGAAGCAATTACACCATAATGGACTTCTGGGCTCTTATTGGGTCGCGATAGTCTTTGTTGGAGTTTAGAGTTATCGCACTGCTTGCAATCCTCTCTCAGTTGGTCGTGTTCATAGTCACTCTGAAACAGCTGGTCCTGGACCGGTGGATGAGCATACTCTTCCATCCGCGGATGACGTGCAAGCATCTCGGAGACTAGGCTTGGAATTCCGGTGAGTTCTAACTCGTAACGTGCCCTTAATGTGGCCACGGCCGTCATAATTGCCTGCGGAGGTCGAACAGGATTGCTTGTCCTGCAAAACTGGCCTTCTTGGATAGTTTTCCCGAAATCATACTGGACCACTTCGTTGCTCACCACAACATCGCCGAGTCGGATATCAGCCTTGGTAGGAGCCCCACCACCAATCCCAACCATGAAGCTCATCTCTATGGAAGGAAAACTTCGGTTAATATTGCCGGCTACTATTGCCGCATTGTTTGTACCATAGTGACCTGAAGGCAGGCATGCAATGACAATATTGAAGGGTCCAATATTCCCCAGGATATATGAGTTGCTATCATTCAATCCGCCTGGGATATTGTCGTGAACATTGCACAGCCACGGTCGCAAGTTGACTGGCGGGTTCGAGATAGTTGGCCAAGCTTAGAAGTCAGAGATCACACTTCCTGTCATTGTTCATGGAGTATTGAGCAATGTGCATGGGCGAATTTTGAGTGGTTGCATTATGATAAACTTCTTACGATGGGATGTTGTCAAGAATCAGTGAGCTGCAGCCAGGGATTCTTTTGCGCAAGGGTACTCGGACTGCGCCTTCCACCTTATCCTGTAATTGGATAGATTTCGCAACTGAAGCAGCCTAGTGGCTGCGCAGCTATGTCACGAGGGAAGAACCATCACAGCCTAGCGATTGAATAGATAATGACCAAGAAAAAGGCTTAGAGGGTTTTGTGAGAATGACCAAGACAGGGAGCACACATAATTAAGTAGGCGTAGAAATCACATTGGGATTGATGCAGAGTACTTTATGGCCAGGGGATTAGATGATTTATCATTGATGCACCAGAGAAAATTTCATCAATTGACATGGCCTGCCAAAGACCTTTTCCAGACGCCCAACTCCGAGTTCGAAATGTTAGTCTCTCCTCTATTGCTTTTGTCTTTTGCTGTCCTCGTCATCAACGACATCCTGCATCTCCTCATCGTCGTGCCGGCTGCGCTTCAGACCCTTCATCTTGCGCAATTGAAGTTGGCTAAGATCCTGCTTGCCCAAGTGCACGCGACCAAGCTTATCACCCATGGAGTCGGTGGTGATGTTCTTCTTGGTGCGCTCCTCCAGACCGCGGGGCTTCTTCATAGCGTCCTTGAGCATCGACTCGTCAGCCTCCCTGACTCGACCGACGCGGAAGTCCATTCGTGGGCCGATTTCCTCAACCTCAACGCGTGGGAGGCGTTGGCCGCTGCGCTTGGTGCGGATAAGGTATACTCGTAGGTGAATAGGGGCCTTGGCGTCGCCGTCGCCAGCAGTGTCCTCGGCACTGATGGAGACAATGTACTGGAGACCCTCAACATCGATCTTGTCATTGGGTTCGCCCTTGAAGAAATCGAGGAACATGCTCTTGGCGAGGGTGTACTCGTTGGAGACGGGGCTCTCAAAAGCAGTGCCGGCGAAGAGCACCATGGGGCGCAAGCCAACGGCGAACTTCTTGGTCTTGAATTGGGAAATGGTGCGGAAACTCTCTGGGTTGAGGTAGAGCTCGAGCATATCAAGAACCTTGTAGCTAAATGTGCGAATAAAGGTAAGCGTGTGCGGGCGCTTCTTCTGGCTGCTGCCAAAGACGAGCAAACTGCAGTCGTTCTTTTCGGAGAAGAATTCGAGCGAGTCGGCATTGTCGAAGGGGTGGATGGGGTTCTTCTTGGTAAACTTCTTGGCCAGAGGCTGGCGCATCTGGAACAGGTCGTTCAGGGCATCCTGGATAACCTGCGAACAGGTGGTACCACGAAGGAAGAGGCAGGTCTTGGGGTTCTCGTTGGCCTTGGGCTCGCGCTTCTCGAGCGCGCGCTTTGAGCGGGCATTGCGAGGTTTTCTAGAGCATAGTTAGTAAGATGGGACGAAAGCGCCATGAATTATATGCAAATCATACACTTGACGGAGCATTCTGGCGAGAGTTGCTGCTGGTCGGTTCTTATGTAAGAATCTTCATTGGTTCAAGCTTGAACATGAAGCCTTTGAAGATGGAAGAAAAAAATCCTTATCGATAAGGCATGGGCCCACCTAGGCTAAGCCAAGGTTTGCCAGGCAAGCGGCCGACAGAAAAAAGGGCCGGTTCGCCGGTACAGTGATTGTGATGATTTGAGCAAGTAACATGATGCAAATTTTATTTAAATATCATAGTATGATTATTGAGTTCTGGACTCATATATATTGCCTCCGTTGGTTTTTCTTCTCCCCTTTTGATCCAGTCTATTGTTTTTGGTGTGGTGGTGAGTGGTCAGTTGTGAGTGTTGGTCCCTTATCACACACTAACGTGGTCACAAACACTGTGTGAGGCATCGGTCCTTTTTTTTTGTCACCCTCTTCGGCACGAAGGTCCAGCGCTGCCGTGTCGGTGAGTCGCGGTGAAAATCCGGCATTGGAAATTAAGCAGTCGTCGGCGGGTACCCCACCGTCACGTGGACACCTCCGTTTCGCGGAAGGAATCTACAAGCGGCCGGTCAGCCTCGGTATTTTCCCCGCCGAACAAGGCATGTTGATCCGATCCCTAGTTCCGGCCTTAGGTAGTGATACTTCCTCCTCCATCTACTCTTTCGTCAACCTCTCTTCACACTACGTACGCCTTTAATCCGGGGCCATCTATCGAGCGTCGGATCCATCGTTAATCCCCTTCTTTACTCCCGGCAGATTGGACCGATCCATCCGCCCTAATTAATCATCATGTCGTTTCTGAGCGGTGGCGGAGAGTGCTCCACGTCTGCGAACCCCCTTAGCCAACTCCATAAGCACGTTCAAGATGACAAGACCCTGCAGCGTGATAGACTCGTGGGCCGTGGCCCAGGAGGGCAGTTGAACGGCTTCAGAAGTCAGAGTGCCAACGGCCCTCAGGATGAGGTACTCTGGCAGATATCATGATATATTGTTGCATTACTAATACAGTCATGATGCTTTCAGATGATGAACGGTTTCCTCAACGGCGGCCCGAGCCTCCAGCAAGAATTTCCCATGCAGCCTGGCCACATCGGGCCCCTCCATCCTGCCCAAGAAGCCCAGATGCGGGCAAACTCAGCATCTCCGGCTTGGGCTGCCGACTTCAACAACCAGCCCGCCATGGAGTCGGCGTTCCAAGCTCCCGGTGCCCAGTTCAGCGCCGAAGAGTTCTCACGCTTCCAGCAGCTTAACGCACAAGGGTCTTCCGCACAAGCCCCCATGCAGAGCGGTATGCCGAGCCAAATGGCACAAAATCGACCGATGATGGGTATGGGCATGGGTATGGGCATGGGCATGGGCATGATGAACCGAGGCATGGGTTTTGGTCAACCCATGTACCAGCAGCCTATGTACCAAAACCAGCAGCCCATGGAGCAGCAGCAACAAGCTGAGGGTAAGGGTAAGGGACGACTCGTCGAACTTGACGACAACAAGTGGGAGGAGCAGTTCGCCCAAATGGAACTGCAAGACAAGGGCAAGGAGAAGGAGGAAAATGCAGCAGAGCGCGAGTTGAACGACATGGACAAAGGCTTGCACTCTGAAACTAATGAGTTCGGTGACTTCGAATCTATTTGGAAAGGAGCTCAAGCTGAGACGGCTGCGTCTAGGGCCATGGTTAACGAAGAACTATTCGACCAATTCGACACCGAGTGGAGCAACAACCTCATGCCCGACTTCGAAGGCATGGGCGACTGGGGCCGCCTCGGTGACCCCGTTATTGATAATTACCTTTTCGAAGAAGACAACTTTTTCCGAGACGAGAAAAACGCATTCGACGAAGGTGTACGAATCATGAAGGAAGGTGGGAACCTGTCTCTGGCCGCTCTAGCCTTTGAGGCAGCTGTTCAGCAGAATCCCGAGCATGTCGAAGCTTGGGTATACTTGGGAACTGCCCAGGCACAGAACGAGAAGGAAACAGCAGCGATTCGAGCGTTGGAGCAGAGCCTTAAACTGGACCCTAACAATTTGGCCGCCCTCATGGGCTTGGCTGTATCTTACACTAATGAAGGTTATGATAGCACAGCATACCGTACCCTAGAGCGGTGGCTGTCGGTCAAGTACCCAACCATCCTGAACCCTAAGGACCTGCACCCGCCGGCCGAAATGGGCTTCACAGACCGTCAGCAACTGCACGACAAGGTCACTAACATGTTCATCAAGGCTGCCCAACTGAGTCCCGATGGTGAACACATGGACCCTGATGTTCAGGTTGGTCTGGGAGTTTTGTTCTATGGTGCTGAGGACTACGACAAGGCAGTCGACTGCTTCCAGTCGGCCCTCCACTCCTCCGAACTGGGCACATCAAACCAACAGGAGCAGCTTCACCTCCTCTGGAACCGACTCGGTGCCACGCTCGCCAACAGTGGCCGATCCGAGGAGGCTATTTCTGCGTACCAGGAGGCGCTCTCCCTGGCCCCCAACTTTGTGCGTGCACGCTACAACTTGGGTGTGAGCTGCATCAACATCAACTGCCACCAAGAAGCCGCGTCTCACTTCCTGGCCGCGCTTGAGATGCACAAGGCCATTGAAAAGTCAGGCCGCAGCAAGGCCTACGAGATCCTGGGCGACAGTGCCGGCGGCAGCAACCTCGATGAGACACTCGAGCGCATGTCGGCTCAGAACCGCAGCAGCACCCTCTACGACACACTCCGCCGCGTCTTTACCCAGATGGGTCGCCGGGACCTGGCTGAAAAGACGGTGGCTGGCGTGGACCCAGACATTTTCCGCCCCGAGTTTGACTTCTAAGAGGGGTCTCGGGTTGATTATGGAGTCGTAGAGGAGGGCGGTTGTGGGGACGGAAAGCCGGTGCACGATGCTTGGGATAGTTATTGGGATTTCGGACGGGAACGGGAACGATTTGGATGAAATGGAAACACTTGATTGACGTTACGATAAAGCACCCACGAAAAAGAAATTTGGGAAGTCGTGTGTAAATTAGCAATGACGTCCTGTAAATGCCTTGCAAAAGGGCAACCCGAGACTGTGTGTGTATATGCACCCTTTTTTTTTTTTTTTAGCTCATACGATTATATATGTATGAATGAAGACTTGTTCTCTTTCATCTCCCTCCCGCTCCCCCCCTTCTTACCAATGGAGTTGCGAAGCACTCCACCGCTTCGTGTACCCGCATGATTGATTAAAGCAGGTTTTGGGCTGCGGCTGTCCGTGTCGAGTGTTCTTGATTTACCTACTTAACCTCACGCAAGAACCGTATCCAGCACATGGCGACCAAAACCCACCCACCTGCCCGCGAAGCATGAATGGTGGCCAATCCCACATGCTATGCTCTGGGGGAGTCAAGACATTTTGCACACGCTACACGCACGCATTCTGCTCAATGGTTTGGTCTGGGACAGAAGCAAACGTGTGTCCCGTCTCTCTCTAGGGTCGGATGGATACCGCACGCGGAAGAGCAGAAACAAGCAAGTTTGCGCATGCAAGTCTCAGTGGCGGGCACAGACTAAAACTCGTCACAATCTGGGTATCACGACAGCGCTGCTAAAGAGGAGGACATAATCCCCCTTCCTCTTGTTTCGCCTCCTCGCCTCGCCTCGCCTCGCCTCCTCCCCTCCTGTCCCACGTCACACGGAGTGTTTATCCCGCCTGAAACCACGGCGGGCGCTGGTGGGAGAGAACAGAGAGAGTGAGAGCGTGTGTGAGAAGCGGAGAGAGGGACGAGGGAGGAAAGAAGTCCCGTCCGGCTCGATCCCGCACTTTGATCGCTGGATGGCGCTGTCCGTCCGAGCTCAACAAGAACAATATAGTTAGTTAATGGCCATATGAGCGACATGGGCTCCTGCACCCCCGCTTTCGTGTAGTGTGTGTACGTCTATGTGTGAGAGAGAGTGTGTGTCCTGTGCCGCGTTATTTCTGTGACAGACATGCATCACGCCCTCGACACTATCTCGCAAAGTATCGCTGCCTGCCCTATCGCCAATGAGAGCTGCTCCCACCCGCTCAAGCCCTGCCCGAGTCCAGGTACGCGCGAGGAACATGTGGTTGCTTTTCCCCAATGTGTTGCCTCACCTTTTGGGGCGCTACCGGCACGCCCCCAAGGCTCGCTGGCTGTCCTTTTCCCCTCATCTTTCCGCGTCCTGCGCCATCGCTGGAGCTGCATGTCTCGCAGGGCCACCACCCACAGGAGGCGCTACACAGGAGCTAAGGCAAATGTCACGACAGGCACAGGACAGAGCGGGCTGTTAGGTGATCTGCGGGGGGTGAGCCCTCCCCTCGGGTTGGGTTGGGTTGCGAGGCTAAGAGAGAAGGGGGAAGAAAAAAGAAAACAGCGCGCAGAGAGGAGGAAGGAAAAAGAAAGGTACCATAGGAGAGAGGGAGTAAGACAACTTGGGGCTGAGATATCATCACATTTGACGGTGAATGCCATGGTGGGGTGTGATTACTGATCGCGCAGCTCTCAGGCACTGGGCGCATATGATTGGATCTGTTGGCGTGTAAGATGGGCGATGGCACCGTGGCATGCGCCCCTGTTACGACCACGGCCGGCGAGCTGGGGAGTGGTTGTGGTGGTGGTGTTGGTCGCACGGTTGTGCACACTGGCACCAATGGCTTGTACATGCTCATGCTTGCTTGCTTACTCCGAAGACGTCGCCGCGCCTTCGCGTCGTCCGTCCTCTGCTGCTGCTGCTGCTGCTGCAAGGTGCCGGCTGATTTTGCCCGATCCGCTAATGAACCACTGATCGGACACGGAACGGCCCATCCCAAGCAACCTTGCGCAGCTGGGCGATGGCCTTGACACGGGAGCTGTCATGAGGATCGTCCAACGGCCAGGAGCTCGGGACATTTCAAAGACTTCGGAACCGACGTCAAATCTGTCAAAAAGGCGAGGCGAGGACCAGGTCATGAGGATACCTCATTTTTGCAGCCCAGCGCAAGATGGGGTGGGGGGAGTAACTTTGCACAATGGGGGAAAATCAAGACATTCTTGACGCCACCGAGCAAGCTGCTTCCTTAGCCAAAATGACAAGAACGGGAACACATGTGGCCCTGTACATAGGCTCGATCGGCACGGACCTGGCGGGCTCTGCGTGTGTCCCAGCTGACGGGATTTGGATCGTGGGGCGGAAATCGGGCCTGCTAACCTGTTCCCCATCATGACAATGCCATCACCAGCTGTGCTCGCCTTGCCGTGCCGTTCGCTTGCCGTCTCTCCCATCTCATTGTCCTGCAGAACGAAGGGAAATAAAAAAAGAAAAGAAAAAGAAAGAAAAAGAAATTGACTAAAGGCAGGGGTTGATGGGCCCTGCCATCATGTCTGACCATCCCCCTGGAGCCGCGGGTGCGTAAAAGCAACGAAAGTTGCATCCACATCATCCCAGGTCAACAAGGCCTAGACCCAAGCCTCACCATGGACAATGGCTTGCCATCGAATCGAACTCCCTCATTAATAATGACCACGAACCAACGGACCAGGCCCCGCGCCCTCATGAGACAACATAATGCCTGCCGTTGAATCCATTAGCGCCTCGCAACACATGCCCGTCCCGAGAAGTCCTGCGCCTCGCCGTCCATCGAGATGCAAGTACCGTATACTATCTCCATGTCTGAAATGCCATCTTGGGGCCCAACCCGATGGATCGAAGCACGAGATCGACATCATAGCGCACGTTCAAGGCCAAAGCAGCCTCATGTGCGGGGACACAGTATCCATCCCCTGGCCTGCTGCCCCGAAACTTATCGGACTGGTTCCGATCCGTTGACTACTGCGTACGTAAGGTTAGACACTGTTGGGTTTCCTTCTATCTTGATGCCCAATTCGTTCATCACGAACTGGCGGGGATGAGCCAGCCTGGTGATTACTATTCTAGAATCCATGACGGCGGCCTGGATCACCACGTCCTCATTTTCCACCACCTGAAGTAGCTAGACCTAATTCGTATCAAATTCTGGGCCTCGTTGCATTCCTTGAGATTCCATCACTTGAGGCCTTCAAACATGATCTTGGCAGGCGAGTTCTCGATAAAAGAGAGTTTGCACACAAGTGTCCCGTCGCGGCGTGCACGAACCTGGGCTTCTGACCGAGGAACCTTATTCCTCACCAATGCCCCTTCAGGTACATGGTAGACTACTTTTTGGTCCGGGGAACCCACAAATGTGGATGTCTAACCGTAGCATCGACCGTGTTGGCGTTCCGCGAGGCTTGCCTATGAATTGGTAGTCGACGAATCTAGTCCAGTTTTGGGGATTGTGTGATACTTCCAACAAACGCCCTAAACAACGCCGCCAGTGTTGCAGTAACAGCAAGGGTGAAGCCCCCCCTAAATCCTCATTCTGGATGGCTTTTGCCGTCATGCTTAGTACTGAGTTAGTCGGATTCGCCATAGAGAGGAACACAAAGCAACAGCGAGAGAGCGAGAGAGGGCTTAGTGGAGACATGAATACGCTCGTATTCCTCGGGATGGGGACAAATGATTGCTACCAATTTAGCAAGGCGGGACATGGCGTTCTACTTTTGTAAATGTGTTGCCTCTCCAGGTTACAGTGTCGAACACTATGTACAACGAGTTAGTCTACAACAATGGCTTGATACCGTCCGTCCCAGGATGAGAATATCCTTGGGATGAGATGAGATATCAAGGCTGGGGATGTTTTAGGGCATGGATTGTGGCCCAATCGGGGCTACTTTTTGCGTTTTGACCTCCCACCTACCAAGAATCAGACGAGTTATCAGTTCTGATGAATGGTTGTGTGCCATGTTGGACCAATCAGCGTATGTGGTATTATATTTTTATTGAACAATCCGCGCTGGTATTGGATAAAAAGTTCTCATTTGCATGTGGTGCAAAAGCACTGCGTCATAATGAGCGAATAAAAAAAAGAAAGGCGTAAGGTTGAGAAGCGGCAGGGGTTGATAGACCGTTTTGGAGTTTGCAAGTCAGCTTGCTCGGATGAGGAGCATTCCATGACTAGCACGCTTCAAAGAACCGGTCGTGGCTTGAGGTGCAATGCAGGCTCGCACATTTTCGGGGATGCGGGGTTCAGGTGACAGTCTAGGAGGGGAGATTGTGTTGTGATAAGCGTGTGATGAACCTGATTTAGACGGCCTTGGCGGAATGCGGGAGTGGTTTTCAGCTTTGACGAGGCTGTTTTCGGGGCATTTGAGAAACTTCCCAAGGCATTTGACAATGGTGGCACTAGCTCCACGGGAAGACCAACCAGGATCCTTGGAAATCAGAACCAAGGGAGCGGTACTGTAGCGGTTGGCGGCGCTCCTATCCCCGTAGTCGCCCTAGCGGAAAGCCCCCGGAGCCGTTTCTCAAACCAAACTCACGTTTGATTTCGGAATGACCAAGCCATTCAAGCCAACCTGGTGAGCCTGTGTGGCTGGTCATATCATATTCTGGCGCATAGAGGATGGTATGTCTGTAAGGACGTCTTTGCACAAAATAAGCAAATTACAGTAATCCCCAGGCGGGGATTGAAATCGAGCTCGCAGACCAAAAGGTAAAGGAAATACACCTATTGGCTTGATCGTATTCGGGATGAGTGGATAAGTCTTTCACAATGTATAGTCTTGATGCGATTTTTGTGCTCTTTGACCTCACTTCACCATACCCTCGGCCGTTGGTTATTGTTCTTGCTTCCGAGCCACTAGTTGCTCCATCGCTGCTCCATCGCCGCAACCGGGGAGGCGGAGAGGAACCGGTGTTGATTGATTAAGCAGGGGTACACATGCACGGGAGAAGGAAAAGTGACACCCGGCCCGACACACACGGCGTCGTTGATCGGCTGGAGATGCTACTTTCACGGGAGAGAAAACTCAGAGAACGGGAATTCATTGGTGGACTGGGGTAAACCCCGGGGGGGGGGGGGGGGGGGGGGGGGGGGGGGGGGGGGGGGGGGGGGGGGGGGGGGAGGTTAGGTGGAGGAGCAAAGGGGTGAATTGAATTAATTTGGCCGACCAAGTGGCTTGGGCTGGGCACAGATAGGCCTGGGAGTGAGACTCGGCTGAGATCGAGACAGCGTTGCTGGCAATAACCGCCGGCGAGAAGCCGTAATGGAGCCGTAGTAGGTTGGTTGTGAGGTGGGAGGAACATAGCGACATCACATCTCAACTGGTGGGAGATGGATAATTGACCCAGTTACGGGCTGGTGCGATTTTCCTGCCACACCTCTATCGCGGGTGCCAAACCAACACGAGATCCTGCTTGCCACTCAGGGCCGACTGCACAGGGACAGGGAGACTCAAGGCTTAGACGTACATGTGTGGATGAGGAGGGGATGCCTGTGCTTGTTGTTTGAGACAAGCAGGGCAATGTCGAGTATTTGGGGCACGGTGCAGCGTGGGTCGTCGCATTCGAGAATTGTTATGGACGGCTACCACTTGTGCACTGTGCTACAAACGCCGTGTTAGTGTCTTATCCCTTCCCACGTAAGCAGAAGGATGTTCGGCCATGTTTCAAGAAAGGGAGGAGGAGAACGAGGCCTGCTTGGCACAGCACAACCACGTGGATTGAAAGTTGGTGTGAAGGATGAGTGAGGCCTAGGATACTCTAAGAATTTGGGAAGCGCACACGTCAAAAGCTGCAATCCATTTTTGACAGGTGTCGAAATCTGGCACAAGACTGCTCTATTTTATGCAGCTGTCTTGAGATGGGATAGGCTCGTCCACCTGCCCAAACTCCCAGACTAGAAATGCCATGTTGCTAGTTGCGATCGACGAGGGTCATGCCTGTCGCGTATTAGCGCAAGGAGCATTAATAAGGATCCCCGGGACGAACCACTGGACAGGGGAAACTCAAGCAAGTCAGGTTCCCGGACGTGGGATGCCATTCGCCACGTGAAGTTGTTTCCTGCCTGCCTTAGCTCAAAGTATGCCGCGTAAATCGCCGTGTGAGGTAGCATGGCAGCCGAATTGGTAAATGGGCACTGATTCGTTTGTTGCATGAAAGTAAAATAACACAAAAAATGCATGCTGGCTTTCTTAATCTAGGGAAGGGTGGCTGCATAGGATGACTGGTAAAAACGGTCGGCGGTCTGTTTCAAAGAAAAGTATGGTAAATTTTTTTTTTCCTTGACCGTCAAAGTTTTTTTTCTTTTCTTTTCGATTTGGTGTGATGGCTCGTATGCGCAAACCAGGGGTCAATGGGAGCGTAGTGGTTGCGTGTTGGGATAGGCGAAAAAAGCAATCCTGGAATCCAGGATTCACATCTTGAACCCATGCCAGAATAGTGAAAGGGCCGCGGCGGTGAACACGGCAATTCCCATCCTTTGTTAGCGGCATGCGTGTGAAATGTGATTATATGCAAGAGGACAGAGATTGCAATGGTCTAGAAATCCTAGCAAGCACACAGCACAGAGTGATTCACACCAAATGTGGCTGGCTTGGCTTGTGCTTGGTACCATGATGCAAGATTGGACATGTTGCGCTGGTGTCAGAGGGTGTGAGGGTTGTCAAATACGAGTAACAACATGTCGCAGCGCCTCGATTTTCGATTGCATGATGTAGGCGGCACGCAGGCAGTGGGTGATGTGTGGGAGGGGGGAGGGCGTCATCAGCTCGTGACTGCCACGATGTCTGATGTTGGCTGATGTGACTGCGACTTGAGACCTGATGGCGTCTAGAACCTTCGCGGTGTGCGGGTAGGAGAGACCAGAGTGCGATGCGTGCCTGCCGTGCAGCGCGGCTGCGTAGCTATGTCCCTACTTCCGGTGGGTAAGTCGGTACAATCTTCCGGCAGCCCAGATCGTCCGAGCTCGCTTGGTGCGTGAGGCGCTGGCCGGGACACGCAAATGACGTTGTGTGTGTGTTGTAGATGTTGAGACTGCAGAGTAAAATTACCACACATGTCCAGAAATGAACGCCATGTGGGAAGCAGAAGTGACACAAATTTACAAACAGGGCCTGGTTCACATCACTCAGAAACCAAACCCACAGGCCAAAAAGCCAGCGGGCAGCTTGTGACTGGATTGAGCTCATCGAGGATGCATATTTTCGAAACAAGCAGTGGCAACAGGGGTCTTTTGTTTCCTTTGCTTTTGCCTTGTCCCCCCCTCTCAACGCACCATCATTTAGACAGCACACACACATCGCCCAGCAGTCTTTCGTGTTGGTCGAGAAAGCACGCTATCTGTGTCCATGCATAGCCTGGCAGAGGAGCCTCCAGGCACACCCCTGCTTAGCGGGCTGGCCGGTTTAGTTGGCGGCGGGCTGGCCATCAAAGATTCAACATTCCCAGCATGCGGACCCGACAGCACCTAGATCGGGCGCGTTGCCGTACACCCGCCAATGTCTTGCGTCTCTTGTCTGGGGGAGGAAGCAGGATATTGTGCATGGGAGGTCAATCCTGCGCATTTGCGTATGTGTCTGCGTGTCTGCGACATGCTTAACTGATGTGGCCTGCGAACATCCGTTCGACAACAAAGTTTTCGGGGGAGCACCTCAAAGATGGCCAAGATCGGCGGTAGCCCGTCGCGGGTATTGAGCGCTGGCCGAGCTAGCCATGTGGTGACAGATGGCGGCGTCTGGGCTACCTCACGTACGGAGATATAGCACACAGCATCCATCACTACGCCAAATATCCGCAAGTCCAGGCCTACCTAGACTAGAGCCAAGACCCGAGCCTGGGCCGCGCGAAAGGGTCGCACCCATCTTGCAATTCAGCAACGCACGAGACCGGACCTTGCGTGTCCTGATGAGGTTGTGAATCCGCACCGACGCAGGCCTGCAAGGCAACGCGAGCCCGGGACTGGAGCGCATTTATGAGAGGGCCTTGAAAGGAGGGGAAGCCGGGTAGGAGAAAAACTGCCGATGGCATGGGCCAGTCATGGCGCGGCGCCGTCGCCTCCTGGGGATGCACCTCACGTGGCGGCGGAAGATCGCGCATGCAGCGAGAGCTAAGGTTTGTTTGTCGCCCGGGTCCTAGGTCCAAGGGCCGTGGCTCGCCTCTCAGAAACGACAAGTCTCAAATGGACTCGGCTGGAGCGAGTCCCACACACCAAGCAATCAGCATGGCCTCCCGGCTTGGCCCCGGCATGGAGCATGGGACCATGGACACGCTAGTCAACGAAGCACGAGGAGCCCTGGCTGCGTGCAAGCCACACACCCACTAGACTGACGACCAGTCCCGTTCCTTGGCCTACCAGCGACGTGCGACCGTGGAGCACTCTATCCATCCCTCCAATGGCTTCGCTGACGGCCGAGACGTACAGGTACAGTGCTGGTGCTGGTGCTGGTGCTGGTGCTTTTGTGCTCTCTCGCTGATGCTCCTGTGAGATGTGTAATCTTGTACATAGCCTGCTGGTATACACAGGGAGCGCATTGCGTTTCCTCGGGGAGTTGGATCATGTTCGCTGGCGGGTGCGGGCTCTACCTTGAAGCCAAAATCTTTTTTGAGGTTACCGGGGGATCCCAGCTGCTTCAGGACGGTCTTCAAGCTGGCACTGACCTCCATGTGGCCCGATGTGAACGCCGTTCAGCCTTGAGATGCCACGACGTTTCGGAAACCGAGTTTTTCTTTTCTTTTCTTTCTCCCGAAGAGTTTTCATCTTGCTCTTATCTGCACTCCCCCCATTTTCCCGATCTCCAAATTCCGCAAGTTGGCAATGCTCCATATTTCGCTCTCGGCTCCTCGTGGGCGAACCGGAGGACGAACCAGAAGGATTGGGTGGGTGGCACAAATGCACGTACAGTACCCGCCGTGGCTTATACATAGTACCCGTCTACCATACACCAAAAGCGGATGAGTTCAGCGAGGAACGTGCTCCTCCTAGATGTATCGCCGACGGTTGGCATGTGGGTTGACTATGTGCATCGCATGTTTTTTTTTCCCTGGAGGGCCGCAAACCGGGTAACAATATTCTCTTGTGCTTGGGGGAGCTCGTGTTGCCGTTCCAATCGATCCCTTCTCACCTCTCGTGGTACATGTCTTGAGTAAATCCGGGAACAAAGAACGAGTCCTGGGCTTTCCCTTGGCTGGCTGAGCAGGTGAGTGGATGGATGGCTGCAGACGTTGCACGGGTGTCTGTGCCCCCTCCAGTGCATCTTCAGTTCACATGCGGTTCCAATCCCCCCCCCATCTCATCTCATCAGAGGCTGCCATCGGCGCGGCTGGACGAAGGGAATAACCGACAGACATGGGGCTGCTGAGGGTTGCAGACTGGGGAACCAGCAAATGCTTGGCATCCCCAAAGTGAGAGGGATGTGGTCCGTCTACGATGCGAGAGAGGCTGGCCTTCAACCTCGCACATTGACCGGATTAATGCCGGTGTCTTTGGTATACACGGCATGGAGTACAAGTTCAGCAGCATCCATCAATCGCGCGCTTGACGCAATCGCATCATGGATGTCGCCCCGTCGCTCACCCAGGTAGGGACTGGCGCTGATGCGGTTCGTGGTTGGTACCTGGCGAAGTCACACGAAGGAATAAGGATGTCTGTCTTGTTGGCACTATGGCTGATCTCTGGACCGAGTGGTGGATAGACGGTGTCTCTGGAGAGAGGCGGCCACCCCCTACCTCCCCACAGCATAAACAGCGTTAAGTCCATGTGCTCCACGACGGGGTGGTGGTCAAGGTTTTTGGGGGAGGGTGATGGACGGATACAAGCCGCCCAAGGGTGGAACGCCTCGACATGCTCCAAGAACAGTAGCGTGATGGCTTGTCGGGGGTATTGAGTCGTGCCGGAGTACTTTGACACATGGAACGACGCGTGGGTGGGGGCTACCATTACGAGCCGTACCGGGTACTGAGCAGAGGCCACCCCAGTCTGGTTTCGGGCCCGATTCTGGTGGCTGCCCAGGGCCCTTGCCCACTGGCTGTTGCACTAAATCCCCTGGTCCTGAGCCGACGGGAGTCGCTAGTACGAGAGAAGGTGGTATCTTGCCGATGAGTTTCTGGCGCCAGCTGCGGTCGCTCGATGTGCAGGGGTACTTGTGGCTGCAAGCCGCCACGCGCGGGCCACCTGTCTTGGGAGAGACCAGCATCTGAACGGCGGCCCTGGCGAAGTACCTCCCTACTACGTCCCTCGCCCGCCCAGTGAGCGACCGCTGGGCAAGCCCGCTAGGGAACCCGCTGCTTCCCTTGCCGGGGACGGGCGGGTTCCATCACTGGGGATGAGACTGGGGGGGCGTGGCCTTCTCTGGGGACTGGCGCCCAGCGAAGAAAAAAAAAGAGCCACAGGGCCGCCAGGGCCCCAACCCAAAGCCCCAAAGCCCCAAGGCAAGGCCCAAACAGAGGCCCAGAAGCAAGTATCTCTCCTCCCGAGTCAAGCCCATCAGAACATCCGCGGTTTGGGAGAGTCTTGGACCCTTTGGGGCGTGCTGAAATCCATGTCGTCTCTTGTCGCTCTCGCCGCGCTCTCAATTCCATCCATCCCATTCACATCCATCTTACATAGCATGGCCAAAGACCCCTCCCAGCCTCTGCCTCAAATCTGACCCATCCCGCTCCTCTCTTCTCAGGAGTTTTCCGAGTGCGTTTTTCCCACCCTCGTCTCTCTCTCTCTTTTCCTCCCAAGACCCTTTCGCCGCTGCTGTTACCACACTTGCTTCCCACGACCCTATCCGGGGCCTTCGCTGCGGCCGCTCGCTCGCTCTCTTCGCGTCTGCGTCTGCGTCTGCGTCCGCTGCACTTTCGGGCTTCTCAACGACTGCGCGCGCTCCGTCCCGCCTATTCCTAGTCTTGTCTTGAGAGACTCGACTCGCGTCTGGCTTGACCCTGTCTTGCCTCCCCGTCCCCTCTTGACGCAACGATCCCTCAGGCGACTTCGTCTACTTTCCCTTGCGATCTGCTGGCCTCCACTCTCCTACCATCACCACCACCACACCTTCCCCGTTTCGATCCACTCCAACCGTTCATTGACCACGACTTGACACTATCACTTCTTTTTGCCTTCGCCGCCATGTCTGCCATGGACACTCACAGTCAACAGCGCCCCCCGCCTGCAAAGACGGCTGGCCTACCTAACATTCTCAACGACGACGCCTCTGCAGCTGGTGGAAACGCTCCTCCACACCTGCGAGACTCGGGATTCTACTCCAACGCGGACGCTTCCAGTAAGCGTACGACGCTCATTTTGCCAATGAGTAATGTCACGGCTAACCGGTCCACGCAGACACTTCCGCCGCTTCCTTTAATGTCAATGGTTTGAGCCCCAGCGGTTCCGGCTACCAATCCTCTTCGCAAGACAAGACACCTTCGCCCGTCGCATCCAACATGGTTCCCCAAGTCGTTTCTCCCTCAACTACCAACATGAGCGTTTCCGCAATTGTGTCACCTACGACACCAGGTGGCCTCGACATGCGACGACCAACCTCGATTGAGTCCAATGGCGCCACATTGGGCGAAGCCCTCGTGCCCGGCGTCGGGGGCCCACGACGAGAGAGCGTGGATAGCAGAATTAACCAGGGATTCAGCGACATGCGACTAGGGAACTCTCCATACACCAGCAACAACCAATCGACCTCCTCCATACAAAATACTCTTCACAACCAGCGCAACCCGCGCGCCGGCTTGGAAAACCTTTCTGTACACCGGATTTCTAATGGATACCAACCCAGCGCCGACCGCAACCCCGAATCCAAGACGATCAAGACCGCGCCGGCCATCACGGGACCTGCCACAGGACATATCGCCCGAGCCGCAGAGCCTACTAAGGGCCAGGCTTGGGCTTTCCCAGAAGAGGAAATTCAACGAGTTGGAGGCGCGCCTCATTACGCAGATTCGCGTCGCAGCAGCATCACCGAGTCTGTCGCGAGCAGCCAGTTTACCACCGAGTCACGACTACCTGCTGGTCAGCGCAGGCTAGATGATGGCGACTACGCGCGCATGTCCAACGCATCCGACTTCCCCCCTGTCCACCACCATTCGATGCAGCACAAGCAGCTCAGTGATCTGCAAGCCGAGGAAGGAAATGGACCCACAGGATCGCAACCTTACAGCAGAACCCCAGAGCTGAGAGTCAGCCACAAATTGGCTGAACGAAAGAGAAGAACTGAGATGAAGGAGCTTTTCGACCAGCTTCGAGACCTAATGCCCCAGGAGCGGGGTTCAAAAGCATCTAAATGGGAGATCTTGACAAAGGGTGAGTTGACTTAAAGTTATTACTAAGGTGGTCTTGTCAGTGCTAACGGCTTGTAGCCATTGCTGAACATCAACGCCAAAATGAGACTATTCGGGCATTACAATCACACTACAACAACGCTGCTGCCGAGAACGAATTGCTCCGTCGAGAATTGGGAGGACTACGAATGGAACTTGCTCAACTTCGAGGCGAACTAAACTCTTCATCAACTCACGCCCCTCCTCCTCCTCCCCCCCAACCGGCCACTCAAGCACCAGCCGCGTACCCAAGTGACCCTTACCCTGGCTCAAACAGACCTGAACTTCCACCCATACGGTCCATCAGCAACAACATCCCCAACGGCCCTGATTCCATGACTGGTGTTCAATATGAAACGCCGCGTGTGAACGGATACCGACAAGATCGATACTAAGTTATTGCCCCACCGATTTACTCAGCAAATATGCGACGCGACCTCTTTTTCTTTGTTAACTATTTTACGCACGAATGAACGACAAAGGGGAAAAGTTATGATACTCAAAGCACTTGAAGGCTCTCACTACGAAAGGATTGAAGTTACTATCTGGCTTTTCCGAGCTGGTGTTGGCCGCCTTCACGAGCCTCACAGGGGCTCGTAAGCTCCTTGTCTTACTAGATTTCCTTTACTTCCTCTTACCATTTTTCCCCTTACAATTTTTTTTCTCTCTGTTCTCTGGTCATGTTTAGCTACCAGTGTATCAGTACGGCAAACGGACCGTGTTTTTTTTGCTCTTGTCAATCCTTGTTGTTTAGCTTCTATACGAGCCCTATGAGAGGGCAGGGGAAGCTCGTTTGGAGTGCTATTTTTTTTCTTTGTCGTTTACTCGGAACCCTTGAAATCTTTAATCGTGTCAGCTGATGAACGAGCCGCGGCTTCGTCATGGAAGGAATGGCAGGCGTCGTGTGGGATTGGGTGTTGGCGAGATGTATATATCCATTTTTTTTTTAAAGGGGGGATTTTAAAGGAGCGGAAACCCAAACAGCAAGGACGGGTTGGGCTGGTCGGATTGGGATGGGATGGGATGGAAACAGGACCAGGAGCAGGGTTTCAAGTGCCATGCAGCTGTCTGAGTTTGACAGATGTTGATATTGGCAGAACATAGAGATGATTGATTTCTCAGACTCTGGGCGTTGATGAATTGTGACCAGCATGTATGTGCATGTGTGTATGTGTATGGCGTCTGAACTCTTGGAGGGGCTTGCTCCATGAGTGAAGTGAGGTGAGGTGAGGTGAAGTGGAACTTGAGTGCGTGTGAATGAGGAAATTTAAGCATATTGCGTGCCGACGATAAGATAGCCGTTTCAGTCTGGCACACATCTGGGGGCACCTATTTGGGGCACATGGATCGATCGGCACAAGCATGGCGCCGAGATGTAGAGGCAACGGCACTTGGGCGCGGGGATGTGGATCGGCGGAGTTGCGGAGTTGCGGACTTTGCGGAGGTTCGCGCCCGGATGCGCCGATGTCAGATGGAGGCGGAGCAACCTTCAGGCCGTCCGTCGCTGACGGCATGTCCTTGCCAAAAGCAGACAGAGTAGGATGATGAGGTCCGCAAAAAAGTGTCCGGCACCTGTCAAACCCATCAGCCACCTTCTTAATTCCTCCGCCGTCCCTCTCTTCTGCTTCAATCCACCTTCGGAGATTCTCACCGCAACCTCAGCATTAAATACTCGACTTCGCAATGGAATCTCTGACTCCGTTGACGCTTCGGAAGATGGACCGCGTCGCGGCCTCGAGACAGAAGAGCTGCAACGCATGTGTGAGGGGCAAGCGCAAGTGCGATAAGAAGACGCCCAGGTGCACTCGCTGCGCGGCAAAGGGTCTTGACTGCGTCTATCAGAAGCTTCCTCCTGGCGCCGTTTTCCACGACGACGACGACCACATCGGCGCTCCTGCGCCCCCCTCCGAGGTGCCTGAATTTGATATGGGATTTGACATCGACAGCCTGGGCCCCTCGACAAATCCGTCATCATCAACGACTGCGACCACATCGCCAGAGGACCTGCACACCTCCAGCGTTCCCACCATCCAGCTCGACTCAAGTCTTGACTTCTCCCTCATCGACCACCTAATGGCTAGCGCTAACCAATCCTCTGTCGGTGCAGAGCTGTGGAACCTGAACGACTTTGGCCAGAGCAAGATGGACATTCCTCCTGTGCCCTCGCAAGCGCCCGTTGCTATCCGTGACGTTTCTCTGCTGCGGGATATGGACAACTGCATGTCATTCAACCCCCTTGACGTTCACGACCCGCGCACTAGTATTGGATTTGTTGTCGATGTCATTGCCAACCTGTACCGCGAATTCTCTCGCACTCGCACACTGCCGTGGATTCACCCCAACCTTTACGGACCCAATCTCCCGCGCACCATGATGTCAGCCTTTTGCGCGAGCACAGCATATGCAGCTTGCACCCCTGATAACAAGGCCTGGGTGTTTAAGCTCATCGCCGATATTGCCAAGGACATTCACCGAGAAGGCGAGCACGCCAACACGCCCCTGGAGAAACTAGCTCGTGTGCAGGCAATGACTATCCTGGACTCGATTCGCATGTATGACGGAGATGTATCGCTCAGGGCAGCGTCAGAGCGTGAAGCACCACAATTCATGATGTGGATGAAATCACTGGAAAAGGTTCAAGCAGAGTTGGAAGAGGGAGTGAGCTCTGCGTTGTTGATATCCAGAGATCGGCCGCCGGCGAGCTGGGAGGTGAGTTGATGTTCTTTGCGCGGTGATGCATATGACCCTTTACTAACTTTTACAAAGAGCTGGATTCTTCTCGAGAGTACCCGGAGAACGATTATGATGGCATTTTCATTCATCTGCCTCACATCCATTCTTAAGTCTCTAGAACGTAAGTTGAAATTCTCCGCCGAGCTTCCCTACAAGGGTTGAGAATGAATATGACCTAACTTTATGACAGCCCCTTGCGAGGTTATGGAGGGCTCACCCGCATTTACAGTATCGAGGCACCTTTGGGAAGCGAAGTCATCAGTGCAATTCTTTCAGGCATGGCATCATAAACCACAATTCTGTGTTACTGAGATGAATTTCCGGGATGTCTGGATGCACGCTCGACCAGATGATGTTGATGAATTTACAAAGGTCATGTTGACAGCGTAAGTTGAGGCTCGTTCCAAATCATGGTAGCAGCGGTATCACTGACAGCGGCGAATACAGACAAGCTGGTCCTGATGCTATGGACTATTTCATGCAGGGCCCTGGAAGCGTACCTGTTCCGGTTTAAGGTGATGTCAACTTATACCAATATCAGAGGTACCTGATGTCATCAACTTCTCTCAATCACGAGAGCTACTATATTTGTCTTCACTATCTCCAAAAACGTGTAACATTATGAGAGTGGGCGACCTGGTTGGGAACTGGGGGTTAATTTCGGATATGCTTGTTAAATCTATGCCCGCTGGAAGGAAGGCAAATCGTGCTTTTTATGGACATGATTACATCACTTTTTCTTTTTTTAAGACTTGAGGAGTGCACCATTCGCTGTTGCTACACAGAATTTCCCCCGAGGAAAGTGAGCAGAGTTTGGGTATGGTGCTCGGCCTCTTTATACTATACTCCTTCAGCATGAACATGCACAATAATTTAATGAGCTCAATCTCCTGGAGATGGCGTGCAAATGATGATATCCAGCTTGAAAATGGGTGTATTAAGAAAACGATTCAGCAAAATGCGTTATACAATTCCAGCCTCTCTGAATCCGAGACTCCTCCACATGGTTGCGGCAACGGTAATGGACATCCCGAGCGCGTGCCAAATCAGAAATCAGTCTCAGAGACCTTCCATACTAGCCGTTCTCCGCTGACCTCCCTCCTTCGCAAGATATCCAATGCATTTTGCGCCCTTGCCACCGCCGTTTCGCCCTCGACGACTCGATATCTGTTTGGCGAAACGATGCCCTCCCGCATCAAGGTGGGGACAATTTCTGACTGAAGCTTCTCTTTGAAGAATTCGTTCTAATATGAGTTAGCATCATCATCATTTGGGTTGAACCATATCAGGGGCCGGGGGGTTCATCTTACACTCAAGTAGAAGTGGGTGCGGACGCCGCGCAGGATGACACCGTCGGCCCAGGCGCCAACGAGACACTTGGAAGCATCCATCTCATACTCGGGCTCCTCCTCTTCCGTGGCGTCTCTGATAATGATGGGAAGCATGATGGCGACTCTTGTGCCTTTCTGGGCAATTTTGGTCAAGGGCTTCAAGGTTCCGTCAACAGAGCCAATGCAGTCCAGAATGGACGAGATTTTGGGGCCTGAGCCTGTGTTGAGGTAGGCAAGGATCTCGTCAACAACACCCTCTTTGCGATAGTCGAATGTTGCTATAGCGCCGATGCTGCGGAGGTATTCGTGGTGTTTGCCGCTGGCAACGGCGACAATGTTCTTGTAGCCCCAGTGGCGGAAGACCTGCACCGCAAAGATGCCCACGCTGCTGGCAGCGCCCCAGATGAGGAGTGGCTTGTCCGCGTCCTTTGGCACCCAGCCCTCTGGGATGGGCCACGGCAGTTCCAAATCCAGGTCGGCAGTTGCAGTGTGGAAGACGGTGACCAGGTTGACGGGCACCGTGACGGCCTCCTGCAAGCTCAGGCCCTCGGGAGCTTTTGATGCGAGGTAGCTAGGGATGGTAATGTATTCCTGGTGATTTGCTTCCTTTCCACCATGGAAGGCAAAAGAAAGAGCGCGGTCGCCGACGGCAAAGCCCTTCAGGTCTCCACCATCCCCGACAGCTACGACGGTGCCGGCGACACCACCACTACCCATCTTGTGGGGATATTCGGGGATGAGCAGCCCGCCATCAGCTCGGTGAAGATCAAGAGGAGTAGAGGCTGTCCATTGAACGCGGATAACAATCTCTCCAGGACCAGGGGGGTAGACCGGAGCGGATATCTCGACAAAGGGCGTTCGCTTTGCTGGAAGCGCAACGGCCTTTTGGGTGGTGGGGAGCGAGGCCATGGTCTGAATACAGTGGAGAGCGTGGAATGAAGCAATGAAGAAGCGTTTGCTCGGTAGATGAAAAAAGGAATTGGTACTGTTTTTTTTTCGGTCTATTTTGTTTTCAAAACCCCTGTTTATGAAGCTGCAGTTGGTGGTTCTTATAAGTCGCGGGTGTCGTTTCGGTATCTTCCCAAAAGGGTAATTTGCGAGGTAGTTTGGATGGAGCCGGGCGCTTGCTGATCATCAACATTGGTCAGCCACCGACAGCACGGCAAATATTTCTAAGCCTTCTACCAAAACAGCAAATTCCAAAGCATCGCACCGATTGAATGTTTTGGTATATAACGTCGAATTTTTATTAGACTGCTAATTCTGGCTTTGGAGCCGCCATGGTGATGGGCGAATGAAGACGCAACAGCGGCGTTTTAGCCGCCAGGTTGCGGCATATGGCTGGATTAGGTAGGTAGATACGGTTGGTTTTACGAAACAGTTTTGGGATTCAAGCATGGGAGCTGCGGCATCAACGATTCAAAGGCTGGCCAAGGCATGCAGCCCTACAGGCACGGCGGTGGAGACAATGGGGGATGGAAGGCAGAACACGCGGAAACAGAGTGGGAGGAGGGTTTGGGTCTGCAAGGGAACGGGCCATCCGAGTGGAGAGGTCCCGAAGACCAACGTCACTTTGACGAATGGAGGGATAATGGCTCTCGAACCCACGACGGGCTGGCGGCGTATGCGCATGGTGTGAGTGTGAGTGTGGTACATGTTTGCTTTTATTTTGGAAATTGATAAAAAACGGCACAGCGTACAATCATCAGACAATTTCGTCCTTATCAGCCCCGTATCGCAGACATGTCTCGGTTCCCATCCAAAACACCACAGTCAGCCCTCGTCAGAAGGCGGTATCACAGCGAACAGAGAGAGAGAGAGAGAGAGCTTAACGCCAAACAGACAGACATCCCAAGCAATTAAAATTTCCCTTGCGCTTCCAGACTCCCGATTTCCCTTTCGATTCCCTAATAATAATAACAATAATAAACGATTCATTCATTGATAGACGTGCGCCGGTCGGAGGGGGGCAATGTGCAGGTGGGTGGGCGGTGCGGGCTCTGTTTAAGCCGCAGCTGAGCCCATGAAGCCCGCGCCCATGGGCCCGATGTCGATGTGGTTCTTGGTGGGTATGCCGTCCTTGGCATCCTGCCTCGAGGTCGGCGGGCGGCCCAGATCGTGCACGACGTCGCGGACGCGCTGGCGCATTCCTCGGCGGGCTGGCTTGGCTGGATGAGCGTCCTTGGCGTAGGTGCAGGCCGTCGAGCCCGAGAAGGTCGACGCAGCGTCCGAGGTGGTGGCGGGGCCGTTGTCCATGGCTGGGCGTTCTTGGGGGGAGCGTGTAGTGCGTAGTGAGTGTGGTGGGTGATGGGCGAGGAGGAGGAGGCAAGGCAAGGCAAAGGTAGGTTTCTTGGTTTGTTTCTTCCCCGTTCGTTTTCCTGAGACGCAGAGTCTCTGCAGAACACGTGGGAATGGCGGTTCAAAGACAAGCTGAAAAACACCAGGGGAGAGTCAAGCCGGGGGGGAGAACGAGTGAGGGGTTGACGCCGGCTATCTTTTTATAATGAGCTGAAGGCGCTGGTGTGTTCCCGTGCAGGTACATAGAGACCCCCTGTGCGGCAGTGTTCTAGACCCCATCCACCAACCGACGCTGGGAAGAGAGTCCCCCAAGGGGGGCGGACCAAGCAAACCCAGCCAAGGGACCGGCCAAGCCTGCCATCGCCCTTGGCCATCAGGCACGCGGCTTGGCGGTCGCTGGACGGGATGCCACGCACTGCGCTGGGTTGCGGCCCTGAGCTGGGCTGTGTGAACGGGCAATGCCATGGCGATACCACGATGCCTACAAGGTGTTGTGTCCGCTCGCGTGGCTGACTCAGGCTCGCTGTCACCCATCCCTCCCATCTCTTTGTCTGGTCCACGGCCGCCTCCCGACAGGACGGCGCTTGAAAACCGTCTGAGGCGAAATCTTATGCACTGCACCTCGCAACCTTATTAAACCCGGGCGTTTCTATTCTCGTCTCCAAAAGTAGAAAAAAAAAGTTAAACGAATCAGAATACAACAATGGCCATCTAATCTCAATTTTCTTTTTCTTTTCTTTTTTATTATTCGGATACTCGGATGTATGGCTATCCCGTAATGCCGCCGCCGCCGCTGCAGATCAACTCTTGGGGAGAGAGAGCTAGCGATGGAGTCGCAGATGATCGCCAGGCCCACCGGCCCCAGATTTTCATTGCCGTGACTGGCGACATCCAGGAAGCGAAGCCGAGCGCCGACCTTGGACGTCATCGCTTGGGCCTTGTGCTGTGTGTGTGCTAGTTAGTAGCTGGGCCAAAAGATGCAGACCCGGGCCGCGCTGTATGGAGGCCCTCGCGACACCACGGCCCACTGCCGTCCTCATCGGCGGGCCAGCTCCGTTGTCGGCCATTTTCAGTCGCGAGCCCCGAGAAGCCTCTTCCGGATGAGCATCGTGATGCAGATTTTCGAACTCATCTGCCAAGATGAGCAAGTATATACTAGATGGTGAAAAGAACTTCAAATATATATAGGAAACACTATCCGTATTCCATGAGCAACAAGCTATTCACAGACTACGCTCACAGTTACAACCCAACATCATCCCATTCCCTATCTCCTCAGAATCCTTCATAATGGAAGCTCTCAAGGCGCAATTCCCAGACTTGGCCTTCTATCCCCTCCGTAAGCCAAGTGGATTTAACCCATCCACTATCCGACTTCCTGTTGGCCACCTCAGGGAAGAGGGCCGTCGTTCTTTTACAGTCGAGTCCATATTTGACAGAGATGTTCAAGTCCCTATGCGCGATGGCATCAAGATTTACACCAACGTATTTCGACCTGCCTACACAGATAATCCCGAAAACCGGGTCCCAGCCATTATTGCATGGAGTCCTTATGGAAAAGACACCAGTACGCAGTCCCATCCTTACGCTTCACAATGGAAAATAGCATGCTGATTTCTTTTTTTCTCAGAGGACTTTTCATACGACCACATGGGCCCTTTCTGTTGCGGGCTTGCCTTGAATCAAACATCTGGATACGAAAAGTTCGAGGCTCCTGACCCCGCTGACTGGTGCGCAAGAGGATACGCCATCATCAACCCCGATGCCCGAGGTGCTGGCTTCTCAGAAGGAGACGTCGCCCAATGGGGGGGCCAAGAAGCCTTTGATCTGCACGATCTCATAGACTGGGTGTCCAAGCAGCCCTGGTGCAACGGTTCAGTCGCCACAGCCGGAAACTCGTGGCTCGCCATTGCCCAGATCAATGTTGCAGCTCGGGATCCTCACCCGGCGCTAAAGGCCATCGCGCCGTGGGAAGCTGCCACGGACGGCTACAACGATTTCATGGCTCGAGGTGGAATTCCTCGCGGAGGCTTCATGAAGATGCTGTACAAGACAATGGCCGGCAACGGGAGCGCCGAGGACGGCGGTGCCATGGTGGAAAAACGACCGCTCTTTGACGACTACTGGGCCACCAAGGTCATCCCCGTTCAAAACATCGACTTGCCAATGTATCTCACAGCCTCTTACTCAACTCTCCTCCACTCCCGGGGATCGTTTGAGACGTTTGCCAAGGCCAAGTCTGCCAAGAAATGGCTAAGAGTCCATCATACTCAAGAGTGTACGCTCGTCTAATACCGCACCCATGTAAGATTTCAAAGCTGACGACAATAGGGTATGACATATACCGCGAGAAGAACAATGATGAACTTCAATCATTCTTCGATCGGTATTGCAAGGGAATTCCCAATGACTGGGAACGTACTCCGCGACTGCGACTGTCACTCTTGGCCTTTGACGGGAGCTCAGCCGAGACTGTTGTAGAGCGCGAGGAAGCTGGCTTTCCAGTACCAGACACCAAAAACATGACCTACTTTCTTCACGCAGAGACGCATACGTTGTCACTGGAGCCCCCGTCGTCTGATTCCAGCACTTCCTACGAGGCCCATCACCTAACCGACTGTGCCGACTTCAGCCTTCGCTTCGACGAGTACACCGAAGTTGCCGGTTACCCCGTCGCCAAGCTATGGATGGCATGCGATGACCACGACGACATGGATGTGAATGTGCAAATCCGAAAGATGGGAGCTGAGGGCAAACTCCTTACGAGCCTGAATTACCCGTGCCCCGTTCCCGCCGAGGAGGTCGCCGACACTAACGTCGCCAAGTTCCTCGGCTGCGACGGCATGTTGCGGGCCAGCCACCGCATCTCCAAGGAGATCGTCGACGGCCTCCCGAGGTACAAGCACGACAGGGCCGAGAAGATCCCGCTGGGCACGGTGGTCGAGCTGGAGATTCCCCTGTGGCCCATCGGGATGGTGTTTGACAAGGGGGAAGGGCTCGTTCTGAGGGTTGCTGGGCGCGAGCTGCGGCTGCCGGAGCTAGAAATCTTGAGGAACAAAGTGCCGGTTGATGAGAACGTCGGAAGCCATCGTATTTATACAGGGGCACAGCGGGAGAGCTGTCTGATACTTCCAGTCATTAGCCGTCGCAAGACCTGAAAGATTCGGATAAGCTTAGAAATGACTAAATTTGATGACCCGATGTTTATTCTCATCATTATGTACTCAATTAAATACGATAATTAGCTATTTGATATCTTTTTTCCACTCTTGCTCTTGACGGCATAGCCATCTAGGCTCGAATCAGCGAAACACCAGTGGAACAAGTCTTGCTACCCTGATTACCATCTTACCCCTCTCAAAGCCCGACAATGATCACCACTTAGTATCAATATCGGGGAATGGGAATTTTCCTGGACGCGAGAGATCCAGCCAGAGTGGTGAGCTGGTCAGCTTCCAATCTCCCGTTCTCACGTCATGCACCCACACCTTGGCATTCACTATTCCACATCTGTTGGGCTGGCCAGGGCAGCTCATCTTTTATGCTTGAAGATTCAGGGACAAGTTTGGACATAATGGGCTGCATCTGCAATTTATACTGCCTAATTATTCCAATTCAAATTGCTCTCCAGTCTGTTGATGATCTATTGAACAGGCATGCCTGGGGCTGGCGCCACAGTTTAATCTATTCTTAGTTTGTTCCCATGTTAACCATATTTTCTCACTTTGGGCGTGGCGTCCTGCATCTAGTTACTAGTGGCGTGGTGAGGGGCGACATGGTTTGTGATCTAGCAGCGTGCAAATCCGCCGCCTCTGCCCACCTGACCCGGGGAGCTGTACTGAAAAGCCCAAGTGAGAAATTCATACTAGTCATTAATACCTATGCGAGCATGACGAATCTTGGCTTCGAAATACACCAACATTGCTGTCGCCCTCGTGTGGCCATGTTACGCAAACTAGTGTGCCGGATATCCGCATCACACCTCCACATAGCCGTAACCCCTCTCTATATATACATGCAAGCACGCCCAAACTCCAACCATGATCTGCCAGTTTTGCTGGTGGGAGCCGTCATGGATGCCCCCCCAATCTTACCCAACCGTTTCCTAGATGGTCTTAACGCAGCCCAAGGTACAAGTACAAATAATAGAAGAAAGTGCTGCCAGCATGCCTTAAGCATGGCCGGTGGCGAATCGCTCCGAGACGTCCAAACGGCCGCTGCCATACTGGATGATCTTGCTAATCAGCATATCCTTGTTGTCCAATTCGACAATCTCATCAGCGCCGCCAATGCTCTTGCCATTGATCATGATATTGGGAACGGTTCGACGGCCAGTGACCCTCTCCAATTGGTCTTGCATGTAAGAGGTCAAGGGGTGCTTGTCGAGTTCAACAACGTAGGGTTCGGGCATGATGGTGTATTTTTCGAGGAGGATGCCCTTGGCACGCTTTGAGAAGGGGCAGTATGACTTGGAAAAGATGACCACTGTGTGATGGTTAGCCAGCGGGTTGTATGCTGCGGTGTTGGGATTTCACATACTGGGTGCCTTCTTGAGGATAGATTTAAGCTCAGATTCGGCAATAATGTCTTCCTTAGTCAGTTCATCGGCCGACTTGACAGAGCTCTTGCCACTCGTGCCACCCTGTTGTCCATCCGCAGAGCTACCAACACCAACGACCTCGCGGGGAGGGTCGGGCTTGGAGCCGCCCTTCTTGTTGGCCTTGTCCTTAGCCTCTTGCTCTGCGACCTTGAGCCTCTCCTGCATTTTAGCCGAAGCCTCATGGTCATCCTTGTCGACATCGCCGTCACCATCCTTGTCTGCGGGGATGTGTCCGGCTTTTTGGCCAGTCTGCACGTCGATTACCGGCTTTCCAGGGGGCGAGTCGCCCATGGCGTTTTTGGTCTTCTCCATGAAGCCCTTGGGGTCCTGGAGCTGGGCATCGTGGGGTGATTCGAAGCCGGAGTAGAAGAGGAGAAAAACGAAGGTGACAACGGCCGCCAGCATAAACAGGCGCACTCTGCGTGGAGAAGGCATCGTGTCCGAAGTCTGGTGATCGAGATTGGTCGTGAGAGGTAGCGGATGGAAAGGGAGCGAGGGAGAGGGCCGTGGGAGAGGTTACAGGTGGAGAGAATCCACTGCAGCAGTGTCGGAGATGCAGGTTCAACGAACGTCGGAGTTGGGAGAGGGTGGGGGGTTCGCCGTTAGTAGTGAGCGGTGAGTTTGTGTCGGTGGCCCGTGGTCGCTGTTAGCACTGAAGCAGGACGAACGGGTGTCGAATCTAGGCCGTGACACCTGGACACACCTCGCGCTTTGGGGTTGGGATAGGGGAGATGATCATAGCTTCGCAGCCGTGTGATCATTGGCTAGGGACCCCGGGTCAATAACGGCGCGATTATCAGGGCCGTGATCATGCATAATGTGGATCGGTACGTACCCCACCTCCGGGAAACAGGGGATCTGCGATAGTGCTCCCAATTAAAAATAACCTATTTGAGCTTGTATTTAAGACTGCATCTATTCTACCGTCACCCAAGCGACATATTGTGCTGGAATCCAGCATAATTCTCCCCGTTATTGCTATGTCGTCGGGTATCACATTAACTAAAACTCGGTAATTCATTCTTGCCCCATGTCTTTCCTATAAACGTCTCCCCAGTGTGGCGTCATCCTTTAGCTATTGCCCCGCCTCCTCGTGTTAGCTGGTTTCTCAGCCTGGTTTCTGCTCCAGAACTTACAATTTAGTCTCCGTTATTTTGCCTGAGTGTCATCTGCAAAGGCACCGATTCCAAGCCCGTCAGTTACGCTTCTCGTTGACTCGGCAATCGCGTCAATCTTGTGCGAAGATGCCACTTTGGCATCGTTTTCTCGCGACTCAACGACGTCCTGTGGTACCGAAGCCATCCTTTTGTGGTGTGTGTGCATGAGTCTAATGTGGCTCACCATGTGACGATGTGTTGTGGGAGCAGCGTGAAGGCCAGTGGCCCAGATGAAAAAGACCATGAAAAGAGCGAGCTTGAGGGAAGCCATTTTCCTTCTAGTAAAAAGATGTAAAGATAATGATGAAGAACTAAATGAATGCGAATTGGTGCCGAGTCTTTCTTTGTCCTGGTTCTTTTCGGGTTCATATAAATATCATCGCCCTGTCTCTAGTCGTCGCCCGTTGCAACGTTCCACCTCCTCCGTTGACCAGCCGCTCCCTTGAATGAATATGACGGCAAGTGACCCATCCCCATGTCACTAGTCTACCCGTGATTCCCTCCCGAACCGGCCCCGGCAACCAAGGGTCCTCTGTGAGACATTGTACTCCTCTCTTTGTGATGGAGAGCCCACAGTACACTCCCCCCAGCCATCTCAGAGCATGCGCCGAGGGCCACTAGCAACGTCAGCCGTGAAATAGTCGTACAACGGCGAAGCTTCGCCTCGTTCAAGCTACGCAATTGGATATTAGGGTCTCTCTTAATCGATGCAATGGGAATTTTTCTCTTAGCCGTAAAAAATCCCCCTATTATGAGAAGTGATAGTTTCCGAAAGGGGAGGTCTGTGATTCTGAAACACTCAATATTCAGCCCTTTGGATCCGGGTTTGGGAACGCCTCTAGAGCGACTAGTTGCAAGGACACGGAAAACAAAATTGGCCTCTAATCAACTAGAGAAACACAGCCCCCCCTTGATACTATACGCAGTCATCTTCTACTCTAAGAGTTATGTGGTGACGCAATTCGACCCCATTAATCTATTTGCCACCATGCTTGCTGCAAAGAGTAAAAGACAATCCCGACAGAAGCTCCCTCTACTTCCCCGCCATCCCCCAACTACCTTGTAAATATAACTATTCTATGAATAGATAAAATAATAAAAAAGCGAATTCTATTACTTATTGATCTATTTATTATCCATCAAATTGATTTTTGAACTAGTGGGGTTCTATGATGTCAAAAGTCAAGAAGTCATAGGAGCATTATCTGTCAAGGTGCACTGTAGGTCACCTTGCTGGACGCCCACAGGGGCAAGTTACAGTGGAGATGTACATGACTAAGCACACAGTTCCAGCTCCTGGGCCAATTAAACCGCCACAACCTGGTCGCCCCCGGCAGTCAGCCCCAGATGTTGCCAAGTTGCAACTGTACCAAGGCTTTCTAGTGACTTCGATGGTCTGCAAATGTGGCCTTTGCGGACTGTTTGACTCATTCACGATCAACGATTTGCTGTTCTTTTCTTTTCGTATTCCTTCTTATATCGCCCGTGGAACTGAAGGTAGCTCTTGATAATTCATTCCTCAGTCGTTTTATGATACCCTCCTTGGACAAGTGGTGCAGGCCCTAAACACGTCCTGGGCAAAAACTCCACCGAGACACTTTTCACTGGATTGTCTTACAGCAACAGCTCACCAACATTTCACTCCTTCACCCTCCAACGCCTCAACACACCTACCCGGCTAGAGGGTTGGACGCCTCAGTTTCAGAGCAAATATGGCGCCGTCAAGAGCAAAGGCAATGTCCTTGCCATATTTCCTCGCCATGATTTTTGGTTTCATGCTGTGCGTACTCGCAGCGCCAGCACACGGCTCAACACAACCCTCACCACCCGCGGATGTTGATCTCATCTGTCACACCGACAATCCAGCAGAATGTTACCCGCGAATTTTCCAACCCACGGATGAGTTCCAAACTGTCCACGACGATCAGGAGCTTCCCAATGGACTTCATGTCCGCATGAATGTCTGGACTGGCCAAAAAGAGGCCAAAATCAACGTCCCTGATGAAGTTGATTCCTCGTTAGAAGGCCTGCCCGTGGATCGAGCAGTTGTCGTCGTGGACCCCGAAGAGCCCGAGGCTCCTCCAATTCCCAAGGGCGCACCTGCGTATGAGCCGGTTGGCAAGATTAGGGAGCCCAAGAAGTCGTCCGAGAACTTTGAAGGGACGCCCTTTTTCGAGGCTATCAAGTTGCTGAAGAAGGGCACCAAACACAAGGGCAAGAATTTCGATGTGGCCCTGGAAGGGATGGAGAATCTGGCTCACGACATCTTCTACGGCGCCAAGGCCACCGAGGATCCGGCCGTGGTGAAAGCGCTATTTTGTCTTATGGCTGATCAGGGCGCTTCGTCACCCGAGGGCACAACCCCTCGCGATCAGCAAGCCGCCGCTATTCTCGCGGGCGCACTGCAAAACAACCCCACGGCATTGAAGGAGGTCGTCAAGGAGTGGTCTAACCTGATGGACTTCAAGTGCCCCAACACTGGCAAGCGTTTGAGCGAGGGATTCTATGCAAGCTTCATGCCTTCCAACATCCCCACCGGCGCCGAGGCCAAGATCCCCGTCTCTAAGGCCAAGGCCAAGACGGCGGCCATCAGCGGCCTCATCAAGAGCGACGAGATCCGCAGCGAATTCCTAAAGAACGGCGGCATGCAGAACCTCCTTGAGGTTCTGATCCCCGAAGGACAGGAGTGGGCCCCTGCCCAGCGAAAAGTCGGCCAGATGGTCATCGACATCTTCCTAGACGAGGACATGGGCGCGAAGCTGGGCGAGTGGCCAAACACACCCAGGTTGAGCGACGCCCAGTGTCGCGAGGACGGACAGACCAGCGAGGGCTGCTGGGACTACCACGTTGAGAGGATTATGAAGGCCAACAAGCGAGACAGCGACCACTGGAGCAGGGACCTGAATGACAGGCTAGTGAAGGCACGGAAGAGTGGGAAATATACTAGCGATCATCAGGATCTATAGATATGCGGCATCAAAGGATGTAAATGCGAATGTTTGAATTTTGACTGTTAAACTCATCTGCATGCTATTTTGTGCAAGTTGAGGCCCCAATTAGTATATATCTGACGTGAGAAAAAATTAGGGCGCTGTAATGTTCTTTTATGTTCTTTTCTGGTCCAGGTAGTTGGGGAGCAGGTGTCGTGAAAGTATCCAGTCAATACACCAAGTGAGATCCATCCACTCCAGTGCGGAGAGAATTTCACAGGTAGCGGATTATCGTTCAGCACCTACATGCAGCAACCTGCATCATCACAAACTTTCAGTATCCCTTTCCACGCATTCGAAATCCAAAAAGACAGAAAACCTAAAGCCCTTGACAAGAACTAGCTCTGAGATTAGACTGAAGAATGTCACAACATCCGTCAATCGAGGTGCGTCCGCACCCCACCAAGGGCCGCGCTCTCTTCGCAACCCAATCCTTCGCCCCGGGCACCACCATCTTCCCCTTCACGCCCCTCATCCTCCTCCCGGCCCTGTCGCACCTCGCGTCCGTCTGCGCCCACTGCCTCAAGCCGGGCACGCCCCGCGCCTGCTCGCGCTGCCACGCGGCCGCCTACTGCGACTCGGCGTGCCAGGGCGCCGCCTGGACGGCCGTCCACTCCAAGGAGTGCAAGGTGCTCAAGCGGGTCGCCGTGCAGGGCCGGCCGGGGCTGCCCACGCCCGTGAGGGCCGCGGTGCAGGCGCTCCTCAAGAGCGAGATCGGGGGCGGCCTGGAGGCGCTCGAGGGCCATGTTGAAGCTTGGAGGCGGAGGCCTGGGTGGGCGGACATGGAGATGATGGCCATGGGAGCGAGCGCTTTTGCAGGCCTGGAATCGACTCAGGAGAATGTCCAAAAAGCCATTGGGTTTCTATGCAAGGTGAGAGGCAACACTGCAGAGTAATCTTTTTGCTCAAAAAAGGTTCTTACCCTCGAGACAGATTCAGACAAATGCATTTCACAGATATGATGCAGATCTTGGGCAAGTAGGCATATTCCTTGAGCCCACTCTCGCCATGGCCAACCACTCCTGCATGCCGAATGCCATGGTGCAGTTCATCGGCCGGAAGGCCATCCTCAGAGCAGAGACACGGATACAAGCAGGTGATGAAATTGAAATTTCGTATACAGGTATGCGCATGGCGTCAGCTATCAACGTCTATCTCACAACTCATTATTCAATACAGATTATACATATCCCTTGTCTAAGCGGAGAGAAGCCCTCTCTCCGTATAATTTTACCTGCCAGTGCCCTCGGTGCAGCCAAGACTTGAACATTTATCAGGCCTGCGCACTCTCTCCCAACATCGACTTGAACCGCGAAAGCCTAGTACTCGACTCATCCAATCTCAAAACCCACCCAGCTGCTACTGATGACAAGAAGGCGGCCCTTGCCAAGAAGTACAGCGAGGCTGTATCCGACATTATAGACTCTGGAGAAATCCCGGAGTCGCTCGATGAGCGCCAAAGAGCTTTGAGAGTTCGATTCCAAAAATGCAAAACGCTGGTCAGTGAGGGGCTTTGGTCCGTATCACCACTGCCCCAGATCTCGACCGAGATATCCATTTACTATGCCGAAGAAGGCAATTTTATGTATGCCTTGGCGACGGCATGTTATGTGGCCACTGCCTGTGACCCATACCGATATGTGGCTCCTTTTCACCCCGTTAGAGCCAAGAGCCTGTTTTTGATCGCCAAACTCCTTGCCAATACTGCAGCAGACACAGCCGCCCTTGGCGACTCTGTCAAGGCGATGGCGTCTCGAGGTACCTTTAACCAAAAAGCACTCCAGACTCTGCAAGAGATCGACCAAGTTTCACTCTGTCAGATGTTGCTTTTCATGATTCTGGCCCAAACTCCAAAAGGATATACAGACGAGTGGGAGCTCTCCGTTTCAGCAAGGGAGATGCTAAGTGATATCGGCCAACTCCCTGGCCGGGATCAAGAGCTTTCACTCATTGACGCTTGGCGACAGAATCCGAACGATGACCAGACTCGAGCATTCTTCGAATATGCGGTCCTAAAACAAGTTGACGCGTTGGCAAGCCTGGGCCATGAGGTATTGATCATGGATTTTGGCCAGTAGGATAGAGCCTTCGGAGAGGGATAAGGGGAATGAAGGCATTTGTTCCTGGTTTCGTCACGCGTCCATGTCCACGTCTTCGGTTTGGTCACTATGCCGCACGCCCCCAAAAAGTCCTGAAGACCTTCGGGCTGGTTTGGTCAGAAGACCGTTCTTTCTGCTCGCACTTGATACTATCGGAGAAGAGCGCTGTGATCCACCGGTCCCAGTAAACCTTCGATGAACCGAACTAGAGACTTCGGGTGTGACGGCAACACGCTTGTGCGGGTGGTTTGGAGAGTCGTCGTTATCGTGCATGGAGGACCTTTTCAGATGGCGTCTGCCTTCCTCGGGCTCAGCGTCAGCGTCAGCGTCAGCGCCAGGGTACAGTTTTTGCACTGGATATGTTTCAAAATAAGCCAAGAGTTTTTCGAGGTCGCCCTTGAAGATTGAAAGATCTCCAGCTGTTTTTTCTGCACTCTCGACAGCCCTGCTAGCGTGTTGCTTAGTTTCTTCCAACTCCTCCTTCAGGATTCGGTTTTCATCCCTCAGTCTCATAATCTCGTTTTCACTCTCACGGAGTTGATCTAAACATGAAAAGTTAGCTTGCTTTGTACTCATACTTGATCTGTTGAACCGGGCTACGTTACTATGCAAACTCTTGATATCTTGTCCAAACGCAGACACCATGGATTGGAGAGCACCCGCTACTTGTTTATCCAAGACGAATTCCTCCGGCACCTCTTCAACGGCATGTTCAACGCCATTTTGCTGATGAATAGCGTCATCTTGAGCTTCCTCTCCTCCTGATGGTGAGCTAGATGAATGTGGCCCGTCTGAACTCATTTTCCATCGAAAAGAGTGATGGATTCCAGGCTCAACTTTACGGCGACCATCTTGGGCAGACTTTAATATAACTGACTTAACAAAAAATATATACTGGCCACTATAAACAATTAGCAAGGCAGAACGGCAGTGAGGAATTGGGAGCATCCGACTTGGCGAGGACATGACCATCAAAGTTTCTTTCAATGAGTTGCAAGCCGAGAGCCGCACCACAGGAAGCACATGACATATCCCTGAGCTTGCTGTAGGGCTGGTTAGCACTGATTTGTTCGGTAACTTGGCGAAAGCGTGGGGGGATAAGCTTACGAGGATTCCACAGCCGTCTCTCTCGGGCCAATCTTCACTTGGTCGGAAAGCGCAACATCAAGTTTCAGGTCATTATTAATGTCAGAAACATTGAGCTGCTCCGGAAGGCCAAAGTCGGCAAAATCCACCTCGAGTTCAGTGTTGGCATCGGTAATAAGCGCGATATGAGTGTTGTCAAATTCGAGCCACAGGTTGTCGGCTGTGCCCAACTTGACGCCACAGCTGGCGCACTTAATGGCAACGACAGACATGGCCGGACGAGGTGTGCAAAAGGCCAAAGACGAAGGTTTCGCGTGAGACAAAACACGTAGGATGTCGCAAGAAGGCCGTGGAGCTCTCTTGAGCGTGAGCGCGTCGATGAGAAGGCGGTGACGCTCGTGGTCAACCAGCCATCCGAGCGAAGTATGTTAAGGGGATCTCGTCGCGTCGCAATTCGAAAAGGCGCGTAAAGAGCTTCAATGAGCAAGGATGTCATGCAGTCGCCGCTGATTGGTCAGAAATTGGCAGGCAACCAAGGCGAGAGCTACCCTGGCACACGGGTGACAAAATCATGACACAGTGGTTGTGTTGGATCAAGAAGTGCTAACGTAATGATTTGACAAAAACGGCCAAATAAAGAGTCCGGGAATTAAATAGTCCAAATAAACAGGTTTCTTTAATTAGCCACAGACATTGTTCACCGTATAATATTATTTTTTCTTTCTTTCAGTAACATTTGAAGAAATTTGCGTCGTGTGTCATGTATTTTGTCACTAGACTAGCCCCACTTGGCGCAGGTACGTACCGATTTTTTCGCAAATGGTCGCCGCAAGATTTCTTTTGAATCTGTCGTCGCAGCACCCATGCCGATTGAAACACAGATCTCACAACATTTACTCGAGGGCCTACCAATTGACGCCATACACAGCTGGCTCCCCGTATCCGCTGCCTTTCTCCCCGACAGCGCGCATAGCCGCACTAGTCATTCATTAGGCAGCCATCATGGGTAAGGTTCCCCAGCCATGGCAGTGACCAACCGAACAATGTCTTACAATTGGATATAGGATCTAGCTCACCCGCACGCCCAGCTTCTGGGGAACCCCAGAAGCAGTCAAATCCCTTGGAAGAGGGCATCGCCAAGGTAGCCGATACGCCGGCCGAGAATACACAAGGACAAAGCAACGGCAGCCTGAAGCGAACCATGCCCCACGATGCCGCCGCCGAGGACGATGATGGTGGCTGGCAAGTCGTCACACGACCCAACAAGAAGCTCAAAAAAGTTCCCAAGCCCGGCAAAAATTATCCCACCATTACCTTCTCCCCCAATGCGCGATTGCAGTCAAAGATCCATCTTACACATCTCCGCGATCTCGTCACCTATATCTTCGCCGATGGCCCAGGCCCTCAATGGGTTGGCATCACCCATCGCCCCGCCTTTCGAAAGATTGTCGCGCTCATGGTCCCTGGCCTAGAGGAGGCCATGTTCAAGGAGTCTGTCAACTTTTCTACCTACAATGATGACGTTTCCAACCAAGAAGAACCATCTTCGACATCCCCAGACGACTATTATCCCCGGCCGTTGAAGAAGGAATCGCTTCCCGATGCTCTGCAGCCTTTCGCAGACATGTTCCCACATCTCTGGCCCGTCAAGACCCCTGGCGATGACAGACATGGCAAAATGCATTCTCCTTTGGCTGCATTCCTTACGGCGCCAATTCCTAAGGAAAAAAACAACCCCAAGAAGGGAGTCAAACCCGCATCAGAACCTCAGGGCTGGAAAAATGACCGTACTCGGATCACCGAATTTCTTTGCACAGCTGATGACCTAGCGGACAACGGCTATCTTGTCCATCCTGCTCTCCTACCAGAAGGCGTTCAGAGGGACAACTTTGTTCTCCCTGAAGGTTGGGTCATCACCAAGGTAAATAAGTTGGAGGATGGCGATGTTCCAGAAAAGGACATTCAGCAAGGAAGCATCACGGCTGGACGAGAAATCCTAGCCATAGACTGCGAAATGTGTTTGACTGGAGAGAATGAGCTCTCTCTCACACGCGTTAGTGTCGTTAACTGGTCTGGGGATGTGGTCCTCGACGAGCTCGTCAAGCCTGACAAGCCCATCATTGACTACGTCACTCAATACTCAGGCATCACAGAGGAGATGCTCGCTCCTGTCACAACTACACTCCGTGATATTCAGAACAAGCTCTTGGATATCCTACACCCCCAGGCCATCCTCGTTGGCCATTCTCTTGAATCAGACACCAAGGCCCTCCAACTCACCCACCCCTTCATTGTCGATACCTCCATCCTCTACCCGCACCCCCGAGGACCCCCTCTCAAATCCTCTCTCAAATACCTCGCCCAAAAATATCTTTCTCGAGAAATCCAAAAGGGCGGCGCCAGCGGCCACAACAGTATCGAGGACGCCAAAACATGTCTCGATCTCGTGAAGCAAAAGTGCGAAAAAGGCAAGGTCTGGGGCACCTCGGACGCTCAGGGCGAAAACCTCTTCCGCAGGTTGGCACGCGCAGGCACCTCGTATAAGGCACAAGGTGGTGTGGCTGGCGGCATTGAGGTTGGCAAAACCAGCGCGGCCATCGACTGGGGTGATCCGTCCAAGGGTGCGGGCGCTGGAGCTACGCACCAGTTGGGATGCAAGAACGATGAGGATGTGACAAATAATGTCATCAGGGCTGTCAAGGGCGATCCGGATGGCCTCGAGATTCGCGGCGGAGGCGTTGATTTTGTGTGGGGACGCATGCGAGAGCTCGAAGCCCTCCAGGGTTGGTGGAATCGCAACCGAGTTGATAACTCATCAAGCGACGGCGGTCCTCCTCCAGATGGCGCCGAAGCCTCGGGGTCCGATTCTGACACACCAGCCCTCGAGCAGGCCCTGGCCCGTCTAACAGAGCGGCTTACCCGCATCCACGCAAGCCTCCCACCTTGCACCGCTTTCATTCTCTATAGCGGATCTGGTGATCCGCGTGAGATGGCTCGTCTGCAGCAGGTCCAGGCGAAGTGGCGCAAAGAATACAACACGCCGGGCAAGAAGTGGGATGAGCTGAGCGTCAAATGGACTGATGTCGAGGAGCAAGCTTTGAAAGCAGCTGCTCGCAGGGCTCGTTCTGGCATCGGTTTCGTCAGCGTAAAATGAGCGACGTTTATGACTTTTTTTTTCTAGTTGGCCCAAAGCGTCTACTTTTCGAATAGTGAAAAACGAAGGAAAGGCATTGGTTAGATGCCGCGTCTAGTTATACAGACAAATCTCTGAAGTCAAGACACCCTCATAGATTACATACATGATGACGAGTGAGAAATCGACCCAAGAAAAGACCAAAAGCGGTGGGTCGAGAACAAGACGAACCACAAATAAAATTACAAGGCATATTGTTCCTACTCATTGAAATCGTAATTGACGTGAAGCTGCATCTCCCATCGCCGACCAAAAAGATTCCCATGCTTTATATATCATTCATGCCAATTGGCATTATTTTTAGAGCTAGGTTGTTTTCCTTCACTGCCTCCTCGTATATGCAAGCACATCGACTAAAAGAACTTTGGTAACATCTTAACGGAGAAGAAATGGTCCAACGTGCTCTGGTCTATTTAAAATAGAGCCAATACATGCATAAGCGAATCCGTGGCAGCCCACTTGAGGATCCTCTGCTTTATCTGCGCCACGCTCGCTGCGCGCCGTTTATCCCTTTGTGGAATCCAAGAGTAGGTTTGCTTTAAGCTTCTGGTTGGGCTTACAGAAATTCGCCGTTTCAACATAGCCAACTGAATCCACTGACGTGCAGCGGGTAAGCAGGGCTGAAACTAGTCTTCCGCGATGAAGTCCAATAGCATACTCGGATGGTCTGCTAGCGGAAATTCGCGTACAAGCTCCATCGTCCATGGTTTCTTTTTTCTCCCACCCAGCTAGTCCCATATCTTCAGCGGAGTTGGACGCCAAAGTGCAGATCCGCAGCGGCTGGGCACCGGTAAAGATGAAATCGGACCACAACCTGGAAATTAAATCCCTGTTGATCATGTTCCGAGAGCGCTTTTGTAAGGCTGATTTGAATATTAAAGAATTTTAGCGTATCGAGCTGCGGCCCCTTTGTATCTTATATCACCAATCCCCCCAGCACTAAAACCTAAACTGTAAGTCGAGTTTGAGAAGAATAATTGGCTTCGACGCCGCATACGTTTGAGAGCTTGGATATGAGTTATCATGATATCCCCAGGCAGGAACAGGAAGGGCTTCAAGTCAATCCGGACGACACGCCTCCAGAAGTGGTTTCACCACAGCCTTCGACGCCCTCGTACTATTACGCATATCACGACCAAGTAGCACCAAAAGGTGCATATTCTCCAGACTATGGCCAGATTCCCGTCCAGCACAATGACGAACAACTCATCTTTGGGTTACGAAAGGCAACTTTTATTCTTGCAGTGCTGCTTGCCGTTATGACAAGCGCCGCCGTGGTCATCGGCGGAGTGCTTGGGGCAAAAGTAGCAGCGAACAGGTAAAAACAGGCTCTCTTTCCGGCGCATTACTAGCTCACTTGCTAACCATCTCATCGCCAGCACGCAATGTGCCGACGCACAAGCTACCGCCACGCAAAACTCCCAGTCCTCCAGCACTTCCAGCGCCGACACGACCACGGCCACGAGCTCCTCCGCCGCTGCCAACTACGTGGCCCCAACCGACGTCCACGTTGCCATAGACTGCAGCCGGAAGAACCCCATCGAGACAAAAGTATACCGCTACGCGAACACGATCCAGTACGACCTCAACTGCAACCAGAACTGCGTCGCCGAGGACATTGTCGTCATCTGGGCCTACTCGCTTGAAATGTGCCTGGAGGCTTGCCTGAGCGCGAGAAACTCGGCGGCGGGGGACTGCAACCACGTGGTGTTTAGCAACGACTTGGGCAATGCCGGGACTCTGGGGGGCAACTGCTTTCTCAAGGCGAAATGCGATTCGCTGGCAAACGTCACGGACGGAACGAATTTTAACCATGCGGTTTTGTATTAGTGCATAATATCATTGACTTAGCGAAGCTTCAAATACCTCCTTTTTTTTAATTTACGTTTATATTTCAATGTAATCCTTCTGCATGCTGTCTTATTCAACATAAGGTGAAAGAAAGTACAAGGAAATGTTGACCCAAAAAAAAAAACACCAAAAAACATACAACACTCGGCATTCGCTGGTCGTCACCGACCCAACTACTACTCAAGCGCTCCTCAGCTTGACTCTGGGAGAGCGGACGGGATCCCGTACTTTCTAAGGGCTATGGTCGTATGTGCTAGGGAGAGAACCAGATCAATATTATGGCAGGTTACGGATAGGTGAGGTGAGCCGGCAGAAGCAGCTCTTACATATCGGTGACTACATAAAAGTACATAGGGGGTGCATAGTTTTGAGTGGGTAATGGACCTAAACGTGGCGTAGTTATTGCTGGGATGCATGAGAATTAAGTGTGTCACCTGGCGGCGGAAACGTAGGACAAAGGATATGTTTTAGAAATTAAACCAGGGGCCATTTTTTTTTTAAAAAAAAAATGAGAACAAGGCAGGAGTCCCATGGCTATCTTGCTGTGTATGGATAAAACCACTAAAACAGAAATATAAGGTGAAGTTGTTGTGTAAGTCTTTTTTTTTTTTTTTTTTTTTTTTTTGCTGAGCTGGCAACGCAGGATGGCTGCCACGTTAATTGTGCTTGGCCATGTGTAGTACTAGTTCAGTAGTGGCAAACACTCTTGCTGCCATGTTAACACGAATATCTTAGCAAGACCTTGTGGTCTAATTGGATGCCTTCGCGTACAAAGTTGTGAAGGCTAATACACGCCTATCGAAAGGCTAGAAATGCAAGCCACATGTGACTCCGATATTGGTTGACAACACACCACTCCACTCATGCCTGATTCTTTTCAAGGTCAGCGTTGGGTTGCTTAATAGATATCAACTTTAATTTATTCTGATGGAAACCACACTTTGAGAGCGAAAGAGTCAAGAATCTCGACACCATGAGTCCAGGCAAACGAAACCAAAGCAAGTGGAGCCGCTGGGCTCAGCAGTGTGGCTGTTTTGGCGGTGAAGTGGATACCAGCAGCGAGAGCCAGGTTGGTTACAAGCCGTCTTTTAACATCACCTATCCTTTAATTTGCTAGCTGACCTGGTTGTAACTGTACAGCTTCAAGTGAGGAAAGTCGATAATGAACCGAGTGTGGCAGAGGCCATTGTGGACACGAATAACACCAATAGTATGTTGAAGGGCGATAATGAATCTCGTGTATTCTTGAACGATACACCTAGGCCACTGCCCACGACTCCTGTTGAGGTGGAAGAGGTCACCGTGGACACGAATAACACCAGTAGTCTGCTGAAGGGCGATCATAAATCCAATGCATCCTTAAATGATTCGACCAGGCGACCGCCGCCTACGGTTCCTGTCGAGGTGGTACAGGCCCCAGTGGACACGAATTGCACCAGTAGCTTTTTGAAGGCCAGTCAAGAATCTTGTGCATCCTTGAATGATTCAGCCGACCTACCGCCCACGACTCCTGGTGAATCCAGTCTATGGAGCGAGGCTTTGAAGCAAGTAGAAAGGTCGACAGTGGACTCGAAGATACTTGAGAATATTCGGGAGCTTACAAACCAGCCTACTACTGACAATGCCTTTGTCTCCGCCAAAGATATCAAAGAACGATGGAACAGGTTCTCGAGTGACAGCAGATTGGTAGCATCAGTTTCAGAGTATGGCGACGCAATAAAAGTTTGGGAAATAGCAACTGGCGCACTTCAACAAACATTCGAATCCCATAACGATTGTTTGGGAGTTACATTCTCGAGTTGCGGGACGTCAATCGCATTAGGAGAAGATTCCGGAACAATCAGAATCTGGGAAACAGAAACCGGAGTGCTCCAACACAAACTTGAGGGTCATACAGGGAATGTTCTTTCAACCACATTCTCAGCCGATGATAAGTTAATAGCATCGGCAGCAGACAACGGAGAAATTAGAGTCTGGGACACTGCGACTGGGATGCTCCAATACACCTTCCAAGCCCATATTTCTCCTGCCAACGTTCGCTATTCTCCGATGGCATTCTCCTCTGATAGTAAGACTATCGCCTCCGCGATGAACGATACCTTTATGCTTTGGGATATAACAACAGGCACATTACAGTACATTCCTGACTGCGATGGAACGCCGGAATCTATGATATTTCTAAGAGAGAACAGCCTCGTTGCTGTGAACAGTGGTGCTAACATTACCTTCTTTGATGCAAAATCTAGTGATTTTAAAGATTATATCTACTGCAGCCCTGCGGAAGGGAAAGTTCTGATGAATAACCCAAAGCTGGTCACCTCGAGATTTGATAAAATTCCAGCTGCTCAAGATGACGCAGCGAAAAAAATACATATGATGGCCGAAGATCACGGGATTCCGCATCATGTCCTCGCTGTTTCACCGAATGAAAAGTTTTGGCAACTTCCAACGAAAATCTCCAGCTTTGGGATGCAACAAGTGAAATAAAGAGTCAACTGCTTCAGCACCACAGGAGTCTTGTTAGATGCGTTGCCTTCTCAAGCGATGGCAATCTGTTCGCACCAGGCTCAGCCGACCGTACAATCATGATTTGGGAAGCATTGACTGGGGCATTAAAACAGACCCTGAGGTGCCCTGAATATGTCTTCGAAGTTGCTTTCTCGACTGATTCTAAGCTGGTGGCCTCGGGTTTAATGGGCAATACAATTATAATTTGGGAGGTCGCTACTGAGGTACCAAGACATACACATAAATTCCCCAGTGACGAGATTTCCTTGCAATCCATCTCGACCGGTGGCGAATTGGTAGCTGCAGGCTTCTTTAATGGTACAGTTCAAATTTGGGACATACTAACTGGGGCATCAACCCATACTCTCAAGAGCTATAATGCGGTCCATTCGGTTGATTTATCGCCCAATAGTAAGCTCATAGCCTCGGGTTCACGCGATGCGATAGTTAGAATTTGGGAGGTCGCCACCGGGGTGTTACTACATACACTTCGCACTAATGCTCATGGGGAGATTTGGTCATTGGCATTTTTGGACAATGACACACTAATAGCCTCCTCAAGTGCATCTGACAGCATTGCCATGGTTTGGAACATAGGAACGCAAACAATGCGGCAAAAGTTCAATATTATGAACCCATACATCCGAACACGGGCATTAAGAAGGACAGCTTTGAGGCCGATGAAAATTGACCATGAAACTAGCCTACAAACAGGAGGAACGGAGATGCCAAACCATCGCAACTACGCGATGACATGTGATCGCGATTGGATACAACGAGATTGTGAGGACTATCCCTGGATACCTCTCAACTATCGACCGATCCGTCAAGCCTCCTGGGGCGTGTCCCCCTCTGGAACAGTAATCACTGTTGGTTGCAAATCAGGGATGATTTACACGATCGGATTTGAGGCTTAAAGGCTCTTCCTAGACTATACATAAATAATAATGTAATAAAATTATATTGAGAAGACGTTCATCTCACCAAAATAGCATCATTGCTTACACTAAGCCCAGGGATTCCCTCGAGATACAAGACCCTACTTTCAACAAGGGAGCTTCTTTCTTTCGTAGAGATAGTTTGTAGCGACGGGTTGTTTAATATCGTCTATAGGGGAATTTTACGAGATGCCATATTGTCTAAGGGCTATCGTCAGATGTGCTTGGTGCTGCCCTTGGCCGAGCACATAGGGCCACACACGAACTGGTAAAAAGGGACGGGATCCGCTAGCTGAGGAAGAGTAGCTTATTATCATCACATGAAAAGCAATGCTCTAAACCATTGATATATTGCGCTGTGCTGTGCTTCCCATGGTCCTCCAAAAATCCCTTTCCCGTGAGTCCAGCTTTTTGTTACGCCAACGCTAGTATGGACATTCTTAGAACCGCCCACAATCAAGACAAAGGAAAATTATTTCATCCAGAAAAAAAATACAAGAAACGCCAGAGCCTATCCTAATTCCCCCATAGTCAAGACCCAGAAATCAACGACGGCCGTAATCCAATTAAAGAAAACTTCTCTCTTCACCTTACATGGGGTGGCGCAAGGTGTTGTCAGAGGGGGCGTTTTGAGTGGTTGTGAGTAGTTCTATACATGACGTAGGTGAACCCCAGGAGTGAAAAATGAAAACATTAGACTGCTACCCATTCATGGGAGCAGGTTAAGCGATAGATGATGATGTGGTTGAGTAGGAAAAATTGTTTGTCCCGTAAGGGGTTGTGTGACATGCCGGATCTACCAGGCACTGTTGAGTGTTTGGCCCAAGCCTATGTGCGAGGTCGTGACGGGGGTTCGTCCAGGACAAGCTCAGCTGAACTGCCCAGAAGATCGACCTCTCGGTGAAGAGGGTCGACTCTGCTTATGCCGTGATGCGGCACCATGCCAAAACTAGCAGGTCGCTCCTCACGTCCACCTTGCAGGTCTACCTGCGTAAACTCGCTAGGGATCTCAATAGATGAGTTAGATGAAAGTCGCCTCTGCGATCCTGTACGTTCGAATGGCAGTCTTGACGAGCCGGAAAGGGTTTGTCGATGTCGACTCGAGTGGTGACTGTTGGTATCAGAGTCTGCCAAGTGAGTGTCGAAGGCAAGACTAGAGCCAGGCATGCTCAGGTTGAGAGACGGAGGACGGCTCACTCTCCTCTCGTGACTACCAGAAGCCCGCTTGGAGCTCTTTCTTGGAATCTCTGGCAAGTCGTTCTCGGCGGCAATTAGAGCAGCATGCTTCTTTGACAGAGCTCTTGTTGGCTCCCTTGGGGCTCTCTCCTCGTCAGTGAACGGCTGGGACATTCGCTCAGCAACAGGGCTTTCGGGTTCAGAGTCCGCACCCGGATCACCGTTGTCGTCGAGCAAATCACCCTCGCGGTGCATAGGTGAACGTCGGGGGCGCTCATCTTCATCGTCAGAGTCGATGGGGCCATTTCGCAAAACACCCATGGCAACAGGGATGCCTTCCGGAGGAGACTCGCCGCCGTTCCTTGCCATCATCTGAGGTGGCATCCTCGAGCTTCTCACAACCTCGAATCCCTTACCCTTCTCCTTCGTCTTGGGACCGAAGAGGTTGCGGAACCACCCCGAAGCCGTCGCCACAGGTCCATTAGGATCCGCAGGTCCAGTTCCGAGCTTCCTGCCAGGTCCGTCTGAGTTTAGTGCTGGGCCACGAACACCGTAGTAGAAATCAACTTCACGTGTTGCGTAGTCAGGTCGATTCGGTGGGAAGCTGAGCTGCGAGTAGCCACCAGGAGGAGCTGGAGTAGCGCCGCGGGAGATTTCGGCACCCATATCCGCAGGATCACCAGTGGTTCCTGGTGCAAGCTGGCTATGCCTCTTGTTCTCACCCTGGCTCGATCCAGGCGCTTTGTCGGAGTGGATTGAATCGTTGAGTGTCCCACGACGACGTCGTGGAGGTCGATAGTACGGGTCAGCAGTCTCGGTGACGGACGCAGAAGGGTGATGGCGAGCGGCTGTGGGCGAAGGGAGGAAGGAGAATGTGCTTGCTTCACCTGGCGTGTCTGGCATGGAGCTTCCACTATCTAGATTGCGCGGCATGCCAGGATACGCATCAAGACTGGAGAGCACCGAGCTCTGCCGATGCTGGACGAGCATGCCGCCAAGGCTCGCACCAGATTCGCTTCTAACTCGTCCGCTAGGCATCACGTATCCCGTTTTGCCATTATCATCGGCCGCATCCAACATGGCCGTTGTCGACAATTGGCTTTGTCGCGAGGGGCCTGTACGATGTGTCACCCGACGTGACAGCTGTCGGGCTCCAAAAATCTTAGACAAGCCTCCGCGAGTGAGACCTCGAGCATCGTCTCCGCCAGCGCCCAACATACGCGCAACAACTTCGACAATCGTCTGAAGGGCGTTGAGGAAGAAGCCAAAAATCAAAGCAGCGCCGTGAATGGCCAGGATGACATAGCCAATCCACCCCTTAGTTCCCTCAGAGACGCCCAATGACGGGAAAAACGCCACCATAAGCAAAATGGTAATAAGGCGGAGAGAGCAGAAAAGGGTGTGGTAGGCGTTCATCGACGTAGCAGACTGGAACGGGCGGAACGCGTGGATTGTGAGAACCTGAATCACTTCGCAGATAGCGAGAAGCACCACCTGCGCGATACCACTCGGCTGAACCGCACCAATAGCAATGCCCCGGATAAAGGTGAGGAGCACTGGAATCAGGGCATAGGCGGCAGCTTCGTCCGAATAGGTATTGTACAACGGACCATAGAGTAGTACCGTCGGCAAATCATCGTAGAGCACAGATTTAGGCCGAGTTTTGATGATGAGCCAGAACAGATAGGAAGCAAATCCAATGAGGAAAACGAGGGTGAGAACAGCCAAGCCGACCGCGTAACCAGGGGAGCTCCCCGCAACCACTAGCTGAAAGCACGACAGTGCCACGATGGGCAACAGGAAGAAATTGAAAACGATGCGGACAACGTTGCCAACAGAAAATGGTATGTTTTTGGAGCGCAAGTCTTCCTCGGAGGTATTCTTAATTTGTCGATAAACCCACTGAACAGCGAATCCACCCTGAGCGAGGACAGTCACGGATGCGATGCAGACACAGAGCCAAACCATCATGCCCGCCCAAATGTCTTCAGTCGCAGCCATGCCGACTAGCTGCCCAACCTCTTGCAGTCCGTATTCTGCATCCGTGACGTAGATGCCGTCTACCAAGCTCTGCCACGAGTCGGCATTTGCAATAAAGCTTTCATTGAACATGAGAGTTGACCACGCCATCTGGCTCACAATGGGCTTGTAGAAGCCCGGGTATTGGAGAGTAAGCCCGCCGGTCAATGCAATGAATTGGATGTACTGTAGGCAATCACCAAATCCCGGCGTGACTAATCTCAGTAAATCCACGTCGCGGCCATAGTTTGAGGTCCAGTGAAAAGTGTCGGACGAACCCCAGGGGCTCAGGATGGCGGCAAATAGGACGGCGACGCCCATAAAGAGAAGAACAAGAAGAGGAAGAAATTTGATGAGCCAAGCCAGGCCTCCGAGATCAGGCGTAACAACTGCCGAAATACATCCAATGTTGGTAGCAGCAGAATCACCGTAGATGATGAGGAAAGTCGCATCCAGAGACGAAAAGGCATACGAAGAAGCCATGTCATGAGTAACGTTAATTGAGGGCAAGTCAGTGGCCGAACTAATACAAGCTTTGTTAGACAGGATATCCTTTTTTTTTTCTTCACTTATTCATTGGATGCGGCGTATAAGTGGGATAGCTCAAGTGAAGACTCACATGTTTTCGAAAACAGGGCCCAGCGGACATTCGCCGCCTGACAAGCCACCTTGGCAAAAGTCCAAACTGTCCTTCCATGGCTCGTACGTCAAGAAATTGACTTTTCGAATAAGTGTTGTCGCCGTGTTACGTGATGCATCAGGAATGCGGACGATTTTGCCGTTGGTCTGGGAGGTGTCGTTCCAATACGTTGTGTTTGAGGCAGAGGGGACAGTCGTGCCATCCTGCGAACCCGTCACATTTCCATAGACTACAACATGCAGGTTGTGGCTCGCATTTTTTGTGTCGAAAGTCGCCTCGACCCATTCAGGTTCCCATTGCAGGAGCGGAGGTTGATGTCCCTTATACGAATCGGACAAGCAGTTCTGGAAGTTCTTTAGGCGCACGGCCGAGACGGGTGAGACGGTGAGGATGGCGATGAAGACGGCGAGGATGATGTGGGTGGAAATTCGTGACACGGATGAAAGTCGCAGGGGCCGGGCCCTTTGCCAAGACGAATCGTCCTTCATGATCGGATTGGACGGGGGAGGCGCAAGATGTGAGGAAGGGAAGGGATCTAGGGAAGTAGCGAGTGTCGAGGGCACAGGGCCAGACGGAGCAAGGGTTGAGGAGCGTGCGGCATGTCGCTTTGCCAGCGGACTATGAAATGGGCGGTTATCGTGATGGTGATCGTGATCGTGGCGGAGGTGGTGGCCGTGATGGTTGTGGTTGTCGGGCGGGCGCGCACCACCCGCGCTAGGATGCATGGTTCGAATGCGATTCGTCGTGTGGGAGCAAACAAAGATGGAAGGCTCTAATCAGAGAAGCAAGGGGAGAAACGCAGCAGAACAGGCTCGCAAGGGTCTGAAGATGAATCGGAAGCTGCCAGGGGGGTGGGAGACGGGTCGTCGGGAGGATTCAGGCGGCGGGCATCTTGTTGAAGAGTAGCAAGACTCCGGGAGGGTGGTGACGGAGTCGCAGAGAGGCACGGCAGCTGGCTGAGGCAAGGCTGGTTTTTGGGGTGGGAAGCGAACGACGCAGAAACCGGGGTGGGCGGTTGGTCTGGAGGGGGAGTTGAAAGGGTGCGGTCAGGCGCAATGGGGGGGGGGAAGACGAAAGAGAGACGGAAGGATCCAAGAGAAGGAGGAAGAAAAAAGAATAGGAGGAGAGGAAGAAAGTGAGAGTGTGAGGATGGAGACAGAAAAGAGTCCAAGATACGAAATCGACCCTGGCCGCTTCTCACAGTGGGTGTGTGAGCGAACGAGCGCATGTGTGTGCCTCAGCAGCAGCAGCAGCAGGAGAGAGGACGGGGAAGGGGAGCAGCACTCTGTAGGGAACGAGACACGGACCAAGACAGGTAGGTAAGCAAAACGGAGAGGTACCTGTGTCGCGGGTACGAGCACAGTGGCTGGCGAGGTACCTTAGCGGGCACTTACATCACTTAGGGGATTTCCCCACTACGGAGCAAGAGTGCTTGGCTGATCAGATTGAGGCTTCGGCTCCGCCGCCGTGAGGGGTCCTTTTGCTTGTGCTGTGTGGTGGGAAGTGTGCAGTGGGCGGTAGAGAGAGAGAAAGAAAGAGAGCGCGCCGTAATACAGCGAGTGTGCGGCGCTGTGCAGCGTTGCGGCGACTGCTGGTTGTGGTGTTTGATGCTGCTACTGCTGTTACTGCTGCTGCTGCTGCTACCCTTCGGGCCCTTCCAAACTAGGACTTGGGGCGTGCGAGGAGGATTCACAAGACCCCGTGGAGATACACCTCAGAATGGGGCTGGGGGGCTGTGACACTGGCAACGCCCCCGGGAATGGGTAGAACTCGCCTAGAGCCCGCCTAGAGCGCCGTCAAAAACTCAACCCCTAAAGCCTAACAGAGCGTTTTTTTTCTCTTTCTTTCTCAGATGCCCGGGGCGCTAGCTTCCTTACACTGGGGTGGTGGTGGCTGGGAGGCTGAAGACGCGCAGATGGGCAGGCAAGAAAAAGAAGCTATAGTGGTGGTTGCGTGTGTGCGTATGTGGTGTCTATGCACATATGATCTCCGTCCTTTTTTAACACAGCTGTTTGTTTCGTGTCGCTGTAGCTAGCCGCGCGCTGCACGCCACTTAATGGCCATTAATGCCACCCAGCTAATATCTGCCTTAATTAACTACCACATTGTGCCAAGCTGGCATCTATCTCGCCAGTGCCCGAAATCATGGTCTGCACCTCGCAAGAAAACACCCGTTCTTGGTGGTCCCCCCCCCCCCCCCCCCCCCCCCCCCCCCCCCCCCTTGCGACGCAATGCCGATTTGGAGTTACCCCAAACAACAGCATGAGCACCAGAGGGGCCGGCGAGGGACCGTGGACTCGTAGCTGTTCGGGTTCAGTCACCGTGGCTGTGGCTGAGGGGACGCCCAGACGCACGCTAGTCGCCCAGGTACCGGAAACCCAACCAAACGCTCTACCTGACATTCTATTCTATGTTGGCAAGGGCAAGGGTAAGGTATCCATTGGATTTACATCCTTGCCCGGCGCTGTGTTGACTTTTTTTTTTTTAAGTGCTTGCCCTGTCGCTCTTTGACAACCCGTGGGCTCCGAAAGCCGAATTCAAGTCAGCTCGTAAAAGAAACCAAATTAAAAAATAAATAAATAAAAGTCCGGTCCGCAAGGGGTCCCGGGAATCGGGGAGTGCATCCTGTAAGAACTAAAGCAATAAGGATCCCCGACGCCGGTAATCATCCGCTCCCGTGTGTCAGAAGACTGGCGTAGAGACAAGCGAAGATGTAGATCGAAATCGAAATGCTTATCCCGCCGAGCTTAGTGGTAGAGATTTCTTCTTCCAGCGCACCATGGAAGTCGTGTAAAGGCCCCCCATGCCTGACGTCTGTACGTCATGGCGCGGCGACGTGGACGTGGGTACCCTCTGGAAAGAGTGGGTGTTCTTTTTTCGTAGCGGGTCCCCAGCAACAACCCTGGGCGGGATCATGGAGAGCCAGGGACTGGCCTGGACGGAACGGCACAAGAATAGCAACCTCATCGCTCGTGCTCGCATTTGCGGATGCTATGTTGGCTGCCCGCCAACCTATGCAAATAAGTTTGGCCAAGATGCCTCATCCATTGTCCTGTCGTTTATTATTCGTCCAGGAAATCACAAGACCGAAGCCATGCTGCAAGGTGTCTGCACTCAAAACGCTCCCGCTGCCCACTTGAGTCGATCGCTTTTTTAAAGTGCCCCATCTCAGGTCAGGGCCCATCTCGCCCCCCTCCCCATCATGAGCGTCAGCCACAGTCACGACCGCGCGTGGTAGGGTTGGGTTTAGCTGCAGAGCATTGCGGTGCGGTACGGTACGGTCCAGTGCGGTGCAGCGCGGCAGGCCAGTCGGTCGACTCTTGCTCCGCGCTGACTCCTCGGCTCTTCTGGAGTAGCATTGCAGCATCGTCGTCATGGAACGCGTCTCGCATCCATCCATCGTCCGAGTTTTCCCCCCTCCTCATCGCCTCTTGTTTTTTTTTTTTTTTTGGCGGGATTGGGACTACGTAGCACCTTACGTACGTGCCTCGGCTGTGCAAATATAAGAGCTGCCCATGCCTCCTGCACCTGCGCAAATCCTTATCTTGGCTTTTCCCCCTCCTCCTGTCCATCCTCATGTCTTGGAAACCTAAGGGTCCCCCTATCCGCTAACAAAGGTAAAAAAGAAAAAGTCCATGACGACAAGCCATGCAAGCCAGCAAGCACGCGGCGCGCGCGGCAGCAGATACGAGGAGGGAGCAGGGGCAAATATATTAATAAACATGCTTCAATGGACAATGTCTGGCACCGGGCAGAACCAGTTTCCACGTCCAGCAAAACAAGCGATGGGATAAAATCACTGTCCAAAACTTGCGACGTCCACTCATGTCCTTGGCACGCGCACCCTGAGACTCATTCGTGGGACCACCACAGCAGCCTGTGGATTCCCCCATTCCCAAACGGCTAGCCTCGCTGTCTATTTTGGGAACCAAAACACTGCTCGTGGTGGCACCCACGCCCGCCACGTCCCACTCTAGTGCGTATCGCCTCGCAACGGCTCGCCTCCATTCGTCGCTGCTGCAGACGTCCAGTCGGTAGCATACCGGCCGCTGCGGCTGTTCTCACACCCACCCCCTTTAATTCCCACATCCCACATCCCACCTCTCGCATCCATCTGCCATACGAACCTTTTTTTTTTCTGTTGCATGTTATTATTCCTCAACCCTTGGGCACAGCTGAGGCGACCCTACCTGCATCTTGCATGTCGTATTGGGGCACCAGACCTTGTTTCTTCTACCCGCCAGTCTGGCCATTGCTCTCGTGCCCCATTCTACGCCTACACCATCAATATGGGCGGGCTGGTTTCCTCCAGTTCACAGCCCAATTCATCCTACCCGCACGTAAAATACCACTAAACGTCATTCCTCCACCACGTCTCATCATGAAAACTGACCGATCTATCCGGCCATTTCACCATACATCCCCATCCATGCTCCCCTCAATCCAAACTCCAACCACAGTGTCTCATTTCAGCCCATTTATTGCACATGGGCCGTCATATGGAAAGGCATAGCCACCACTTTTTTTTCTTTGCATCTGCATGATTCATTTTGATTCATCTTGGTATCACCTGTGGGTTTCCGCCTTTGCTTCCTACTCCCCAGGTCGTCAGTCCACTGTCCACGTACCATCTGGTTAGTGGTGGCGCTCTTGCGACAACACCATCGACCCGTCACTTATAGTGACTGAGCTCCATACTGTAAATAGCATTTAGCTGCACCTCGTACTCTTTTAGTCGCTACTTTACATGTTACTCCCAACACATGGCGACACCACTCGCCTCCATTGGCCGCGCATCTTGGCGAGAACGACACTTAACCTGGGCAACACTAACTACTTCAAGTATTTGTTTTCCATTTTCAGGCAAATTTGACTGCTCAATCGTCAACTACAATACACTAGTAATTCACCATGTCTTAGCCTTCGTGTTGCCTCTCTACTCATGAACACCCATCCCTACCCTTACCATCATCATAGGACACCAAGCACACCACCATCCGCAGCTTGTTTCGCTCACTCCCGAGACATGTGCCAATCTTAGCCTCACATCTTCCCTTTGCCCTTGATCATCGATTGAAGTGTGTACTCAAGTTCTACGCCGTCACTTTCTTCCAGCCACGAGTTCACCGCTTCCTTCAACCGACTCTCCACAGCCAAGACATCCGTCACGTCTCTAAACAACAGCGGCGAATCGGTGTCCCCGTTCTTAAAATCGTGTTCCACCCTCGTATAATCAGCAAGCTTGATCTTGTCTGCATCGAATCCAATTGTGGTCAAAAGTCTCCACGTTTCGTCCGAACCCGGTATCGTCTCGAGCGGCAGCATGGCCGTAGGCAGCCGTTTTACCCGTCTGCCTGATCCTGTCAAAATTCCTCCATCCATTAGATAACGCCGATGGTCTTGTCTCTCTCCGAAAATATTATTATCCCATGACTGGCTACCACAGCGCTTACTGTGTTGGGCTACTCGTATTGGGGGGTCACTCATTCGTAAGCTACCTAGGTTGTCTTGAACCGCTGCTTCTTTTTCACTCTGATTGCATGGATCATACTTTTCGTGGGGTGGTGGCGGTGGTCTCAGCAATGCATTCTGAGACAAATGTGACCGCCGTGTGCCATGATACGACGGGCCGGCTCCTGTGGCCCTCATATTTGCCTGTACAATGTCGATATGATGCGATGCTAGTTGAAAAAACGCTTCGGGCCGGCCAGGACTCTGACTTGAGCTGGCCTGATCCGAAGACCGCTAGCCTTCCAAACGTTCAGCTCCATTATTATTATTGTTGTTGTAAATCGTGTTCTTCGGGCTCAGATTTGGGTCATTGCGACTGAATCTCCGCCTTCCAACCAAGAATGAGCTGTCATTTCTTGGTGCGTGTATCCCCCCCTCATACCTAGCTCGGGGTGGACCATCCCCAAACTGGAGGGTCGTTTGTCTAAGGCCATCATCATCGAGAGGAGTCCCCATTTGCCTTGATGACACTCGGCCTGTTCTCGTCAGAGGCGGAATCCGGCGGTTAAACATTACTGCACGATGATTTGAGACACTATCAGGCAGCAAGCTGCCAGAAGACGGCGGAGTCTGTAGATTAGAAAATATGCCAGTGTCTTGGGGCGAGGACGGGGCGGTTTGATCACGTTGTCTTCGCACGACAAGCTCCGGCTGGCTCGTCGTGGGAGACAGACCTGTTTCAGGATGCTCACTCGCAGCTGTCTCCACAGCCTCTACAGTCGTGTTCAATCTCCTTCGAGTTAATAAAGTATTAAAAACACTTGCCGGAGAATTGTGGGATCGTGGGGTCGCTGGCTCAGGGCTGGAAGCGTCAACAACACCACCACGTGTTCCTTCATCTTCGTCTTCCTCCTCTTCGTCCTCGTCCTCTCTGAACGTGTTCAGCGTTGAGCTCGTCAGCTCCATCAATGGCTGGCGTCCAATCCGATGCTGGCTTGTAGTCTCGCTTATATTAAATTCATCCTGGCAATGCAGCTTCTCCGGAGTGGCAGTTTCATCTACTGCAATCTCGATTGGCTCGTCTCGTTTTGGTAGAAGAAACTGACGAATAGTCTCTTGTCGGCGGTTTGGCGCAGTATCCCCGCGACCGATCGGGTGGGCGGTTCTGTCGATTGCTGTGGAGGCTGTGCGTGGTGGAACATGCACTGGAACCAATCCTGTGATGCCGCACTCATCGCTAGTGTTGCTATCTTTGCGCGCCAGGTTCACATTGATGACCGTCCGCATCTGCGCTGGTACCATGCTTGAACTGTTGGCTGTATCAGGTTTCTCCCTGTAAGATTGAGTACGTTCGAATTCTCTTTGCACTTTGGTTTCAGCGCAGCGGGCCTTGGTAAAAGATCCAGCCAATGCGGTGGAGGCTTCTGGATCGACATCGTGGAGGGCTTCGAAGAGTTCCAAATCATCAATGTGAAAATACTCATCCGGAAAGTCGTCGATTCCACCGTTTAATTGTGTTTCCAGGCTGTCGCATCCGTTTGTCAAATCCATTCTAAACTCTGTCGATTGGCTGCTCTTAGGTGGCTGAATTCCTCTTGGAGATTCGTCAAGTTTAGCGTCGGGGTTTTTTCGTCCAGACTTATACACTTGGTCACATAGACCTTGGAAACAGTCCAAGATTGCCTGCTCATTCTTGAAGAGCACTTCGTCTTTCGATGGTGAGACATTTGGATCGTAGGATCCAGGGTGACAAGCAATGTTAAGTCTCATGAATGGATTCGTCAACGACGTGGCAGAGTGCTCAGAGCCCAGCGAGGTAGCGAACTCCTTTTGGAAAATGGTCGCAATTTTTTTCCCTGTTCCTCTTGAAGCCAAAATTGGGCGAGAGTCAACAGATATAAATGAACCCTTGTCTTTGATGAGCCTCGGGTTGCCACCTGCCTTTGGGAGGAATGCAGTCAGTGTGATCAGAGCTGAATCTCGAGCCTCCCTTGCGCCGTCACCCTTCCATTGCGTAGTCACTTCAACACACTGAGAGGCTAGAGCGTTCCCGAAAATTTGTGCTACCGCTTCACGAGTCTTTTTCGGGGGACGAGGAGAATAAGACATGGCCGGATGAGATTCTCCAGGAACTTTGAGGACCAGTCTCAAATGCGGGAGTGCCAACGCATATGATTCGAGAAGGCGCTGAATATTGGACAAGGTCTTGCGTCTCTGTTGGATTGCAACCTGTTTTCGAACTGGTAGATTCTCAAAGATCTTTGACGCTTGAGCTGTTGTACCGACTGCCCGAGATACCGGTTGTTTCCTTTCGACGCCGCCCTCACCAGACTTCAGGTGAATCAGAGTAGCAACAGGGTCCTCTGCAGTTCTGGTGATCAGTTTGATGGTTGCCAGAGAGTTTGCACAGGCAAGCGCCTCGCCCCGAAATCCTAGAGTTTGCCCCCCTCTTGTTTCCAGCTCGGCAAAGGATTTCAGTTTGCTCGTGTGTGACGGGCGACCGATGCAGTCAAAGTCATCAACGTTAATTCCATGACCATTGTCTCGGACCTGGATCTTGTCCACCGTGTTTGCGGATATTGTGACTTCAATTGAAGTAGCCCGGGCATCGATGCTGTTGTCGACAAGCTCCTTGACGAGGGAGGCAGGGTTGGTGATGACAACGCCGGAGCTTAGGAGGCGGCTTGTCGACGGCGGCAGAGGGGATATCATGATGGCTGAGGTGAAGGGACGCCCAACATGACGTTAGACGTGAGGGAGGTATGCTGAGTTTGTAGGACAAATGTTGTTTATTATGACAATCGATGGATGCCAATTACTGAAACGGGAACAATAACATGCGGTCATAGCGGTATGGCATAAATTGGGGAGATGAGTGACTGAGAGAGTGCGTGTGGAGAGCTGTCTTAAGGAATTCCTCAACTTCCCCATCTTGTCGCCCAGTGTGCCTGGAACCATACCTAAGGTATCCAGATGGTTCAAATGGGCGATTTAGTTTCGGAAGGCAGCAAAGCTGCTAAGAATGGCGCTTCTGCCTTCCCATACACTGATCTCTCTTCTGTTACGTGCCTTGACCCACGGGGCCCATAGGAAGGAGCGATCCAGGTACGTACTAGCACCGTGCAGTCCCTGCATCCGTGACGTGACGTTCCGACCCCGCTACAACACGCACACCTAGAGCATCAGCATCCTCAATGCGCCAGTCTCAGCGGCCCCGCACCAGAAACCCCCTCCACGTAGCTCCCACCTGCTCCTAGCAACATCATCTCTACCACCTCCAGCTGCCCCGAGAAAACCACTCACGCCGAACCCTCCCAAGCCTCCAAATTTTGCCCGCCAATTCTGCAATCATGTCGTCGCTCAAGGGCCCTTCCCCTCAACACCACGACGGTTCTGCCCTGCGCATCGCCATCGTCCACGCCCGCTGGAACTCGACCATCATCGAGCCCCTCGTCGCCGGCGCCAAGGAGAAGCTCCTGGCCAACGGCGTCAAGGAGTCCAACATTGTCGTCCAGTCTTGCCCCGGCTCTTGGGAGCTTCCCATCGCCGTCCAGCGGTACAAGAAACACCCACCACCCACTCCCGCGCCCCTCCTAGCTCCAGTGACGATTGCTGACATATAACTTCTCTTATCCTGCGCTACAGCCTCTTTTCCGCTTCCCAGATTCAGAGCACCTCTACTGGAGGCCCCTCAGCGACTGATCTTCTCGCCTCCTCTACCACGGACCTCTCCTCACTCCCCGCCTCAGCCGCCTCATCCGGTGCCTTTGACGCCATCATCGCTGTTGGCGTTCTCATCAAGGGCGAGACAATGCACTTTGAGTACATTGCCGAGTCCACCTGCCAAGGGCTCATGCGTGTCCAGCTTGACACAGGTGTTCCAGTCATCCTAGGTGTCCTCACAGTGTTGAATGACGACCAGGCCAAGGCTCGTGCCGGCGTTGACGGCAAGGGCCACAACCACGGCGAGGACTGGGGTCTGGCTGCCGTCGAGATGGGTGTCAAGAGGAGGGAGTGGGCTAACGGAACCATTGATGGTTAAATCGTCTACTAAGCAAGTGACTGACATGTTCGGGCCATGGAAATGCCCAAATCAAAAGAGCTCATGCGGAACCAGTGGCTTGGATACCACACTCTCGATAGAACTCAAGTAAACAAAAAAAGCAAGAAAGAAAGCAAAAAACAAGACAGAGGCAAATAGGTACCAGTGACTTTGGTTGGAGAGTCGATCGTATTGCAATGACTCCAAAATTAGTCAATTACCGGCATAGAGATTTATCTATCATGCACCAGACGCGAATCCCAGCGAGCCGGTGCCCGTCACTTCTTTCCCGTCAGACGCCCGAACAAAAAGAATGATTCTAAAATATACAAAAATTGCACGTGGCTCGCAGTCACCGTAGTATACTGTCCAAACCCACATATTTTGAGATGCAAAAATAGTGCCCTTTTCGAGTCCAATCTCTTTCCCTGATAATATCCTCATGATATATGTCGCCCAAAATTAAATCATACCGCTTAGTCCGCTACCGAGTCCCTTCTTGCTCTTCCACATTGTCCGCTTCTTCTCTCGCTTGGCCTTCATAGCCTCCCAGCCTTCCTCATCATCATCGTCTGATCCATCATCATTAGGCTTAATAATGTTGATGGTCGCCTTTGGCTTCTCATCGTCCCAGCGACCAAGAGCTCCAGACATGGTGTTTGTTCGGCGATGGTTGTCGCCCAATGGGTTGATCTGTGATACTGGACGGTATCGGCCGGGGAGGCCGACATTGCTTCTCTCAGATGGGGCGATGGAGGGAGTGTAGCCCATGCCGCCTCCCACTCCGCCTCGAATAGAACCGGCATATCCAGCCTGAGGACCAAAGGCGTTCAGGTTCGGGGGAGGCTGGACCATGCTCATGGTTCGCATGCCGGAATCCATCATACGAGGTGGCTCCATGGTTGGCTCGAACATCATGGAGTGCCGTGATGAGAGATCGTTCATTGACTGTGTAGCTGCCAGGCTCCCATAGGGGTTGTGCATCTGGGGCATACCACCCATATTGGGTGGTTGCTGCTGTTGGTTGTTGGCGGCCATCATCTGCATAAACTGCATCTGCATTTGCATGAACTGTGACATTTGCTGTGTCATTTGCAGTTGGGCTTGATCTCCCACAGACATTTGCGGGGGTTGAGGAGGCATCTGGTTCATTTGGTACATCATCTGGGGGGGGATTCCAGCGAGAGGATCGAAGCCTTGTGGTCCGTTCATACCGGGAATGAGCTTCTGGCCATCAATGTTGGGGCTGCCTCGTCGCATAGCTCGCGAGCGCTCCTCGTTGGCAATTACGCCAACCAGGCCGCCGACAGGAAGCGCCTGTTGCTGGGGTGGCGGCGGCTGCTGCTGAGATGGAGGAGGCTGGGGCATGGGAGAACCACCGCCAAATGCCATCGACTCTCTGATAGCAGGCTTGTTGATGCTAGCACCAACAAAGGGATCCTGGGGAAGGTTACGGGCGAATGCCGGCAGAGCCGAGTGGCGTTGGGTGTTGGCAGGAGCCTCGCCCATAGAGGAACCAGGTCGCGGTGGCTGAAGGTGGACGGAAGCTCGGAGATTGGGGTTGGAGCCCATGGTGCTGAGTCGGGTGGGCGGACGGTTCTTGTTAGGGAAACCATGAGCCTGTAGAATAGCCAAGGGCACTTCCTCATCTTCATCCTCGTCGGAGATGCCGGTAGGTCCAGGGGAGGGGGTCTTCTTCATCATATGCAGATGAGGCGCGCTCATGGATGATGGCAGATGAGCGCGGTCGGTCATGTCGGGTTGTTCTCCAGTCACCTTCATCATTTGTTGCCGATAGACAGCCATGTGAGCCTCCTGCTTCCTCCTCTGCTTCGCTTGCTGTTTTGACTTCTCTTGTTCATCCTCGTCATCGTCGTAGTTGATTTCGTCTTCTTCATCATCGTCCTGAGTGACTTCCTGAGCCGTGTCGGTGTTGCGCTCCTTGTCCTGTCGGTACTTCTCAAACTGGGCAGGCGTCATGACCTTGTTTCGAGGGGGACTAGGGGCACGGTTGGTATATCGGTTGGCAACCCGGGAAGAGTGGGCCAGTGTTCCTTCGAACAGATTGTCGTCACCCTTCTTGAAGCTCGAGTTGAGTGGTCGTCGAGAAAATGAAGAGTTGTAGCTGTCAGAGGTGTCAAAAGTGTCTTCGTCACGGCGATAGCGTCCACTTTGTTGTGCGTAGCTGTTGGGCTTATTGTCTGACAAGAGCCGTCCAACGGCGATGGAGTCCTGTAGCAGCTTGGCATCTTCGTCCTCGATGATGTCGGATGGTCGGCTCGACGTCTTGAACGAGGTCTGATGACGGGGCACAGGTGGTGGCACATCAGTGTCGGGTGACGCCGGGTCGGAACCGAGCAGGTTGTCATCTGAGTTTTGACTGTTCCACGAAGCCGGGGAGGGTTCGACCTTGGTGACCTTGTTGATGCTGAGAGGAGCAGGCTGAGCGGATCGGTTGCCCGTCAGGGACCGAGGCGCTGCGGCTGCTGAGACGCCCTCGAGGTTCTTCACAGTGGCCATGCTGGCGCGCTTGTCGAATGATGTGAACATGGAGCCGAAATCTCCACCCATGTCCATGCCGCCGTTCTCTTCCAGCTTGGGGGGCGTTGCCGTGCTGGTTGTTGAATCAGTCATGCCCCTCGCTCGTCCAGTAAAGTCTTGGTGCTGAATTGTTGGAACTGGTGGTGCATCCGAGAGCTCGTTGGAGGGTTGGCTGTTTTTCTTGTTCATTCCAAAAGAAAATGTTCGGCCGGCACGGTTCAGGAAGCCAGATCCGCTCGACTTGGGTGCTGCTCGAGAACCGATGTCGTGAAGCGCCTTCTTGGAGACGTGCTTCGATTCATCAAGGTCGGTTGATGATGGTGCAGTGGAAGCGTTGCTATGTCTTGAAGAGGTATCAGTGGATGTGGCCTTAGTCGTGTTCGACGCCCCACTTCCCCTGAGAAGGAGTCAGCGCCATAGTGCATGACTATTTTCTAGCACAAAGAAAACGGGTGTTGCCGATTTGGGGAAGGGGAGGGTTTTCGTGTTCAGGAGATTGGGAAGGCAGCCACTTACCGGTTACCACTCTTCAAATCAGAAAACATATTGTCTTCTCCTTCTAGGTCTAGTTGCCCTGGTCTGTGAATGGGGCCACCGGTGGCCTTGGCCATTCTCGCACCTCCGTCAAACGACTTGTTGATAGACGGGTCGTTTCGCTCGATGACGCGGAAGGATGATGGTTGTTCAGGTGCTACTTGGCCATGCTGGAAATCTTCCGAGGTAGCGGTGGACCTCCGCCTGTTGAACGCAACACCGAATCTAGGCATATAGAAGGCGCTTGGGGAAATCGATCTAAATTAGGTGCAACCCATAAACCAGATACCCGTGGCAGGTATGGGATGAAGTTGGTCGTCTGAAAGTCGTATACGGCGGTGGTCGACACGGGTTGGGATGAAAGTGGGCTGGGAAATTTTTGAGGATCCGATACGAGGGCCCCAGCAGTAGTGCGATGACGAGGGTGTTTTGTGGCGGATCAAGTCAAGGAACCGGGGTATGAGCCACAGAAACGGACAGCTGCATGATGGGAGGTTCCAGGTCAGCAATGGTTGGGACACGGAAAGAGGATGTAACAATGGCCGAAAGACAGTGACAGTGACGCAGGCGGAGGGGGTGAGGTGCCAGAGCAACGGGATGCGATGTCGGGACACGAGGCTTTATTCAAGCAGCCGGGCCAGCCAGGAAACGACAGATGTTTTGGCTGGTGAGACGAGGCGGTTGGCCGGAAGGACGTGGCATGTGTCATCCAGGGCAAAGAAAGTTGGGACTCACATTAATCTCCAGGAACGAGAGTCGGTTGGTATTAGGAGCGAGTGGCTGGCTAGCCGAGCGAGGGGGGGGACGTCGATAAAAGCGAAAGGAGGCAACTAGCAAATAAAAAAAAAAGAAAAGAAAAGTTGCAAACGGGACGTCCAACGGCACAGGCAACAGCAGCAACGGTCAAGATGAGAACGAAAGCACAAGACGAGGCGAGGATTAGAAGAGGATTTGTTGCGAGGTTGAATGAAAGAAAAGGGCGAGCAAGTGGCCCGACGGGACGATGGGCGGAGGTGGATTGACGGGGTGTCCGTTGCACAGTGCGGGGGACGGTGCTGCCGAGACGGTGCTGCTAGGGCCTTTTTTTAAATGCACGATGCACGGCCTCAGTGTCTCTCTCGTTTGAGGGGAGCAACGAGCGTGGCACAGTGAGGAATGCGGGTCGAAGAGAGGACGGCGACGCTGACTCGAGAGCAAGAGAAAAGAGAGATAGAGGGCGGGGAGGGGGAAGGGTGAGGAGAAGGATCAAGATGTCGAGCAACGAAGGCGGCGACGACTACGGGCGTCCTTTTGGGGATGTGCAGGCTGCTGCTGCTGTAGCGATCGATGGTTCGAGTATCGAACAAAACGACGGACGAAAATGCAATGGAGGGGGGACAGCACGGCAGCGGCGGCGGGTTTGCAATGGAGCCCTGGAGGGTAGAAGGAGGAAGAGAAGAAGGAGGGAAGCAAAAGAAGATACGAAGCGAACCGAGCAAGGCGGGCTAGGGGGACGATGTGTTATTATTTCCCACCCAGGTTCCCACCCACACGGCGTCGCCTCGCTGGCCACCTGAGGTTTAGTGAGATCTCGTAAGCCAGGTTGGTCTCTGTCCTGCTACGGGCTATTGGCAAACGGGTTACGGGCCACGGGCTCGGACTGGACGGGCTTGGATAGGCTCGGATGGGTTAATATGGGGAGCATGTACCATTACGGAGTGCGTGCGGGATGCATGCTATGCAGCCTCCATGTCCCAGCAGGAATAGATTACTGTGCATTCGTACATACATGCCACTTGGGTACCTGGGCTGTCCCTTGGTTACCGGGTTGGGCTGGCCCGTTTTAACATGGCTGCCTCTCCAGCCTTTTTTTTCCCACCAGCCCAGCCCAGCCCAGTCCAGCCCAGTTGGCGGGCACAGCACAGCACAGCACAGCACACCGCAGCGCAGTTGCAGCGATGCGCGGCGCAACGCAGCCATGGTGAAGAAGAGGCGTGGACATAATGGAGACGGAACCAGGCCATCACAGAAGGAGTGGAACAGGGCCCCAGGACAACGGGCAATCCCATGCCACCACATGCCACCGCGGCCGTGCCATGCCCACTCGCCATCCACTACCATGCCTTGCCAAGCCCATGTTCTCAGAGCTCCCAATGCCATTCCCTCTGGCCTCCGACGTGACGGAGCAGCGCACACATGCAATTCTACGACGTATTACGCCGCGAGTATGGCATGTCGGGGCGGACAGCGTCCAAGTTGAGCTACTGTGCGCTCCGTCTGCACATGGGGGGGATCCGCTCAGTCGGCAGAGGAAGAACAAGGTCGCCGCCAGACTCGAAGAGGGTGGGCTCGCCAGGGCTCAGCCGGACAGGGTCAGCCCCAGCAGAGCCAGGATTAGCACGATAGTACGGAATTTTTGGCCTTGTCTATACGACTATTTTTATTGATGCTCGTCCATCTCTTTTTTTTTTCTCTTTCCTGGTCTAAGGCGCAAGCACTCGAGGAAGGTGACCGATCAAGGGATATTGACCACCGGTCCATTCTTCTCGTTCCGGGAAGGCCCCCCCTCATCCCCCAACTCGGAACCCCAACTCGAGACAAGCGCCCCCATTTCCACAGTGCCCACGGTGTACCTGCGCTGGGCTTCCAGTGGGCTGCGGCGCGTTACAGTTGGCACACGGTCATCAGTTGGCTGCTGGCGGGCGTCGGGCCAGGCGAGCGTCAGGAGCGGGCACGGTGGCTCAACCAGGCCGACGTGCCAAGGGGAGAGGGGGCAGGGGGCGTGTGAACTAAAAGACGATGAGGGGACGAAGCGAGAAGAAGCAAAGAAGACAGCGATGGCGCTAGCTGCCACCAAGGCGCTACCGGCAGGGCAAATCCGACCATCGTTGATATGGCCTTGGAAATTGGGTGGCATCGGCATCGGGTCCTGGATGGGATGGATGGGATGGATGGGGGATGGGAAAAGCCCGTGGACGTGCGTGCCTCGATTGGCAATGAATCTCCAACTGCCTTACACAGTGTGCGCAGACAAACCTTGGATTGTCCAGGGCTATGGATCCCCCGTTGCTTTGTACATACACACTACAAGAAGTCCCGGCCCGTCCAACTTTTTTTTTTTCCTTGTCTGCCCCTGGCCAAAGCTGCAACTCTGCTCTCAGACCTTCCAGGCGGTACTCTATTCCTGGCGCGCGGGAAACACACAGACACGAGCAAAATGTTTCCATTTTTTTTTCCTTTCTTTTTTTTTCTGGTCCCTATTCGAAAAGAAAAAATTTTGGTCCCCTGGGTGAGGCGACGGTGAAGCAAACCATTGATGATCGGCATCCAACCTGATTGTGAACCACCACGGCGGTGGAGACTCGAATGTCTCACAGAGAGCGCTCTACCCATCACTGGTGCTACAACATCGCACTTGCTAGCGTCCAACCAACCGAACTCCACCGCTGACTGCTTGGGCCTTTGTCGCCATGTATTGGTTTGTCGTTTGGGGCTCTCGCGCGGGCACGGCAGCCGCAAATCCGTCGGAGCGGGTTTCGTGTCGTTGTTTGCAAAAAGGTGGGTTCCTTTGTTTACTTTTCCTTTCTTTTTATCCGCTGTTCTAGTTCTTCCCGTGCCTCGAAATGCAATGATTTCCGTGAAACCATGTGCATCCCCTCCCCCGATGCAAGCCTCCCGGAGGGGCCAGAGAGGGCATCACTCCAACGTCACTCGTTTAAAAAGCCTCCCCCCTGGGGTGCTGGCGATCTGAAGCGGGATGCTCCCTGGAGCCAAAAGCTTCTCTCCCAACAGTCACAATGCTAGACATAAGGTAACGTCCGTTGGGGGGCGAGCTAGCCGGAGAAGTGGGCACTCTGAAATCGGGAGTTCTGGACGCATAGGACAGCGCGGCGGAGCGTTGCTATTTCAAGGGTTTAATGTGGATTTCGATGTGGATGCTGTGGGATGGATCGGAACCAGCAGCCAAGAGTCAAAGTGTCTGTCAGGGGATTGGCAGCTGCTGTGGGCTTCCACAAGTATGGAGTAGAAGAATACTGCGATGGGATTGGTGTCTTTTTTTTTCTTTATTTTATTCCAACTCTGGCGCGACTGGTTTGAGGCTTGGGCTTGCATGTGGTGCTCCCTAGTGTTTTTTTTTTTCTTTTTTGCCACGACACGACACGACACGACGTAACAAAATAAACAATAGGGCAGCCCCGACTACCACCAAAGGACCAGGAAATTTTTTGAAGCCCCAAGATTCTGACCCATTGCGGTCCAATTAACAATTCATTAATCATTAATGCTTATTTGTACACAATATGGACAGCATGGCAAACAAAATAATCAAGGAAATGAAGAAATAAATGAAGTTTGGGCAACCAGAGCTGAAATCACAGGCCTAAAAGCCCCGATTTACTGGTACAGCCAAAGTGCCATATACACGAGATTGCCGCACGTACATCGTCCCATCCCCATCCAGCCCACACCCGCACCCCCCTTGCACCCCGGAACAAATTACCATAGCTCTTTTTTTTTCACTTGCCCTCCATTTCTCCAAAAGAGACAGCTCCCAGATTTTCGACCGGGAAGAAAAAAATATATATTGCAACGGGGATGCCGTCTTCGTGTCGCACGGCCTTGCTTCAGGGCCCAGCCAAGCGAGGCAAAGCCAGGACAGGCCCATGGCGGCCCGGGAATCAAGAGTCAATATCGTCGCATTAAAACGATAACAAAGCGACGATCTCCGGCAGCGTGGGCGTCAAAAACTGGGCTTGGGCTGGATCTTCGCCCAACACGGAGCCCCGAGGGCCAGGTGGATTCCCGCTCTCTGCTCTCCCGAGCAGGTTCCTCGAACAAGCCCTTGCCCATGCTCTCCCATAGTCCGGGGGACATGCCCTTGGCCAGCCGCCCAACCAAGTCCGCTGACGTCGGTTGATCCATCGCGATCTACAGGCACTCGACGATCACGACAACGGTGGCGGGCGTCTCCTTCCAGACAAGAATGAGGCTGCGCAGGTTGTGTGATGGGCGATGCATGTCGCTCATTGGGGGGAAGCCATCCAGACAACCTCCACACCCACGCAGGAAAGGCGCGGTCACCGACGCAATTTGGTCATGGTCGGCGAGCAATCTCAAATACGATGTGATGGGCGCCCTCCCTGCTCGGGACGCACACAACGTGAGTGACGACGGCGCATCGCTCACCACTGATGACGGCGCCGTACCGTACTGGCCACCCGCCCGCGTCACGCCTGTATTCCAGTCCAGACCACCTCGTGAGAGCCACTCTCGTGGGAGCAGCCACTCATGGGAGCAGCAGCCGGGTCCCCTTTTTCTGCCACAGGTGGACCTAGCCCCGGCGCCCTTAGGCCCAACCCATGGGGCTGCAAGTTTGGGGGCCAGGGCCATTTTAGGCCCATCGCCAGGAAAGCTTGGCCCATGCGCCGGGCCAGGGGCACTCATTGGAGCCAATTCATGCTGGCCTGGCTGGCTGACGGACGGACTTGTCCACTTCATCCCTTCTCCGTCAGCCTCTGCTCCATGCTGAGTGCTGGCACACTGTGTCTGGGATGGGAGCTGATCACCCAGAACATGTCACTACCGCTTTAGTGCCATGCCAGCCCATCCGTCCATGGCAGAGACATGCAGCCGGCAGAAGCTTTATTGTCTAGTCTCGCCGTCTCGCCGTCCCAGAACGTCCCGGGATTGGCTCTCAGCGCGGCTTCCCCTTGGCCCAGCTGCCAAGAAAGCGTCTTTGGGAATAGTCAGGCCCGGGCTCCCGTGCTTGGTGTCATTGTTGCAGGGCAACTTTGCTTTTCCCTCACCTCATGTTCGGCACCGTGGCTGAACAGCTGAATGCGTTTGCACGCTACTGAGACCACCAGTCTGGTCTATTGATTGGGGCTGGTGGTGGTGGTGGTGGCTTGCACATACATGAAATACGACGCCGCCCGTTGCAACTCAAATGTCTAGGCGATACAGTTGATGGACGTCCTCTTGTCGGGTGCGACCAAGCAAATCGCAGTAGTAGAAACTCCCTCCCACCCGAGTTCCATCGGTCCATGTCCGGGTTTGTCGGTTTGACAAAGTGTCATGTAAAAATTAATTATTTCAAAGCGTGGGCTCTCGGTCAAGCCCTCCAGCTCTGCGCTTTCATGCTCCACGTTTCCATTGTTTGCGAACAAGCATTGGGCTTCTCGCTAAACCTCTGATCACGATCCAAGCTTCAAGAGAACATGTCCTGATCCCTGCCCCGTGCGAATTCCCATGTGGCATATTTATTGATCGGCGGCTGCGCGTCCAGCAAGTTGCTTGTGTCGTTTTTACAAACTCACAATCTCCAGCCTCACCAAGGGTTTCGAGCCATCCGTGTCTTCCCCTAGAAATGACACCCGTCTCACGTCACCGAAAATCAGCAAACACCGCCAAGTCAAAACCAGTAGTACGAACATTTGCCTCCTAGTGGGCATCCACGAGGCAATGGTTTAAAAAAAAAAAATAAGCCCGGAATAGAACAGTAACGAGTGTCCATCAGCTGATGCTCACTGAACGAAGTGTCGTTGTTGGGGTGAAGGTTCCTTACCCTTCCCCATTTTTTTTCCAGTTTTATGCCATCTCTCTTCCCTGCCGCACTTCGTATGGACGTTGCTAGTCTCCACCCCATCAGGGATTGAACATTGTATTGCGTGGAACATGAGTTGGACTAGGGAGAAGCCTTGCAGCACACGTCAACAGTGCGAGCAATCAGTGGAGTCCTCCAGATACCGCGTGTCTGTATAGTCTCCCAACCATGCACTTGTTTAAAAATTAAACCTCATGGTGTATGTATGAGGATTTGCCCCTCCATCAGCCCTTACCATTGCATATTGCGTGGCAATCATGGTCCTCGCGCCCCTTGATTGATGATGCCCATGCTTGACCCCAACTCCACCTTCCAATCAACCTTGTTCGCAAAAAAAGGGCAGTCGGTCTTTTGGGGGCTATGCCCATTGATGATATGACGAATCCACAAGTTCATGCCGGCCTGCCACACGTGTCCTCGTCATCAACAACAGTCGATCAGTTTTGGTAGGATCTGAACGTACTGACGGCGAAACGCTAAATCCAGTAGATAAGTTACATTTCAAGCAATGGATTGCGCGGCTCGGGTGGATCAACCCGGGTTCCTGGGGGAATTACAAGACATGACAAAATAGGCAGTGATACGTCGACATATGCATCGCACTGTGCCGGTCAGATAGGTTTGGCATTGGGGAGGTCCAGGCGAGATTGGTCCATGGTGGCCGCATTCCGCACCTCGAAGCCACCCAATGCTGCAACAAAAGTGCGTCTTTGCTGTGCCTTGGCGGCAAGGCTGTTTCTGTGCTTCAGACACAGCTTTCACCGCTCGCCAACTTAATCTCATTGTCTAATGATGCAGCATGCCTTTATGTGTTGGGGGATGGAGCGACCAAATGTCTTTGGATCCAATCACTCAATTGCGGATTTGGGAAATCCCATAATCACACCGCAAAAACAGAGACAAGGGCTTTATCCAGTGCGATTGGCTATTGTGTGTCAATCAATTGAGGTCTGGTCGCGGTTTGGCGAAAGAAAACGCACTATTGGCAGCGTGCGTCAATGTTGGCTGGCGCCTCGATCACAATGTCCCGCACATTGGAGCAGTCTCTCCTACCGGGTAGGGCATGGTTGGTCGGATTTAGGGACCTGGATGCAAGTGGAGCTGCAAGCCGGGAAAGTTGTCAGAGGTGTTGTGAGAGATTGATGAATGTAGGAAAACGTGCATGGTCACTGTGACGGTGTTCCTGGTTAGCTCTCCAGGGTAGGTAGGTGACGAGGCCCCGTCAAAGAGCTACCTGCCCGAATGCACATGGCCGCAAGACGGAATGACGCAACATGACTGTGTCGTTGAATCAATTGAGAAGTACATTCATCGCTTGACTTGTCACTTTCAATCACCATTGGCGTTGACAGGTATGTCCTTTGAAACTAAGGACCTGCAGTCGCTCGGCTCATGATGCGCACCTCAAAAGCCATGAGTTGCAGAATAGCGACATTCTCAGACATGCTACCGTGTTGTCATAGCGGGATGCAACCGTGACAGCGGAAGGTCGCGAAATTACCCCGGATGCAGCAAAAACATGCTCTAAAGCTCGAGAACGGGGCAGAATGCAACGGATAGAAGCAGCATTGGCTCCGGGCTGTTTCGCCCTCACGGTAAGAGGCTGCAGGAGCATGGATGGTGCATTTCAGTTGTGGCGATTGGACAGCTGCACTTTTGCCACGGGCACCGATTGCTAAGCGCGAAGTTGTAGGTAGATGACGGGGTAAGAAGAGGATTCGAGAGCGCAGGTCGGAGAATTGCTCCATGAGACTTGGCCATGTACGCGGAACTCTCCTTGAGGAACCGACATGTCTCTCGCAGCCTGCGAATGGACGAGATCGTACTAAGCTTAACTGGGATGCCACAAACGAAAGGAGCTAGCAGCATGATGCATCTTATCTCACTGGTTCAGTGAGGGCTAAGCAATGCAAAATGGAGACAAGGGGTCACCCGTCCAACCAGGGCGGATGTCGAGTGGGACGCGTTTAGTACAATACAATCTTTGAAAAATTGTTCTTTTGTGACCTCCTCACCTTGGACACATAGAGCTCAATTACTTTAGCTTATTAGCTCAAAAATAAGTAGAAATTAATGATATTTAAATGCTTCTGCTTACTTTATTTCCTTTATTTATCCAAAATTTTATTTCCGGGTAACCAGGAAATGGCATAGAAAAGTGGAGTGGCGCAATCTTTCAGGGATTGTACTGACCCAACCCATTGGATTGCCGAGATGATTTGGTTATTTCCGGGCGAAAATTGAAACAATGATATCGAATGAAGGATACGGACGGATATGCGTAAAGAGAGTAAGCTGCTCGCTTCACATCGTAATAATAATGGGAATTATAATTGCGCATGTCGCGTAGAGTTTGATTCAGTTAATTTATTTAATTTGGCTATTGTCCGGGTTGGCAGCCATGTACTCCAAGGTACGAAGATGCATCCCACTGTCCCACTGTACTTGGCCAGGTCCTGCCGTTTTCGCTCTCACTAAGGTCTTGGCCAACTTCATTCCGCGACAGAACGTGCGCGGAATTACCTAATCCTGCCTCGCTCTGCCCCGTTCCCGCATGCTCGTTTGGGTTCGCTGCTGCGAGGCATGTCGCACCTTCCGGGGCAGCAGCAGAACAGAGCAGGCATTGACATGTCGGACTTTACATGCGCCGAGGCAAAACACTACCCGCCAAGCTAATCTGGACGAGATGCGGCGTAGTTGCGATGCTCGCTTTTACACTTTGTCAGAGCAAAACGCAAAGAGATGCAACGCAACGCAACGTTGACTAGCCATGGAAACTCAACTCAGAATAGGCCGCCGGGGCAACCAGCCAATCTTGCTGGCCCCCACTGTCACTTCGACAAAATCTGCTCCGCCACACATCTGCCCCATCGCCGATACCATTTCACAACAAAGACAGTAAGGGTTGGGGGCAGCGTCTTTATTAGTCGGTCCCCTTGCTCGAGCCAAGCCACGAGCTACTGCGAGATTGATGGCATTAAGGTCGTTCTTCATCTAATCAATCTTGTCTGCTTCTCCTCGTGCTCCGAAATCGTCACGCGCGTCGCTCTTTTCTGGCGCTCTCGCCCACATCGCGCCAAACCCCCTACTGCGATCTCGGGAATCGGACCAGGCGCCTAAACTCGAGCCTCGCCTCCCAGGGACTTGTCGCCGAAACCTGGGGCTTAGACCTTTGCCTGACATCCCTCAGGCCTGCGTCCACTGGGATCCGCGCGTTTTACTTCTAGTTCGCTCAATTCAAATTTTCCTGGCCCCATTCACCCTTTAAACACTTCACTCCTTTGTTACCGGATTGCGCATTGCCTCAATCTGCGACGCCGACGCCATGAGTTCACCGTCGACGCCTTCAACGCGCTCCATGCGCCGACCGTCTCTGCTGGCTCAGGACGAATCCCACAATCCCCTCGGCACCCGCAGCGGCGCCTTGCAGTCGCTCATTCGCAGCCGCTCCGCCCAGAGCATCCAGAGCTTGGCCGGCTCCCACCATTCGCACAGCTACATGCATCATGCCCACCCCAAGGCTGCTTTCTGGGCTGGAGCCGAGGATGAAGAAACAGGCGCGATGCGCAATCATTACCAGGACAACGACGAGATCACTCGCCTTCTTGCAGATGAGCGTCGTTTGACGCAGCTGCTGAACGGTCCCCAGCATCGCAGTCTGGGACTCATCGGACGCAGCAACCCACGATACCAATGGCAGCAGTATTGGACGCGCGAAGACCAGCTTGAAACCATGTCTCAGCCTCTGTAGGTCGCTGCCATCGCTTTCAACCTAGGCTGCCCATTGAGACTGACAAACTTGAACAGCCGCGAGTACTACGAGCGTGTCAATGAGCTAATCCAGCAGTACATGTACATTGATGCCCTTTTGGACTCGGCTATTCCTCACGAGCTTCTTAACGAGTACCAAACTGATATCGAGGCCTCCCAATTCAAGCCCATCAACGTCCCCGATACTATTCGCGAGGAGTCCTCATCATCCCCGACCGACTCGCCCCCTCAGAATGGTTCTGGCGGCACATCTGAATCCTATGGCACCATTAAGGCGAGCGTTTCCAACAAACAGCTTTCCCGCACTCCAAAGGACATTTTCCGGTCCTCTGAGAACCTTCCCTTGCTTCAGCGACATGATGATAGTGATGATGAGGACCCTCTCCCCGACCACCCGCCTGCCCATGAGGACGGCCTTGGTCCCAAACCTTTCCTGCCCTGGCTCGAGGATGCCGAGATTGACCATGACGACCCAGTTGTCACCGTTGCTATCTGGGTTAACTTTATTGCCAATGCCGTTCTCCTCCTTGGAAAGCTTGTTGTCGTGCTTTCCGTGCCGTCCATGTCCGTCCTTGCCAGTTTGGTAGATGCCGTTCTCGATTTCCTAAGCACTGTCATTGTTTGGGTCACCACACGCCTCATTTCTGCTAGTCAGTCAGACCAGTATAGCTATCCTGTTGGCCGACGCAAGTAAGTAATCACTGAAACCCACCTCGTATCCCGATTTTGGCCGTCGTAGCCGGGCCGCTTGAACATGATATATGTGCTATGGCTGTTTCAACTGTGTGCACTTGGGCTAATGCGTTGTACCACAGACTCGAGCCATTGGGTGTTTTGGTCTTCTCCGTCATTATGATCACCTCGTTTTGTCAAGTCAGTATGCAGTGTATTCAGCGCCTCATGAGCCCCGAGCACGCTATCTTGGAGCTTGGCATGCCCGCCATCATCATTATGTTCTCTACCATTGTCATCAAGGGTGCCTGCTGGGTCTGGTGTCGTCTTGTGAGAAATTCTAGTGTCCAAGCCCTGTAAGTGCATTTCCCCTTCCCCGCGTGCCCCTGCCAGCTTGCGGGCTGCAGAATTAGTATGCTAATGATTTGGCTTGCAGTGCTGAGGATGCCAAGACGGATGTCATCTTTAACGCTGGCTCAATCTTCTTTCCAATCAGTACGTGCCCAGTGACGTCCCAATTTCCGGTCTTGCAGGACCAGTCTGTGACCCTTGCTAACCCAAATCTTCTCATCTAGTGGGCTTTTATGGTCGTGTTTGGTGGCTTGACGCTGTCGGTGGTCTGATCCTCTCCCTGGTCGTCATTTTCAATTGGAGCCAGACTTCGGCACAGCATATCCGCAACCTCTCGGGTTTCTCGGCTCAGCCTGACGAGCGAAACCTTTTGCTCTACCTCACCATGCGCTTCGCCACCGCCATCAAGAAGATCCAGAACCTCCGTGCATATCACGCTGGAGACAAGCTATTCGTTGAGGTCGATATTGTTCTCTCAGCTGCCACGCCTCTCAAGGACAGCCACGATCTCAGCGAAGTGCTTACCTACTTCCTCGAGTCCGTGCCCATTGTCGACCGAGCTTTTGTCCATGTGGATTACACGAGCTACAACGCCCCGACCCACATGGTGAAACAATCCTCTGCTGCGAAATAAGCAGAAGACACAAGCTTTCCGGAGCAGCCGTGCACGAGAAATACTACCTGGATTTGATTGGCCTGGTGAACCATACATTTTCAGAGAAATCATGACGATAAAAAAACATTTTTCATTGTTGTTTGGGTTTGGGAAAGCATATTATATGGCTTTCTATACTAGCTAGAAAACAGAAGCAAGAAAAAAAAAAGTGTGTACCAGTAGGAATAATTACTCTGTATAAAAAAGGACCTGGAGCAGGAGTGCACAAAGGTATGAGGGGGAACGAAAGTAACTAAATAAATAAATAAATAAATAGATATAGTACTGGCATCGCCTGACCGTCTGCGAATTAATACGGGATGCCGTTGGTCAGAAGCTGGAATTGATCGTAGATACCAGTGCTGTAGCTGGAGTAGCTGGTCTTGATAAGCCCCTTCATGAAGTCGGCAGCCTCACGCTCGGAGCGGTCCAGAACGAAGCGCTCGCGGAAGTGCTTGACACTCTCAGGCTTGAAGCAGGGCAGGCCGCTGTCCATCATGAGCCAGACAATCTGGCTGAGTTTCTCGCAGTACTGGCGACTGGCCAAGAACGCCTTGACGCAGAGCTCCTCGAAGGCCTTGAAGCTCTGGTGCTCGGTGGAGCCTCCCATGACAGCGAGCATCTCCGACGTGAGCTTGAAAGGCGCGCGCTCGAACTTGATGCCACCAGGGGCAATATCGAAGCAGAAACCAAAGTCAATGTGCAAGATGTGGCCAGCGTCGTCAATCATGATGTTGCCGTTGTGTCGATCCTTGAACTGCAGGAGGAATGAGATGACCGAGTAGGCAGCCATAGACTTGACAAAGTTGGCACGGGCACGCTGGAACCGTAGCGAGTCCTCGTTGCCGTACTTGGAGATGAAGTAGTCATAGAGTCCATTGACTGCCTCACGGCCCAGCATGTCTCGAGAGATCGAGTTGGGCAACACGTCAATGACACCACAGCCAGGGGCGGTGGCAGTGACTCGGTACGGGAAGACATACACATCAAGACCAACATCGTGGAAAATGCCACGGAACGCGGCAATCATCTGCAGAGCCAGGACATCCTGCCGACAATCATCACCGACCTTGAAAATTGCCGATTGCCAAACCTCGATAGAGTCGTTTTCTTCCTTGTCCTTGGCATGCCCGTTGGGCTCAGTAAGCAAACCGTCCGCCTCTTGCATGGCGCCGCCCTTGTTCTTCTTGATACGGAAGGTTGCCATGTATGGGGCCTTTGCGTGACTCTGTAGAGGCTTTCCTGACTTGCGATCGATGCCGATGACAACACCGTCGGGGTTACTGGGAAGGTAGACACCGACCTCGACCTTGATCTTTCGAAGCTCTTCTTCAATCTTCTGCTTTTTCTCTGGCTTGGATCGCTTGATGTAGGGCTTCAGTTTGCCAGAGATGTCAGTGACTTCGTCAAAGAAGGAGAACTCTCGCTCATAGAATTCACGGTCTTCAGCCGCAAAACTGTTGACCATCTTGGCCATGACGACATCTAGAGTAGGCTTGATCTCGTCGGGGATTTGAGCATCATCGTCCTTGTACGAGTTTGCCTTCATATTCCATATAATCTGATGGGCGAATAGCTGAGAGAATTGGGCTGTCTCGAGAATATATCGCTGCACATATCCGAGCACGTCATAACGGAGAGTCTGCACAATTTGAGGGACATAGAAAAATGTAATATCCGCTGAGTGGCTCTCTAGGGCACGCATGGCATACTGAATGACGAAGGGGTGATCATCGTAGGCTGGCAGGAACATCGTGATTGCGGTGACTGGGTTCACCGGTTGCCAGAATAGGAGATACTACAAATGTTAGTCGTGCAACTATATATTCGGTCAAAGGATCGATACATACCCTGAGTTGTTGTACATTGACATCCTCGGGAAGACATCCGCCAAAGATTAGCGGAATGGCCTCTGGCTCGAAAACAGCCTTTTCTGGCATGGTTAAGAGTAGGAATCGAATATCGCGCTGCAAGCGGGGATATGGAAATCTGGTAGCGAGCTCGATTGCAATGGCAGGATCTTGCCACCAAGCGGTTCGAACCAGCTGCAGAAGAGCAGCTTCTGTGGTCGCCTTTGATGTCGATTGGCTTGCCAATTGTGCTCCGGAACTGTTCAGAGGATTCACCCAAACGACCAGGCGAGACTGTTCATTTTTGAGCAAAATGTCAAATAATTGCTCCTTGGCCTGTAGTGATTTGACGTTACCGACAGCTTGCGCGCCGATGAACGAAACGAGCTGCAGAGCTGAGATGACATCTGAAATGAGGCGAATTTCCGTCTTAATGTGGAGCAGGTTGCTTCCGAATGACCACCTGGGCGAGTATCTGAACCAAGAGAGGCCGGCTGTCAAAAGTTTCTCCTTAAGTCTCCACTGGGCACTTGGCTTCAGTGTAGTGCAGGCTCGGAGTACTCGCAGGCCAAATAGCACAATCGAAAGGCGGAGCTCACGCGCCATTGGGTGGGATGCGGAATTTTTGATGGCATCCAAGGTGAGATCAAGCATTCGCAAGAAGACCTTTTGTGTATCTGCGCTTCCATGGCGGATAGCATTGAAATGACTAGCGAAGAATTGGAGTAGTCGGGCATGGGGAGAGAGAATGTCATGTACCACCTGCTTCTTCTTCGCCAAACCTTCCAACTCGCTTGGCGCAAATTCCTCCTTTAGAAAGAATGGATCGATGTGTTCAAGAACAGGGCTAAACAAGCCAACTTTCCGGGTGAGGGTAAACTCCCACTGCTGGACGATCTCATTCAAGAGCTTAGACTCGAGCTTGGGATTCTCGTTGATTACACCCAGCCAAAGGGAAACACCAAGCTTAATGGATTGCTTCGTAAAAAGGGCAAATGGAATGCTAACGAGATAGTGGGCCACAGCAGATTCATCCCTCTGGCTGCGGCACAGCAGTGCGGCAGCCCTTCGCAAAATATCTCGGACTTCAGTGATGGATGTGCTCTTCTTGCTCAAGATTCTTGCTTCCACGTGAGCCAAAGCCGTCGTGGCATTGGCACTTTCCTTTACAGATGATTGCACGAAAGACAAGCGGCGGTTGTGATTCATAAAGCTAATCAACTCAGTACCACGGTCTGGCAATGTCTCTCCGTATCGATACTCCTGTCGAGTTGTATATTGCGCAACAAAATCGGATGCCGTGTTGATACCCGAATGACCAATTCTGTCCATGGACTGGAGTCGGTTGTCCGTCGAGGGAATAATTGAACCAAGTTCTAGGGCAAAAGACCTTCCAAGGGACACATGGCCATAAGCTCCTTCGTCGTCGAACTCGGACAGATAAGTTTGGAGAAGACCCTTGACATCCAAGGGGGCTAGATTGATGGCAGCGTTCACCCATCCCTTAGCCCTTCTTTGAAGTCCGTCAACAGTCCACCTTCGGAAGTCGTAGTCATCTGAGAGTTGGATGGTCACACCTCCAAGCTCAGATGTGAAGATGGATTGGGGATCGTAATGATCCGTCTCCGATTCCAGACAGCTCGACCACATGAGAGAAAGCAGTTCCAACAGGGCGAAGAGGGAAGATCGATGGCAAAGAGCAGAAGGAACCTCCCGCAGGATTCGGTCTGCGCATGAGAAAGCAGCCTGCTGCACTCTCTCAATGCGGTGGCAGCAGCTGCAAAAGATGGATGCAAGTTGGATGGCGGCATACTGAGAGGAGAAGCTCGGGTCGACCATCCCCTGTGTCTTTTTGATGTATTTGTCGATGACAGCAGCGGCGATACCTTCCATTGTGCTGCTTACCTCGCTCTTTTGCATGCTTGGCTCCAGGAAGTAGGACAGAACCTTTGTGCAGTCTCCCGAATCTGCGCGAAGAGTTTCCATGAGGTATGCGGCCTGAAGAAAAATGAGCTTTCGGTAACTTAGACTTTTGATTTCATTGGCCTTTGACGGGACAAGGTCGCTCAAAAGCTTCTTCTGAGACGCCTCCCGCTCATTGCTCATCCCGCGTCGCAAAACAGTGTTAAGCTCGATATCGCTCTCAACTTGTTCACCTCGCTGCTCAGCCACTAGCGGAGGAGAGTGGATAGCAATCATGCGGAGTTCGTTGACATATTGCTTGCCTCGGTCGGTGGTGCTTGCGAATCCATGAACTACAATGTTGAACCAAGCATCTCGAAGAAGGGCGTATGTCTCATCGTTGTCAATTGGATCAGCGGCCAAATCGTTGCTCGACATGAAGACAGCCAGCGGGTGCAAAAGTTCAGCAATCTCCTTTGCGGCCATCTGAACATCCGCCTCCTTGGTGTGGTTGGCCGAATGGGCATCACCGAGACCAATGATGCTATCAAGCAGGTGCTCTAGATAAATATCGAAAAGTGGAGAGTCACGTCGGAGGTTGGCAGATATGTGAGTACGAGCATTGCGCACCTGCAAAATATTAACATCAACTTCACTGATAGATGCTATGGTTAACTTACAGCTTCGAGCAGGAATGTCTGGTTCTCGACAACTCCAGTATGGCAGAGCCGGGTGAACATTTTGAGCAACGATCGAAACTCCAATTGCCCACCCTCAAGAGCCAGAGCAGCTGCGCCATTGATAATACGGGCATCAACACCCGAGTTCACCTTTTCGAGCTTCTGTTGCAGCATTGACTGAGCGAGAGCAGTGATTTTTTCATCCTGGCAGGCTGCAGCGATGCCGCAGATGGTCTGAACGACGTTGCCAGAGACAACCGCGGTCTCCTCTTCGCTGTACATTTGCAAAGAAATGGAGCTTCCCATAGATTGACGGTTCGCATAGATCGGGGCAAGACCGCCGTCACCATTGGCACCGTTAGTCTGGCCGTTGGCAAATGCCTGCTCGGATCCGGGGCTTAAAACATTGCCCAAGGTGTAAAGGATGCTGATTACTGCATCCTGAGAAAGCATCTTCAGGACATATGCTAAGCTGTCAGTAGCAACATTGACTGTTTCTCTCTGCGGGGAGCCTTGGACAATGAAGCGAGGTACCAAGCGGCTCACGTTGGAAGAAAAGGCTGGTGCTACTTGGCAAATAAGTGCCATGGAACGCAGGACAACGAAAGCAAGCGTCTGATCTCCCATCTGAATGGAATCATCCAAAGTCTCCTGCAGCCAATTCATAAGAATATCGGCTTCGGCAGCTTCCTCGTTCAATACCGAGCAGTTCAGGTAGGAAATTAGGGCAGCAGCCTTGACAGAATAGGCCAAGCTTTGTTGATCAGCAGAGCCCATCCGGATGAAATCAACCCCAACATCAATATAGTTGATTTCATCAACTGCAAAGCCAGCATAGGCTTCAACGGTATGAAAGTCGCGCTCACGGCCCTGCAATTGCGTTCGCAAATCGCTACCTTTGGAGGCCAGGATGTCAAGGATGTGTGCGCCTCGCAAATTTCGACTATCTTCCACCATTAAAGAAGTGCTGGCGACAACTAGCCAAATGAAACTTTGGTGCAAGAGCATCGCGCCAAGAGGGCGGCCGGATGCAGTGTAATGGCGAAGGTATCTTTTCCATTCCTTGACCTCGCGATCTTGACTGTGAGAATTTCGGATCGTCTGCAAGGCAGTCTCTACGGCGACCAAGAAGGGCTCATTAAGTAGCAACTTGAGCTTCTGTATCAATGCGAGCCTACCGCCGGCCTTCCAAAAATCTGCCTGGGCAGCTGCGGCATCCAGAAAACCCACCAGAGCCACGGCAATGGTGACAGTTCGGATGGCATCTTCCATGTCAGGTTTATCAGTGTCGCCCGTCGGGGGTGAGAGAATGTTCTCCGATGCGCGCTTGCATGCGTTGACAAAGGCCCAGATTTTATCAGCGACATTTTCTTGGAGCTCATCATAGTTGAGACCAAGCGACAGGAGCGCGCCTGTCACATGGAAAGCAAGGGACTCGGTCGGGGATGGATTGATCTTGCGGAAGAAAGGCGACGGGACGAAGAGCTGGACATGGGCTTCGAGAATGTATGGGAAGAGTTGGTAAGAGAGCCTCTGCGCGCTCTGGCCGGACTTGATATTCGGGGCGGTCTTGCACAGCGCAAGCAGGACCTCGAATTCGCGAATCGACTACTGTCATTAGCATGGCCGCACTGGCACTGCAGGTCAGGGGTCGGTGGCACGCACCATAGGAACACGGCCCAGGGAGCTCATAGACTTGTTGTGATATCCATTGGGGATGTCTTTCCCCTTTGACGGGGCATGGCATGCTCGACACAGCCGGTCGAGGTCAGATCGATCGAACGATGTTGTTGAAGTCGTGGCAGACAGCGCTGCAATCTTTTGGAGCGCCTTGGCGCGGATGTCTCGCGTCATGGTGATTGAGGGAACAGAAAACAAAATTGACAAAAACCACAAGAAAAACAAGCAAAACGATGCTCCAAAGGAGCGATGTTAATATTATTGTTTCGCGAAACCAGGTCGCTTTCGTCACCCAAATGACGACTTCCTAACCTGTGAAAGTGAACCCCTGTCTCAGGCTTAGTCATCGAGAGCTTTCACTGCTAGCGCCACACAGAGTACCCAGCATGGTTCGCTCCGCTCCAGCACCAGCCCCATTCGAGGCAAGGCTGCAAGCTTGACGCGTGCTGCTGGCAACCTCAGCTCCAGTGACGACTCCGGCCACCAGGCACCTCCACCATCGACATCAACCCTTGCCTTCAACTTCATCCCCGCTGCGCATCACCAAAACTCCAAATTTTTTAGCCTTCTCCCCCCGTCCACCTCTTCAGAACCTCCACGATGGCTGCCATGTTCAGTCAGAACCCCTTGATGAACGGGCCCAACTACTCGTTCTCAGATGCTCCCAAGACCAACAACGGTGAGCTTCGAGAGCACCGATTCAACCCGTAAGCGGTTCCCAGAGGCGACCGTTAAGCTTGGTTCTGACTCCTTCAATAGCTACACCGATAATGGAGGTTCCACCCTTGCCATCGCTGGTGCCGATTTCACCATCATGGCCGGCGATACCCGACACACCAGCGGTTACAGCATCAACTCTCGCATGGCCCCCAAGGTCTTCAAGATTGGCGGCACTACTGCTTCCCAAGACGACGCAACGATAGTCCTCTCCGTGTGCGGTTTTGCCGCCGACGGCGAGGCCCTCCGTGATCACCTCGACACCATCTGCAAGATCTACCGCTACCGCCACGGCAAGCCCATGACCGTCAACGCCTGCGCCAAGCGCCTGTCCACTATCCTCTACGGGAAGCGATTCTTCCCCTACTACTCGCATGCGATGCTTGGCGGTCTTGATGAGGAGGGCAAGGGTGCAGTATACTCCTACGACCCCGTGGGAAGCTACGAGCGAGAACAATGCCGAGCGGGTGGTGCTGCGGGCAGTCTTATCATGCCCTTCCTGGACAACCAGGTTAATTTCAAGAACCAGTACATTCCCGGTAGCGGAGTCGGCCACGATCTCAAGGAGCGAGAGCGTCGACCCCTCACTCGACCTGAGGTTGAGATCCTTGTCAAGGATGCGTTTGATGGAGCTGTAGAGCGTCACATCGAGGTCGGTGACTGCCTTCAGATGTTGATTATCACAAGCAATGGCATTGAAGAGACATTTGTGCCCTTGAAGAAGGATTAGACGAATTAATGGAGCATGGGTCAATGTATAACAAATTATTAGACGCCAGGGAATGAATGTTTCCTTTCCCATTTCGCCTAAACTCTTGATGAAACTCATGATGAAATTGCTCTTAATTACATGATGCTGGATTATTCGTTGTGCCTAACTCTGGAAAAGTGCTTCAGTGACATACACGCATCCAGCTTGTGTAATACGGAGGTAGACTTTGAAGCCTAGTATGTTGGCCCTGGCTTGTACAGACATCAAGAACAATACTTTGCAGTCTGGAACAATGTCCAAGCCCGCACTAAATTGATGGCCTGTTTCTTCCACAGACCACTTACTCAATTAATTCCACATTCAAGACTTAGAGGCAAATCAAGTCCACCTTGGTGGCCTACCCTGGAGTTGGAGGCTGACCAACCCAACCTTGACTAGACATTTCTGTCTTCAAATTCTATACTGGCTAATTGTTCATGATGTGAGCTTCTTCTTTTTATTTTTATCTTTTGTTTTCCATAAACCTATCATTTCATTTTTTTTTTCTCTTTCTTTGTGTCTGTCAAAGATAAAGAGCGAGAGAAACAGTGTTGCAAAATACATCCATGCTTGAGGAAAATCCCCAACCCTGGTTCTAGCTCTGCAAACGCTCAGATAGGAAATGTTCCGTCACAAAACCCAGTGGGGGTTGATTGTTGAATTCAACACATATCAAGTGGAAGAGACTGGGCAGCACGCACTCTACCCACCCCTCAGAATTACGAGAGTTGACATGGTCGCACAGGACGGGACTGTTTCTCAATCATCCCAACTCACCACAGTCAAAGTCGCGACGTGTCCGGCCGAGACTTCTCTAGAGCAATTGCTTTTCTTGCAAGTTGAGATGCAGCTAAACACCCAGAAACAATAAAATGACGAGTGAATGTTTGCCACTGGTTGAGATTGTGCACGCGACCGCCCGCATGGCACCGATTGACCACTCATGGTCGCCATCCTGACCACGTCCGAGACAGTTTGGGATGGCCAAGTGTGTCACAAGCTCGCAGGCAGCATAAAAAAACCAGGCGGCACAATTGCTCCCCCCCTTCGGCTTGACTATTTTCAGACTGCTGCAGCTCCTTCAGCCCCCTCGTCACCGGAACGTAACACGGCAGTCATGTCTGGTCTAGAACTAGCCCTCCGGCATCAAGAGGAGGAAGAAGAAGCAACTTCAGCCATGCTGGTTTTTGATCCCACCCCGCCCCCCAAGACCTGGCAGCAGGTATGACACGATCCAAGTCCCATCGCTCCAAGACCTACCACTGCCTGATGTCCACAATACGACCAAAAAAATAAAGTGCTATTGGTGCCCAAGGGAGGCGTTTCCGGAGCTCCTGCTCCTGTCAGACGGGGCGTCAATAGCTCGGAGTGCAGGCCAGGGGGTGTGGCACGCATGGATCGATTTCATCTCCGTTATTTGGGGGCAAGGGTGCCACTCTTCTGTAATCTGGCTAGGTTTAGGGGTGAGTACGATATTAACATTCTGATACGAAGAGAGCTATGGAGTCGATTAATGGCTCCCGAATGTCTGCAAGCATGCCGTGATAACATAGCGTTCACCTAAGCAGATGAGCCTAGATGCCTCGGAGGGGCAAATTTTGGGCAAGGTGATGAGTGGGCTGATGACATAAACTTGCTTATCCCTAAATGGAATACCTCTCTTGTACCTAAGAGAATTGAAGAGGCAGCCTTTGGAAGAAATTGGGTATGGGGGTGGTACAGACTCGGCGTATTTGCAAGTGCCGAGGTGAAATTAGCGTAAGAGAACCTGCTGGAAGAAGCGGGTGGCAAGCTTGGACATGGTTTCATTGAGCAACAAGCCAACGTTGCATTCGTGGTTCTCTCTCACGTTGGAACCAATGCCGCGCTTGCTTCGCGCTTGAAAGCTTTTGGCTTTCTCGGGCGACAATACTGACACACAGTGCAATCTCTAATCCCATGGAAATAGCAATTGCGATGCAAGGAACCATCAATTATCATAATTAATGTTGACCTGCCATTCGATTATTTAGCTTCATAATTCTGGATCTCACTTAATTTATGCCTTTTCTAACGTGCCGGGCGCCGGGTTTTTCGTCGCCTGTCTAGCCTGAGAACGGGAGACTTTTTCTAACATTTGCTCAACGCTCGCTACTTATCGATCAAGCTAGGTCTCCGTAAGCGCGTTACGGAGAGCCTAAATCTAAGTCAATGTATAACAGTTTATTCCAAGAACCTAAAATACCACTGGTTGATCGTAGGCACAGGACTATGGAGCCTGTGTCTTGGTTTCGAGAAGGCTGATAATGATCGCAACTTCGTTTATAAAATATACGCATATATACCAGCGTAAACTGTAATTCTCATTATTGTTTAACAGGCGCCAGTTATTTGTGTCAAATGGTTTTTTTTTTGGGTTTGCCGCGTGTCTAATTCAGCCTATTTTTGACTACCCCAAGGGCGGAGTTGCGGAGTTGCGGAGCGTGCGAATGTTGCAATGGAGGGGCCGTAGCATGATAAGGACGTTAATATGAATCAGCGGGGTCCCATCCGCTGAATTAAATACAACCGGCTGGTGGCACTAATAAGGATGCTGACAGTTGGTAGGAAACATATCCGTCATGACCAGTTCGCATGTTCTCGTGCTTGGTGGCACCGGCCCTGCAGGCATCTGCCTTCTTAGGGAGCTGCTATACCATAATCATAAGACCATTGTCCATGCAAGAAACCCATCTAAAATCCCAGATGACCTCTCGGCCAACACGCTTCTACAGGTATGTATTCACTGTTGATACTTGCCGATCCATACGTACGTAGGCTAATGCACTGCAATGCGAAGATTGTCAAGGGTGAAATGGCCGACAAAGAAAAACTGTCTTCAGCTGTTGCTCAGTGTAGTGCAGTAATCTCGTTGCTTGGTCCTGATGACTTTCGATCGATCGGCGACAATTTGCAGATATGTACTCCGCGACCATATTTCCTCTCATGAAAGAGCATTCGGTACGCCGTATCATTGCAATGGGAACCATATCCATAGAAGATCCTGAAGATAAATCGTCTTGGATTCGGTGGGTTCTGGTTTTGCTCGTTCGATTATTGGTCTCGGTCGGTTATTGGAACATCCTCAACATTGCAGATGTGTTCAGGTCTGAGGCAACGGAACTTGATTGGACATTGTATCGAGTCTCGGTGATATTTGGAGGGAGTGACGAAGAGAGCTGGAAGACCGATCGAGAGGACGGAGGAACATTTGTGGGTTGGGTTGGAGATGGTGGCTGGAGTTACAAGCAGAGACGGGCTGCTTTGACGAGATGGCTTGTTGATGCGGCCGAAGGAGGAGCGGATGAGTGGATCGGGAAGATGCCTGCCGTGAGCAGCTACGCAGGTGGCAAGAAGAAATTGGATTAATGCTGGCTCTTGTTAGTTTGCAAAGGGGGGTGATTTTTTTTAATGATTTCCGTCACCGAGATTGTTAGAAAATGATTGAACGTGGAGATTTGTTAGTCTATTACTTGGAAAGCCAAACCCCTGTTTCTATTGACTTCATATATTTTTTTTGTATGCGCATCATTTCATGACGTAGCAGTCCCATTGAGCAGCGATCCCCCCCAGGTTTTCTGACGTACCCTCGCACTAGAGGTAGATCATTGTCCTGATGAACTGGTGTAAAGCATAGCCCGGCAAGGGCATGGAAACCCCTTGTCGTTCGAATCGACTTGGCTCGAGCTTGATTTCTGCATGGACCCGAGTGTCCTTGAAGGATGGAAATCAAAAGGAGAGTGGGCACGAGTTGCTAGCCTGACGCTCGAAATTCCTTGGGCTGGGCCATTTAAAACACTAGGAAATCTAGCTGATTAAATTTTATGGCAACTGAATGCTAAGTGCTCACATACTACACTCTCACCCCCTTAGAACTACAGGAGACGGCTACGGCGGGGAGAAACGATTGAGGTCCAAACCTGTCAACCTTACTAGTCAATGTCAAGTCGAGCCGGCATTTTCGTTGACAGCTAAAAAGCCGACGAAACGGAAACTGCCGAATCGCTTCACTAATGATTGCGCCATCTCTAGACTGCAATCCTGGCTTTTGAACTTGCCACTAGGCTGTGCTGGCCTCAATACGGGTTGCCAACCACTGGAAGCCCGGGTGGCCAGCAATCGAGAAGCCGTCAACTGGCCCGGGTGGATCTCAGACCCAACAGAGTTTGAAAATTGAAATTCTACTCATCAGCCACAGCTGCGACATGGCTTAATTGGCACACTTAGATCAGCGAAAAGTTCTCACTTGGGAGGGGATCAGCCTACGAAGCGGAATGTGCCTTGCTGCTAATTATCGATATGATATGAAATTCGCCACGGTGTAGGTAGTCATTTTGTTGGACCTCTAACGCTAGGATAATCTCACACCGAAAATTATGTTTGTCGGTGTGATGCGGTGCACTTTGCGTAGCAGGCTGAGTCAGGCGGATGTCCGAAGCAGATTGGTATTGGAAGAGCGTACCCTTGGTTGGGTACGCCATATGCACTTGGAATATCTTGGCGTGTTTTGGGCTTAGAACAAGTGAGAACAAGTTAACCGAGTAAATTCAGAGCGTGGCTGATGTCCTTGGATGCCGATCAAGTGGCGTTGACCATGCGAGGAGTTTCAACTCGGGCATCGGTGCTGGGGCTTCGGGCCTTCAACGTCGGAGGGGCTCACAATGTTACACCAGGGGTTACTACTTGGCTGATGACGGCGATCCTTGACTTGAGAGTTTCCCTCCACAACCTCCTCCATACCTCTCGGTTCGAGGTTGCCCAATGCCCAGAAACCGTATGAGTCTCCGAATGCGTCGTCAGCAGCAGGCAAACTTATTTTCGACGTCGATATGTCGTCATGGCGGAATATTTGATGGAGGAACAAGCGGGCGTGATGACTCCCAATAGGGCCACGATCGGCGGGGATGGCTAAGACCCTTGTTGACATGACATTGGTTTGGGTGGCAAAAGCGCCAATCATGACGGCGGTGCATACCCTCTCCATTGACGTGTCCAATCGCTTGTTTTCAGGGACATGGTTTGTACCACTGCCTTTCGCTTCCCACCCTTGGAACTGACGTCGGGTTTTGCTCGTTGATTTCGTCGCGTGTTTTTCCCTCTCTGAACCCTCGGAGCAGAATATTGGAGAGAGCAGGCCGCATAACTGAGCTCTTTCGAGTACTTTTGTTAAGCATGAGCCGGAGCTTTTTGTCCGGGACAGAATTGGCTCCCAGCCACCCTATGGAATCTAATTGGTTGGGTTGAGCCTAAAGGGGTCCTTTTTTCCAAGGGTCCAAGGGTCTCATCTCATGTGCACGACCTTGTGCGACACTACAGAGTACTTGGATTGGTGTAGCAGTTGTACGGCAGGGACCTCGGAGCGGTAGCCGAACAATGTGGTGACTGGCGCTTACAAGAAAAAATGTGAGAGGGCGAGGAAGGAGGGCAGAGCGGGACATGACGCAAGCGGTCATAAAAAAGAAAACATACGCCCTGCACGCTATAGCTGAGGAAGCAGGACCCTGGAATCGATCTGAGGTGATGTATGTTGTACTGGATGGAGATGCAAGGAGGGTGCAGTCGTAGACCATCATGAAAGTGATAAATCCCATCCATGTTGAGTTAGCTGCTGGCATCTAAAGCGACAGCCCAATGGAGCCTTGCGAATAGCCAGCTACGGAAACACACCCTCCAATGGATGCTTAGTGTCGCGGGAGGCTTAGGCCCGGGCACATTGAGCTAGGAGCCGGGTGGATTGGTGGGGGGATATGTTGCTCAGAGCTGGGAGGGATCGTCATCCTAACGAGACACCTCTTCCTCTAGCCTTGATGCTGGAGGCGTGGAGCCTCGGGGAAATGCAAGACTTCAATCGCCCAGTCGTGGCTTTTCGCCTCAGCCCATAGAGACGACGGCGCGTCGGGGCAGCGTGTTGATCGCTGAGCTGACCCTAACCAAGGAGCCGACCTTGTACGAGAGACACGCCAGTAGAGCCGGGGGACGCTGTCGGGATGATGTTTAATTGAGAAGGGATAGTGCGTGGACACAAACGGTGGCACCCCGATCAGATTCGGGCCCTAAGGACCATCCTGGGCCATCTGGAAGCGGCTTGAAATCCACTAGAGAAATCGCTACGCTCACATTGGGCGGTGGTGACGAGCCGGGGCGACAACGCTCAGTTGGGAGGGATGATGGCGATGGGATGGCGTGTAGCGGCGCCTTGTGTAGATAGAGCATCAAAACCTGCGAATTGACTTTGAACGGTCTATGTCCGGACGGGCAAGCTTGTCGTGTGTCGATCAGATCTCAGGGACCTCCACCCGCTACCCTCCACCTTCCAAAACCCTCCGCCCAGTCACCTCGGCTAGTCCCTGTTCTTTGTCAAATCCCTGCTGTCCCTGTTTGCTGCAGTGCAGCAGAGCGAGGCCGCTCGAACCACTGGCGAGTGGCAATGGACGGATACATACAATGCCGACTGATGGTACTCAAACGAGGCGGCTCTCGCCGTTGGAATGGTTGGTCCCGACTGGATGGCACGAAGGCTAGAAGGTTTAGACACGATGGGGATGGTGCTTCATAGTCTCGCCTCGGACAAGACATTTGGCTGCCGGGTCTAAGTTGGTGCTTCATAGATCCCTTTCGGGGAAGCAGGCGAAGGCGCGATCCTCAGGTACCACGCTGCCACCTTCCATCATTTCATCTCTCGGGGCAATTTAGATCGGACGGTCGGTGCCTCCAGGACAGGACCTTCTTCCTTGGTTCGCGGGAGCGGGCCTTTCGCCGGCCTCAGTAAAGGATTGGCATTACGCCGCCGTGGGCGCGAACCGCACGACTTGCAACCCGGAAACGATGAGTTGAGCACAGCAGCCGCAATCCTTTCCGGGAGACGCACAGCGCCGTAGTACTTTAGCGGCAAGTACCATGCACTCCCGTAATTGCGTCGGGGGGGGATCCCAAGTGGGCATGGTACAACGCTGCAAGCCAGGATGCCAAGGGTCCAGGGCCTGCTGTTGACTAAGGTAGGGTAGAGTAGAGCAGCTAGGTCTGGTATGGAGCTGTGAACACAGTAGCATTATGTGGCTGATGGCACTCTTTCCCATCCGTCCAGACGGACTGCAAAAGAGAGTTTCCAATGAGCATTCTCACTTGGCGGTCCAAGGTGGCGGATTCTCGAAACCGGGTTCTTGCTTGCATTGCGACAAGGGAAGCAAGCCATGAGCCACAGTCGGCGCCTCAGTGGCGATGTTGGTTTTTGCAGGGCACATATCCTGCTCTCGAGACTCAGACTCTGCTTTTTGCAAGCATCATGTGTTCGTTGCTGGAACTCGGCTGTCTGAACACACCCTCATCTTCCCCCGCCCGGTTACCCCGGTTCCTTATGTCCCGGAAGTATTGGGCATGCTGCGTTTTCTCGCTGCTTCTTTTCATAGCGCAGCGCCGCTGTAGATCGCAGGAGACTCAGCGGACACCTGCGAGACCTGCGAGTAATAGGCGAGAGACGCGCAAGACCGTCTCGATTGTTGTATCGTCAGCCCACCCACCCGAGGAGTAGCAAAGGCGGTGCTTTGGCCGTCGGGGAACTGTGGTTGATACTAGATTAGATGGCCTGCTAATGGCGGTACCCGTGGGTGGTGGCGTCTTGGTTTCATCTGCCAAAATCGTCAACTCGCAGTTGGAAACAGCAAGGAACAACCGGGAGCCGCCAACACCCGACATCAACGCCACCCAAGCAAAAAATAGGGCCGCTTTGGCTTGTCTGCCTAGCTATGGTAGCTGTAGTTGCATCTCCATATTCATCACCCATTCCACAATAACCTGACCTGCAGTTAGTCTGGCCCATGAGTTAACCCATGCCTTGTCGTAGACCCTGCTCGCCTTACTCAGCACACCCCTCCCCCCCTTGTGGCTCCAACCGTGGCTGTCTTGTCTTGGTCCCCATCAATGGCTTCCCCCAGTTCCTGATGTGACGATCCGTGGCGGGACATGGGATATGGAGAAACTATGGCCACTGAGTAGTACAGTGCTGGTTGGGCTGAGATGGGGCTTAGGTGATGCTGTGCTCACCACTCGACCTACATGCTCTCTTGCCCAACTTGTTCCTGGCGCCTCCTGCCCTGTGGCAGGTAATCATGTCCCATCCTCGCCTTGCTTCATGTTCTACCTCTGCTTCTCCTCCACTCTTCTTCACTTCTCTCCACCTCCTCCACCTCCTCCACTACATCTACCACGTCGACAGTGCTACCACGCAACCGCCCTAAACCCCATGCCTGCTGACTTGGGATCGTCCACCGTCTTTCCCCATCTCTCATGAGATGGCGTCCCAGATCCCACACCCCCCCCTTCACTGTATCCTGTCTGTCATCAGGCCTGGGCTCGTTTGAGCCATCTGATTACCTATTCTCGCCCCCTTCTGCCTTTAACGTGAGCCCTAAGCCGCACCTGAATCTATCCTTTCAAACGCTGCATTCGAGGCTGCTCGCTCAGTCCCAGCCCGTTCAATCTCTGCCTCGCTTTTTCTGGCCGCGTGCCCTTTTTTGCCCCCTCATAAAGCTTCTCTCGCAAGACATGGTGGCTCTCAATGGTCGTCTTATTGCTAGTTTCCACCACCTCTGCCAGCTGGTAACACCGTGCTTGACTCCTCTTTTGCTTGCCCGTTATTATTAGGACGCCTTGCTTGGCATCTTCAGCTTGTGGCACCAATCCACAGCCATCTCGTCTGTTCCAGACATTCGTTACCTGCGCGGGAATCAACTACCGCCAAAGGTGACTTAGGCTTATTTCTCTCTTTGTTGCCCGCCCTGTTTGGATGGCAGTTTCATTGAACCCTTGTTCCGAGCTTTCCAATCCAACGGCCGATCCCCTATCCTTGTTGCACTAAGCAGCACAGAGGGAAAGTAACTCTTCCCCTCTCACGCCCCTCCTGCCCTCACCGTTTTGTGCCTCTGCCCTTGGTTCACCGATTGCCCCTCGATTACCCAGGGCTTCGCGGGGCATTAGCCGCCCGACATCATCTTCCCTCTAACTGCATCAGCCTTTTCAGCTCACCACCATTTCCTTGTCATCCAGACTCAATATACACTGCATCATTGCACGACCCGGGGAAGAAAAGAAAAAAAAAACGATCTGCCCTCTGCTACTAAACGGCACTCAAACTTTTGCATCACAAAACGGTTCTCTTACTGGCCTTCGCTAGTCTGTTAGTCGATCGGGGCTAGGTAGTTGATCGCCCAAAAGTAGCTTTGTGCACTCGCGGCCAGTTATTCATGTGAGCAATCGGAGCTCTGCACTCTGGAGGCAAAGCCATAAGTTTGGATAACTTGAACTCGAATGATTGGGATTTCCTATCTATAACGTTGGGCCTCCGATATAAGGTATGAAACTGTCTTCGCAGCATCCCTCACTGCCCTCTCTGACACCCGAGTGCTGACCATGTTTGGGTTTCATAGTGGGATAATCTCCCTTGCCGTTGGCACCTCATATTTCACTTGCACAACACAAATGGGAGATCTCTCTCACTCATCGACTTCGGACGTTCGAGCCATCAATCAGGATCTTCCCAGTACAGGCGGTACTGGAGACGCGCCACCCGGCAACACTGAACAGCAGAAAGCTCCCGAGCATGGTAATGCTCAACACCAACCCTATCCCATGACATCTCATCAAGTTATTGCACCACAATTCGATATGTCTGGCTCTCCCTCGGTACATCGCCCTGGTCCCTACAATATGGGGCCAATGGCAAATGCTCTCCCGCCTGTTGTGGTTCGTCCTGGCCAATACCACGCCAACCCGCAACGATACCCCATCCCGAATTCTCCTTCAGTGATGCAGCAAATTCCACAGTTCATGGGCCACCAGGCAGTCCCAGTACCTGGCCAAGGCTATTACGTTCAGCAACCTCAGATGGGCCAGTATTATGGCGGCCATTTCCCGCACTCTCAGAGCCCTGGGAATATTCCTAGACAGAACATGGCATATTATCCAAATCAGGTGATGATGAGCCAGCCACAATCGACGTTTTACTACCCGGCTGCGCATCAATACCCTTCAGCAACACATGCAATGCCAAATACCCAGATGCATGGCCAGTACGTTAATGGAACCCCTGTTCCGAACGATTCTCAAGCCATGTCACAGTCGACCGGAAGCAATGGATCCCAACCCACGCCTCCCAAGCAGGCGCAAGGTCAGCACAAACAATGTTCCCTGATAGGAACAAGCTAATACTAGAGCCAGTTGGAACTGAGAGACGACAGAGCGCAGTTCGAGGACCTCCACGGAAGCCTCGCCAGAGTGGTGAGTGGATATGGCTTGTGTACGCCTAATTTCGGCTAACATTATTGCAGGACACGCGATTTGGATCGGGAACCTGCCTCCACAGACTGATCTCATGAGTCTTGTGTACCACGTTTGCAAGGAGACTGTAGGATTGGAATCCCTATTCCTCATCTCTAAGAGCAACTGTGCGTTCGCCAATTTCAAGAACGAAACAACATGCATTGCCGCGCAGCAAAAGCTCCATGACTCCAAGTTCCAATCTGTTCGACTTGTTAGTCGGCTCCGAAAGAACACTGTGGAGGGAGCAGCTGGAATGACAGCTCCAACAGGCCCGGCCGTCGTGACGAGCAACCCTAGTTCTAAACCCGAACAACCCTCTGGAAGCCCAGCTACAGATTCTCCAAGCTCGAATTCCACTCCCGAGAAATCCCTCTCTCCAAAGAAGAGAACGGTAGATGTCGATAGAAGTGCGCAGAAGGACAAATTCTTCGTCTTGAAGAGCTTGACTGTAGAGGATTTGGAACTAAGTGTGAGGACTGGTATCTGGGCTACCCAGTCCCACAATGAAGACACATTGAACAATGCGTTCAAGGTGAGCAGAGTATCCCTCCTTACTGATTGGTGACTAATGAGTTATCTCCGTAGACTTCTGACAATGTCTATCTCGTTTTCTCGGCCAACAAATCGGGCGAGTATTTTGGATACGCGCGAATGATTTCAGAAATCAACGAAGATCCTGCGGCAGCAATTGAATTCGCCCCCAAGGCGCCTACGGCAAGCGATCTTGACTTGCCAAAAGCAATACCAACCGAGGCGACGGATGATGCCCCCAAGGGTAGAATTATTGATGATTCCGCAAGGGGCACAATCTTTTGGGAAGCAGAGCAAGACGATACCGAAGGTCCTTCTGATACAGAAAGTGTATCTAGCAGCAAAAGCGCTGGTGCCGAAGAGAGTCCAACCAAGACATGGGGCAAGCCGTTCAAGCTTGAGTGGCAGTCGACTGCGCACCTTCCGTTTTACCGAACTAGAGGACTACGCAACCCATGGAATTCGAACAGAGAGGTCAAGATTGCTCGAGACGGTACCGAACTAGAGCCATCAGTTGGCCGCAGGCTAATTGGTCTGTTCAATCGGGTACAAAGCCCTACTTCAGCCGCGGCGCCGATGCAAGTCTCGATGGCAGTTATGTCGGGCTTCCCTCCAGCGCGGCCCTATGGGCAGTGATGAAATTTTGTAGGGGCGCTTTATTTTGTGGGAGCTTTCATGACCATCTAGCCTTGGGAACCTGACCCAGATGCATCTTCCAGAGACATGATAATTCAAAAAGCTGGGTAGCTTTGGCTCCAAAATGGCGTCATGATGATTATGAGATCAAACTGGTGATGATTTTGTATGAAGATACTGCCTACGTATATTAATGCTATCTATTATGATGCTTTCATTCCGGGAAAACTGTTGGTTCTTCATACTAAAGTGTCCAATGGGAGACTGACTTCTTGATGCTCAAATGCTTGTTGCGCTTGCCATGGCCTTGGTAACCATTTGTTTATATGTGAAAATTTTTCAATTTTACTGAAGAAATGGAAAATATTTAGAGTTTAAGTAGTAACAAAGACGTTATCATAACTGAGAATAGATTTCGGAACAACATGAATAAGATTTATTGAGGGAGTTGGTGCGTGTTGTAGTGATTGTTCATCCTCAGGTTGAGCCGCCCACGTGGGTGACAACAAAAAGATGGAATTAAACCAAAAAGCTTGAATCGTAAGTAAACCGAAACAGATAGAAACAAGTTTATCTGCTGCTTATTGAGCGTGCTTCATTTATTTCTTATCATCATTTATTCTAACTTTTGCTTACATCTGAGAGAGGAGAGAAATGCGAGGCTCGCGATGTGTTCTGTCACCCGTGGGTTGCTTCGTTGCGTAGCCAACTGTTTCAATCAAATTGGACATGGATTTGAGACTAGGTTTGACCGGAGTGCTTGGTCCGGTTGCGACGAGTTTGCATTGTCCGTTGACGTCCTCGGTTCTTTGGGATAAACCTCAATGGGTTAAGCTTGGAAAGCAATTGACAAATCGGATTTTCACGGATGCATGTAGCAGATACTGCCAATGCAAACATTCAAATTGTTTTACGTTTGTATGGTGCAATGTTATTACCAGAGAGGAGCCTGCAGTAGGCGTTTTCCACATCTGGAGCCCAATGCTATCTTTCAAAGGATTCTTTTGTCGTATTCTGATTGGTGACGTCATTGAAGAAGACCGAGCGGTGGGTCTTGAGTGGTGGGTATAAGCTCGAGTAGTCCGCCCAATGGCACGGACCAGGGGTGCTCTCTCAGTTGATTTCGGAGCTGTAGACAGAGAAACATTATCACGGACGGTACATGTCGAAATGATGTACATATCAACTTTGGTATACTATATGGGACAAAAGATGGAAGTCAATAACTAGAAGATCATGATTTTACCCGTTGTGTCGTGGGAAAGGCCGGATGGCGACGTGATGCGGCGCAGGACTCAGGCACGTGCTGGAAGTTTCCACTAACATCCACCACCAGCCAGCATCGACGAGCACAACGTAGTATCAACTTTGGAATCGTAGACGTCACGCTGCGTATGCAAACCTCAATTGTTCTTACAATCAGACCACCAAGAGAGTTCTAGAACTGCCGAATCGCACGATTGTTGAAAATTTGTGAACATGGGGGAAGCCGCGATCGAGATCTATCATCACCTTCATCCAAGTATAAATCAGCCCTCCGAATCCCCTCAAGTCCAGATTTCTTCCTCGCCAGAACACATCAAACAATCATAAAAGCTTTCTATGCAATCTTGCAAAGTTCTTCCTCGAAGACTATCCCGCAGTCTGAAGCACCACTTCATTAAACCCACAACCATCCAAGCACGCAAAATGGCCTTCTTCCCGCGCAACTTCTACAACAACAACGACACTTCCTTCACACCTCTGTTCCGTCTCCTTGACGACTTTGACAACTACTCTCGTCAAAACATTCGCCGGACTGGCATCCCTCATTGGCAGCCAAAGTTCGACGTCCGCGAGACGGAGGAAGCATATGAACTCCATGGCGAGTTCCCTGGAATGAAGAAGGAGGATGTCCACATTGAATTCACAGAACCTCAGACCATGCTTATTCGTGGCAAGACTGAGCGCACATACACCGCTGGTACATCACCAGCTGGCCTTGTCGAAGACACCGCCATGAGCGGCGCCATCACAGAGGCCGGAGAGGAGAAAAAGGAGAACACCGCCCACCATGCCACAGTTGAAGATGAAGCCAAGCAATCTGAGAAGACTGAGCCACAGGCGACTGAGGAGAAGCAGGAGCAGGAGCAGGAGCAGGAGCAGCCTGTCGAGAAGAAACCTGCTGACAAGGCCAAGTATTGGCTCACTGAGCGCTCCATTGGCGAGTTCTCTCGAAGCTTCAACTTCCCCACTCGAGTCGACCAGGAGGGCGTCACCGCAAGCTTTGAAGATGGAGTTCTGAACATCGTCGTGCCCAAAGCCAAGAAGCACGAGTCTCGACGAATCGCTGTCAACTAAGCGACCTCTGGGATGTCTAACAACAGTCACAGCTTGGGGTGGAATTTCTGGCTGGACCCTTCAAGTCATGATCTCCACAGGCTCTCAGAGCCTATGATATTTACGCCTTTTTATTTCTTTCTTTTTCTTTTTTCCCTTTTTTATTTTATTTTTCCTGTAGCGATTCTCTTTCCTGATTGTGGAATCTCACTAAGACGCATGACTTGCTGATTGCTCTCTTCTTTGGCTTTGACTTTGTTCATCACATTCCTTTGTAATTTAGGAACACAAAACAATAAAAAATCAACCTAAGCACAAATTTAATTCGCTGTATTTAGTGACTACTGTTTTGGATTCGTCTAGTACCTGCATCCTCCCATGCAATGTAGTGCTTTGGATTACTAAAGCGGATGGCACTAAAGTGCATCACGTGATCTGGCGTACCCTAGTGGCGCTGTTGCCTTCCATCTTAACGCGTCCGGTCGCGACATTCGTCAACACCCCCCAATTTCATCTCCCACCCGATTACCAATCTTTCCATTTTCGCCTCTTCACCTCTTGTCTGGCTTCCATTCTTGACTTCCCCCGTGATTTGCGTCTCTTCACACTGCCTGAACTCCCCCATGGCTGAAGAGTACGATGAGGCCCAAATGGGCGACGACGGCGGCATGACCGGCCCCGGTGCCCCAACGCCGCTCACAGCTCTTGAGGTAAGGATGGAAACATGGTAGAAAGGTTGGGATATGTGCTGACGTGCCACTGAATAGGGAGTCGCTGGTCTGACGAAGCGTGATATCCAGCTTGTCGTCGACGGCGGCTACAACACTGTCGAATCAGTGGCGTATACCCCGCGCCGTGTGTTGGAACAGCTCAAAGGTATCTCTGAGCAGAAAGCCGGCAAGATTCTAGCTGAAGGTATGTATTCTACTAACCTTGATTTTCGTTTCATGATTTGATTCTGACTAGATTGAAGCGTCCAAACTCGTCCCAATGGGCTTTACCACGGCCACAGAAATGCACCAACGCCGCAGCGAACTGATCTCCATCACGACCGGGTCCAAAAACCTAGACACTCTCCTCGCCGGTGGCATTGAAACCGGATCAGTAACGGAGCTTTTTGGCGAGTTCCGAACCGGAAAGAGTCAAATTTGCCACACCCTGGCTGTAACATGCCAGTTGCCCTTTGACATGGGAGGCGGTGAGGGCAAATGCATGTACATCGATACTGAAGGCACCTTTCGTCCGGTCAGATTGCTCGGTGTTGCGAACCGATTCGGTCTTTCTGGAGAAGAGGTCCTGGATAATGTAGCATATGCGCGTGCTTACAACTCGGATCATCAACTTCAGCTCCTTAACCAGGCAGCTGCCATGATGTGCGAGACACGATTTTCCCTCCTCATTGTGGACAGTGCGACGTCACTGTACCGCACAGACTTCTGCGGCCGAGGTGAACTGTCCAATCGACAAACTCATCTTGCCAAATTCATGCGAACCTTACAGCGTCTTGCAGATGAGTTTGGTATCGCTGTTGTCATTACAAACCAAGTTGTGGCGCAGGTTGATGGTGGCCCCAGTGCCATGTTCAACCCCGATCCCAAGAAGCCTATTGGTGGCAACATCATTGCTCATGCCAGCACAACAAGAATTAGTTTGAAGAAGGGCCGCGCTGAAACAAGAATCGCGAAGATTTACGACAGCCCATGTTTACCAGAGAGCGATACCTTGTTTGCCATTACTGAAGAGGGTATCGGCGACCCTGCGCCCAAGGATATGGACAAGGACTAAGGATCTGTATTGGGTGTTTTGTACGAGGTTATAATTATGGTGCATATGATGATGGCTCTTGAAATTTTTGTTGGCGTTTGTGTTACCAGAGGTGTGGTTTTGTTGATGTTGCTACGAGGCACAACCACGGGTTTAAACCATGAAGAGTGTTGGGAGAAACGGGGCTGGTTTAGCCACTTTATTTTGGGCGGGGGTATTTCTCAAATACTAGATAATAACTTGAAATTACAAAAAGGAGTAAAGGAACATGAATGAGCATCTTTATCGTTCCATATATCGTGAAATTGCGTAGATTATTGAGCAATTGTTAGTGTATGGTTAGGCGTCTGAGGCAGAGCTGATTTCCATTTTTGGTTAGCGCGGGCGCGACAACGAAGTTTCCACTCTGAAATTCTGCCATGCAACGCGACCGCATCTACACAGCAACCGACTTGCGACCATCGCAACAAAGCCAAGCGTACCGTCACGACACAACATCTCGCGATCGAATCGATTTATGGAGGCGAGATGGATTCGGGCGAGACTCAGTATCTCTTCAAAGAGACCCGCTTGAACCTCGAGCCTCCAGCTTCGTCGTCCACCGTAACAATTCGGGTTCCCTCCAACTCCCCCCACGGCCGCAGTCATCGCAAAATCACGCGCGACAACTCTGTCGAGGACGAGACGACCTTTCGACTGAAGAACCTTGCGACTTCTTCGTCCATCTACCACCGACAATGGCACGACACACCACGCAGCTTCCTGTGGCGAGTCCTGGAGGACGGCACCCTGTTGAGCATCCGAGTTGTTGATGTTTGCAAAAAGACCCAAGCAGCCGACTCGCCTTTGGTTCTCAACTTTCACTTTTCCGTTCCAGTCCAGCCTGGTTGCGTTGCGTTTTCGGACCCCGAAGAGCACGATTCTCTATGTGTTTTTGTCCTGGACCAGGCAAACCAGCTGTACCAGTTCACCCTACGACCAGACTTCTTCCGGAAGAGATCCGCCGTTGATGCTGCGCTCTCCGACCTTGGAAAAGTGCAGTCTCCCGCAGGACTGGGCTTCAAGCACGCGCACCGAATGGTAGCCGTCACCGCAGAGACTCTGTTGGTGACTGTCAATGATGGCGGCATGATTCGTTTGGACAAGAGCAAGAACAATAGTCAGTGGGTTGTCGTCATCACAAAGGATATTTTTCTAACATTTTGCAGCAACCGGCGCTCTCTGGGCAGAGTCTTTCTTTAACGTCCAAGGTTGGGCACAGAACCTTCGTAGCCTACTCCCCTTCCAAGGAAAACACACGATCAAATATGGCAAGGCCAACATGGAATATAGCGCTGCGACCGCCGTCCAAATCACTTCCTTTGGACTAGAGGATGCTCTCTTCGCCATTACGATTTGCCTCGATCATCGAATGCGAATTTGGAACATCGAGGACGGACAGATTCTCTACACTGGCGATATTCTTGGAGCAGAGAGGAACCCGCAGGAACTTGGCAAATGGGCCATCGACCCATCGTACTCGAACCTCGTCCAGGTGGTTGGCCGAAGCAGGGGACAAAGAATCTGCGCCGCATTCTCCCCCATCGGTGCCGGAGAGTTCAAGTTTTGGAAGGTGATTGCCAAGAGCGCACATTCCATCATCGTAGAGGATATCTTCCCCCAGAATTCTCTAGTCCCCGTGACCCCATCATCGTCCGATGTATGGACTCTGGCCGATTTTGTCCTCTCATCGCCTGCCGATAGCGCCATGCAACTTTGGACTTTGTGGAAGAATAACATGACTTACAGAGTGCAAAGGCTGGAGGTGGACAGGACCAGTATAACTCGATCCTGGGAGGACAACTGGGAGGGCGTTTATGTGGATACCCCGACGTTGACTGCCGAGACATCTGGACCTTGCGACCCAACAGACGTCACAGAGAAGTGGCTACAGCTGATCCTGAAGCCGGGGCGATTTACCAAGGCAACATTGGAGACGGCATTGTCAATTTATGAGCGAGGATTGGGTGCTGCAAAGGAAGGCGGCAGGGGTCGGGGACTGGCGGAGTCGATATGCTCAGTCCTAGGGTCTACGGCCACTCTTGACCGCGGTGCTGCTGGTGCTATGGACTATGAGCAGTTCCGCGCATCAAGCGAGACCCAGTGGAGAAGATTTTATCGGCTGTTGATGGAGCTGGACAAGCAGCGAGGGGAGGCCCTTGGTCTGGCCCTGGACCCTAGTACAGACATGACTTGGGTTGTGTGTGCCGATTTCCTCTCGGCAATCAGGGACTGCAGCAGCATCGAGCGGTTATACCACAACCTAGCCGCCCCAGAAGCGGATCAGGTCAAACAAGCTGCCCTCATTAGCTCAGCCTTGACGTTTGTGGATGGGTTCTCAGACAACCTGGTCCAGCTTTGCCAGGCCGTTCTGCGACTAGAGCTGTTTGAGGAATCCTCAAAGACAGATCTCGAGCGAGTTCAACACTTTTCTGACAAGTCCGGCTTCTGGCGAGGTATTACAGACGAGGATTGCAACCAGGTTGTCGACGCATTGGGCCAGAACTTTGGCATAGTGTCTGATGAGCTTTATGCCAGTATTCTTAGCCTGGTCGCCGCCCCTGCTGACGCCCAAGCCCGCAACCTAAGCCACCCTCTAACAGAATTCGGAAGGAAGCTCATCGTGCGAGCAGTTCAGGAGAGCATTGAACTACAGTGGAAGATTTGCTTCAGCCAGTTGATTCTTCTGGTCCATATGGAGTTTGAGTTCGATCAGGAAGCCGACGCTCTTCACAATCGAGTAGACATTGGCCCTGTGTACAGACAGCTCATTAGTGCTCTACGGAGGTTAGAGCTCTTGAAGTGGCTTGGCCAGACGGAAATTTCCGGTCCAGTCATTCGAGAGAAGGGCGAGGGTGTTGCAGTAACCAAGAAGGCATCTGATGACGTTCAGGTGGTGACGGCGCTGGAAGCCAACCTTGGCCACCTCCTTGGGGTTGCCAATGTTAAAAACGAGCCGTTGTCCACCAGCATCACTGATCTCATTGTCAACCTCTGTGCATCCGATAGCGACATCGAGGTTTCGCCAACACTCATCCAATGCTCTCTGATCAAGCGAGAGCGAGCTGATCTCGCACTGGACCTAGCTCCCTTCTGTGACCAGAACCCGTTTCCGGTCTATGTCCAGGGCCGCGTGTTGTTGGCTCTCAAAGATTTCAACTCGGCTGCCATTTACTTTAGGAAAGCTGCCATCGGAATGAGTAAGTTAGAAAATCTTTCCTCTCATGACGACATTGCTCACAATACATCAGGCACTCAAAATGTCGAGATTGATCGTCACAGCAGCGGTCTCCTCGATGACACTGAATGGAACCTCCTTAACGGCGGTCTCGCTAAGTACTATTCTCACATTGTAGCGCTATACGAGAAACAAAGGGCCTACTCTTATGTAGTCGAATTTGCTCGACTGTCTATGCAGTTTTTAGGCTTCAAGCCAGAGGCTGCCCTCACCAAGACGGACATGCAAAGTCGACTGTTCAACGCTGCAGTGGCAACATCGCAATTCGAACTGGCTCACACCACCTTGCTGTCTATCAAAGACCAGGCTTTAAGACACTCGAGCCTCCGAAAACTCGTTGACAAGATGTGTGAGACCTATCACAACATCGAGTTGGTAGCTCTGCCATTCCCAGGCATGCAACAGGAAGTGGATGACATTCTCTCACAACGATCCAAGGCCACGTTGGATGTCGTCGACGGGTTCCCCTACCACCAGGTTCTTTACTCGTGGAGAATCAAGCACAACAACTACCGAGGCGCTGCATCCGTGTTGCTGGATCGTATCAAGAAACTGCGCAATGCCGGCGAGGGAGACGAGGTTATTGGAGACGATATCCTCGATACGCCTGTGACCAGACAGTATCTGCTCCTAATTAATGCCCTGAGCTGTGTCGAAACTAAGCAGGCCTGGATCTACGATGAGCCTACAACGGGACAGGAACGGGGTGCCGACGCGCCCGGAAAACGAAAGGTGGTGACTTTGGCGGATATTCGGAAGCAGTATCAGGACGAACTAGATCGGATCGCGGCTATTCACAACAACCAGTTTGGATTCGAGGCGGATGATGTCATGGAAATTGTATGAAGGGAACAACTCGTGTAGACTTAAAGTGTGGCTCCAAAACTCTCATAGGGCGAGATACCTCGGACACGTCATTTTTCCGGGTTTTTGTTTTTTTTTGGGATTCATACGGGATTGATTAATCATTTCTTTGTTTTTGTTACGAAACTCGAGAAGACCTACTTCAATCATCTAGTTCTCCCCATGTTAAAAACCCTAAAACGCCAGGACCGAATGCTACAAAACTTGCAAATCGTCGATTTAACCAAAGGCAGACAGACACCCATGTCAGGCTGAGCATATTCCTGTGTCTATTCCTGTGTCTTAGACTTGGACGGGTGGAGCCGCTGCGAGCTTGTTCTCTGGAGGAGTGGGTAGTTTAGTGGCACTGGGAGCGGGCAAGGCATCGGGGGCCTGGCGGAAGAGGATGATTTCCGATTGCTTAAAGTATCGGCGGGCGTCTGTGTGAAATGAGGGTGAGCTTGGGTGATGAATATGCTGGTATAATAAGGAAGCAACTTACCCTCGTCAATAAGGACAAGACTGAGATAATAACGAGTAGAAAATTTCTTGTTCACGTCGCGGAAGGTGGGCGTCAAGTCAAAGCCACCAAGGAAGAGTCGGATAGGGATAGTCTCGCCTCGTGATGGTGAGCCGTCCATAATCTCAAAGCGCACCAGCGTCTCGCTCTCGTTGTACTGGTTAGGGGCGGCACCCGTCGTCTCTCTCCTGATGATGGACAGCTCCATGTGTTTTATCTTGAGTCGAACAAGCAGGAAGTAGATGCGGCCGACAATGACATCCTTGAGGTGGTACTTGCTCTTGCTGTACTCGAATTCGATATGCAAGCAGTCCTCAATGCCCACATCCATCTTGATGCTGCTGTTCATCTCGGGAGGGATGCGGTAGCTGTAAACCCAAATGTCCTTCTCGCGGATAACATCGGCCATGCGGCGCGAGACGGTGACGCGGACAAAGTAGCGCAGCTTAACATTGATGCCATTGTACGACTCGTACTGCTTCTCCACGTTCTTGAAGTTGAAGTCAAAGGTCTGCGGGTGCTGCAGCTCGCCGGGGGCGGCGAGTTCCTGGTTTAGGGAGAGGAATTCGTAGTGGTTTCCGCGATCAAAGAACATTTCTGGTGACGGCGTCAGCACGGAGGGCGGTCGGGGGGCGGCGGCTTCGCCCGCCCGGCGGCGCAATGGGGAGAGAGCGTCGCGGGGCGTGTGTACATGGCCTCAGGGGCGGGCGGAAGCGGGCGGGAAATGGATGGCATACCTATTGTGCCGATGAACTGGACCTTGATGCCGGTGTGCTCCAGCCGCTTGCCGTCCTTGGGACGGACGGTCACGGCGCCCTTGACGGACTCGCCGTCCATGAAGAGGGGCGCCTTTTCGCGGCGGTTCTTGTCGAGCTTGACATCGACCATGGAGCGCTCGTCGGCATCGTCGAGCACAATGTCGATGTCGACCGGGGTCGCGAAGAAGTACGACATGGCGGGCGGGCGGCGGGGAGGGCGAGGTAGGGGAGGCGGCGGTAGAGGGACGGTCGGCGCGCAGCAGGACCACGATCACGATGAGGGTTGGGATCAAGTATCGCCAGGTTGGAGGTTGGCGCAGCTGCCACAGGGATGGGCTCGGTGTCGGCCGTCGCTGACGTATCGGCCGGGGAGGCAGGGGACCGGTAGAGACCCACCGGAGCTGCGAGTGCGAGTAATGAGAGGAGCGGGAGTGAAGGAAGAGGCGGCAGCAAGTAGGTGAACTGATACGAGAGATGTGGATGGATGGGGTGCACAAAGGCAGGTAAATGCGTAAATGTAAGAAAATTAAGTAGTAAGTTAAAATATGAATCCAAAAAAACGATGTTATTCAACTAGGGAAGAGCAAGTACCAAGCTATAACCACAATCTCATGTCCCTACTCAGCCGCTACCATCTCCATCAAAAACCTCGCCTGCTCACTCGAGGTGGCTGCATGTACTCAATTACTCTCAAGCAACTAGCTCGGGCCTGGTGCTGCTGCCTCGCCCATCCACCTCATCTCCCTCCATTGGCCCATCAGCTAGCGCCCTCCACACCTCGCAACTGGCCTGACCTCCTCCTCCTCACGTGAAAGGTCACGCCCAACTGCCCCACCTTTGGGTTCCGCGACCTTAACCGGTTCAACCCCGGCGGCGCCAGCATATTCCCTCACGTGCGACGAGCCCTAGAACTTTTCCCGCCCACACGAAATTCGTCAAACAATTCGAGACCGCCGACGACTCCAGATACCCTCAACCCCGACATCAACACCTCACAACCGACAGGATGAAGTACATTCATTCTCAGGAGCTCCTTGAGATCCCCGAGGGGGGTACGTGACACCCTGCACTCGCATTTTGCGCCCTGGCTCGAATTTGCACCTGCTCGACATTGGCGACGCCCGCGTGTATTGCCTGCACACAGGCGTCCAAAATCTCGAAACGGGCAATTCGCAGCAAACAAACCCCCTCAACGCAATTGGAACATGAAATCGCTGACTCGCCTGCGCTTACAGTCAAGGTCGCCATCAAGTCGCGAATTGTGACCGTCGAGGGTCCCCGAGGTACGAGATTCTTCCACTTCCCCAGCCAAAGAGCCCTAGATTGTCTAGATCTGGGCCGTGGCCCGCACCACCGCAATTATCTGACTTGTGGGAAACAGGCAAGCTCGTCAAGGACCTCGGTCACCTGGCTGTCAACTTCACCGTCCCCAAGAAGAACACCATCTCGATCGAGATCCACCACGGCAACCGAAAGAATGTCGCCACCCTCCGCACCGTCCGCACCCTGATCAACAACCTGATCATCGGTGTCACCAAGGGCTTCAAGTACAAGATGCGATACGTCTACGCCCATTTCCCCATCAACGTCAACCTCAACAAGAACAACGAGACTGGCCTCTGGGAAGTCGAGATCCGAAACTTCGTCGGCGAGAAGCTTGTCCGCCGCGTCGTCATGCAGGAGGGTGTTGATGTCGAGGCCTCCACCACCACCAAGGATGAGCTGATCCTCTCCGGCAACTCCCTCGAGAACGTGTCGCAAAGCGCTGCCGATATCCAGCAGATCTGCCGAGTGCGAAACAAGGATATCCGTAAGGTAGGAAACCCAACCCTTTCCGAAACATGACCCCAATGGTGGTTTTTTTTTCTTCTTGGTCAAATTGACGCTAACTCGCTTCACAGTTCTTGGACGGTCTGTACGTTTCCGAGAAGGGCAACATTGTTCAGGACGAATAGACGCGGGCACGGATCTTGTTTCTTTTGCGTTTCTGGGTCTCAGGAGTGGCGAAGGGTTCATCATTGCATGTCAAGTAGCAAAAAGGGGCTACAAAACAAATACTAAAAGCAACGAGATGATGCCTCTCTGGTGCCAAAAGCCTAATTTCGCAAAAAAATGTGTGTGACGTGCGGCGTACTAGGGACGATTAAACGAGGGCTCGGGTGTTCTGGCGGTTGAAAAAAAAAATATTCGTCATTTTTACAATGATCACAAAAAAGCTACCATGAAGCTACCGCGAGCCTCTTCTTTGTCATCGTGCCATGAATCCTAAACTCAATTAAAACCCAGAAGGTGGCTTTTGGCCGCACAAAAGAAGGCGAAAAAATTATTGGTCAACACAAAACGTAGTCATCACAGGCGAAGTGCATAATCGGAACAACAAAAAATTGGGGAGTGGGTAAAACCTCTGCAGCCAAGACGTGCTTGGTGCATAGGAATAATGCCATTTCATCTGTCAAATTCGTGAAGTCTTTAAATCCCCTTGGCTATCGTAGCGGGTCATTTTTCTTCCATGTCCATTCTCATCTTATCTTTCCCTCATGTCGTTGATCTCCTCTCATGCATAAAAAAAAACAAATATCGAAAGCCAATGAAATCTCTCAGAAAAAAAAAATATATAAGAGCATTAGGAAATAGGGGAGAAAATCAACGGGGGACCAATAAAATATCGCAAAAACCGTAAAACGCCAGCAAACCTATGTGCGATGCAATGGATCGAGCTTATATCCACTTGGGCTCGAGTTTCAATATCAAAAATGGGGAGGGCATGTACATGATGGGGGCGTGAATGTGCGTGGGGGTTGGGGGAAATGCAAAAATGCGAAAATGCGAAATCAACCTCGTCGGCTGGTTGCGACCGAATGAGAGTAATACGACCTCGCACGGCTGTCTCGGGTGCGGGCGGTACGACCACTGCGACGGGTGTGTCGACTAGCACTTCGGGAACTGCGGCTGCCTGTGAGAATTGATTAGCATTTTTTTTCTCCTCTTTTCTCTATCTTGAACGGGAAGTGTGGGTGAGACGTACTGGGGTCGGTGTAATCACTGTAAGTGTAGTAAGAGTCACTGTAACGTGACGAGCTGCGGGATGATCGCGAAGAGCGCGAGGGCTTGCTGGCGGGTCGCTTGTCCTTCTTGAGGTTCAGGAGAGCCAGGAGAGTTGCAGCGAGACCAGCGAGGCCTAGCCATTTGGCGCCGCTCGACTTTCTCTTCTCGTCACGGCGGGAAGCAGCGGACGCAGGACCGCCACCACCACCACCGAACCAGCCCTTGTGCTTGGGTCGCTTAGAGTGAGAAGTGCCTGGTCGGCTGCCGTGACGAGAGTAGCGCTCCTCGTAGACATCGACTCGCTCACTGCTGTCGTTCTTCTTCTTCTTGCCGAAAACGGCGAGCCAGAGACCACGGGCAATGCAGCAGAAGCAGAGCAGAAGCAGGAGAGCGACACCGGCAATAGTACCAATGACAATACCAGCAATGGCGCCAGGGCTCAGGTGTCCACCAGTGCCTCCAGCTCCAATGGTGTCGCTGTCGTTGGTGGCGGTTGAAGTCTCGGTTCCAGTTGCAGTCGCGCTGTTGCTGCGAACTCCTTCAGTGGTGTATGTCGTGGTTCCGGTGACTCGGTAGGGAGCTGAATACTGAGTGGTGACTTTTCCGTCCGAGGTGATAACAACTGTGGTGCCATCTTCCATACCGGGCTTTGCTGAGCATTGGCCCTCGTAGGCGCAAGTCTGCCAGCCGGCACAGCAAATGGTGCCACAAGCCGCTTGCTGGGAATTTTGGGGCACGCAGTCAACACCAGAGGTAGCAGCTGGCGCAGCGTCCCAGACAGTCATGATGGTGCTGGTGTAGGTGTGAGTTTCAGTCCAGGTCGTCGTGTAAGCTACTTCATAGCTGCCATCGCTGCCGACACAGCTAGCTATGCTATCGACGGTTGTGCAAGACTCGCCGCTGCCGCAGCAGTACTTGTTGCCTTCACCACAGTAGGTGTCGCATGCGCGAGGCTTGAGGAACGAATAGCCCAGATCATGGAGGTCGTCGCGAGGGTAAGGACCAGCTGCAGCCAGGCCTGCCACGGCGAGAAGCAGCAGCGGCCTCGACGAGAAGCGCATTTTGATTAGGTCCTGGTCAATCGCAGTTGAAAAAGAAGCCAATGCGAGTGCAGGAACTGGACCGAATTTGTGTTTAAAAAGTGAGCAAAGTCGTTGCTCTTTTCCGGCGTCTTAGATATTTGCGGGAACCCTTGACTATTGAAAGACAGTTTTGGAATGCGGGAGAGGCGGGTTTCGCTAGCAGGAAGCGGTGTGGTCGGCTGCAAAAGCGAGCGTTGTTGATACCCAAAGCCGTCTTTTGGTGGGGTTTCCCTCTTTACGGTGAAGGGCGAAGGTTCGGGTGGTGAGAAGCCCGAAGGTGGATGGGTGAGTGTCGAGGAGGGTGAGAAGTACTTTTTGCGCAGGGAGAAAATCAGGGAACTAGTCTTGCAGAAAAGTTCAGGTGCTGCAGGATGACTTTTATGCGGCTGGCCAAAGTGGTGGGTTGAGGTGCGCAACGAATGGCTTCCTTTTGTTGCGCGCTCCCAGCCTCCTACTTCCCACACTTACACCAACCTCTTTTTTTTGCAGGCGTCAACCCACACCCCAACTTAACGCGGGCAGTAGCCAGGGGAATCGCGTTTGAGAAAGAAAAAAAAGGAACCTGGTCCAATGGATGATCAGCGAAAAAAGCTTGAACCGAATAAGGGGCTCCGGGGCAACTCAGTCCTTTTTCTCAATTGTCGAGTCCTCTTTTTTTTCAGCACTGCGTCACGATGGTGTTGGCACACTTGGTATGACGATTCGAGGCGGGGAGGGTGGGCTGCCAGCTCAATGACATGTAAAAACCCGACGCCAGTGCGGTCTACCAGACAACAATCGATTAGCCAGTCTGCAGCCCAGGGCGACCAGTAGGCGCAGTGACCTGGCCCCGAGATGGGTTGGGCGCTAATGTCTCTGTGGGTGGCCCATGGTCTGGGGCCCCTGGGGCTTGCCAGTTTACAGTAGAGCGGCCGACGCTCCCGTGGCGTGCATCAACTTGGCTCGCGGATCACTTCAGGATTGGAGAGGATTGGGGAGGGGAGGAAGCAAGGCGAGCAAACAGGATCGCATTTCCATCACGGGCATATTGCCCTGAAGGGGCTCACTGGGACCCAAGAGTTGGGTTGGTGACTGCCCAGTATGCCTTGCAGTGGCTATCCTTTTCATCATGTGCTTTGACCTTATCACGTCCCCCAATCCCAATATGTCACCGTCTTTGCACTGCATCTTGGGGGCCACTTACAATGCAATTAAGCACGCCTCTCCCCTTTGCCAGCAGGGATAGTATTGGCGGGTTTGTGCAGGCGAAGCGCGAACCCCCAAATGGTCCAGAACGCAAAAGAATATTAATTTCACTCAAAGGGGCAGCTGTGCCTGCAGTGACAGGCTCCGGGCAGCCCAATTGGGCGGTCTCGGGAAACCCCTGGCACCGCCTTCGTCCGAGGACTCCATCACCAACACTGAAACTTGGGTGGTTGGGAGGGCAATCGGTCAGGACGCAGGAGCGGGCCGGATGGGGCAACGCCTAGCTTTCCCGTGCGCCACAACTTCTGCCTGTCGCCTGCTCACCAGCCACGGTTCCCTCCACTTACCGACAAGCCACATCAAGACTTGATCGCCTGTGGCTTGACTCCCGGCTTGCGTGGCTCAGTAGTTCCCGGCCGAGCTCTCAGACCCAGTTCCCAAATCGGGGGGAGCTGTGACGCCTGCTGCTTGGTTGCATCACCAGCAACTTCATCTCATCCATTCTTCAACCTCCCCGCCATCGCCCATCCCCTCCTCCTTCTCGCCCCATCCCCGTCCTCTCCCACCCCCCTGTCGGACGCATCGCGAGACGCGCTTGGCTTGCAGCCGCGACGCCGCCATCATGTCGCTCGATCCTCCTACCTACCTGGCTTCCCTCCAGAGCAACATTCGCCAGCGGCCGATTCCCTGGGACGGGGCTGTCAGAGCCGGCACTTTGACCGAGGAGCAGTATTCCAAGATCCGAGCTGTCGACAAGGCCAAGAACCCCGAGCAGAGGAAGGAGATTGTTTCGGGTGATCTCGATGGATACCGGTTGCTGTTTGTTGGTGGTTCTGGAAAGGCGAGCGTCCTGGAGACAGCTGGAAAGCATCCCAATGTCATCCAGTACATCCTCGTTTTGCTAGCCGACCTGCTTGAGAGTAAGCTTTTCGCGATTTTTGCTTCACGCGCAATGTATTGCAAAGCTACGAGTGGCGATTTGCCTCTTATAGCTATCTTCTGCAGCTTCCTCTGGCCCGCTTTCAAAACCTGACAAGCTAATCATCGCGTTTTCTCATCTTATAGACGTCCCAGCTCTCGCCAAAGCTCTCTTCAAGACCCAGGAGCCCTTCCAGAATTTCCTGCCTCTCCTCAGCTCCACCAACCCAGAAGACCCCATCCCACTTCTGACCGCGCACGCACTTGCGACCCTGATGTCTCTCGCCCGCGACGATTCCCAGCCTACTCTCCGAGCTCTCCCCATCATCTTCAACTACCTCTCCGGCCTCGCCAAGAGCACCGACGCTGGCCTACAAGACATTGCAGTGCAGGAGTACTCGTCTCTCCTCTTTGGTCAGGTTTCACGAGAAAAGTTCTGGACTCAGCGCAGCGAGACCGTCGCGCCCCTCATCAAGATCCTTCAGACTGCCGCCGGTATCAGCAACGGAACCTCTTCTGCTAGCCTCTGGAGCGGAAACACCGCAACCCGCAGCACTGGATTCGAGGGTTCTCTTGGAGGTGGTGTTGGCCTTCAGCTCCTGTACCATGCCCTCCTCGTCCTGTGGCAGATGAGCTTTGAGGCCGAGGAAATTGGCGATGAGCTCAACGAGTAAGCTCACATTAATTAATTTTGAAAGTCCAATTGCGCTAACATAGTTCCCTAGTGAGTATGACATCGTGCTCCTGTATACTCAGCTGTTGCGATTGTCCCCCAAGGAGAAGACAACCCGATTAATTCTTTCCACACTCTACAACCTTCTTGAGAAGAACCAAACCTCCCTTCTCCCTACGGCCGTTTTGGCTCGTCTTCCCGCCCTGCTCGAAAACATTGGCAGCCGCCATCTTACTGACCCCGATCTGCTGGAGGATCTCTCGAGCCTGAAGGAAATGTTGGAAGAGTACACCAAGACGAAGACTACCTTTGACGAATACGTTGCCGAGGTTCGATCTGGACATTTGCGATGGTCACCTCCTCACCGAAGTACTGTGTTCTGGGCCGAGAACGCTCGCAAGATTCTCGACTTTGAGAACGGCGAGATCCCCCGAAAGTTGGCACAAATCATGTCACAGCCCTGGGACAACGATAAGCAAGTGCTGGCCATTGCCTGCAACGACGTGGGCAACCTCGTGAAGGAGGTGCCCGAGAAGCGATACCAGCTGGAGAAGACGGGATTGAAGACACGCATCATGGAGCTCATGCAGTCGGATGACGAGAATGTCCGATGGGAGTCCCTTCGCGCACTGGGTGGCTGGCTCAAGTATAGCTTTGAGCAGCAATAAAGGGCCTAGTGCACATGGATGGTATTGTTACTGCGGAGTCTTGATTTGATTTTGTGGGCGTCGTTATTGTGCCGGGTCAAGCACACGGGCTCGTAGAGTTCTTTGGTAGAATGAGCCGTGGCGGAAGGCATCACTGTAATTGGCATAGCTGTTTGGCATCGGGAGAGTCCAGCACGAGGGCTCTCGACTGACTATATTACTGTTGAAAGAATGGAATTTTCCCCAGACTGCGTTGCACCCCATGATGTCATGTCTCTCGAGTGGTGGGTTTCAGGGTGCATGTGAAGAAGCCGGCGAAACACAATGTAACTTACGTGATTTTGTGCCTGGTCCGGCCAAGCGGCGCTTGTCTGGTGTCACTCACTCGGACCGCGCACCCGGGTTTCGGTGCTGCGGCGCAAAGTCCCGAGAGCGCGGAGGCTGCCCCACCAAGCCGAAGTCTGGACTACGGCACTTATCAGTAAAGGTGCCATGGCCCAATGGCAGGTATTAGCTAACAAGCTGTAGAATGTAGAAGAGGTAGCTGCTCTCCTCGCCATTGCAGCTTTTGCCTTTTTAACCCTCCATTCCTGCACTCAACTCAATCAATTGGCCTTGCTATATTTCCAACCTGCCAATTCGAATTCACCATGAAGGGCCTTACCATGACCACGCGGGCTGGTCCCCGAATCCAAGCTGCGCTGTCTGCCGCTGCTCGCCCCACGTCCTTCTCGGCCGTGAAGCTGTCGCAGCAGGTCCGCTGCGCATCGGGCTCGTCCACCGGCGATCTCAAGAAGACGCCGCTCTATGACTTCCACGTTGCCAACGGCGGCAAGCTGGTCCCCTTTGCGGGCTTCGAGCTGCCCGTTCAGTATGACAGCCTCTCCATCCTGAAGTCGCACAAGTTCACCCGCTCCAATGCGTCCCTCTTTGACGTCAGCCACATGGTCCAGCACATCTTCAAGGGACCCGACGCCGCAGCTTTCCTTGAGAAGGTCACCCCTTCGGACTGGAAGAACCAGGGCGTGATGCAGAGCAAGCTGACCACTTTCTTGTGGCCCGAAACCGGTGGTATTGTTGACGATTCCGTCATCACCAGGCTGGGTGAGGATGAGTACTACGTCGTCACCAACGGCGCCTGTCTCGACAAGGACCTCAAGTACTTTGACGAGGAGGTCGGCAAGTTTGGCGGTAACTTCCAGTGGACCGTCCTCGAGAAGTCAGGTCTCGTTGCTCTCCAGGGACCCCAGAGCGCCGAGGTGCTCAACGAGGTGCTCGCCTCTGACCTCGACCTCAGCAAGCTCTACTTTGGCAACGCTGCCTGGGCCGAGCTCAAGCTTGCTGACGGCGGCAAGACTCACCCCGTTCTGATCAGCCGAGGTGGTTACACCGGTGAGGACGGCTTCGAGCTGTCCTTCAACGGCAAGTTGTACCCTGCCTTTGAGACCACCACCCCCGCCATCCAGAACCTCCTCGCCAAGGCTGGCCCCGAGCGTCTCCAGCTCGCCGGTCTCGGTGCCCGTGACTCTCTCCGTCTTGAGGCCGGAATGTGCCTGTACGGCAACGATCTCGATGACACCACCACCCCCGTCGAGGCCGGTCTAGCTTGGATCATCCCTCCCGCCCGTCGCCAGGTTGGCGGTTTCCACGGCTCCGAGGTCATCGTCCCCCAGCTGACCCCCAAGAGCAAGGGCGGTGCCGGCGTTTCGCGCCGCCGTGTCGGTTTCGTCATCGAGGGCGCTCCCGCCCGTGGAGGCGTGGAGCTCCAGAAGGACGGCGAGAAGGTCGGTGTCCTGACGAGCGGTGTCCCCAGCCCGTCTCTCGGCAAGAACATCGCCATGGGCTACATCCGCGACGGTCTGCAAAAGGCCGGAACCGAGGTCAGCGCCGTGGTCCGAGGCAAGGAGCGCAAGGCCGTCGTCACCAAGATGCCCTTCGTGCCCGCCAACTACTACAGAGCCCCTGCTTAGATGAACGAAGTGGGATAAACGGTGTTTGGGTGCATGATTCACGTCTCTTTTCTGGTCATAATGAAAGCATGTTCAACATGGAATTCGGGTGTATTTAGCATGGTTGTTTGGGGAAATCGCATTGGGAACTGTTGCTCTCGGCAATGGGGTAAAAAATATATATACAGCATAGGCAATAGACATTTATCGCCCACTCTTGTCCTTGATTGCGTCCAATAAACGCCCATCAGTTGGGCCCTTGAGCCCGGTTCCAGCTACCCTACAAGTGTGTGCTGAGCCTGTTTTCCGACGTAATAGCGACGCCATGTATGTAATCAGGTCGCTTTTTGCTTTTTTTCTTCATTTTCTTTTTTTCCCGGGTAACGCTGTGGTTCTCTCTCTTTTCTTCTGTCCTGTTTTTTTATGAACCAAAATTGCCATTGTGATGAATTAATTGAATCGTTTAAATGGACTTCCTCGATAAATAGCGAGAACGACGTTTTAATGGAAACTCCGTCTCCAACTAAGAGACAAGATTCCTCACATAATAAAAAAGTGTTTTTAGAAACGTAATGCAACAACATAGAAACCACCTCAGCCGCCACCTTCTAACGATGATATTGCAGTACACAGCAGTCATAATCCAAAGTCCATCCAAATCTTGGGCATAGGTTTTGATACTGTTGAGACCAACGGGAAAACATCGGAAGCGCAAGCATCAAGGCGTGGTGGCAGAGTGGTCTAATGCGTATGACTAGAAATCATATCTCTTCGGAGGCGTCTGTTCAAATCAGGCCCACGTCGAATTGCCTTTCTTTTTTTGTTTTCCTTTTTACTGCCTTCTATCTAAGTGTACCAAATGTTCCCTCTTCCTTTGTTCCATAAGAAAAATAGTCGAATATTCATCCTGAATTACGAAGTATAAGAATACGGATGCGTATGCCAGTTACTGCAACTGGAGAGTGGAACCCACAATTAGTTGGATGAGACACCCACTGCTCTTCCAAGGAGTTCCGACTTCTGGTCTTCTCAACATCAAGAGATGTAAACCACACCTTTAATTGCCCCGTACGCCTCCATCCTGATCTATCGCATGATGTTCAGCTAATTACTAGGTGTTATATTGATATTGTTGATTTATTGTGCAAGGTATTAACCATGGTGGGGGCATACCCCAGCCAAAGGGACAGGTCTGTGATGAGTATATCAGCGTGGACACAATGCGAATAAGCACATCGTCTAAGAAGAAAATACACGGCTACAGCCCTTAAATTGTACGGAATTCTATCAATAATATTTATATAATGCTGCGCCCCCCCATTTTCGGAAACGTCATGCGCTAAGGCCAACATGCTGTACCCCATGTGGTTGGGTTGGTCGAATTAATGTACAGAGATACACAACTTCTGCTGCATAAGGCTGCATCGCAATCCGCCTTCGAGTCGGCCTTCTAGCTTGGCTTACTAACAAATCCTCCTGACCCCTCATCATTTGAGGCTTAAAATGTCTACCTGGCTTCCCGCTGGGAAATCTAGGTGGGATACAGCATTGATGCTTTTGCTCGCAGCCACACAAGACCAATCACATCAATCTCATACTCCTATTATACCTTGAAAAACAAATAGCATCACGAGATTTGCCCTTTCTTACCCGTTCCTCAAGAAATTAACACAGAGAATAGCTGCTATTATTCTACCCCTGAGCCTACGCGATACATATTTTCCCGAAAAGTCTCCACGCAATGCCGACTCCCTCTCTCAGTGTCTCAAGTGAATCAGTTGGCTTCTGTCAAAACTGTCAGAAGGTAGCTTTGCATGATAATTTAGATGCTTTTCATCTTCACACTGATAGCTCTGGTCTCAGTCGAGTCTCGACACCGAAAAACACAAGAATTACAACGAGCTTTTATTTCGTAGATCATTTACCTCTTCTACTCAATCTTCAAGAATCGGCCGGTAAAGGATGTGGTTTCTGCGCATTCTTGCGAGAAATAATACTGTCCAGCGAAGTTATTGAATGTCTCAAAGCGGAATATAACCTCAGAATTGAACGGCTAGCAAGACAAGAAATACATTTACAAATTCATTTTAACCTTAATAGTGTTGATGAGGCGGACCCTGGTGCATTTCGTAACAGCCTTGAAGTGTCCCTCTCCCTCACTGACACCAACGTTGAGCTGGGCCTTTTTTGTACTGTTGAGGCTATGGAAGGTATTATTTAGTTTTATGTCTTGCCTATGACCATATTTGCTAATTTAGCGAAATCTAGGAGATAAAATTGTTTCACAATGGCTGGGTCTTGACGGCCCATCTATTCAAACATACAACAATACCAAAAGCGTACGGTGGATGAAGTCAAAAATATCGACATGTATTAGAGAACATGACCATACTTTACCAAGTCCCAATTTTATTCCCAAGCTGTTATTAGATGTTACAGGAGACACGCCGAAGCTGGCTGATCAAGACGGGTTAACGGCCTCTCGGAGAACACGATCTCAACATAAATGGCAAAGGATACACCCTAAACCCTTGAAATCTGTGCATCTGAACGAGATTTCTTCGCCTAGCCAATACCTCGTTCCATCGTGGTGTCAATTGCGCAAAGGTTACGTTGAAACGATGTATCACTGTGCTAGGGACTATTTTCTCGATCCAGAGGTGGAATATTTCGATGTCCAGATAACACGCCAAGGGAGCAATCCATATGGAATCATCGAGTATGTATGCTGAATTTCGAGTACGAACTTATTCCATGAATTTGAGATCGAACAGCACAATCAATTTCAACCAACATATGCCCGAATTCATCACCCGGAAATATGGAACTCCAAATTACACTTTGAGATTAGGACTTCGCGACGGTAGCGAAATCCCTTCTAACATCTGGATAGACTATCATCTACCCGAAACTAAAATATACGAGGAGGCAATAACTTGGAATTGGCTATTGCTTGGCCGTCTCGTGTCTAAGAGGTTGGATAGCCCGGACGTTTTTGAGGGAGCGCTTTGCGGCTTTCTTCTCAATAGGGTGGCGTATCCAAAATGGTGCCGGGTTGGTATGTTCATCATTCCTACTTCAGAAACGAGTGTGAACTTATTAGCCGAATTGTTTCAAGAAGGAGGCAAGGTCGATGATTTTATAGTTATCTAGCAGTTAGATCAGTGTTGCACATTTCCTTTATGTATTTACCCTTCGTCTCAAAGAACCATAGAATGACAGGTACAGCATATTCATGCCAGCAAACACTTTATTATATCTTTACAGAAAATATAGTGTCTTCTCCAATTTAAATCACCGGACCTGTTCATTTCTGTCTTTGTTTCTTCGATGAGTAGTTTGCCTCTCATGGTAATAAGCCGAATTGCAACCACCAATCAGCACATACGACCATACCTACCAGAGAATTCGGGATCCCGTCCGCTCTCCCATAGACAAGCTGGTAAGGGGCTGATTAGTAGTTGGGTCGGTGACGACCAGCGAATCCCGGCTGTTGTATGTTTCTTTTTGCTCGCTTTCGAAAAGTGTCGATTTTTTTTTAGGTGTGGACCCGCCACGGGGCACAATAACCTACTCTCGTGAAGGTTGACGGGAAGCATACGGGATATGTTGGACTTGTTAAAGTTTCTTATGGCGGATTTGGGAGTAATTTCCATGGATATAAAGAATTATTCTTCTTTTGCCTCTGCCTTTGCGTCAAGGATAGGTGTCGATAATGACTAGGTGGTTTGTGTCTCAACTCAAAGTTCACCCTCGATAGAACCCGATAGATATTAGATAGAATATGTTCTCTCAGAGAGGAATGCGCTCAAAAACTTCTCATTCTTCGATTGCGTGTGATAAGAAAAACAACAATGATGCTCCGGCGGAGATTCGAGGCGTGCTTGGTGCTACTCCTATTCTCGACTTTGGTCGCCGGAAACATGAAGGCATTGAAGGGCTTCATGGATTTCTTCGGTATCCCGGGGTTTGACTACAAACCGGGGAAAGCGATTCACGAGTGGGCTGGTTGGGATCGTACGAAGCAACGCCCAAGGGAGAAGTCCCATTCATGACTCACATTCGCTAACAAGGAGCATCTTAGGCCGGGGGTTTGCTACGTTCTACCAGGGAGAGAAGTGTACCGTTGAAAGAGGGGTATATACACACCCACGCGGCCCGGACCTGTGCGACAATAGCTGTCATTCCTTGAACGGAGCCATCAGTGCTCTCTTGATTCACAGCAAAGCGGCATTGAGAGTGTTTGCAACCGGTGACTGCAGCGGCGACGAGATCGAATTCACAGACAAGCCCAAGGACAGGACAGGAGTGTGCGTCACCTGGGCGGAGGCGGCGTACAGCTTCCAGATAGCAAAGATGAGAGGGTGTCGTTCGAAATGGAAGCCAACGAAGACGGGTCTCCGGCCCTGGTACAAGTACTGGGACCGGGTAAAGGACACCTCGGGTCACTTGGACGAGGATGACGATGATGGAGATGCCGAGGCCCAACGCGCAATCGACGTCGAAGCGAACTTCAAGCAATCAGAAAAGGCCCTCGAGGACAACACGAGACACATGGACGATGTGTTGGACAAGGACGCAGAGTGGAGATCGATTCATGACTGACGTGCATCCTTGAGGCGAGGATCACGATATGTACATGGATCGAATAAATGTCCGATGTGGGCAGGGACGAGAACCAACAGAATCCGAACACATATGGAACGGTCCGACAGAGTGGAGGAGTTATTCCCAAACCCGTTTTACATGCATTGTCCAGACGGACACGAGGGGGGGGAAGGTTGATACCCATTACCTATTGTAAAAATAGGCACCATATATAGGGTAGCTACACACACAAGCGCGACATCACGAGCCACCAGGAAAAATTTTTTTTTTATCTAGGCGAAGGGAATTGAAATGTAGCCACGTAAAACCATAGGAAGCCATCACACAAAAGCGTACAACCTCCCTCAAACGAGCGGCAGAATGGTCTAGCAGCGGTGTCCCTCGGAATAGTGCCCGCCTGTGGAAGAGACGGAGGCGACCGAGACGCCCATGGAAGTGGGCGCCGATGAGGAACAGGAGCTGCGTGGTAAGGAAGAAGAAAAAATTCCAAACGCAAGGGCAGTGCACGAGAACCTTTAAGGTACGTTAGCGTCGCTACGCCAGGTGTGGGGGCCAAGAATGACGGCGACAGGGGTCGTGTGCCAACCAAGTAGCGGGCCGCAAGGCGACTGCATCGCTGGCCAGGCCCTATCACAGCGCTGAGAAGGGTCACTTGGGTAGATCCCCAATGGTGATTAGTGGGTGGGTGATGGGGTCTGGGTAGTTCTGGGCGGGTTCTTGAAGGATTCAAAACCTCCGAGACAGGACACACGACAGGTTTCCTAAACTCGAGGGGTGTTGGGTGAAGCAGTTGTTGGGAGGGGGGGAAGACTAGAGCCGGGGCAACTCGAGGAACGTGCCGGACTACAGAAGAGTGTTTGTTGGTTGAGCACGCACACACACACGCACGCAAAAAAAGATGAATGTATACATACACTTTTGGTTTAAGAGAAAAAGCAAAGTGGCGGGGAATTGGGAGGGCGGCATCACGGGGACAAGGAGGGATGGCGTCAGACCTGTGAGAAAGACTGGGTGGATGGGATGGATGGATGGACGGGTGAGGGACAGATGAGGGACAGATGCAACCGTGACTCAGAAACAGCGGTCATGTCGTACCCCGAAAAAAAAAATGGCCCAAAGTAAAGCAGGGGCTCGACTTTGTCTTGAGGCCTCAGTCAGTCTTCTGGTTTGGCAATTGCTGTATGTTGTATCCGTATCCGTAGTCGCCCACAACTAACTTCTTGGATGGGAGGTGAAGCAGCCAATAAGCACACCCCACCCACGGCGCGGGATGGTGGAGTAAAGCGAAGTAAGTGCATCTGGCCGCCACCGAACCTGGTTCGTCGGCGTCCTGGCGAGAACCTGGGAATGGGCTGGAAATGGTTGGTTGGCGGTACCTTGATGGCCCAAAAGATGACGCTCCCCCTTTCCCCTTTTTCTGCGTCATTCACTGCTGTTGCGCGCGCTGTGAGGTGAGACCGGGCAAATGGCGCAGATAGGTGTGTGTGTGTGAGTGTGTGTGTGTGTTGGGGGTTGAGGGTTTGACACACATACAAAGACCACAATAACAGCATCCCGTTGTTTTAATTTCAGACACGCATATTGTTAAGTTGCATGTCGTTTTGGAATATCAAAGAAAGAATGGAAAGAAAGAAGGACGTTGTTCCCCCCCTCCCCCTCCCGGCAGGCCCCAGGCCCCAGGCCCCCTCCTCCCATTGACGACGGGACCCATGACATGCAAAGCAGCTGCATCAAAAAGTGTGTCGTGTGCTCTCCCACGCTGCCCGTGTAACTTGCCCCTTTCGCCCCAGGGCTAGTCGCACATCGCAGCTGCCATCTGGTCGCCATTCCATGCGCACACGTGGATAGCGGGCCGCCCAAGATTGGCTGCCCCGGACGCAGTCCCGCGATCAAGGGCTGGGCTTAAAAAGGCGGGATGGCGGAGGATCGTCACCCATCGCAGTCAGGCGCGTGCCGGCGTGAGCACACCACACAGGCCGAAGCCCGGCATGCACGATGGCTTCTGGTGGTGCGGTGTTGCGGGTTCGGGGGGCTTGGGGCCAGTGAGGGGGAGGGGCAGACGCTGCAGACTGCAGATTGGTGACACGCGAAGGCTAAGGCTTTGGGCGCGGCTTGCATGTCACAACGTGAACTTGGTATTGGTACTTGGGCATATAGATACTTCAAGTCGTCCGCCTCCTGCTTCTCTCTGCTCGTGCACACATCACAGAGCTTGGAAGAAAACAACCCCTGCCCCCCCTGTCGTCTTGCTTCTCTTCTTCTTCAATTACCCTTTTCTTTTTTCGCTGCTTCTCTTCAGTGCTTGGGGGAGCGTTGCTTCAACTGTGGCCGAGAACCAGTTCGTCGTCCTCACCGACCAGTGGAGCCCTACTTAATTTTTTTTTTCCGCCTCAATTTCCTTCTACCAAACGACGCCAGGGTCCCTTAGTGGCTGGGCATGCCATTTTGACTGGAGGGTTCCTACTTTTGATTGCCGTCAAGCAAGGCCCTCCCACCTGTGGATCGTCGTCACTTGCGCGTGGCTCGCGCTGGGTCGTTTCAGCCGACAGGAAGACCCTTGATTTTCCTTCTTTCCGCAGGGGAATGACCTCACTCAGCAGCAGCACTGCCGCCACTGCCTGTCATTGTTTAGCGCTTTGACTTGTTTTTCCTGTGCGCAATCAACATCGAGGCTTTCTTGACTCTCTATTTATTTTTTTTACGATATTTTTTGTTGTTTTTTTGGTTGGCATCGGCGTGCGAAATACCTCCCACCCCTGATTTCCCATTCTGCAGCTCTCTCCTATACTGAACCGACACTCCCGCCGACAACAGTACATTTTCTTGGAAATCGCTTCAAGTTTTAAGACAACAAACAAGGAGGGGGAATAAGAGGGAAAAAAAAAGAGGGAAAATCCCATAGCACAGCAGAGGACCTAACACATTCCTCCCCCGCGCGCACGCACTGCGTACCCCTCCATCATGGCCAGCTCAGGCGCCCGGCTGCTGGTCGCGGCGGCCCTTCTGCTTCCCAGCGTCGTCTCATGGCCAATCTCAGATAACAGCAACGGCGGCGTGCTCGGCACGGCAAATCAAGCCGATGCATCCTCCTCGGTAACACCACCTTTGCATGTGCAGAAGCAGACTCGAAAGCTGCAGGGCAAGTTCCTGCATATTACAGGTACGTTTTGTATGGCGTGCGCCCTCACATCTCACATGCTGCGACGCATGTGCATCCCATCCCGAACGAGGACAGTTGGGGTTACGTGCCGCGTGGTGCATTTTTTTTTTTTTGGCGGGATGGTGTGGTCAACGTTCCTTCCGGAAACTCAATTCTAATCCGACTTCCAATCGCAGATTTCCATCCCGACGACTTCTACAAGCCTCACACATCGCCCGAAGATGGCGTCGCCTGCCATCGCAAGAACGGTCCCGCGGGCGTCTTCGGCGCCGAAACCACAGAATGCGATTCGCCCATGACCCTGGTCGACGCGACCTTGGCATGGATTCGCGATAACCTCAAGGACCAGGTCGACTTTGTCATTTGGACCGGCGACACTGCCCGCCACGATAGCGACGAGAAGATCCCTCGAAACAAGACCGACGTCCTCTACACCAACCGCCTCGTCTCCCAAAAGGTCATCGATACCTTCTCCCAGGATGGCACCCTCTCCATTCCCGTCATTCCCACCTTTGGCAACAACGACTTCCTGCCCCACAACATTTTCTACCCGGGGCCTAACAAGTGGCTGCAGAGCTATCTCGACATTTGGCACCGCTTCATTCCTGAGGAGCAGCGCCACTCGTTTGGCTTTGGTGGCTGGTTTGAGGTCGAGGTGATCCCCAACAAGCTATCCGTCTTCAGCCTCAACACCATGTACTTCTTTGACCGAAATGCTGGCGTCGATGGATGTGCTGAACCCACCGAGCCCGGCTTCAAGCATCTCGAATGGTTGAGCATCCAGCTGCAGATCTTGCGTGAGCGTGGTATGAAGGCCATTTTGATTGGCCACGTCCCACCCGCCCGAACCTCGAGCAAGCAGAATTGGGACGAAACTTGCTGGCAAAAGTACACCCTGTGGCTCAAGCAGTACCGCGATGTTGTCACTGCTTCCTTTTACGGCCACATGAATATCGATCATTTCTTGCTTCAAGATACCAAGGATATCGACCTCAACCTTCTCAGCTATGGCGAGCAAGACGCACAAGCACGAGCTTCCATGGATGATGGTTTCTCTATCCAATCAAAGAGTGACTATCTCCAGGAGCTGAGAGAGTCTTGGAAAGAGTTACCCAACACTGCTGCATCCGATATTGATACCGAAGAAGCTCTTGACGAGGACGACGCGGACGAGACTTCGAAAAAGGGCAAGAACAAGAATGGAAAAAAGAAGAAGGGTCTTGGCAAGATTGGTGGCAAATATGCTGAGCGATATCAACTGTCGTTCATCAGCCCTAGCGTTGTCCCCAATTACTTCCCCACCATTCGGGTCATCGAATATAACATCACCGGCCATGAAGACTCGGCTGTTTGGGTTGACAAGTATGATGCTGATGAGTCGTCTGAAGTCGTGCCCGAATCTTGGGATGAAGAAGAAGACGAGGAGCAAGTCCGTCTGGAACTCAAGCGAGATCTCGAAACCGAGAAGAACAAGAAGAAGAAGGGCAAGAAGGGCAAGGGTGGCAAGAAGCCCAAAAACCCAAATCTTGTCGTCCCCTCCGACCCTGCTAAGAAGGATTTGCCTGGCCCGGCGTATTTCCCCCAGCCTTTCACCATGACCGGCTATACCCAGTATTTTGCGAACCTCACCCATATCAACAACGATAATGGCAAGAACTCACAGCCCCGAGAGTTCAAGTTTGAAGTCGAATACGACACTTTTACGGACAAGATGTACAAGCTCCGCGACTTGACGGTTAGGAATTACTTGAAACTGGCCTACAGAATAGGGAAGCAAGAGTTTCAGAAGCCCAAGAATGGCAAGGGCAAAGGCAAAGGCAAGGGCAAAGCATTAGAACAAGACGATGGCAGCCAAGATGAGAGCAAAATAGATACACCCGAAGAAAGCGTCGATGGGTTGGGAGATGCTCCCGAGGATATGGAGGGAAGCCCTGAAGATGATACAGACGCCCAGGTGAAGAAGGGTAAGAAGAATGGAGGAAAGAAGAAGGAGAAGCTCAACAAGGTGTGGCGACAATTCGTCATTCGAGCTTTTGTCAGCACCATGTCAGACAAGGAGATCAAGAAGTTGACCGAGTAACGAAGATAAGAAGACTCCTCAGGTATAGAGCCTCACGTCTCACAGACAGAGAGAGGACGGTGTGTGTGGGCAGGCATAGTGTGTTTTTTTATTATTCTTAAATTGGGCACGCGGGCGTTTTTGGAGCATGAGCCTATCAAAGATTCCCTTGGGATGACGACTCTGTTTTATGAATGAGCTAGAGTTTTTTGTGTCTTTGGATATTACATAGATTGAGCTTCATCTGATTTCTGTACTCATACACACGAGATCATGACCAAACAAAGCATTTTATTATTATTTTTTATTTTATCGCATCAAATCTTTCATGTATCAACATTACTATTTAAAAACAACCCGCGTGCTAACTTTTTGTACCCGATTAGCCCCAAACAAAAAACCGGAGAACATAAAAGGGGAAAATAGGGGGTATCAGCGAGTGCTCCGTCGTCGTCGTCGTGCTGCAGTGTGTTTCCTTGGTCATTCACATCGTCATTTTCGTTTTGTTGCCGTTCAACTGCCCAACCAACCCTACCAACACCGTGTCCAAAAACCCATGATCCCGTTCTCATTATTAACATTTATTCTTTTTTTTTCTTTTGATTGGTTTTTTCTTTTCTTTTCTTTTTCCCCCTCTGTACTGCTAGCCGTGGATGCCTTACTCTGTCCCGTTGACCACCCGCAGCGCCCTCCTTGGCCGCATCACCACGCTGAAAAAGGTCGGCTCCTGGCCATCCAGCAAGCCCTCCATCGAGCCGCCGCTGTCGCTCCCGTTCCCGACGGCCCCCATCATCCGGGAGTCGTCGCTCTGGTTGGGGCGGGACGCGCTGCCGGATGTCCCACCCGGGCTCGGGTCCGGGAAATCGTCGCCGGGGCGCAACTTGGGCTCGGTGAGGGACGCCTGGGCGCCGCGGTCGCTGCCGACCCAGCCAAAGAAGCTCTCGCGCGAGGACCAGTAGGCGCGGCGGCCAAACGAAGGAGCGGTCGAGTTGGACGAGGCCACCGAGTAGCGGTTCGTCACGGCCAGGTGGTGCTTGTAGGCTCGGACCTGGCGGCGGTACAGCCAGGTGCAGAAGCCGAGATAAAAGGCCAGGAGGCCGGCAATGCCAGCGATTACACCGGCGGCGACGAGACCAGGGTTGACGTCCGAATTGGGGTCGGGGTCGGGATCGCTGTTGGACCCGGTCGCGTCGGGCCCGGAGGTAATTGTAGCCGTAGCGCCGGATTGAGTGACGGTAAAGACGGGTGGCTTGCCCGTCGCGAACGGCCCGTCTGAGACACCCGCAGCCGGGGTCATTACTGTCGCGCTGCCTTCTGAGTTGCCGCCGATGACGCCTTGGACCGCTTTGGGCACTGTGTAGCCTCCAGAGCCCGCTAGGACAAGATTCTCGGGGTGCCAGTCCGCTGCGTGGTTGCCCGCAATAAACTTGCCCTTCCACTGGAGTGACGATGCGTTAAACACGTACGTGCTCGAGGTATCGCAAGTAGTAGAGTTGCCGAGGTAGCCCCCGATGACAATTATTTGACCATCGCGCATGGCGCACGAGTGACCAGCTCGAGGGGAAGGCTTGCCCTCAGTGTTCTGGTCGACTTTGATCCACGTAAAGGATGGGATGGTCAATATATACATGTCATCGTATTGTGTTTGGTTGCCCTATGGACGGCTTATTAGCTATTTATTTTTATGATTTCCCTCCCCCGGGGGTTTTTCTAGGATATTTTATTACATACATAAGGTAAATTCTGGCCTCCAAAGACGTATATTTGGAAACTAGAAGCATCCGGCGCGCTGGCTACGACTGCGCACGGGTTGACACGTACGCTTGGTGCATCTCCAGACGTCTCCTGATGGAACCATTCCGAGTTGGCAATGTCGTAGACATCCAGTCTCCCGAGGTCGTTGGTGAAGTTGTCAGCCGTCCCGCCGGCCAAGCCAATCAATACGCCCATGTCTCCCCAGCCCGGGACGAAGACAAGCACACCATCTGCTCTTTCAGGAAACATGTCGGCTTGGACACCACCCTTGGTGATGTTGCGATAAGCGCCCTCGCTGCCGGCACCAACCCCAGTGGACAGCTTGGTGACCCCGGAGTTGACGTAGCCTGGGTGTGTAAACTCTAATAGACTCTTGAGATAGACACGGTCAATGTCCTGGGACCAACCCGGCGTTGTGGACCAGTCGAGATGGCCGCCAAAATACCAGCTTAAACCGAGTTCGGGTACAGAGAGACCGGCACCTTCAGCAGCACGGTGGACGGCAATGTTTGAACTTTCCGAGTTGTTACCGGACGATGTCTTTGGGTTTTTGAACTCGGTCCAGGAACTGTCATGGATGGAATACTTCCATACAGATTCTTCTCCTGGCTCGACGTATGGATTGTCAGAGAATTCGCCTCCGTAGAGATAGAGATTGTTGTAATCGTTCCAGAGGTAGCCCATGGAGATTTTGGGAGGCCCATCCGGTATCTCCAAACCTTTCAGCGAAGGGGAGTCGGTGTCCCAGTCCTTGGTGAGATCCAATGTGAGGAAGTAGTCGTTCCATTCATTGCTTTGCTGATCGCCATCTGTTATTGCCCGACCACCGTACACGTAGACAGTCCCATTCAGGGAGGCCATCTGGAAGGCCCATCTCCTGCATACGTCTGTTGGGCTGGTTTCTCGCTTGGCGACGAATCCTGCATCGACACCACTGAGTTCGATTGTGGACTGCCCGTGGCGCCAACTGAACGCCGGGAACACCACAGCGATTAGCAGAGCCAGCATGGTGAACCGCTGCATACCGGAAACGGTCTCGGGTGGCGCCGCCGAAGTGCTCTTGACTCTTGGACGGCCGGTCCTGCTTGCTAGTTTGTGGTACCACGACTTGGTGGGTAGTGAAAGCCGCCTGGGGCGTTGAGGACGCGGCTCGGGAGGTTGGCTTGCCACAATACGCTTCCCGTCGTCTCCTTCGTCCTGATCGTCTTGGCTGTCTTGGCTGGCTTGGGTCTGAGAACGTCGTTCTGAGCCAATGCCTGCTATTTCAAAAATGTCCTTTTCTTTGTCCGGTGTCTTGAATGAGACATGTCGTTGTGTCCCCGAGACTGTATGCGTGATGGACGAGGACAAGTGGGCAACGTCGTCGTCCAGGCCGACCTCCTTGAAGACGGATATCCTTCCTTTTCTAATGCAGCCACCCATCTTAAAGGGCGGCGAAATCAGACCGAAACCCTCTCGAAGGCGATCTGAAGTTACGTGCGAATTGAAACGGGGCCGTTTGGGAGGCGTAAAGCTCGTTACAGCTGAACCCGGGTCGGCCGAGGGAGAAGTATTAACAGAGCCCATGATAACGAGACTTGGAAACGGGTGGCGACTTATTGCCAAAGTAGAGGCGGGCGGAAGCCGATCGGCGAGTGCTATGATGTAGCCACCCTTGAGCAATCACACGCTGGGCAAGAGATCATAACCCGTTAGAGCAGGGCGATGAGATGCACGACCAAGATAGCAATGCAGTGCCACAACGGCGAATGTTCCAGAGAGCGGACGGGAGGGAATAGAAGAAGGTCAGTGACAAGCATACCGGGGACCCTAATTTGTAAATGCGAAATAGTGCAGAGCTGAAAGATCATCGTATTTCGCATGTCGCCGAGCGAAAGCATCCCTCGGCTTCCCCACTTAGACGAGCCATCTGGAAGATCAAGACCTTGCTCGATCCGCCAGAGACAGGACACCAGGACATAGCGACACCAGCCGGCCGGTTTCACCCCCCTGACCCACTACATCATCGACTCAACGTGAGACGATGCGACGGAGCAGAGCGGGATTGGACGATGTGGAAGCGAGGGCGTGTGTCCCTCAGCAGACTCAGAGGGGGAGCACAGAGGGGGACGACAGAGACCGATGGGGAGAGGCTCTCGATTACTGGCTCGCGCCTCCTTCAACCCCGAGTGCGACCCCGACACGCTTACCATGTGGTGGCCCAATTCGCCAAGCACCGTGGCATTCCATCGTGGTGCCAGAGGACGGACAAAAAAAATCCTGTTAGGCTTGTCCGGGCAAAGGTTCCATTGCCCGCCGCTGCTAGTCGCTACCGCATCCATTCAAGGCCCGGAGCGCCCACGGCGAGATGATTGGGCCGCTGGCATGTGGCGATGACCTCACGCGCGCGACAAGGGCGTGTGAATGGCCCCTCTCATCGCCCTCGCGCTTTGCTATAACCCGGGGTCGGGGCTATACATTGAAAGCGGGAATGCCGCTCGCAAATTGAACGGAAAATCCAAGATATCGGAACCCTGGGCGATATGATGCTTCTATCCATTGCAAGATTTCAGCGTTGACCCGTGTGGAGGGCTTGCTGGGATGAAAGGTTGACGTCACATCTCACTGGGCTGGTTGGTGTTTCGGGAACGCACTGTCTTGTTTGACTGCCAGCCTCTCCCAAGCGTACAGTGCGAATTGGTTAGCCGTCTCTAAAGGGCACTTCAATTCCAAATCTTTTCATCAACTAAAGTAAGCTTTTGCACATGAAGAAGAGGCAGAGGAAGATAGAGCCCATTTCCCCGCAAGCCCTCAGATGCACACCCAGAGTTAAACAAAGATCCTACATATTGCGTTTCAAACACATTCAACCAAAAGAAGGAAGAACCAGCGAACCGCGGACCACTGGGAGGCCTGACCTCGATCGCCACCCAGGCCACGGGTCTCCGGGTAAACGACTCCCGGCAGCTTGGTTTAGCAATCATGCCAGTACCCGTGGAACGTTGCAATCTCTAGTGGATGAAAAAAAAAAAGGATAATGGGGATGGAGGGGAGGGATCGCCCTTTCGTCCGGGTCTCTCATTGATTGGAAACCAGCCCCACGAGCTTTTTACCAAAAAGCCAAGCTCTCGCCACACAACCCACCAAAGGCGCATCGCGGCAGTCCAGCCGTTGGCTGTGCCCACTGCCCTCGTATCCGGGTGCAGCTTACACCTCTTTGGGCGGCCTTAAAATAGGGGTCCAGTGCGAGCGGTTCCCGATGCTACTCGGCATGGCTATGCTCTGCGGTGTAGTTGTAGTGCAGATTTGCCACGATGCCCGTTGAGCGGCCTCCTGTTGGGAACGCGCGTTCGCGGGGTGAAAGAAAGCATGTGCGCATTGATGAGATACAGACTAGTAAGCCAAAGGAAAGAAGCCAACGGCCAGAAATAAACCTAGCACTAACATGCATTGTGCGAAGGGAAAGGTTTTGGTGGCTCATGATGGCCGTGCCGGCCGAGCATGGCTCAGTCGGCCTGGGAACCAGTCGTCCTCGGTTCCGTTCGACGACACAAGGAGCGAGTTTGCCGCACTTTCAGACCCTGGATGATACCGCACAGAGTCTGGTGTTGGGACCATCATAGAGTAATTGCATAAATTGTTGGGTTTTTAGAATTCGCATGTCTATCGGAGAAATTCATTAATAAACTGATCCTGGGTCATCCTTGAATTCGCGGGCGAGCATCTTCACCGCGGGTATCTTCCGACATCTGTTTCATATCCGAAACTCCATTTTAGTATCGCTTCCAGCATATTCATCACCAATCCCATATACAGTCAGTAAATCACAGTCAATGGTTCTCAAAATCGCTCAAATGAAACAAAAGACTTCTCCTCCCCAGCCACCTTGACTACTGATCAACCCCCTATGCTTCTTTGTCATGCCTGCATTCATGCTGTGTATATTGGAATGGAGGCCCCTTCCCCATCGTCTATCAGATCCACCGGTCGTCTGGCTTCTGGGGGGAATGGGTCATAGGAGGCATAGACTTTGAGCGCTTGCTTCACACCGAGCTCACGGCCAATGAGCTTCAAGGACTCGTGTGCAACTTTTTGGTGTTCTGGTAGTGAAATCCGGGTGACGTAGATTGCTGTGAGCGGCCAGATCAATTTCAAAGCGTCGAACAATGTCTTCGGTGACGGGTTGTCTCTCAGTGCTCTCGGATCAAGTGTTTGAGGAAGACTGTCGATGATTCGTTGAGAGGCCTGGCGAGATATGTGTATACAGCGAATGCGCAAGGCCTTGAGCATTTCAAACGGAATCGGACTGGCAATGTGGTGAGTCAAAAAGTTTGTGAAGCATAGCAATAAATAGTAAGCTTTGACACATGATGCATCATACATGTTGCGCATGTATGGGTCGAAATCGTTGCCAGGATAGTTCTTGGACTGGAAGAAACTTAATAGCTCATCCTCAGCCTGGGACAAAGTTCCAACCAAGTCATGATACTCGGAGGAGGCGGCGGAATAGTCTCGGGTCGACAGGATAGTGAATATCCGGTTCTGCACATGTGCTACCTTGGAGACAAAAGCGCACACTTGAAGCGCAACCGCCTCACCAGGAAGCATTGTGTCCTTGATGGTTGCGAGCCATTCTTCCGTCTCCGGGGGGCATTCGATATTGGTGAGAATGCATTGGATTTGCTAATTTTGTTAGCCTGTGAAAACACAGGATGAAACATGGACAAAGCACGTACTACCATGTTGTAGGCCGGCCAAAAGGCAGCTCGGGAGATACTACTATTCAACCATTTGGATCCTCTTGATTTGAGGATGCTGTAAAGGCCGCGGGTATGCAAGTGCCACGGACTCGTTGGCTCGGCTCGGTTGAGGGAACCCATGAGAAGCTAAAAACATTGTCAGGAGTTTAAACAATAATGTATGCGGGCGGGCTTGATTCTTGCCTCGTAATTTGCGAGAATCCACACGGTGGCCAGGACGTCGTCTCTCATTGCTCCATTGGGGGTTTTCAACGCAAGATGAACAGAGCTCAATGTTTTGCCAAGATACATGCCAAGCTCTTGCTCCGTCTCTGTGACCGATTCTTTGTACATGGCAGTCGAGTGTTTAAGATTGGTGGTGTATGTACGGGAGAAAAGATGGGCAGCCCACACCAGAGGCCCATTGTCACTTGTATCACGATATATGTCATGTAAAAAATCAAGGGTCGAGTACACGTTGAGAAGAATGGGGATTGAGTGGGCAGTCCAGTGCTGAGTGAGCGACTGGGGCATGACAACACTCATTGTATCCTCCAAAGGTAGCGGAATAATCTCGGTACAGTCAGTTGACTCGGCGTCGAACTCGAAAACATCATCTAAAAATGCAGATGGTGTCGCATAGTCGCTAGTCGCACAGTCGCTAGTGGCCGTTGTAGTAGAGGGCGGGGAGGTAAATGTAGATGATCCCGTCTCAGATGCAGTGCTACTGTCTTTGTCTTGGTTGGATCGCTTCTTGCGCTTCTTGATGCTGGTGGGGTTCGCATTTCGAAAGACTAGCGCTTGTTCGTCGCGATAACCGGGGCATTCAGCGCCGTACTTGATGCATCTTTGACAGGCAGGTCTGCCAAGGTCGCACTGAGGGGCAAGTCAGACGGGATCTGGGAGAAGTCAAGATAACCCCCGTGGGGGAGGGGGACCAGGCGGCTGCACCAACCTTGACGCGCCTTGAGCGGCAGAGGTGGCAGTCCTTGCTAGGCCTTCCGGTGTTGGGCATAGCGAGGCTCCAAAAGGGAAGCGAGGTCTGAAGGATTGGCGCGATCGCGGAGTGAATCGCGGGGAGAAGCGCCGATGCTGAAAGTCTTGGTGTTGCGTGAAAGAGGCAACCCATTCGAGGCGGGTACAGCAATGACGTGTTGGCTCATCTCCACAGATATTTCCGGTTGTGGTTTAGTGTTTGTGTAAGGCTGGGGGGCTTGGTTGCCGTTATCCGATCACCTGTCAGATAGAGTCGCAAGAAAAATGATGGAGAGCCAGTGACATTCCAGATTCCACCTCGCCCGGTAGCATTATGGGAGATGAAGACTAGTAAATGAAATAGACGACGGTGTTACGTATACAAGATTCCCCGTCTGAACCTTATTCCATTCTTCTTCACCTGTCATTTGCTTAAAAGTTTCCAATATTAGAAACCACGAGCTGCCTTGGATGGTAGCAAATCAGAGTTCGGTCCATATCTTTGAGGTATCATTATAAATGCAATTGCGCAAATAATGACTGGCTGCAGAATTATAGAGCAGTACTTGATGTGGTATAAAGGGTGTCGCTTTATTTTTGTCAGGACGAGCTGATGATATTAGAGTTTACCTGTCGGTCTTTATTCACTCACTACACAATCGCAGAGAGAAGAACAATCTGGGGATGAAACACACTCAGGGAAGGGCTCCCATCCATGTCCCTTTCGATCCCAGTGGGCAGCTTACTGTGTCGGAAATCGCGAGGGCGCCTGTTTGTAGGACAACCACCTGACTATGCTTGTTTCGTGCAACGGGGGATGGCTGAGGAGATATTCCTTTGGGGTTTATTCATAAGCTGTGGCTACTATTCGCTTTGAACTGCGAAAATAAAATCCCCGACTGTGATCCGTTATATTCCTGTTCGAAAAGAGTATGGTCATCAAAAAGCTCCATTTGCAAGGCTCCTTCAACGTGTGGCACAGCACCGAGGGACGCCAGGGGCGAGAGCTTTCTCAAGAAATAAATGAATAAATAAATAAATAAATACGTAATTAAGTAAATAAATAAGTAAATAAACAAGTGAATAAATGAATAAACTTATAATTCATGCCTGGATGCATTTTATGATCAACTAAAGAAGTTGGGCAGGAGTGCTAAAACCGGCCGATTGGTCGAGCCTATCTCTCTGCCAAGCATGCGAAATGCTACCATAATACACTGCCAATTGACGCACAGCTTGTAGGCAGCACAATTTCCGATTATTAATCTCCAATATATCTTCTTCTCACAAGTATTCATTTGTGTATTTTCAGATATCGTCAATCCAAGCAACATGGTCCTATAGTGATGGGCTATTTCGCGTTTGTGAAATGATACCAAGCAAGTCATTTTCCCAAAAAGATCGAGGGAATTGGATAGTCATTTGAAGGACTCACAATGGATGCAACCGCTTTCAATTCACTTGGTGACCTTTACTTATATATCACGCTATGCAAGAGAATATGGCTATTTATACAAAGCCGCAAGTAAATAGCAGCGGGCTCATGAACGCCGGCTTAGGCCGAATTTTATACTCGCTGCATGAGAATAATCATGATGCATGATATAACAAAAAGACTCGAGGTTAATAATAACAACATCGAAGCTATGACCAGGCCAAATTTGCCAATTGCGACATCGAAATCAGTCTCAAATAGCTTAGGGAACGAATGCTTGCTGTTTAAAACGCAGGTGACCATAACTTTTTGGAGAGTTCAGCTTAAAAGGCGGTGGGAAACATCGAATTCGATAAGTTTTACCCGATATGCATTTCCAAGTTGGAAATTTTGGTCAGATTAACTTGGCCAATAAGAGGAGTACACGGGTTCGCTCGATTTTATCCTTCAAAGCGTGAGCCAGCTACGTCGACGGCTTGGATGTTCCTCGTAGAACCTTCAAGCGACTGGATACATATCTATTGATCATAGCCATATTATGTCTCGAGAATACAAAAAGGCCCAAAAGGAGCGCGCTATCTCCGGTCGTCATTCACTATTCCAACCTAGAAGCTCCGCACGGAAACACACTCTTAGTGAAGACATCGTCGAGGATCGCGAAATGGCAAGCCATCCAACATTGGTGCAAGACTCTTTACCAAGGATTTCCGGGCCAATCAATTCAATCAGGCATCACCGTATCAGTCAAGATAAACGTCTCCAACACGTGCGCTTCCGCTCTCCTCGCCCCAGCCTGTCCAGGGCAGCAAAACCCCTCACTTCGCATCCATGCTCAATCGTGTCTTGCCTAATTCGGCCATGTCTGCCAAGCTAATTGGCTGCAAGTCTCACATGCTCTTCTTTCTCCTCACCTTTCGCCGAACCCGTTCACTCACACATACCCCCTTCTCGCTTGCTCCTCACACCCTCTGTGACATCATAATATCCCCGATGGCGTTATCGTTCGCCATGCGCCGCTTAGGAGACCATCAGAAACCATCGCGCCACTTGTCGTCCATCATCCATAGCCGCTAACGCACTGCTCCAAAAACGAAACCTGCTTTCCCACTTCGCCGGACGATCTGGCCATCCGACACTCACCGCTCTTGAGCCGGCCGCTGGATTCACCACTGACGCCACCATCCCCGCCCTCGCAAACAGCGGTGGCGACGGCGATCAATAACAAGAGAAAATGATGGCTACACTGGCACTGCAGACACGAGTGGGGCAACAGCGATTTCATGAGGTTAATATTGTTTTCAATTCTATAATGACCCAATGGATAACACCAGTCATTACCATTTTCACGTAACACAACCAAGCTATTTTCGAAGGGACATCACCTATATTCACCATTGTCCGCGACCACTTCCAATCTAGTTTATGTACCCAACGAGCCTTGTTGCTCACCAAACACCTGTTATTGTTGTAATATGCCATGCCGGCCATGTATAGTTTCCGTTCCTCCGCACCGGGGAATCCAAAGAAGGCCATCCCGGGCGACCAGATATAAGATTCGTTATAACTAAGAAAGAAAAAAAACAATAGAGAAAAAAACAAGATTCCCTCTCTCAAACGCCCTGATATCGCACAAAAGGACAAACAGTATATGTAAAACAGGTGTCGAAAATGATCGAACACATGAACAAACCACGCCCAGTGGATTCGTTAGATGTAATAATGTGCGCATGCCCCAGAATGTCCAATGCAAAGTGTGTAAAAGAAAGAAATCACCCAGTGATGTGGCAATGATAATCCTGGTCCGCAAATAAAAGAGCAAATGCTACAAACGCCGCCCGGTAATGATTTTTTGTATCGGGGGAGGGATATATATTGTGAGTGAACGTGGCAGATGGGGAGAGAAACTGTTCGTGTGGCTCCGGTTTGAGCCAGTCCAGTGATATCTCTCAAAGGTCTTAACCACCAATCTTTCGGAACCCCTCAACGCCAAGGATAGGAATTTCCATATCGCATAGATTGGTCACGCCCTCATCTTGACGGCGCTCGACAAAGTTGTTGCACTCAAAAACAACTTGGCTCCATTCAGCAAGGGAGCGGCCGGCGTAGACAACATTCTTGGTGTACATGCCAGTAGGTTTGACCGGCTCAATGATGTCCTCATTGTAGCCTTCCACAATCCATCCGGATTCACCCGCAGACGCAAAAGGCACAGCGGTGTCCGTTGGGCTGGATGGGGTCTTTCGTCCCTCAATCATTTCTGACAGTGAGAGCTCAGAATCATTAGCGCCTTGAGTCAGGCCAAACGACAGACGCCGAGGTAGTTCGTCGGTAGGCGAGCCCAGAGGGCTAGCGTTTTTCGCTGCGCTGATCAACCCACCAGCTTTAGGGCTTCCGGAAAACTGGCGTGTGGGAGGAGCGAACCCAGCGGATGTTGGCTTGGGGCTGCCGCTCTCCTGCGGTGTAAGCCTCAATTGAGCCGGAGAGGGGAGGCAGGGACGAGTCAAGAATCGATCACGGAAAGGTGCTGCTTGGTTCTGCCAAGCGAGGATAAATTTGAACACAAATTTGGGTTCTTCGTAAACGGGGTCGTCTTCTGAGACTCGGGTCTTGGGGTTGGTGGAAGACTTTGGTGCTGGTGCTGAAGATGGCCCTCCGTTGGCTGCATCTCGACGTGGAGGCATCATTTCGTCTTCCCAGTCAGCATCGGAATTACTTCCACCGCCCAAAGACAGGACCTTGCCCAGCAAAGACCAGCGCTTCTTGCTATCGGACTTTGGGGCGTCCTCTCCTCCGTTGCCTGAAATCTGGTCGTTGGTTGTGACACCATCAACACCATCAAAGGTCAAGAAGAGTCCAGGCTGAGGAATGTTGAGCTCTTGTCGGATAATCATGAACCGCTTACCAGGAGCAGGCAGTACTGGTGCAGTCGAGGGCGGGGGCCGCTCCTCCTCTTCAGCTGTGTGCTTAAGATATAGGTAATGGGCCCATGTGGTCTTGAGTCTCTTCGCTACTAAAATGAAGATTTGCCTATTGTCTGTGTCAGTATTGTCTTTTCCGGTCTGAGTCGCTGGGGGACTGCTTACATGTCCACATCGGAGTGCTTTCCATCATCCCTGCACATTCGCCAGCAAATTAAACGGTGGTAGTACGCCCGCACCATAGGGCACCAGTGGTTGAAAAATTCGTTAAAGGTTTCCTCGCTGAGCAGCCAATTCTTGCACATGGCCAGCTTGCGCTGGGGATCTTTAGCAATGGAATCCCAGATTGCAAAGATCAACGACATCAAGCGAACCTCCGACATGGTATTGAAGGAGCTCATAATCTTCTTGCACACGTCAAACCAGAAGGTCCAATCAAGATATTTCCCGCTGTCTGGCTCCTCGTGGTTGCTGTACACCACCAAAACCTCTTCCAGGAAATCACACAGAGTGAAACAGGCGCTGTGATTAAACTGAGATGTCTTGCAAGTGGAAGCCTTCATCAAAGACGCAAAGGATTCTGCAAATGTATGGCGAGCTCCAGCCACGTCCGGGGCGCTGTCAGCCAGAAAATCTTTCAATAGCATGACGAGTCTATTTTCTGACATTCCCCTCATCACATTATTAGGAGGAAGTGGCAATGTCAAAGCGGTATCGGGTCCGTTCGAGTCTAGGAACGGCTGGGCATAGCCATCGAGGCCCGTTTGACGGTGGATAGTAGAATCCACGACAAAAAGGAGCTGTGCATGGACCAGAGCGAAGCCAGGTGCTCGTGCTTTCTCGAGGAGGGGCAATCCAGGCGGCATAAACTGCTCGCAAAGGATATAATAGAATTTGCAAAAAATGAAAAAGAGGTCGCTATCACGTCCCTTCCACCTCGACACCCAGGGTCCGGTCCAAGGAATTCGCGAAACCAGCATGGGCAATTTGGGAACCCTCTTGAGGTTGTCCCACATGTTCTTGGGTGTTGTCCAACCGAACATGCTCAAGCTCGGGGGAAAGAGTGCGACAATGTCTTCGCTTTCACCCTTGTTCTTGCGCGGGAGTCCAAACTCATCCGCTACTCGACGAATAAGATCGGGAGATAGGCCCCAAAGTCGAATCAAAATGTCCGAAACGCCGGGCGCGAAAAAGAAGGCATAGGCGCAGGCCCGACCGGCAAAATTCACGAGACCTGTCGTCGTGTGTCGGAGTGACATCTTCTCGACAACAAAAGCCATCTGTCTCACCAGGTTCGTCACAAACATGGTTCGCACATTGTGCTCCGACGACTCCTCAAGAAAGGCGGCCTGGCTCGAAGTCATGGAAGATCCCGAAGAATTTGACCGGGCACGCACTCGTTCGCAGGGTGATCGGCTGGCGAGGGGCTGGAAGCAAGACGTGGTATGACGCCATTCAGGCCGCATCATCATATAGGTCGCAGTGTCATACAAGGTCTGACGGTCAGCGTTGGAGAGCGGTTGAGGGGTTTGGCCTTCGAGCATTTCCAGAATAACGATCCACCACTTGTTCAGAATCGTGGCTCTACGGTCCACATCCTCAGGGAACAGCTTTCTGATCGAATCGTGGTTGATGGTGTTGCGAAGGAAGGGAAGGACCTGGGACTGAACCTGGTGCATGCGTTGAGCGGTGGTCTTTGAGGGGAATCCTTTAAAATCCACATCAAGTGTCTTGAAAGACGACCACAGGGAGTCGCGGGTCTGGGGCTGGGACATCTCATTCGACGGCTCGTCGACAAGCGTTGTAGTGGTGTTTCCGTCAACGGGCGTCGACTGCGAGTTGCGACTGGAAGCGCTGATGGAGGCAGGAGGTGCGAGACTGGTGGCAGAGGAAGCGCAGCTGTTGTCCGCCGAGGCGCCCACGTTTGCGTTTGTGTTGAGCTTCTGCAGGGCGGTCGGCTTCTGCTTTTTCTTGGTAAAGTAACTGCTGGCGCGAAAGCCCTTGGACGCTGGCTTAGGTGGTTCCGTCAGCTTGCCGGCATCGGTTTGTTCAGGCGTCGATTCAGGGCCTTTGCGGGTCTTCAACAGCTTGGTTGAGGCGCTTTCGGAGCGCCTGCGACCGGCCTTGATCTCCTTTTCTTTTTGCTTCTCCTTCTGCTTCTCCTCCTTTTTGTTTTCCTTGTCTGCAGCCTTCCCCATAGGGGAGGGCGAGCGGGAGCTTCTCCATGAGCGTGCAAAGTTTGCGAACGAGCTGGTTGATGAGTTCTTTTGCAGCGGCTTGAGTTCGTCCTTGTGGGACGACTCAGCACTTAGCGTGTCGACTGCAGATGTCGTCGGGCGGGGAGGCTCCTCCTTTTGGGAGTCTCCGCTGCTGCTGAGAGGGTTGGGAAGCCATCGAGGACGCTCTACGAGCGAGCCGGTTCTATTTCGTGCATGTTTGGATTTGGGCTTGGGTTCAGCCTCCGTCTGGTCGTCGGGGACTTCAGCGCGGATGACGGGGAGATTCGTGGTGGACTTGGTCGCGGTGGAGAAGAAGCTGGAGGTGTCGAGCTTGAAGTCGGAATTGAAATTCGGGACATCGAGTTCTGGGAGGTTTAGGGACAAGGACGGGGTGGGAGTGTCGAGGCTGGATAGGGAGATCAAGTCTGGCGTGGAGTGGGAGCGAGGAAAAGAAGGCGAAGTTTCCACGGCCGGGGCCATAATCACGGTAGAACCTCCCATTTCATGACCAGATTCGTTCCAAGCACCAAAGTCGCAAAGCCGGGGAGCAGGCGAAGTATCTGCGCAAAGAGAAGGGTTAAAAGAATAATAGGGAGAAAAAAAATTGCTTTCCCCCGTGGGTGGCCTGTAGACGATGCTCCTTGGAGCGTGTTCCTGCCTGGCCTCGCAGCTAAGAGGACAACCGTGTCACAGGATGCAAAGCCGTTACTAAATCGACATCACTCTGGCGTTCTCTGGCCGGCAGAGGGGGATAGGAACAGGAACTGGGGCGGCGGGTCTGCAGAGGGACTTAAGTGAAGGAATTGGGAAGTTTGAGAAGAGAAGAAGAGCCGTCCGGGCAAGCCAAGAAGCTGAGATTTGATCCCAGCGCCTGTAACAAGACGTTCAGGTTGGCTGTGTACCTGGGACTGGCCTCTGTTCGCTGTACGCTGGTGCTGGCGCTGGCGCTCCCGCTCCACACTGGAGATCGCCACGGACTTGCCGGGGGGAGGGGCGGAGTTATGATGGACAGGGGGCCAGGGGCTGGAGCGCTGCAGGATACTAGGTGGTCGAAAATATAATAAATTAAAAATATAGGGCGGGTAGCGGGGGGTCAGGGCACTAAGACGCCGTGCTAGCCCCAGAAGGGCAGTGTCTGTAGACAAGGTACTGTATTCCAGGTGCCAGACGCGCCAGAAACAGGGGTGTGGGCAGTAACGAGCTGGACTGGCCCAGCTGGCCGTCCGCTAAACCGTACGCCGTCCACTGAACCACGCTTGATCCAACGGAAACGTGACGGACGGAGGCAGCTGTGATTGTCATATGTTCGGGGCCTGGTGCCGCCGAAGCCGACCCATCAAGAGACTTGACAACAGGGGGGGGGGGGGGGGGGGGGGGGGGGGGGGGGGGGGGGGGGGGGGGGGGGAATAAAATGAAGACCTCAGTTCGAGTCGAGTCTGGGCAGACCGACGAGTCAGAGTCAGAGCGCCCGCGCGCCTTGGGACTGTGAGAAAAGTGCGTCGCAGCTTTAGTCGCGGGCGCGCTGTTACGGAACAAAACATTCTCGGGGCTCGGGACGGCGATGCAGCAGCAGTCCGATCTATCTTGTTTCCCTTCCTGTGTCCCCTCTGTAACAACCAACAGCTTCGAGAAAGCCGAAAGTCGCCAGCCATTCCCAGTGAGAACCGAAACGCGGTGCAGGGCTGAGCATGCCGTGCGCCGTCAGCCATGCGCCGCGCGCCGGGAGCTTCACTCGCCCAGGCCCGATCCTGGAAGGCACATCGACCTAGGCCAAGGAGTTAATTAGCATACGCGTGTGTCTTGCACATGTAAATAGAAGCACACAAGCCTCATACATAAAATCCAAGAGCTCGGCTTAAGAGACATTAAAAAAGGAAAAAAAGAGAGACCCAGAAAAAGAAAACTAAATAAATGAAGAAAGGAAGGGATGCCAATGCAAAGCAAAAAAGAAGCTAGAGTGTAATCAATCAATCATAGGTGGACACAACGTCATCAACCTGTCCCAATGGACAGTGAACAAAAAAAAAAAAAAGACGATCCTCACCTGGGACATAAGTAGCACATGCCTCATACGGCATATTGTGTTCAGGTGTGCTATCATGACGGTAGGGCTCGGGGCCTTCGGCAACGGGGATTATCAGACGGATGCGAGATGATGAAAAGATGAAGCACTGCAGCGGGGAAATAGGCGGGCTCAATTCATCTCACACAGCGAAATCGATGGTACGGGATGAGGAGCAAGGTTAGCCCAGCTTGTCCAACCTAATTACAGCCTCGCCCACACACCTCTCTGTTGGTAGTTTGTTTGTGTCCTTGGTGCTGCCAAGACAACCCTTTCGCGGGCCTCGGTAGGCCTGCCCACATTTGACTATTCGTCATTGTGCGTGAGGGTGCTGCACTGTGGTTGATGTAAGAGCGGCTTTGTCCACGTACACTATGTTTCGAATCAGCATCTCTCGTCCATCCGCATGCTCCTCTCTGCAGTGCTCTGCTGGCCATGTCTTGCCCCGTGCTGTCTTGGCTTTATCGCAGCTGTCTCGCACACCCGTGAGGAATAAGTCACGGAAACACCATGAAAAAAGTAAAAGCGCGAGCGTCAAAACTCGCTGGTGCTACAGTTGCTGCTGCTGCTAGTTAGTACCGCCTGCGAACCAGGCACTTTGCATCCCACACAAACGCTACGGGGTATTGTTTTGTCTCGGGATGACAACGACGAAATCCCAGCCTCTGCCGTCACGCCTCCACTGCTGCGTGTCTCATCCCCTTTGGGGGCTTCGGCCAAATAAGGCGTGCCCATGCTCGCCCGGCTCCTCAAAAATTCTTGCCTCCAACGTGTTCAGTTCCCCCATCTCAACTCGGGACAAGATTATCGCTGGCCCGGCGGAGTACATGCGGAGGGGACGGAGTACGGATATACAAATGAGAGCGATGCAGAGACACGATCCCTGCGGGACATTCCATTCCCAGTTCCCTGGCCCCCTTTAGCGCGTCGAGGCGTTGGCGCCAGCCTACTGCAAATCTGCCCGGCTCGATGGGGATCATCATCAGTCCCTGGCGGGCTGGCTTCTTTTGACTTTGAACTGGTCACCATGCCCTCGCAGCTGGGAACCTCGCCGTTGGTCCGCTAAGCTAGCGCCTGCACTGGCGATGCTAGCCTGACCCGAGGTTGGCGATGTGAGGGGTTGTGGGCTTGGGCGGCTGGAGTCGCGGGCGTCTCTCGCTTCTGCATTCACACAGATGGCTCAACAAAGAGACGGTGGCGTACATGCAAATGGAAAATGGGGCCATTTTCCCCCTCAAGAGTCAAAGAGCTGCCAGCCAGTCACGACGTGCACAAGCAGAGGCTGAGAAAGACTTGGCTTGTGGTGTTTGGCCTCCTCGGATGCCCGGGATGCCTACCAAAGTTCAATATTTCGATAGCCACCGCTTCTTCAAGACATTGAGCGGGCTACACATGTTTGCCAATGAGCGAGCACAAGGTGTTATTACTTCGTAACCAACCCGTAGACAGCAGCCAGCCAGCCCATCCCGCCCATCCCTCCTGGTCCCCCTGGAAAGTATCGCGGTTCGTCCGGGCTGCTTTCCCAATGTGATTACAGAGTGCCGTCATCCCAATTGCAGGAACCATATGACTGACACACCCCGTCCAATATACCCAGTACATGTGTTGTGCGTCCAGCACATACCATCCCGTCTTCTCATTCGACATTTTTTACCGGAGAACCATGGCCGTGCTCTCTTCCTCGAGTTCCAATTCGACACCGGCGATGCAATCAAGGACGAAAAATTAGGGACCCCAAAAAAAAAAAAAAAAAAAAAAAAAAGCATTTACCGACCGTTTCCTGAAGGGATGGGGGCGGAGGAGGAGGACCAAGTGCTGGCCTCTGCTGCATCCTGGTGATGGAGAAAGGCAGACGCACACTACACTTGCTCACTACTTGCTGCATATGCGGCTGCACCACACAGCCAGCTCATTTCATCGGCGGCTCTCCCCCCACCCACCCACGCGCAGAATTGACTGACTTTCTGACCGTGGCTCGCCTTGCGCGATGCCCCTTCCAGCGAGAGCCACAGTGAGATTGGGACAAGCAGAGGCTGGGCGAGATACTGCCCCATTAGGTTTAACGCAGCCGTACCGATCGTGTAATGGCCAGGTTGAAGGCCTGTGTGCCAAGGGACGCTCCTGTTTAATTTTGCAGTGCCAATCCTCCAGGAACCCCCTCTCTGCCGATATGTCATGAGCAAGCAATACGGCTACCATGTCTGCGTATCCATGTCGTGTGTACCTTTTTTTGACCCTGGATTTTGAGCAAGGCAAGTGTTGGTCGCAGTCGTTCCCAACACGACGTGGATCTTATGCCCCGGTGGGTATAAACATAGCACAAAACCTCCGCGGCTGGACACGCGGGTACTGACTAAATGGCGCTTGATGTCACAATGGATGACCAGAAGACCACTGTGAAACGCGCGACATGTCGTCATTGGCTGATTTTCCCAGGAAGCACCTCGCATGGCAAAGATCGATTTAGATATTCGTACATATACTAGCCATCCGTTATGTGTCTCTCTTTTGGAGCATGGATTTTGCCTGTCTCTTAAGACATGCTTCCTGTCCGCCATGGATTCCGCGTGTGCTCCAGCCATCTGACTGTTGCCCATTCTGCCTTCTCCTTTCCCGCAACTCGTCAGCGAGCCCCCCGACCGTGGTAATCTCTCAGCGAGCTGAGGGTCTGCATTTTACTAGCTCCACCGATTGACGGTCAGGCAGGTCAACGATGGGCCGGCTAAGCCTTGACAGGCCTACGCTAACAAGTCCTGGATGCCCTCGCCCTTGTGCGACCCAAAGTTGCATACGCGGTGCAATAGAGCACGCATTTTACCTGACCGGTTTTGCCCAATTCGCCATGCGCCAAGTGGTGCCAGTACAGCAAGGGGAGACCGGAGTCTCGAAATACAGAGTACATGGCTAGCTCACCATGGCGGCGCCCGGGCCCCTCAGATACCTACGTGTTCAATGTTCTAGTTCCCATGTTGTGCCCTTGTTCGGCTGAGGGGCGCCGGTGCAGTGTTCCAGACTGACGGTGCCGCTGTACAAGCCGTGCCACGGCTGATCCCTCATCCGTCGTGGTGATCTGACACCTTCCACCGCCAGTTCAATCTTTTTTCTCCTCATGTTTCCATCGTTCACGGGAGCCAAGTGTCCCTAGGCTAAAACGGCGTTTCGTCTAGCTGGTGGGCATCACCTAGCGTTTGCTTGTCTCGACCTGAGACGCCCCCGGCGGGCGGACAGAGGATTGGCATCGTCTGGTTGCAGATGGAGCACTACTTGGTCCGATGGCCTTCTAGAAGGCCTAGTTCTAATAAGAACAGACCAGCCAGCTGAATACTCGGCAAGCGTTGTGAGGCCATTGGACAGCGCAATTATTAGCACTTTCCGGGCCCACGCTTCGCCAAGCCGGAGCCCATAGCCTATTACTAAACAGGTTCGACAAATATACGAGACACGATCCTAGACCTCAATTCGCCCGTCTCCGTGCTTTGTTTGATGTGTCACAAATGATAACGCCATCGAAACAAAATTAGCTTGTGGGAGCGTTGGTATCAACGGCTTCAGGGGAAATGTTTACGCAGAATCAACAATTTAGCACGAGATGTAGCCCTAGCTTCATGCACCAGTGTCCGTTGGTTTATGGAGCAGAGGTGTTTGGTAATAGTAGGGCATTTTGATATTGGCACGTTTATTTTTCCTTCAACAATTCGGGCACAGAGAGAACCCATTGTTGTACACACAAATGCCGTTTTGCGAGATGTGCATGCACATCGTCATTTCACGTACGTACTTACCATTGGTGCACGAATGGAGATGGTCAGGATCAGACCACTCAAATGCACATCACCGTCCCATTCCAGGGAATTTTTCATTCTCCTGATACGCGCGGGCCGTGGGAAATCGCCATCTCATGCGAAAACCCCATGCTGATCATTCACGGAATCCGAGAGCGCGGTTGAGCCGTGAACATGATGTGTCGGGAAGACGCGTCAGCTTCCGGTAGAAACACATGCATGTGGTTTGTGTTTCAGCACCGCGTTCGGGCTTGGGGTAGCTTCAACTTGAGTGATGAAGTTTTTTTCAAGAAGCGAAAAAAATTTTGGAGCGATGGTTGTTCGAGGATATGGTCGTGCATGCTTATGTAATTCTACATGGTCCCGCATTTTGAGCACGGACTCGTTTTGACTGTGCATTTTATGTTCTCCGTAGTCCGTACTCACTACTCCCTACCCAAGTTGCCAAGCTTTTTTTCTTTGAACTGCTCGTATTTCATCTGCTATCCCGTTGGAATCCCCGTTAAATGCCAGTGCTTGTGGCAAATTTGATGATTTATTACCGCAATATGACCGGGTGTTTTTCTTTTTCTCGTCTTAGTCGCGTTTAGTGGTCGAGTTTAGGTTTTGGAAATTGCTACCTCTGATCTTACTTTCAGGTCAGAGTTTCATAGAGCATGGGTGTTTTTGGTGAGAATATGCTTTTTGCTTTGTATTACGGTGACCGTAGCTGCAGGGTATGAGCTCGTGGTGAATATGATGGTTTTTATTCGATTGTATTGTTGAGGAGCGCTGAATGGAATATTTTGGGTTGACAGGGAAACAAACACAACAGATCACATCAGGTATAAAATCTTACACAAATCGTGATTGATAGATTGACATAAAGTACGAACCCACCCCTCAGAAAAAGAGAGAAAAAAAAAGCCATCAGTAAGCAGTCCTTCACATAAAACCGCAACGAAATGTAATCCGATAGAGAAATTGTAATTGGCACAGGTACAGGGTATGTACATAATCAAAGCCAACGCGACACCAAACTCAAACTCAGCTCTGCCCACAAGGCGAATGCGAGCGAATGACGTCACTGGGGCATGACATTGGCCAGCCTGGCAGTACGTCGCATTGAAGAAGGGCCTCACCTCCAAGAGCGCTGTTTTATTGACCAGTGAGACGTGTCATACCAAACAGAGGTTCTAGAAGTTGTACCATAGGGATCACTGGCATTAAACTACACGTGGATAGGAGCAGATAAGGGAGGAAGCACGCAGCGGTGCATCGATCGACATGCACGCTGCAGACAGAAAATATTTGGGGCAAGAATCCAGGTCGAATGATAACATACTGTAGCGAGGATCCCGAGACGCGAAGGGTAGCAGATCTCCGCAGGATTGCACAAATCCGGATGCCCATCTCATGGACTGCAAGGCTGCTAAGATTGAGCGGCGCGGGTTGTGGGTTTTGGCGTTTCAAGATTACTGATGGGTGAGAAACAGGCTCCTCCGTATTGCACGCTTGCGTTTCCACAAATTGTGCAACCAGCTCTTGGCTTCTTGGCGGTCGGGCCGTACAAAGCAACCATGGGAGCATGGGATTTGATTGCGGATCATTGTGGTCGCATCCTTTCGTCCATGAATTTTTTTGTTACTTCCTTGCTGCGACAGACACGCCAATCTTTTTATGCCATGCTTGCATGTGCCGCGTGGCAGTCAGGGCACAGAACATGATGTCGACAAGAGGCCGTCAGCTGATGGGACGAAGCCGGCGTCAGCAGGGCGATTTTGCACTGCAGAGGAGGTCATGCTAAGCCCGTCGGGAACCCGGCAGAGCTGTGAGGGTGTCGCAAACGGGAAGTTGATATGGGCCGGCTAGCTATACTGCGCAGCCAATGGGAGGGTGGATTATTTCCCTTGGCAACATGACCATCCTGGTTCATTTGCCTCGATGTTGCGCCTCGTAGTTGGCAGCGTGGACAAAGACGGGGATGTGTTGTTTTCTACGATGACGCTAATGAGTTAGAACAAGAACAATAACAAAGTGAGTGAAAAAAAGAAACGAAACAAAGTACGAGATGACTCTGTCGCGCGCCGGTCAATCGAAGCGGCAACCAGCCCAGTAAGCTTAATCGCAACGGTACTTTGGGAGCTGATGACTGGGGGGCCCATAATACGGGAGGGAACCCAAATTAATAGAGGAGAAAAAAAGCCACCACAACAGAGCATATCGATTATTGTCTTCTGGCTTATTTTCACAATCGCGGGTTGTTACTCTTCTAGTCATTAGTGTCAATGCTCATGCCGTAGTGGACTGGCCATGGTGGATAGCGGCCAGGTACGTAGTAGCACCAGAGAGGTAGTGTGCTGCTTGAGATCCCTGTTAATGCCCAAAATCTGGATCTTGGTCTCGACTCGACTCCCTAGCACCTGCACCTGCGTCATCTGTTGTGCTGGTGTCAGTTGGTGTGTCTCTCGTTAGTTGCTTTGGCTGGCTTCTCCGTCCCCCTCCTATATTTTTTTTACTTCTTCCTTTTGCATTTCTCACCACTCTCCCACGACATCCCCGGTTCAGCTCCCGGTCCTGTGCTCCGAGTGTCATTGAGCCATCGTATTGTAGCTGTAGACACGCCAGTTGCACTCGGTGGTGACGCCTCCCAAGACATTTCAGCTGCAGGTGGCACGCCCTAGCTCGACGACGACCCAACTTGTGCCCATCGCTTGCGCGCGCCTTCGCGACGTCAGTCGTTCACGCGCCACTCCCCAGCTCACTTCCAGCGCTCGAATTGGTCACCGGACCGCAACATGGCGACTCACGACGGCGAGAGGCCGCTAACAGGAGATGATCGCAACCCGTATGCCTCGTCCAGCCGCTGGCGGCACCAGGAATCGTCGGCCTATAGCGAATATGCTGGTGCGCATGCTGCAGCGCGAAGTCCTGTTGCCCAGGGCAGCTCCAGTGACCTGGCCAACTTTCTCAACACGTCGCGCGTGAATCCCGATTCCGATGCCCGAAGTGCGCACAGCACCGGAAAGCATCAGCCCCTTGCTGTTGCTGCTGCAGAGGCGAACCCTGACGGCCACGCCCTGGAAAGCTCCGAGGAGATTGAGGCGCCCGATGGTAAAGAAATTGTCTGCGGACCCCTACTGAACTACCGACGTATGAATGAGGGCCGCTGGCATGGTAGTGTTCTGATTGTTGTTCGGGGCGGTGGAAAAACCCCCCTTCACCAGCCTGTTTTGGCCCTGCGACGGACTTCGAGCGCATCGCAGGCCGCGGCGCCCGGTGGAACTAATGGCGAGATCAATGGCGCAGATCTGTCAAACGGAGCACCCGAGGCAACTCTTGTCGAGTCGCAATGTCTTTATTCCGACCCGCGCAATACTTTCTGGGCGTTTGACATCAACGTCCCAATGGACGTTGTTGAGACGAGCTACGAATATGAAATTCCAGAATTGCGATTCTCGGCCGAACACAAGCCCCGAATCAATACATTTTTTGTCCCCGCCAAGACTGAATCGATGCGCATCATGTTCCACTCGTGCAACGGCTTCAGCGTTGGAACCGATGTGGACGCATGGAGCGGGCCTGCTCTGTGGAACGACGTGGCTCGAAAGCACAGCGCAATTCCTTTCCATGTTATGGTTGGAGGCGGCGACCAGATTTACAACGACGGAATTCGAGTCGACGGTCCCCTGCGCCCTTGGACTGATATTAGTAACCCCAAGAAGCGCCGAGACTTTCCCTTCCCCGAGAAGCTCCGTTCCGAGTGCGACGACTACTATTTAAAGAATTATATTCGTTGGTATAACACGGAGCCATTTGCGCGAATGAATGGGCAGATCCCTCAGCTTAACATTTGGGATGACCATGATGTGAGTATGCAATGCTAGGCTCAACCGGGCCTTGTTAACGGGTTTTTAGATCATTGACGGGTTCGGCTCTTATGTGGATAACTTCATGCGTTGTGATGTATTCCGAGGAATTGGTGGCACAGCGCACAAGTATTACATGCTTTTCCAACAACACATGCCGCCGCCGCAATCCACTTACACTACAGGTATGATGACGAATGATCTTGAAACAAGCAATTGTTGTAAGGAGACAAGCTAAATATGCATAGACCATGCTGCCCTGGAATCTGGCACGCAGGGACCTGACCCGAATCAACTTATCGACACTTACGTTGCGCCCCCGAAGGTCGAGCCGCAATATATTCTGGGTACCAAGCCTGGTCCTTATGTGGCGGAGCATTCGCACAACATGTATTCCCGACTTGGAGCACGCATTGCTCTGCTAGGAATCGATGCGCGAACTGAGGTTAGCAAACTAGTTCGACTTGTGTAACAGAGAGCTAACATAAGATGCAGCGAACCCGGCATCAAGTTAACTACCCAGAGACATATGATGCTATATTTGATAGACTGCGAGCCGAGCTACAGGCGGCGGCGGACTCGAACCAGCCCATCAAGCATCTCATTCTCCTGCTTGGCATTCCCATTGCGTACCCGGTATGTACATATGTCCTATTTGCTCTCTATGCTGTGGTAACTAATACGGACTGTAGCGATTGACATGGTTGGAGAACATCTTCCGAAGCCCTCTTATGGGCCCTGTCAAGCTGTTGAATCGCAGATTTGGCATTGGCGGCGGTCTGTTTAACCAGTTTGATGGCAGCATCGATCTTTTGGATGACCTCGACGACCATTACACCGCCAAGACTCATAAAAAGGAGCGACATGACTTGATGGTTAGGCTGCAGAAAGTGGCGGCTGAGTTTTCAGTTCGAGTGACAATTCTCGGAGGTGATGTCCATTTGGCTGCTCTGGGACGATTCTACTCGAACCCAGACCTGAAGATCCCGGCAGAGGAGGACCATCGCTACATGGTCAACGTCGTTTCGTCGGCCATTGTTAATAAGCCACCACCTCAAGCCGTCGCAAACTTGCTGGCTCGCCGAAACAAGATTCACCACTTGAACTCCAAGACGGACGAGACATTGCTGGATCTGTTCAACAAGGACCCTGGCCAGTCAACAAAGACGGCCGGCCACAACCATTGCACAATGCCAAGCCGTAACTTTGCTTCAATTACTGAGAACTCGCCCAACAACGCGGGCGCCCACACTAACGGGCACACGGCGGAAGAGGAGCAATCGTTCCTGGGCAAGAACGGCCATAGCACTCTCCACAAGGGCGAGGTTGGATCCGGCACTGACCACAAGGCAGCGTCGCGGGATAGTCACGGAGCGGGCAACGACGGTACTTTGGATGTCTGCATCAACGTCGAGATTGACCAGCATGACCCAGAGGGCCGAACCGAGATGTACGGTCTGACAGTGCCGTTGCTCAACTACCAAAAGAGGGAGGAACCAGAGACGCCTCCACCGGCGTCGGCCTCCTCAAACCATTAGGCTTGGAAGAGAAGATGATGTGCGTTTTACTAACGGCCTTAATTGAGCGCATTGAGAAGCCTGTCTTATCTATGTATTAACGACCGCAACCGGGAGCGAAATGGTCCGGTGGGAACGGGCGGATGAAAGTGGAGTCTGGTCGGAGAGCCGATAATGTCTGATTGATATGGGTCCTGGAATAAGCCTGAGAGAGCCGAAGTGTGGAGAAGGATAGCTCCTCCGAGCCGCAGTCATGATGATAACCAGTGGGGGCGGAGCTATTACATGTACGATGGGGCTTGGGTATTTTACTTGCTCTTTTCTTTTTTTATACACTGTAGAGACGGCATATACGTCTCCCAAGGAGAATTGGAGAATCAGGGGAGAGAGAGAGAGAGAGGGGTTGGTTGTGGACATTCTGGAAGGGCATTGATACCATCAGTCCTTGTTTTCTTTGCTAGTTTATTTAATAGTAACCCTCGATGCTACACAACTACGGAAACCAAAAAAAAAAAAACAAAAAAACAATCACTGTCAACACTGTGACAATGTCTTTGTGATACTGTACATACCGTCATGGTCCTGTCATAGCCCATGCAGAAGGCAAGCACATGACCAGCCCGCAAAGCCAGGTCCCCCGCGCTGGCGGTTCGGCAAAGCGCGGGACTCGTAGCTCGCCCAGCTCGACCCGCCAGAAAAACACATACGAACCCCCTCCCCGACTTTGCCTTTCCTTTACTAGCTGCTGCGTCTGGGACCTGGGGGGAAACGGGGTGCGGCTCTTCGCGGGAGAAAAAAAAAGAAGAAGAAGAGACAGGCCCCAAGAAATGGCCGAAACCGGCGGGGCCGGGGGGCTGCGACACAAAGATCGGATTATGCCATTGACCAATCACGGACCCAAAGATGAGGCCGCCGGGCGATTGCTTTGGCGTGTGTGTGCGTGCGTGTGTGTGGTGTCTGTTGTTGGAGCTCTTTGCTGAATGCCGCCGCACTGCTTAACCACCATCGTTGTTGTCAACACAGCCCTCGGTCTGTTTGACCCCGTGTAGGTTTCTGTGGTGATTTCCTATATCCACCACACGTACGATATTTATTTGCTTTTATTTCCCTTTCCATCTTATCGCCTTCATAGCTGACACAGTCCAACAACGACACAGCAATGGACGCCATGCGGCCGGCGGCCCCACGGTCTGGTCCCCCCCCCCCCGCTCTGCCCCATCCAAACCCGCCCCGTTCACAATGTCAGTGATTGTGTGCAGGGCGAACGTCTTAGGCCGCGATAAGCCGAGTGAAGCACTGTAGACGCAACGGTGAGGAGGCAAGACAACAGACGAGCACGGTATGGCGAAAAAAAAACAAATAAAAGCCACAAGGTTGGGGTAGGCGGCTAAGAAGCTTATTGGGAAAAGAGTAGTGGTGATCCGCATCGGAAGGCATCGGCTGTGTAATCTTGTTCTTCTACATATCAGTGTCCCGTCGCCCACGCATTCTGCATCTCTATTCCTCGACCTTATCTAACAGCGACCTTTTCTTTTTTCTTCCAATTGATTTCTTGCTTTTTTGAGATACCCTCCATTGACGACAAGACGCGCGCACACAATGTCTTCCATGCTCCTCACCCGGGCCGGTGCCCAAGGCCTTCGATCCGCCGCGAGGGTTCAACAGATGCGGGGTGCCGCCACTCTCGCCGCCTTCAAGCCTCCCAAGGTCTTCAATGAGCCCAACGTACGTATGCCGTGTAGTATTTATTTCAACAGAAGCAGAAATATCACATATGCTGCGCTGTTGTGGCACAGACACTCAAGCTGACGCACTCAATCATAGCAACACTACGCCAAGGGCAGCGAGCAGCGCGAGGGCTTGACTGCTGCTGTCGAGAAGCTCCAGAAGAAGCTTCCCCTCGAGGTTCCCGTCGTAATTGGCGGAAAGGAGGTATGTAGCAACATTTCCTAGATGCCGCTTCGTTTTTAACGCGGGGTCATTGGTGTCACGACAAGTGGCATGGATGAATGAACACACATCTGACTGAAACACCACGACAGATCAAGGTCTCCGCCCTCTCTAAGCAGGTCAACCCCGCCGACCACGCCTCTACCGTTGCTTCCTACCACACTGCTACTCCCGCCGATGTCACCAAGGCCATCGATGCTGCCCTCGCTGCCAAGCCCGCCTGGGAGAGCCTCCCCTTTGCCGACCGAGCCGCCGTCTTCCTCAAGGCTGCCGACCTCATCTCCACCAAGTACCGCTATGATATCATGGCTGCCACCATGCTTGGCCAGGGTAAAAACGCCTGGCAGGCCGAGATCGACTCTGCCGCCGAGCTTGCAGATTTCTTCCGCTTCAACGTTCACTACGCCGAGCAACTCTACAACACCCAGCCTGAGCACAACTCCCCCGGCGTGTGGAACCGCCTCGAGTACCGACCTCTTGAAGGTTTCGTTTATGCCGTGAGCCCCTTCAACTTTACCGCCATTGCTGGTAACCTCCCTGGTGCCCCTGCTCTGCTCGGAAACGTTGTTGTCTGGAAGCCTAGCGACTTCTCCATTGCCTCTAACTGGCTGGTCTACAACATCCTCATCGAGGCCGGCCTGCCCAAGGATGTGATTCAGTTCGTTCCCGGAAACCCCGTCGACATCACCAAGGTTGTCCTCGAGCACAAGGAGTTTGCTGCTCTCCACTACACTGGCAGCACTGCAGTCTTCCGCAAGCTCTACGGCACCATTGGCCAGGGCATTGCTGAGGGTCGTTATCGATCCTACCCCCGAGTTGTTGGTGAGACTGGCGGCAAGAACTTCCACTTGATCCACCCCACCGCCGATCTTGACAATGCTGTCAAGCAGACTGTCCGTGGTGCTTTTGAGTTCCAGGGTCAGAAGTGCAGTGCCACCTCCCGTTTGTACGTCCCCAAGTCCAAGTGGGCTGAGTTCAAGGAGAAGCTCGTGGCCGAGGTTGAGCAGCTCAGCATTGGCGTCCCGTGGGAGCACGGCCACTTCATGGGCCCCGTAATCCACGAGGCTTCGTTCAAGAAGCTCTCGGGCGCTATCGATGAGGCCAAGACGGACAAGGACTTGGAGCTGGTTACCGGTGGCAAGTATGACGACTCCAAGGGCTACTTTGTGCACCCTACCATCTACGCTACCACCAACCCTGAACACAAGTTCTTCTCGACCGAGTTCTTTGGTCCCATCCTCACCACTTACGTGTACGACGACGCTGCTCCCGATGCTTTCAATGCTGTGTGCAAGCTGGTTGAGTCAACCTCTGAGTACGGTCTAACTGGTTCCATTTTCGCCGCTGACCGCGAGGCCGTGCGCTTTGCTGAGGAGCAGCTCCGCAATGCTGCCGGCAACTTCTACGTCAACTGCAAGAGCACTGGCGCTGTGGTTGGCCAGCAGGCCTTTGGCGGTTCGCGAGCAAGTGGCACTAACGACAAGGCCGGCAGCCAGAACCTCCTTACCCGCTTCGTCAACGTTCGTTCCATCAAGGAGGAGTATGTGCCTACGACCAAGGTCACGTACCCCAGCAACGAGATCTAAGGCTGGAGGTAGGGCTGGGCATCAAGGAACGTGTGTCTGAGAGTGAGACGTATGGAATGGATTTGTTAGCCAAGTCGGAATCCCGGGTTGGCAAGGGTAGAAGATCAGCGAAAAGGCTGGCGGAGTTTGATATTGTTTAGTGTCGCTTCTTTTCGGGAGTCCAAAGGAAAACACCGGGTGGGAATTGATGTACATGATGCACATGCATACGCTTGAACGGGAAAAAGGGTACAAGGCCAGCCATACCGCACCTCAGCTGGAGTCATTCGCGCCGACCAGGGATGCTGAATCGCGGGAGAGAGATGTGCGTGGGGCTATCGGTGAACCAGGGGTTTGAGACGGTGCAGTCTCGAAGGGCCGCAGAGCCCCCCCACGTTGGCTCACACGAGACGGTGATGGGTGGATTTGTCCCGGAGCTGGGGACGGATGGTTGTACTACCTGTAGACAATCGAGGGGAGACTGGAGCACGTGCTCAACCCCCGTAGTAGGACGAATAATGAAAGCCAAATTTCCACGACCCTTGCCCTGGATGGGACCCTTGCCGGCGACGCGCCGGCACCGGCTGGGCGGCCATCAATGTCTGGCGATTTGGCTCATTGTGGAGGGCGCGAGTAAGCACCAGGATCTGGGATGGGCACACGTGCTCGCGTGCCTTTGAACTGGTGGTTTTCGTATTTTGCCGTGGTGGCGGGCCATGAGACTTGACGTGCTGGTTGACAGAGGCGGAGGTGGAGATTGGGAGAGATAGAGGAGAATGAGGAGGTGGAGGACCAAGTGGAGAGAGGCTCTATTGTGGAGGCTGTGAGGGCCCGGATCATTCACTTGGCGATGTGGATAGATTGAAACGCAGATGCGTGGTCATACTGCACGACATGTGATGACGGGGTGAAAAGAGTAACTGATCATGCCGTGGTGTTTCTGGCCTCTGAGGTGAGGGCGTGCATTCTTTGGGCATGCCCCCCGACTAGACAAAAAAAAAAAATGTGCTGACACGGCAGTGAAAACTTTATGGGAGCCTGAGTGGAGGAACTTGTTGAGCAGGCCCCATCGAAGTTGTAGTTTGCGTCTTGTCGGTGATCGCTCTGGGAAAGTCGGGGTTGTGATGGGTCTGTGCGAGCCTTGGCTCTGCCAGGTTGGCCTGCTTTTATTTCGACGTCGGGGATAAGGATGACAAGATACCAAGGATATCGTGCCCCAATTGATATTTGTCGCCGTGCCCGCGTGAGGGTGAACTGCGGTGGATGCTGGTATGTGCTTGTGGCGAATTTGTGTGAGGCAACATATCTGGGGAGAGAGATAACGAGACGAAGTTTGAGGACGGCGTTTTTTTTTTTTGGGAAGCTTGTGCTTTTTTAATTTTTTAATTTTCCTTATTTCCATTTATTCACCTTATTAGTCTGCTTTTTTTTTATGCATCCGAAGAGTGGAAGGAAGCAATAGAATCTTCTTCTAGGCCCATTGAACAAGCCCAACAAATCCCCAGTAAAAAGTCACAAACCCCATTTCTCCCCATGTTGCTCACCTCTCTCCACCTTGCCTCCGTCTCTATCGCCCTTGGCCGAATCGCGGCCAGCTCTGGCAAAGTCTCAGGTTCAAGCCAAGCTTTTTTGCATCTACGGCCACCCCATGTCGCTCTTTCCCTCCTTGGGAGGCGCCCCCCGGCAAGCCCACACCTGCCTTCAACGCCGCACCAGCGACCACATGGGCGAATGCCCCGCTCTGATTCGTCCGTCTCTTTGAACAACATCGGAGAGCACGCGACCATTTTCTCGATGATGCTTGGTCCAAAGCAAAGTCGCAGTTCCATGATCCATCCTCCCTGGGGCCTGCAAGCGCGGATTGGAGGAGCCCAAGGCCCCAAGGGCCAAGCGGGTTTCTGTGAGCGAAACTCTCTTGCCATGGGGGGCAGATTGTGGCTTTTTCTCTCGTGGTTGGGGTTCCCTTTTGGCTTTGGTCTGGCTTGTGTCTTGACGCTCACTCTCGCCCGTGCTCGTGCTCCAGCGTGCCCGTTGGGCTAATCGTCACTCGTTTTGCTGTTCTCGTCTGGCCGTCCTCGTGCTCATGCTTCTGGTTCCTGTTCCATGCAAAAAAGTCGGCAGCGGGTAGCTCGCCTCTCCCTCTCCCTCCCTCTCCGAGGTTCCGTGGTGTGTGCGTGTGCGTGTGCTTGTGCCCCCCTTCTTCTTCTGTCAAGCGCCTGTCGTTATTATTTATCTCCTCCGCACCCATCTGACACCCGCATTACTGCTCTCCTCGGGGGGCGTGTGAAACTCAGTCCCAGAAGCAACAATCGAATTGACGGCCGGCTCATCTCCCCCGACTCGTCCGTTACTTCTTGGCCCTGTCTCCTCCGCCCCGTCCGCCCTATCGCATCCTGACTTCTTCTTTTCACCTACTTGCTTCTGCTCTCGTGCTCCTGGGCCGTGCTTCTCTTGCTCGCGAGACCAGCCCAGCCTAGCCCTGGATAGACTATATTGGACCAGACCGTACCCTGCCACCGACGATCGAATCTACCGGGTCCTCCTCCCTCCTCTCACAAACACCCTGTTCCTCTTGCGGCTCTTCGTCTCATCTTCCTCTCCTTTTCACACCTTGGATCCTTCAGATAACCGTGACTGCAGTTGAATTTTCAATCTCAATTGCGACCTCGAGGTGATCCCTGGATCCTTGGCAGCACAACATCAGACCGCGCCGCACTCATCACAGCCGCTTGTAGCCAACCAAGTCAATATCGACGCTGGTGACCGCGTACTTCTCGTATCTGTCTGGCTTTCCAAACCTCCTCTCACCCCGTCACATTCCCCAACAGTACCACCATCACCTGGGTGTTTTTATTTCTCTCCGAACATTGCTGGTCGGACTCGCTCTAGTCGTGTTTGTTGCCCCAACGAGAGCCGTGGCCTCTGAGACCTAGGCCCGTTATCTTGGGACTCACACCGTTCACGACAGCTGGATCATTCCGTCTCAAACTTCCACAATCGCAAACATGCCGCAACCGGGTCTCCCACTTACACCAGGTTCTTCGTCTGACATCAAAGGCAAGGATGGTACACAGCAACTTGCTTCTTTTCAGCTCTCATTTGAATTGCCGCCCCCAGCACTTCACGACCCCTCCCGGATATCACCCTCGGGTTCTCGAGTCTCACCCACTGACACCAAACCGCATCCTCTTGCCACGGCCTCTCCAGCCGCGACATTTCCTATGCAGCCCGCCGAAACTGTGAAGGCTCGCCGCCGCTCCTCGGCCGCTAAAGAGGCCAAGGACAACACTTTTGCCCTGCCTCCGCCACCTACTCGTTCTCGAAAGATTATTCAGATGAAGCCTCGAACTCAGGATGGAAATTCAGACGCCAGTGCCAGCAAGGATACAGGCAAGACAACTGGCAAAACAGCGGCAACGAAAGCGGCCGCTTCAGCGGCTCCCAAGGGTGCTGCTGCAGCTGGCGCCAAGACTGATGACGCTGGGGCTAAGGGCAAGAAGAAGGAGCCAAGTGCAACCAGCGCAGCCGGCCGCAAGATCGCAAGAAAAACTGCTCACAGCCTCATTGAAAGGCGGAGACGCAGCAAGATGAATGAGGAATTTGCAGTACTAAAGAGCATGATTCCGGCTTGCACTGGAGAGATGCACAAGCTGTCCATCTTACAGGTTTGTTGATTCTTCCTGGCATTTGCGTGAAACATTATTGATGACTAACATGGAACTTGTCCAACAAAATAGGCATCGATTGAGTATGTGCGATATCTTGAAGACTGCGTGGCCAAGTTAAAAGCCCAGCAACAAGACGACAGCCAGACCCACCCCGACTCCGGCCGCCAAACTCCAACGGCCCGTGATCGCTTGCCATCGATCCGCGAGTTCCACCCGACCTTCCGGCCCGATCCCACAGGCGACGGTGACGTCGACATGGAAGACTCGGAGGCCGACTCCCCGACCATGCCTTACAACCAGGAAATCAACGCCCACCAGCCATCAGTCTCGCCGGCCCTTCCACCCCAGGATGCTCTTTCCGCTCGCCACCGACAGCACTCGTACTCATCCGTATCAACAGATGCACGACGTTATAGCTTCAGTGCCTCAGCCACCACATCACCTGCATTCGGCCCTCAGGTCTTTGGTACAGCCCCGTATGCTCGCAGTGACGCTTCAGCCCCTGGGTCAACATTGACAAGTCCAGCCCTCGATCCGCAAAGTGAACTTGACCAGGAAGCAATGGCTGCTTTGTTGATGCTGAATAATGACCGTCGCGGATCCAAGGGGCGGGGGCTGTCGGTTCGTGATCTTCTGAGCACGTGAGCACGTGGCGGCGTTGTGTTTATGGCATGATGCGCGCTGGAATTAGGATTTTGGAAACACTGGGGGCGCTTGGAGTTTGGTAGCGAAGGCGCCCAGAGATGTTCAGGTTAACGACCACTTCCCTGCCATCGCGTTCTGATACAGAGTGGCTGCGATATCGTTCGATGCACAGGACTTGTGCGGTTTGGGGATGTTGCATCCATGGTCGCCAGCCGTTATAGGCAATTCAGCAAGCGCCTTGCAGGGGCGGGACCGCGACCCGGTAAAACAAAACGGTTAATATTCCCTGGAGCTTACCGTATTCAGGGGACTGGTATATAATCTCAATTTTTAGAACAGGTGGTTGGCAATTCGGTATGGCGGGAGACGACATGGGATCATTAGAATGAGAAGATTTTCTCTTTGGGATATACGGAGTTGGAAGATGTGGGGGCGTCGTTTGATTTAGTCGCCCTCAGGGCCATTTTTGTTACTTCATGTCCTCCACCGACACGGTGCTTACAGAGGTCCTTGCAACCGTACATAGTTGATTCTTGTTGTGGTTTTTGGTATAGAGATGAGGGGGAAAAATGACGAGTCTCGGAAGTTTTTGATCAAGATTACAATTGTGATGCCGACTCTACCCTGTGCATGAAACCATCACCGAATATTGAAAAAAAATGCTACAACTCTGATCGTCGAGTCCGCCAACCTCCCAATAACTTACAGTACATCAGAGGTTTATGGTAACAGCATTGAGCCACTACACCTTACTATGCAATAGAAAAAGTATTGACATGATTCCCATCTGGCCATCCATTGTGCTTTTCGCGCGCACCGTAAAGTCTCACCGGCCCAAGACGGGTTCCGTTCCACACCCTGGTCCTTCAAACGCCAACTTGCAACACGGCGTTCCCTTGTCCCGTATGCCAAGCCCAAAGGGAGTTCCCCCGCAAAAAAACCTATTGTGTAAAGGGGGGGCGGCTTGCAAAACACGGAGGTGGAGGTTATGAGAGACCATCCCATCCATTATCTTTTACTGCTGCTGTGCTGGGAGCCCTCGTTTCACACCTGTCGCCTTCGCTTGTCGCCATAGACGGCGCCCGTTTCACCTCGCAGGCTCATCGTACGAGACAGCGAGGTTCTGGGATGATGCGTGCTTGGTGATGGTGTCTTTTTGCTGCTGTGGCGAGGGCTGATGGGAGGGTTTTTGGTCTTTGCTTTTTGGCCGCGCTTGTGATAAGGGGAGGGCCGTGCTTTGAGGGAGATGATATATAGATGGGCTTCAATGCCCGCCGTTGGAGTTTGGATTCGATCAGTTCAAGCAGCATTCGAACAGACTTGCAGTCTACTACCCTCTTCTCCCTCTCCTCTCTTCTCTTCATTTCTCTGTGTGAGGCCTGGTGCCCGCCTTTCCCTAAAGTTGTCCTTATTACCCTATTCTTTTTAATCCTGCTTCTATTCCGCTGCCAGCTGCGCCGGCGTGGATAATCTACTGTACAGTTCGTTCTGTCTCTGCGTCCCTAGCTTTCCCAGTAGTCGGCCCGGGGAAAGCGATTTTGATAAAGCCGTCCCTCGTACACTCCCCGAGTATTCAGGCCCCGAGCTCTCCAGACCTCCCTCAGAGACCGTTGGAGTTTCCGCCGGCGCTCCTCTTCCTCGTGTACTCCCGCTCAAGCCTGAGGGCTACGCTGTTCAACCACCCCCTTACTATCCCGACCGCCGTCCTAGTCTCGAGGTCAAGCCGCTTCGTCTCGTTCGGGCTTCTCGAAAACGCAAACCGTCTCCCCGTTCGCTACGAAAGGCCTCTCCGCCAAGCTACTACGAGAGCTACTCGTGCTCGCTGTACCAGTCGGTCACAACGCTAAGCATTGAACCACCAGGTCCTCCACCGACCTACCTCGAAACAATGGCTTCCCAACCTGTGATGCCCAAGGTCGGTACCGAGGCTTCCCCAGGGCCGTTTCGCCCTGCTCCTGCCAGCAAAAGCGGCAGTCCCCCTCGCCCCGTGGATGATGTCCTGGCTGACCTGCGCCGCCAGCTCGACGACTCGGCTTCGGATATGGGTTCCAGCGTCGACTCGCGGGGCCGCCGCCGCCGCCGTAACAACAAGCAGCTCGCCACCACTGGCGGCATCAAGACCGGCCCCGTCCTGCCTCGCTTGGCTGAAACAAAGCCCGTTCGCCTGCAACTGGGATTGAATTTGGACGTTGAGCTCGAGCTCAAAGCACGCCTTCAGGGTGATGTCTCCCTTACTCTGCTGTAAGTCATGGTGAAAAAGGTGTCCACATAAATGTTCAGGAATATGCTGATCGGCATGCTAGTCAATAGAGTTGAAAAGAAGCAGACCACTCGCGAGTCTACAGAGTTGCAGCCCAACATGGCGGGAGAGGTATCTGTGGAAGAGCTCTTCTTCATGCGGCTGGGTACATTGCATCTCCGCCAGAAGTGGCTGGAGAGAGAAGTGAGCGAGTCACTTACTGCGTCGGTCATGCTGGTCATTGGCGTGGCGGGGTTTGTTCTCGGGTTTTTATCGAGCAGGCTTGTCAACGTGTAGATTTTTTGGGCCTGATGAAGATTTGGGAGTCCTGGTCGAGAATGGCGAATAGCGAGTACTGTCTTTTTATTACCACCATGCAGCCGAATTCAAGTACGATATGAATAAACTAGAATCCTTTTTGATCCTCGAATGCTTTCCTCATTGACTCAAATTGTGTTTTCAGAGTTAAGCAAGGGAGTTTGAACAGGGTAGGGCGCAAACGACTCTGAAGCTGTTGTGTTGTGTCGTTATCACGTCTGAATTGTATATCTTTGCAATAATTGATGAAATTGCCACATCATGAGTTCGTATTAACATTCATGTTCTATATATCCGACCAGGTGTTTGCTATTAAATCTTAGGATTTTAGTCTTTGACTTCCAGCAATGTCGTCCTGTGCATCTTTGACCAAAAAGCTACTCAATGTTAACATCAAACACGACAAATTTAGAAGCGACAAGACTTACTTGTAGAACAAAATAGTTGGCCCGATGGTCATGAGATGCCATAAGCTGTGGGCATCGATAGAGTACCCCCAAGGAGGGAAATCAAACAATTCCATGCTCATGGCAAAAATGACCCATGCAACCACGAAACCAGGGTAGGCTGCCCAAGTGCGCCTCGATTTCCTGTATCTGTGAAAACTGAACCAGGACCAGAGGATGTTCTGGACAATGCCTGCTGCGACATTGGCAACCATGTTGTAGGTATAGTCCCACCTGACTAGCTTGAGATACGAAACATGGCAAATGTACAGGGTAATACACAGCAATGTCCAGGCACGCAAGACAGAGCGACGGCGTGGGGTTGGGTGGTCCAGACGGAAAACACGGATGGGTGTATAGTACATGCCATAAAGAACGTTGGCACCGGCGGCAAAGTAGTCGAGCTCCTCGGTCAAGCGAAAGTCGCGGGTGTGGAAGATGGCGCTAAAGACCCATGAAGCAATTCCAACCCAGGCTAGGCATACGTAAAACGGGCGCATGGTATAAGAGGCCGGCATGTTGCGGCGCACCTTCTTGAGGCCATCCCAATGTGCCCATAGGTTACCTAGAGAGAAGAGGACACTGAACGGCTCCTGCATTCCCAGAAAGCGGTAAAAGGGCCATTTCCCATAGAATTGAACCACCGGCTCGTCGAAGGCAACGCGCTGGCTGGTGACAATGTGTTGGCAGGCATAATTGCATTCGCTGGCGCAGTTCCAAAGGAGGAGGCGGTGGAGCAATGCTGTAAGATCAGAACTGTCAGCTTGAGGCTACGTTGACGGTGCGGTAGGGACTCGGATTCGGCGACGTACGGATCGGGGTATGGTCTTTTCCAGGACCGCAATTTTCCGTTTCGCAGACCTGTTTGAAGAGGGTTGTCAGATGTGAGTGGTGAGCGTGCGGTCGGAGATGGCTTACCTGTAGACAGTCACGGAACGCAGGGAGGCGATCGCCAACGGAGCCATGGGCTGTGGTAGCGAGAGCTAAGACGAGGACGGTCAGACAGAGGACCTGGGTCCACGGCCGTCCCCTCGGAGAAGCCATTGCAAGAGCATCGACCAAAGCGAAGGAAGCGAGCGGTGGGAGGAATAAGGAAGCAAATCAGGAGAAGCGGATGTGCATCTTTGGAGATGTGGCTGCCGCCACTGGAGAGTGGGAAGCTGGTGCGCGGGACGCGATCTCGGCGCGCTGATTGGCCTGCAGAGCGTCATCGGGCAATTGTTACAGTGAGTTGGGTACAAGCGAGAGTGTACTTGACCCGAACCCCCCATTGACCTGCAAGCTGCCAAGCTGCTCCGACCTAATTCAGTCAAGGTGCTGCCACCCTAAGCAACCCGAGTCATCATGCTTTTCTTGTTTCTATAATTTTTTAAAATGCAATTTTTAAAAAAGGGGAATACATTGGAATTTCTTCTATATGACATACTTTTGATTATATATATACGTTTATTGTTTATTTCCCTTTCTATTTTACTTAATTCAACTACTGTGCCTGATTGAAAATCTGGGGCACAGATGGGATGCACACTAGGCCAGGGGATTTTCGGGAGCCAGAGGGGTCCCGAGTCCGCAGTCCCGGGAGTGTCGAATTTGAATACATGAGCATTGCCCATTTGGATTCCCCGACTTACATCATTCCCGGGAATAATAAATACCATGTGCAGCATCATGGCAATGTATACTTCTGCGCCCGCACTTCATCCCGCCCTTAGCCTCCCTGACTGTACCTCGCACTCGGGGAGCAGAAAATATGGCACAGCAATGCAAACGGCTAAATAGAGAAGCCCAAGGCAAGGACAAGTGGACTCTACATAAGCCCGGCACTAGCTAACAGCACAAGGTACCTGTTTCCCCCCCTTGCCGCAGGACGAAGAGATTGTTCGCTCGCCTTGTTCCCCACCAGCTTTGCCGGAGGCTGGCAGAGGTTTTGTGGGGAAGCCTCCCAGCCTGCCAAACAGAGCATGTATGTCATTAACCACTGCATGCTCCGAGGTGGTTGGGCTTCGGCAACAGGAGTCTGCAGAGTCGGTGTGTTTATAGCGGGATACGGCGTCGGGGCTAAATCATATGAGAGGGCAGTTAAGATCAATGCGGCGCCCACCATCGCCGTCAAGGGGTTTGTGTTCATGTGCCTGGCCGAGCCATCTGGACCTGCATCAACACCCAGCAAGGTTTGCGATTCCTCGGGCCCGGGCACCAGATATTCCACCTTGGATCCCAAGCCGCTGACATTGTGTGGCTGCGTACCTTGGGCGGCATCGGGCTGATTCTTTCTCCCTGCCCTGCTCCCAGAACGTCTGAGCCAGTGCATGCGTTGAAAATATTGCGCGGAATTCGCTCTTCGTGAGCTTCAATGCCCAGGGGCAGTGTAAGCAACGCATCACACCCTGTCAGATTGGAATCCCGCTGGGCGCTTTCTAGAGGATAACTATTTCATAATAGCCGGTATGCTATCATCTCCTTCTTTGACCTTGACTTGCATTAACTATTTTCAAGGACTGGGCTGGGCTGATGCTCGCTTCATTATTTTTTGGAAGGTTGCTCTGGCAACAACAGGCCTGAAGGCGGATCCACTCAAAACAACTCGGCTCTTAGTACCACTAACTACAATTTCCACATTTGCTTCCACGCATGAAGTCAAGTTCTTGTAATTCTGCTACCATTCAGACCATGAGATCAATCGACACGTAGTACATCTTTACTCTTTTACCGGACCACCGACAATTGTCTCTCAACCCGACACCTTCACCACCAGACGCGCTACAGAATAATAACAACGCGATGGCGACAACCTCGCCTACTCCCCTCGCGCGGAGGACGTCGCAGCGTCATGCCCTCCGACGACTCCCTTCGAGATCGACCATGCCTCACAGCGCCAGCCAGCAGTCTCTGTCGAGCGCTGCTGCATCAAACGCCCAACAACAACAATTCCACGACGATAGCTCCGAAGACGAGATCCCTGTGCCCATGAAGCTCAGTGCCCTTACCAAAGCTATTCTTAACGATGGCGGCCCCGACCAAGCCGAGCGGGCTGCCTCGCCTCCTCGAACACGACGACGTACCAGCGCTCTGAACGCGTCAACCTCTTCCACAAGCGAGAGCCGCAGGCATCTCCGATCGGGAAGTGTCCAAGCGCAGGATGGAAAATCTTCCAGACCAAACAGTCCTCCTGCAAGCCGGGAGGCTAGCCCCGTAAGGAGACGGGTCGTTCGCCTTAGCAACACACCCCAGAGCCTTAACCAGATGAGACCCGTCAAGCGGCGGTCATCATCCATGTCACGGTCAACACAGCGATCGCGACCTACAAGTCGCCCCGGTAGCCGGGATAAGTCTTCAGACGAGAGACCTGAACCTCAGGCGGATGTAAACACCCCGGCGCATGCTGGACGCGTGGTACGGATTGCTGCTGGATCTTCTGGAAACCGAAGCCGTGTAGGTTCCACTGGCCCATCGTCAGGTCGTTCCAATATGGAGCGGTCCATGATTGATAGATCCGCTATCGAAACTGAAAACGAACAATATGAGGAGCCACCAGCGACTGTCGCTCGTAATCCTGCACCCATTAGTCACGGCAGTGTATCGCGATATCCGTCAACCGTAACCAAGCCAAGACCAGATGACATGAACCTCCAAAGCTCGATGAGAGTGAAGAGAGTCGGAAAGGGAAGCTTTCTCAGTGGGCCCGCCCGTCGAGGACGACGGAGACAGAGTGAAGAGGAGGAAGGAAATGAGGGCGAGCCCATTATGTCGAGCCAAGAACCTGAAAGCCAGGCTTCTGAGGAGCCTGCCTCGTATGTCGATGGTATTCGCAACTTTAATTCCGGCAGTCCAGTGAGCGGCAACTCTGCGGCTAGGGGCCTCCATCGAAGACATCCTTCAAATATCGACTTGCGTCTCGGATCAGCGCGGCCGTCTCCACGTGAGGCTTCGCCACGGGAATTTACACCGGAGCCTGCTCCCGCTCCTGAGGCGGTACCGCAACCTGAACCGGAGGAGAAAGAGGAGGAGATTCACTATAGACTTCCTGCACCTCGTCCCGAGATTCCTTCGCGACGGGACCAAGAAAACAATCCAATGGCTAGTCTGAGACGGCCTAAGCCCCCGACTGACTTGCCTGTCGAAAAACCTCCTATGCGCCCATCAAGCACGGATATCGGTGCTCAGAGACCAGTCTCTCCTGATCGAAAGCCACTTGCATCGGTGGCCCGCAACACGCCTCGGCGACAAGCTCCTCCACCACCTCCCAAAATGTCCGTGGTAGAGGCAGCAACCAGTACGGCTGGAGCTGCCGCAGCCACCCAGAAGCAAAAACGCAACATCTTGAGGGTCAATGGTAAGCCATACACCCGAATGGACTGTCTTGGCCGAGGTGGTAGTGCCAAGGTTTATCGGGTTACTGCTGAGAATGGCAAGATGTTTGCTCTCAAGAGAGTGGCCTTGGATCATGTTGATGAAGCTACTTTCAAGGGCTACATGGGTGAGATTGATCTGCTCCAGAAGCTCAAGAACGCCGACCGTGTCATCAACTTATTTGACTATGAGTTGAACACTGAGAAGAAAGTGCTTACTTTGGTGAGTTTAGTCCGTTGATAGGCCGGAAGCTGCTTGCTAACTGAATGTAGATCATGGACATGGGCGAGCTAGACTTGGAGCGTCATCTGAGGAAGCGAATCGATTCCGGAAATGACAGATTTGACCCGGTTTTTGTGCGATATTACTGGAAGGAGATGGTCGAGTGTGTACAGTCGATTCACGAATACGACGTCGTCCACTCTGATCTAAAGCCCGCCAACTTCATCCTGGCTCAGGGCGAACTGAAGCTGATTGATTTTGGCATTGCAAACGCCATTCAAACCGACGAGACTGTCAATGTCCACCGTGACACTCAGATTGGAACACCCAACTACATGTCGCCTGAGTCATTGATGGACACCAACAATGGTCACGGAGGACGAGTCGCTGGCCGCCCTAAGCTTGTCAAGCTTGGAAAACCTAGCGATGTCTGGTCGCTGGGTTGCATCCTATACCGCATGGTGTACGGCGATCCTCCATTCGCCCACATTGCCAACCAACTTTCTCGATGCCAGGCCATCATCAACTGGAACTATGATATTGAATACCCCTCACGCGGCATGGGTGGCGCCCCGGTCCCCCCCTCGCTGCTTCGCACTATGAAGCGATGCCTGAACCGCGACCAGCACATGCGTCCTACCTGTGACGAGCTGCTTCACGAGACGGATCCCTTCCTGTACCCGGCGGAGCTTACCGACAAGGCTCTTCCCATTGACGAGGAGCTGCTTGGTAGAATCATCCAGAGCGTCGTCACGAGGTGTCGCGAGCGTATGCCCACTGAGGCGGAGAGCACGAGCGTTTGGCCACAGGCTTATTGGGCCAGTGTCAAGAAAGCTATGGCTGGAAGGATGTAAATTGGTGTACGGCACGATATGACATGAATGCGCAAAAAAGAAACTGGAAGACATTGTTTTCCGATGCTTAAGACGTTATGATGGTTTTTTATTTTCGAAATTCACTGGGATGGGGCATTTATAGCTTGGTGTTGGGAGTGTCATTCTTGTCTTTCATTGCGGAGCTTTGCATCAGCCTATTTTTTTGTATGAAGACTTTTTGAGATTCATTCACATTGTAATTGGATCGGACGCGGAGAGTTGTCCAATTTTTATGCTCGCGTTGTATAGCGAGTGTTTTAGTTCAAAGATATTTTTTTCAGCGCCTCATACCACTTTTCTCATGCTGTGTGAATCGTCTCGTCGTCCAAGTGATTTTTTATTATTGTACAGCCAGCTCTAAGCTGGGAGGTGGTACATTGTTTTTAGATTGACTGTTTTGTACACATTCATCAACGTTTCCATCTTGAGATTTCTTCCACATCGGATCATGTCTCCTGGCCCTCTCAGTCCGTCTAGGACGAGCCCTAGATATCCTCGGGGCTGTTGATGTTGAGCTCCGAAATCCTTAGAGTGGTGTATCGGTGCTTGCTCTTGGCCTGCTTCGCCCGCCTCTGCCTCCTCTTCTTCTTAATCTTGATGCGTAGTGGTTCCGACTCTACACCCAAAACGGTGGCACGACACTCAAACACATTCTCGTCAATGTGGGGTGCTCCCTTCATGGTAAAATCTCGGCTACCAATGACGCTTGCACGGTTCAGTCGGAGCACATCGCCAGGCTGTACGCCAGGCATGCGGAATGGTAGACGAATCTGGTCACCTTCTCGGACCAGATAAGGGAAGCCGTGGATGTGGACGGTGATGTAGTGGCCTGGCTGGGCGGCAAGAAGAGGCAAGAGGGTCTTGACGGAGTCGGAGACAGGCTGAGGAGGTGGAACCGGGTGGCTCTTCTTGAAGGCCAATGGTCGAGGTTGGCTGTCGGTGGGATTGGCGGCATTCTTGACATGGCGCTGAGCAACGGGCTCGACAATTGGTGGTGTGGTGTTGAATGCGCGGGCACGAATTGGCAGCGCAAAGGACGGGGTGAGGCGCGCACTGGGAGCTCGAAGCTCCAGTACGGAGCGGAAGAGTGTCCTACTCATTTTTAGACCACAGTGCCGTCGGGGCGTGGGCACTAATTGCTGGTCAAGAGGTAATAGCTATTGTGGTGAGGTTCTTGAAAAGTTCACCAAAGCCCGAATGCTTGGTCGGATAAGCGTAGCGCCGGCTCCGACGCAGTGTTGGGAACAGCAGGCCTAGTATCCTGGCCAGCGCCTACACCTCCAAGTTTTTTTTCATGGTTGGAAGGTGAACACCCAACCCCCACTACTAAAAAAAAACATCAACTTTTTAATACCCAAGCCCATTCCCCCCGGGCAATACCGTAATCATGGTACGTACAAATTGATTCTTCCCTAAGAAACAAAATCCAAGATTCTAACACCATCCGCAGCCTCAGAATGAGTATATGGAGAGGTGGCGCAAGCTGCATGGTCGCCGCCTCGATCATGAGGAGCGAATGCGCAAGCGTACCGCCCGTGAGGGACACAAGGCTTCTCAGGATGCGCAGAACTTGCGAGGTCTCCGAGCCAAGCTTTACCAGAAGAAGCGCCACAATGAGAAGATCCAGATGAAGAAGGCCATCAAGGCACACGAGGAGCGCAACGTCAAGACTGCCGACGAGAATGACAACTCCACGCCCATGCCCTCTTACCTGCTTGACCGTTCGAACCCTTCGACCGCCAAGGCACTTAGCAGCGCCATCAAGAACAAGCGAGCCGAGAAGGCGGCCAAGTTTGCCGTTCCCCTGCCCAAGGTCCGAGGTATCAGCGAGGAGGAGATGTTCAAGGTTGTCAAGACTGGCAAGAAGATCCAGAAGAAGTCATGGAAGCGAATGGTCACCAAGCCTACCTTTGTCGGACCCGACTTTACTCGACGCAACCCCAAGCACGAGCGATTCATCCGTCCCATGGGTCTGCGTTACAAGAAGGCCAACGTCACCCACCCTGAGCTCGGTGTCACGGTGCAGCTGCCCATTATCAGCGTCAAGAAGAACCCCCAGAACCCCATGTACACTCAACTTGGTGTTTTGACCAAGGGTACCGTCATCGAAGTCAACGTCAGCGAGTTGGGTCTTGTCACGGCTGGTGGAAAGGTCGTCTGGGGTCGTTATGCTCAGATCACAAACAACCCCGAAAACGAGGGTTGCATCAACAGCGTTCTGCTTGTTTAATTGGAATACTTGCTCCAAACAAGATTCCGCGGATGATTTTGATATTGAGAATGCATGCAAAGGGCGTAAGGGCGTTTTTGGGTCAAGTTAAAAAAGAGGCTACGACATGTGCTTTCAAAAGGGTGGAAAGTCGACTGAAGATTCCCGGTTGCGATGAAGAAGACTCACTCCGAGGCGATGGGCCTGCTTTTGCTTCCCAGGCGAGACGAGGATTGCGCTGGGGAATGGAGACGAGGAGGAGGACGATGATGATGAAGGCAAGGAATAAATATACATACATCATGTCTGCGTGAGAGAACGCAGCGATTAGGTAGAATACACTGCATGTTTTGAGTGCTGACCTTGTGTTTCTTTTCATTGCCCACTATTCCTTTACCGCCAATTTTCTCACTTCTATACTAATTTCTTGTCTGAAAAGTCGGCATTGGCAAGCTGAAAAGGGAGAAAGTGCCCGGCGGCAACTCCGGATCGACAGCGTACTTCAGGGACTCTCGCTGGAACGGGCCTTTTAAGCCGCCTTTTTCTTCCCGTCTGGGCCAATCATGGCGGAGCAACAGTGGCACAGGGCGGTAGTTACTAGCTGACTAGTTTTTCGCTGGGCAGGGCGCTCCAGGCCGTTAGTCCCTTAGCGGCAAAGAGGGACCTTCGCAAAAGAGCCCCCGCCGAAATTTGGGCGGTCAAATTATTCTGCCCAAGACTAGGAAAATCCAAGCATTCGACTTTCTTTATCCGCCGCCCACTCAGAATCCCCTTGCGTTTCACCTCTTCTTTTTCCACTCCCCCCTCCTGATTCCTCTTTCTGTTTTTGGTCTTGAGGCTAGATTCGCATTTTAAAAAAAATTTGGCAAGATGAGCGGCGACAAAATGGAGGTCGAGTTGGCCGAGCAGAAGTTGAAGTCCATGGAGCACAGCGAGCAGCATTACTTCAAGAGGTCGGTCCCTGCATAATTTTTTTTCCTACGGATTATCAGATGTTAACTGGGCTTGCCATACAGCTACGACCACCATGGTACGAATGATTTCCCGTTTTCAATAAACAAGAGGACCCCGAAATGAAGCGTTTTGCTAACCGTGCTTGTGTTGTGCAAAGGCATCCACGAGGAGATGTTGGTATGTCTCTTTTTCTTCCCCTCCCCCGCAGCGCAGATGCATACGAGGGACAGAGCCCCGCTAACAGCTTTGTTCGCAATGGCAGAAAGATGAGGTCCGCACACGATCGTACATGAACGCCATCACCCAAAACCCGCACATTTTCAAGGACAAGGTCGTTCTAGATGTTGGCTGCGGCACTGCCATTCTCTCCATGTACGTTTACGAAAGAAATACTCCTTTGACCTCCGCCGAGACCACCTAGCACTTCGCGCGAACCACCTAATCGCATGATGAGCAATACGGGAAAAAAAATGATAGAAAAAGAAAGGAAAAGAAGACCATGGCCTAATACATCCTTTTCTCTCTAGGTTCGCCGCCAGGGCTGGTGCCAAGCATGTCATCGGTGTTGACATGTCCACCATCATTTTCAAGGCCCGCGAGATTGTCGAGGTCAACGGACTGTCCGACAAGATCACCCTGCTCCAGGGCAAGATGGAGGAGGTCGAGCTCCCCTTCCCCAAGGTCGACATCATCATCTCTGAGTGGATGGGCTACTTCCTCCTCTACGAATCCATGCTCGACACCGTCCTCTACGCCCGCGACACCTACCTCGAGAAGGATGGTCTCATCTTCCCCGATAAGGCCACCATCTTCTTCGCTGGTATCGAGGATGGCGAGTACAAGGACGAGAAGATTGGCTGTGAGTGGCTCTTGAGCTCTGTAACTGCTGTTTCCATGTTTGTTTGCTAACAAAAAGTCCAATAAAGTCTGGGATAACGTCTACGGCTTCAACTACACCCCCCTAAAGGCCACTGCTCTCTCCGAGCCCCTTGTCGACACTGTCGAGGTGAAGGCTGTTGTGAGCGACCCTGTCAGCGTTCTCACACTCGACCTTTACACTTGCACCACCCAAGATCTGGCTTTCCAGGTCCCCTTCGAACTCAGATCCAGGAGGGATGACTTTATCCACGCCCTCGTGTCGTGGTTTGACATCGATTTCACCGCCTGCCACAAGCCCGTTCGTTTCTCAACTGGTCCCCACACCAAGTACACCCACTGGAAGCAGACCGTCTTCTACTTGGAGGACGTCCTCACCGTCCAGGAGGGTGAGAAGATTCAGTTCAACCTCGAAGTCAAGCCCAACACCAAGAACAGACGTGACCTCGACATCCGCGTCGCGTACGAATTCAAGCCTGAGGACCCTAACCGGGCCTCAAAGGGCGATAGCAGCTACCGCATGTGCTAAGCGTTTTTTCCATGTTTTCCCACACACGACGCTCTTAATGACGGAAACGAGATATTGGGAGGGTCCATGTATGACATTCTGAAGACAAAAAAACAAAAAGTTTCACAGATGAAAGGGAGAGGGCGTCCGAGGGTATTTTTGTCTGAATGGGGACATCTGTACAAGGCGGCTGGCGTCTTTGCAACTTACGGACACGATGGGGATACTGTTTGCTACCTAGATAAATCACGAGGGATAGTGGCTGGTTGACGACCCGTTATGAGTGATACCACAAAATCAGCACTCCGGAGCTACCTAGTCAATAGATCATTTTTCTTGAGATTCATAAAGAATATTTTAGCCAATGATTACTTACACCTGCTTTGTGATTAGCAGGAGTCGTTTGCAGGGGTAGATTTCAACATTTGGTCAGCACCAAGCCCCGCTCCCATGAAGAAGTCTCTCCGCCTAGATGGGCTGATAGTTTGCCTGGTTGCCGTCGGTCTATTGTGCTGCCGCGCTTGGTCGCTGGAAGCAACAGAGATCAATCGAAGTTTGGGACTAGAGCTGCATTGATTGGGCCAAGTGATGTCTTCATCACGTCAGCAGTCAAACATATTGGCGGCATCCTCATCTTGGCTTAATGCGAACGCTGCTGCCCCTTGTTCCTCCGTACCGCACGTGACTTCGTGTCAATTAGGCGAGTCCATGCGCGCGACTACCAGTTCACGACGTGAATCGGCCCCCTGCAGGTTGCACGCCTCTGGATTCTTGGACCAGCGTCGACCGCAATTTTGGTAATGGCTTCGGCTTGTTTGGAACCTCAGACTTCAGCGCCATGGATGCTCCCGAGTCCGCCAACCCTCAGCTCCTTGCCTGGGTGAAGGAATGGCTGGACGTGGCCCGTGAGAGGAACTCCAAGGGTGTCACCGCGTACAGAAACGCCTACGAGTCCCTCAGGGCATGCCCAATCGCTTTCGAGCACCCTGCCCAGCTCCAGCAGCTCAAGGGTTTTGGTCCGAAGCTTTGCGAGCGCCTCGAGGACAAGTTGAAAAAACATTGCCAGGAAAATGGACTTCCCATGCCCCCACATCCACAAGCCCGCAATGCTTCAAACAGAGGCCAAGAAGACGGGGAAGGAAACTCTTCAAAGCCCGCTAAAAAGCCCCGAAAAACCAAGGCCTACGTCCCCGCGTTTCGATCCGGGGCGTATGCCATTATTATCGGACTCTCGACCCAAGATGAGGATGCCACCGCTGGCATGACCAAGGCCGATCTAATTGAAGTCGCCCAACCACATTGCGACTCGTCCTTTTCGGCTCCCAGTGACCCGACAAAGTTTTACACCGCCTGGAATTCTATGAAGACGATTCTCCAAAAAGAACTCGTCTATGAACGTGGACGACCTTTGCGCAGATATGCCTTGACAGACGAGGGCTGGGAGGTTGCGAAGCGAATCAAGGAGTCAGCTCAGTGGCAGGCTAATAATGGCGAGAGTTCGAAACAACCAGAAGCTAATTCCACCACCACCAACGCCGCCCTTCAAACAAGGTCACGATCTCCCTCGACAGAAATCCAGGATGCCCCGCAGGCTCCAACGTCGTCGTATCATGACCTTGTCTCAGATGGTCCGGAAGTTGAAGACGGTAGCGGAATGCCTACCTTCTCGCCAATCCGTCTACCCCCTGGTTCCTTTTCCGTTCAGTTGCTGCTCGATGTTCGAGAGGTCCGGGCTAAGACTGATCGTGATTACATGCAGGAGGAACTTTCAAAGCAAGGCATCAAACCCGTCATGAGAAGCTTGGATCTGGGTGATGCCCAATGGATTGCCAAGTGCCACGATTCGACATTGCTATCAAGGCATGGCGCTGAAGGGGACGAGATTGTGCTTGATTGGATTGTCGAGCGAAAGCGACTTGACGATTTGATCAGCAGTATCAAAGACGGCAGATTTCATGAACAAAAATTCCGTCTCAAACGTTCAGGGGCAAAGAAGGTCGTATACATCATCGAAGAAATTGCCATGGATCCGGCATCGATCCAAAGATACGACGAAGCGGTGCGATCAGCCATTGCTTCCACTCAGGTTGTCAATGGCTACTTTGTTAAGAGAACGACAAAGATGGACGAGACGATTAAATATCTCGCTCGAATGACAACAATGCTGAAACGAACATACGAAAGCCGAACCTTGTCTGTCATCCCAACCAAGGTGCTAACGGCACAAAACTATCTTCCACTCCTTACACACCTGAGAGAAAAGGAGCCGACTGCTGGATACTACATTACGTACCCGGCCTTCTCGTCTCTGGCTTCGAAATCGGGTGCAATGACTCTTGGAGATGTATTTCTAAAAATGCTAATGACTATAAAAGGCGTTACAGGAGAGCGGGCTCTCGAGATTCAGAAAAGGTGGAAGACTCCATACGATTTTGTAAAGGCTTATGAGGCGTGTGGAACTGGACAGCAGGGTACCAAGCGAAGGCACGACCTGGTGCTTAGCCAGACCAGCCATCTCGTCGGCCGTAAGAAATTTAGCAAGGCCCTGAGCCAAAAGATTGCAGAGGTGTGGGGGGATGTGTAACAGTATGATTTAGAACGGTGGACGAGACACGATGCCCATGGTCAAAATGAAACAAATAATCCGTTAAACTATCTTTTTCTTTAAGCCTTGCCACCCTGTGACTTGGCAAGGATTCTTTCCACCATCTTTTCCAGGAGGGGAATGGAAGCATCGCCGGACTCGCCTCCGAGAATGCCTGCCAGAGACTTTTCGGCGTACTTAGCCATCATGTCGACCTCAATGTTGACAGTCTCACCCTTCTTCTTGGCCGCCACCACGACGCGCTCTTGGGTGTAGGCAATCAGCATCACCTCCCACCAGCCCTCGGTGTCGTTCACCTTGGTGACGGTCAAGCTGGTGCCGTCAATGGCGATGAAGCCCTTGTAGATGATGTAGCGCAGCATGTCGCGCCTCGTGGGCTGGAAGCGGAAGGTCAGCGCATTTCCATCCTGCTCGACTGACAGGATCTCAGCCGTGGTGTCGACGTGGCCCTGGACAAAGTGGCCGCCCATGCGGGTGTCGGCGCGGACGGCGCGCTCCAGGTTGACCCGGCTGCCCTCGACGAGGGTGCCCAGGTTGGTGATGCGGAGCGTCTCCGGGGCCACGCCGATGGTGAAGGTCTCGGGCGTGAAGGAGGTGACGGTGAGGCAGACGCCGTTGATGGCGATGGAGTCGCCGTCGTGGCAGTCCGAGAGCAGCGAGGAGCCGGCGGGGATGGTGATGGTCAGAGAAGTCCCGCCGGTGGAGTCGTTGGTGTCCAGCGTGGACACCACTGAGTTAAAAAGTGTGCGTGAGACCCCGATGAGCTTCTATCAGTCTGGTTTGGTGCAAGGCTCACCTCCAATCTCTTCAACGATTCCAGTGAACATGGTCGACTCTGGGTGCTGTAAGAAGCGCGGGGTTTCGGAGTCGATGATGTGCGCAAGGCCAACAGAAGTCTATGAGAAATCAACAAAGTAAGCTAGCATTCCAGAGGCTGGGCTGTGAGGGCATATTCATACGATGCAGAAAAGTTTGGTGTTTTCAATGCTGGATTACAAATGCTCTGTCATGACATGGATACTGTCGGCTGTGTGAACCAGAGCTAGACAATAGGACGGTGTTCATGGCTCACACTGCGGGGTATCGTTCCTCAGCTAGCTAGCTATCCGCCCCCGCTGCAACCAATCCTGTCACCGAACCTCATGGTAGAAATAAATAAATAAAATAAAGTAAATGAATGAAGGAATAAATTAAGCCTGAATAAATAAAATTAGAATATTTGTTCTTATTTTATTTCTCGGTGTAATTTTCCTAATCGTTGCGTTGGCATATATTTGAGTGATTAAAGGTGCTTTCGTTACAGTCGTTAAATTGGTACACAATCGTGGCAATGATGTTATATGATATTTTCCCTAATCCACCGGGGAAGCATGGATCCAGACCCAATCTCTGAGCCTTGACAGTTACGACGTGGTATCTGAAGCTGAACAAGCTGCTCTCGCCTGCTAGCGAACCCGACTAACCTAGCAGTACCACGATTAACCAGGCGCACAAAGACATTGTATGCGGCATACACTTGCAACGTAGACCATACATTATCATTCAACTTCTTGCTCTGTTTACCATTGATTTTGTACACATCCACAAGCCTCCTCTCATGCCGACCACTTCATACCGACCACTCCATGCGAACTATACCATGCCAAGCACCCCATCTCACACCAATCATTATCACTTCTGGGGTAGCTCAATTACCCTCTTGTATCGAAGCATCGCCATGAACATCAACTACTCGACCAGCGCGGCGGAAGAGGTTAATGACGTTGGACCATTGGCCCTTGCGACGATGGTGTGCGTTGACATCGATATCGCCGAACAGAAACACGGCACACTGGTGCCTAACCAATAAGATATTTAATTGTCTGGGATCGGCCGTGAAGCCCGGATCTGTCTCCAGTGTAACAGCAAGAGAGCGAAGTACGATTTTGGCTCATCAATACCATCAAAGAAGTTGAGGGTTGGTATTTTGCGCAGGGGCGGCTGAGTATGTATAAATTCAGGAGAATCAGAGCAACTGGCCCTGGAATCTGAAGAATCAAAGTCAGTCACTGACTCCAGGAAGCCAGGAGGGGGGTTCCTGGGACTGGGAGAGCAGGAAACGAAATTTCTGGTTCTAAGGAGTCAAGATGAGGGGAGACTTCCCAGTCTATTCGCCAGATCTCGCATCTCAATGAGCCGTTCGAGACACTTGATTTGGGCTTTCAGGGAAGCGATGACTTTGTCCTTAGTCGGAGAAGACGACGCCATAATGTTTTGGCCGAGGGGAGCGTGCTCGTGGGTCAATGAAGGAAGACAAGGAAAGAATGTGTGGGATTGGTTGATGATAAAGGAAGAAGAGGGTCAAGAATAATTATCAGAAACTAAATAAGTCGGCATTTGCGTGTTTGCGTCAACAGCTGCCATCAGCTGATAGGGCTAGAAACACTCACATTTTTGCTCGGCATTACGTCTTTGCCCATCTCGCTGGATCTGGTACCGGATCAAAGCCAAGGAAGCGTGGTTGTTAAATTAAGCCCGGCGTCTGCCAAAGTGAAGATGCTTTGTTGCGAGAGCCCTGACAAAACCAAGGAGATAGAGTTGTTCAATGAGGCCCGACAGTGTGTCAGAGCGAGGGGGGTTGTATTAGGCCTGGCATGTGCCAAAGCGATGGCATTTTTGAAGAAATAGCCATGGCATAAGCCAAGGAGGCGAAGTTGTTGAATGAAGCCCGGCACTATGCCAAAGCAAAGATGGTTTATTGCGGGAGCCCTGGCAAAACCAAGGAGGCAGAGTTTGTTGAATGAAGTCCGGCAGCTGTCAAAGCGAAGATGTAGGAGGAAGAAAACAGAAAAGAACACGGTTAGTGAATGGCTATTTAAGCAAACAACTGCCTGCCAGTGCATGCAAATCACCCGGCCAAAAACTATTTGCTCCCCAACTCTGACAATGCTGACGGCCGCGGGCAGCCACTGCCACTCGCACAATTTATTTCAATTTCAAGAGGAAACCCTAATTCCAACTCAGTGATCAAAATGGTCGTTTGAAGAACCCCCATTCAACATCAAGCACGCGTGTGGCGAATAGTGTCGTGATTGTAAATCCGGTCGCGAGATGTGCAAGGACATGGACGGACAACATCAGTATAGTCAACTAAAAGGGCTATCGTTTGGTTTTTTGTTTCACTCTGAAGGTTATTCACCCAATCGAGTCTATTGACAATGTTAAAATGGCAGCTGGTATTCAGTGGGCAATCATATGTGCCGCAGCTAGTTGGCACTGCAGGTCCTCAGAGTGTCCTGGGACATCAGAGACAAGTGACACTGACTTGCTTCAGCAAATTATTCATGATTGCTACAAGGATGCTGGGGTGTTCGGTTTTGAGCTTGTGTCTCTTTGCCCTTTGCTTTTTATTCTTCCTTTCCAACCTTGCAATTCGCTTCTCGTTCCTTTTTTTTTTTTTTTTTTTTTTTGCTTCTCCAGGATCAGCTTCTTTGAGGATTTCCAAAATGGCATGGTGCGGACGCAGACACTGGGCAGTTAGCAGCAGTGCACGGCATTATTTTCACGACGTAAATTTCTTTCTCGTCGACCTTCGGGAAACCAGACAAAAAACAAATAACCATAATGATAAATAATATTATTTATTTAGCCCTGCATTTATTTATTTCGTTATTTATTTATTATTGTTTTTTTCGGAGTTGCACTGTACAGAGCATCAGGTTGGTTGTTTCTTAGACCGGCAAATCATGATTAAGTTGTTGAATACAATTGTTTCTGTCGATTTAGTGGCTTTGGAGCTTCTGGGGAGAAATCCTGGTCAAGTGCGCTATTCGCTTTTTCAACTATACATAAATGGCAGAGAAACGCTATCTAACAATATTTGATCCTCTGCCATCGAAGTGATTAAAATCACTTATTCATTGATCTCGTACAGCTAACTGCCAAAATCTCCTTCCATGCCATCACTATCGTGCCTGTCCTACTGTCCCGCCCTGTTATCCTCCCCATCACCCCGATCATAGACACTAGTTATTATTCTCTACACTCTTTTCACATGAAGAGCCACTGCGCTCATCAATAGAGGCATCGCCATAAAGGTTAATGGCTCGACCCACGTCGCGGAAAGCTGCACCACCTTGAACAACTTGTGGATCTCATGCCGCCCACCTTCACCATTTTCCACGTATAGGGTTTCGTTTGATACGTGAAAGGTAGGGTATTTGTTGTTTTTAGAAAGAAGGATGATGATTTCTATTGGTGACCACGGGTCACCATGTGACCCCTTTCCGTATCATCGTTAGCCTTGCCCTTGCTGTTACCCAATTCTATTTCCAGATTGATTGTACATCCATGTGCTCGCTCTCCACCATATTGTCTCAGCGCCTGCTTCGGATGCCCGGGAAGACAAAAGCCCAGAACATTGTTTTGTTTCAAGCGGGGGATTATTAGTCAATTCTAGAATGACATCTGACGAAGGAAAAGAGTGACAACTGGTACACGATCTCCATCTCCCCCGCCACTCTTAAGTTAATGTCTGCACCTACCGCCGTCATTCTGTGGTGGTCTCCTCACACTGGCACTCCTCTAGATCGGGCCCCAGGGCAAAGTTCATCCATTCCTCTCGCCCCATGGCAGAAATGTCAATGTTGGCGTTGCGAATGGCGTCGAGCCCGGTCGAGCCAGACTTGCCATGTACCAAGACATCCATCACGTCGAGACCAACTCGACAAAGCTTCCTGATGTAGCTACCCTTCATTGAAATGCACCCGCGACTGAAATATCAGTCAAATCTTTGCCTGACTTGAAGTTGAATTCGTTATCGTCGGATGTGGGGAAGAGGAAGAGGAGACCTTTGTGCTGGCCAGAAAGGGCGTTAAGCTTTCTTCCATGCATGATAGCGTGGTGAAGATGATTTAGCCATCCCCGAATCGTCAGCGAGACTTTATATCATTTTTTTTCGATCGCCTCTTGCCAGCGGAGTCAGCAACAGCGAGACGGGAAATCTCCAGCTCACAGAATTGCCTGTACACGACAGCGAGGTCGCCGCGTCCCTCGATTTGTCCCAGCGACTTTGACAGGGCGCTGATCCGAGCGGCGTTGTCGACTTTGGAGTTGCCCGTAGGTGTCATTTGCTGCATGACAGCCAGCTGATCGCCTTGCTCTCGCGCATGCGAGAGCAAGCTCTGTGCTCGTGTGATTGTTGAGGGACTTGCAATTGTCAAGGCAGTCCTCAGGGAGCGCGCGGACAGGAGTGAGAGTTGAACTCTGCAGTGAGGTAGGCACGCGCCTCCAAGTCGGAAATTTCATCGTCATCGACAGAATACGCGTCGCAATGCACATTGTTTTGTATAAATACCACAATCAAACTGGAGTGCTGTCTGGTGAGCGCGACATTCAATCTTTGAGGGTCAGCGGTAAAGCCAGGTCCTGTTGATCTAATAGGATACTTATCGACCATGTAGGATTCAACATCTTTGCCAACGTGCATAACATCTAAGCTGAGGTTATTGGCGTAGAAAAAGTGTTCATCGATGTCTAAGTAAAACGTCTGGATGACAAAGTCAAATTGTCCCGGCATCATTCGGTGTTACGTGCAGAGATGAAAAATCGGCCATCCTAGTTGAAAGAACCAAGACAGCCAAGAAATTGGCCTTAGCTTGTCGGATAGCTAGACTTTTGTATAGGTAAAATGAAAAAGAAATAACCAAGAAATGGTTCCCTCTTGGGCGAATCGATTGACAGGATCGCCACATTCGGACAAGGTCATCGCTGTCATCAATGTAGGAGTGAGCTCGTCGCCCAAGGCGATAGATACTCGTGGTGAGTTGCTGAGCGCGAGCAAGCCATCTGCGCGAAACGTGGCTGCTGCTTCGTCAAAAGTCACTGCTTTAGCCACAATCTTGTTGTCCTGCTTTTAGGGCTTGGTGTCCTACATGATGGGACTATAAGATGCAATGCCATGTGATTCTTCTGGTAAATTTCGTGATCGAGCGATTTCTCTTCCCCGTGAATACCATACCCGAGACAAGGGAACCTCTGTCCCACGCCTTTTCTGCATCCAACCCGTTTTACGGGAACTTGGCTATGACTTCGAAGTCTGTATAAATTCGGATGTTTCCTGGTGGAACTTCACCCAAAGAGAAAACTTTGAGATCAGGATCATATGGGAGCTTCATTTCGAGAAAAGCCTGAGGGTTGGCAAAGAAACTTTTAGCTAAAGCTAGACAAACTGGTGAGCAAAAAACGCGTCTATTCCTGATGAATTTTCAGATCATACCTGAATAACACACGATTTGGAGCGTCCAGATATTGGGTTCCGAAGAACCAGAGCGAAAGGGCGCGGAGTCTGAAGGCCCAGGAGGTATCTAGGCGAATGGCGAAACAAGAGAAGTGAAGGTTTCCAATCTGGCTGTGAAAGCTTGAACCAAACTGTATTCTCTTTTTTTTGTGGCCTTTTATCTGCCTCTCTTCTGGGGACATGATAACATCGCTATTGGGGAGAAGACGAAGCCATGTTGTGTTGGCGAGTGGTTGAATGAGTGTCCTCACGAATAGTGGGGAAGTGATTGATGTAAAGAATAAAAGAGATTTGTGGTGAAAGAAGAATCAAGGCAAATAATTATGTTTAGGAGTTAAATAAATAATCACCTGGATTTGTTTTCATGAGTCAATGAGTTAGCAAAAGCTCACGTGTTTGTCCGGCATCAAAGCATGTGTCAAGGCAAGGATTGACGAGAACACAGAAGTGAATCACTGCGTAAGCAAACAAATGCTTGTCAGTGCGCACAGTGACACTGGACTGTTTAAGGTGCGTGATTCATCTCAAATTTTCCCATTTAGGTCTTGCGATGCGTTCAGCGCGAAAAACCTTTGTCGCCATGGTCGAAATTCATGGAAAGAAGGGAGTTGATGTGGGTTCAACTTTCACTTGTAAGGTCCTGTGGTGCTAAGCATTATCTTGGCATTGCTGGGGATTGTGCATACGTTGTTCTATTCTATGTATGTTTGGTCGCACAAAGACATGATTGTGTTTCGTGGTCACCTTTTGGTCGACTACAGGACGACTCAGCGGTCACCCTTGAGACAGTTTAAACTGTGGGATGTCTCAAGATGCAGTCTATGACAATGACGTAGAAGGTCGCAGGCAGCCTCTTGATTAGGATCGAGAATCTAAGTATTTTGGGTCGTGGCGTCTGGTTTCTCCGACACGTGTCACATTATTTGATAGAGGCGTTGGCTTTAACATCTGAGAGTGTAGAAAACAATGCCTACTGAAGGGGTAATTTAAACAAGTTTGGAGAAATTCTGGGTCTTCCTTGGTGCTTGCTTCGGATTTTGATAGCACCTGACTTCGCAACCTGCCCATTTGTCGCTCCCATGCTCCAAATAGCTTAGAGCATGGCCAGCAAAAAGATCATATTTAAAAGCTGCCACCCAGCTCTGATTTAGAAGGTTGTGTAGGTCAATGTTAGCGAATTTGTTAACGCAGTGAAGTCTGCAAGACTGATCAAGTTACATTTGTTATTTTTTGCATTTGATGCGATTAACCCAGCATAGCGACTGGAAAACGATGCCTTTCTTACTCGATCTGTTAGGAAACTTGGATGCCCTCTTGAGGTGCAAATTTTCTCAACCAAGAAATCACCGACGAGAATTGTGAGCCTATCTGGGAAGCGGCGAGACTACCGCATGACTCTAGTCTCCTCAAAAACGTCCTTGAGTGCGCTTGCATTGCTACCCAGGTAAAGCGATCTAAGAGCTTCGATTTGTCACTCCCTGTTGCTTCCAATTATCGGGTGACTCTTAATGAGGCCCGCCTTCACAGCACCATGTTTATGTTATTCAATCGGGTTTCGGGCAACATGTCAAACGCTCAAACTCTGGCCTCTGCTTGTACTCGCACGAATTTCTTCGGCATTACAAAGTGGAGATGGAGAAGCATTGGGAGGTGCCTCTCCGAGTTTCAGCCATAGAAAGTAAAGACATCATCATGTACAGAATCAACTTGAAATCTTTATCATTGATACTAATACATTTTTTTTCTTCTCAAATTTCTACAAGATATCGAAAACCTCACATCAAATGACGTTGTTGGTGAAGACAGTCTGCCCAATTGTGCCGGGCGGTGAACGATACCCCGCTAAGCCTATTGTAGCAACACCCCGCTACCATGGAGGAATCGTCCCCCACATGCCATCAGGTTAGGTGAGAGAACTGAGAGGTGAAACTAGCATCGGGTTATCATAGTTAAGGACTCCCTTGAAGAAAAACCAACTACATATCATGGGGCGTGAAGACCAGGTCGAAGAGCGCGAAGTGCTCGAGTCCATCTTCCCAGATGAGATTACAGGTACATACTCGGGCATCTAGGTTGTTTGATATATCTCTTTTTTCAGCTAACCCCCGACCATAGATGTATCAGAGACCGAATTCAGGGTATCAATCGCACTAGATATCCCAGATGAGGAAGACAAGGAGCCTCCCACTATGCTTCTTCAAGTGCGATACCCAGAGGATTACCCTGACAAGGCCCCTCACCTCGACATCCTCGCGCCAGCCAATGCCGTTTCACACGAGCACTTCAGCGTCTCTGACGACCGCGAGCAGCTCTTGGCCAGCGTCCAGGAGACCATCGAGGAGAATCTTGGTATGGCCATGATATTCACCATCGTTTCGGCCCTGAAGGAGGCGGCGGAGCAGCTCGTCCAAGATCGCAAGGACGCTGCTGCAAAGGTCCATGAAGAGGCTGTCCTGGCCGCCGAGAGAGAGGAGAACAAGAAGTTCCACGGCACCCCCGTCAACCCCGAGACCTTCCTCAAGTGGCGCGAGGGATTCATCAAGGAGATGGAGGAGAAGCGCCAGCGCGAAGAAGAGGAGCGTCTCGCTGAGCTGAAGAAGGCCAAGGTCAAGGAGCCCGTCAAACTTACGGGCAAGCAGCTCTGGCAACAGGGTCTGGCAGGCAAAGGTGACGAGGACGATGATGACGTTCCCGTGGAAGGCGTCGAGAAGCTCAAAGTGGAGGCGGCTTGAACAAGTAGAGACGGATGGGCCGAGACGCGGCGAAGAATGCATTACTTTTGGAGTTGGGGGACTTTTTGTATGGGAATTCATGGTGCTGGGTGGTAGGCTACAATCGAAACGATGGGCCGCTACTCAAATGAGAGAGTCAAAAGTCCAAAGCTCTCTCTCTATTTTAAAAAGGGGGGAACGAGACAGTCCTCCAAGCTTTTTTGCCCACGAAATATTCTTGGGTATATAGATCTTCAGGGACTTGATCCCGCAAAATATCCACTACGCTATTTTATTGGGATCCAAATCCCTTCCTCCTTTCAGACATGCCGAATAATCTACCTAAAAACGCCGTGTAAATGCCCATGCTCTTTTTCTTTTTGCCCGTACCAACCAAAATCTCCCCACCTTCCTGAGAAGTGAAAAGATACATGGGTTTAGCCTTGCATCTCCTCGTCTTCATCATCCTCCTCCTCACTGGCTTCCTCCCATTCCTCTTCTTCACCTTCAGCTGGTGCACCAATCTCCTTGTTGATGCTAGCCATGAGCTCTTGTGCGTGCTCGCCCAGTCGCTCATCTTCGTAATCCTGCAGCTGGTACAGCTTGAGACACTGGGTGAGCCATTGACGTGCCGATTTCCATGTAACCTTCCACTCATCACCTCCGGTGCCGTTTTGCTGCTGTGAGGTTGCAGCGCGAATCTTCTCGCCAGCAATGTAGAGACCCCAGCCACCAAGGTACCAAGCCTCCACGCTGGTGTCGTCATCAGTAATAAGGCGCTCAAGAACCTGCAAAGCCTCCTCGTTCATCTCAGTCTCTAGGAGGAGGCGGGACAGGCCGATGCGTGTCGGGAATTCGGGAATATCGGGGTGGTTGTCGGGCAGATCCTGCCAGAGCTCAAGACTGCGCTTGAGAGCAGTGCGGGCTTCATCGGTGCGCTCTTGGCTGATTCGTACGTTGGCAACCGTCTGCCAGGTCTCGGGAGACTGTTGGGCGATAAGCATGGCCTCAGTGATGAGGGCCTCGCAACGCTGTTCTGCGTCGCTCTCCCACGACAGGTCAGTCATGTAGACTTCAGTGACGGCGCATAGGACACCTCCAAGCTTCAGCTGCTTCTCATCAAGAGCAGTCTGTTGCTCAGGGTTCCTGGAGGGAAGATCGGATAAAACCTGGATCTGTTTTCGGAGAGCAGTAGCACCACGCTCAAACCAGGTGACGCTGTCCTGGCCGCCATCTTCACTGAGCTGTGCGAGAAGGAGAAACTTTTCGGGGCCACCGCCGATCTTCTCGTCTATGGTGCCCTCGGGGTCGAGTGTTGCAGCGCGCTGAAAGTAGGCTCGCGCATCGTCGATATCGCCGGACTCAACGTGGATAGTGCCCAAAAGGTTGAGGGCGCTGAGCTCAAAGTCGCCGCCGGCGCCTGTGGCATCGAGAGCCTGCTGCGCAATTGTAGAGGCTTCTTCTAGGTTTCCAACCTCGAGCTGGGTCTGGGCGTCGACGAGAAGCTTGGCTACGTCGAGCTTCGCATTTTTTGTCTCAGGCCGTGATGGTGCCATGGCGATCTGTTAGGTCGAAGAACTGAGTGAGCCGGTTGAGAAAATGGGGTGATGACGGGCATAAAAATTCCCAAAACACTCTTCGATTTGGCGAGCAAGTGATGGCAGCCAAAGAGGCGTGTAGTGAGCAAAAAGACTTCACCTCAAATCATGGCTCCAGTCAATCACAATTGCGATTAACAAAAAAAAAAATATAGCCCCGCGCGTCGTTGGCCGTTATCGATAACGGCGAGGGGCTCGCATCAAATTCTAGCTGGCTAGCCATCTGAGACTTCTTGGCATTCGCTGCTTTAAGCCGAGTGGCAGCCCCGTCTTGCACAAAACAAAAATTACGAGCCCCCAATCATTACCAGCCCCCACTTGCCCGTTACCCGGCTATGAGGAAGGCGCGCCCCCCACTTTGGCTTCCGAACAGTAAGTGAGGTCGGTTAACCATCCGGCAAGTAATACCGGGACGACGAGTGGAAGGACAAGGCCTCGGGCAGTAATGCACCGGCCTCCATGTAGGCATGTTTTGGTGAACCTTCATCTCCTCCAATGTAACAGATCTTGACTGAAAATAAAGGATTTCGCGTTCTCATTGCTCGTTGCGCGTTGCTCGTTCTCATTCTTGTTGCTCCTGCCTCTTGTTCCAGGTTTAAGGTGCTGCATAGGCGCCTTCTATAGCCACAGCGTCCCTAGGTCGCGTGCTCGGTCATGTTCCGATGTGCAACGTGTCGGCCAATTCGCTGCTCGGGGAGCCTTAGCCAGGCTCCTCATAAACTAGAGACTGCTTCCAGTTACAGGTCAAAACCGAGTCCCGTCCAACTATTTTCTAGGTCCTTCTTCCTGCCGAGACTTGCCTCCTTCTACAGACTACGGCCGTTTGGAATCCAGTCCCTCCCTTTGGATGTCCCCATTGATGAAGAGAGCATATCCGGATACAAGTGGGACACCTACTTTCACCCTCACCCAGGCGACATTCTGTATGGAAGATATCAACTAAAATTTAAGATTGGCTATGGATCCTCATCAACAGTTTGGCTCGCGCTGGATACAGCTTCAAACGCGTGAGTGGTGTCGAACCTCGGGTTTGTGGCTCTCGGCTAACCGGAGAAATGCTAAAGTCAGGGAATGACCAGACCGAGAAAATATGTTGCCATCAAGATCAACGCGAACAACTTCGAAGGCGACGATGCCTGGCATGAGCTTGGAATATCTCATCACATCGCCACCGCTAAGCCGATGAATCCCTACAAGAAAGCCCACCCAGCGCTTTTGACAGCAATCGATCACTTCGTTATCCCCACACGAAAGGGGTCGCACCTGTGCATGGTTTTCGACACAATGAGGGAGCCGTTATCAATGTTTAAGGAACGACTAAGCAACAATGGCAAAATTACACAAAGTGCCCTACCAATTCTGAAGCGTCACCTCCGGACCATTTTGGCTGGTCTTGAATATCTTCATGAAGAGTGCAAAATCATTCACACAGGTAAGCAGCCGTCGGATGTAATTAAACGGAGTCTAATATTGTTACAGATCTCAAAATGGATAATATCTTGATGACATTTGAAGACAATGCGGTGCTCGAGAATTTTGTCTTAACACAGTCATCACGGGCACAACCGAGAAAGGTGTTTCGAGGCCGTGCTGTGTACCAGTGTCAAAATGATTTCGGAGAAGTCAAAAGTCGATCTTCCCTTTTGCAAATGACTCCAAAATTGGCAGACTTTGGTCTCGCTCAGGACGGAAACCGACAAGGGCCATTCATCAACCCCATTCAACCAGATTATTGCCACGCCCCAGAAGTACTACTCGGTACTGGGTGGTCTTATAGTGCAGATATTTGGAATTTTGCTATCCTGGTATGCATCTTTATTGGCCCGCTGACATTTCCCTGCTGACAGGCTGCGCATAGGTATGGGATCTCCTCACGGGACACCCGCTGTTTTTAGACCCCAAAAAGGCCAAGCAGCCTTACAACGCAGCGCGCCATTTAGGCGAAATGATCAGCATCCTCGGCCAAGCTCCAGGAGAGCTCCTTCAAAAAGAAAAAAAAATGCGGCATTGGATGTGGATGCCGGAAGTCTTCAATGCCCAGGGCAAGCTATGTAACACCGTCGCTGACTATTATGGTGGGCCCTTTTTCTCAGATGACGGTAAGTCTTCCTTTATCCGAATGGTGAGCATAGCACTTACTCGAAATAGGAAATTTTATTCAGAAGCATTTTATCAATGAAACACGGAGATGGGAAGATGAAGCTCCAGATTGTATTCCTAAGCAAGAAAAAGCGTTGTTTTTTAATTTCATGAGGAAAATGCTGCGTTGGCAACCTGAAGAAAGGCCAAAAGCAAGGGAGTTGATGGATGATCCCTGGCTCAATACTAATTTAGTTCAGGAATAGCAGCATCAAATGTATAAAGTGGTTTTTACCAAATGCTCTATCTCGATGTTTATGTTGACAGTCTCTGAAAAGGGATCGGGTTCTATCCTGGAATGAAGTGGAACTCTCGGGAAATGGATGGAGCGGCAAGTCTACACCCGGGGCAAAAAAGCCAAACCTAAGGGCAACCAAAGGCATTAATCCAGCCAACTCCGATTCCCAAGGATGACATATGGACAGTCCCAGGGGTGGTGCCCTTTTCCGACGGTTATTCGGAAAGTTCTATGAGACGTAGCCCCGGGCTTGCCGCAATGTCATTTAGTTCTGGGGTAAGCTACGTGAAATTACATACAAAGTTACTTCAGCTAGCTGTCTGCTGACCCATGTTCAGATCTTCGGTGCAGAACTCCACAGTGAAGCAACGCCCGATGTTACCCTCCACGAGCGACGTCAAACCATACATGCAGTACAGTCCTTGAATATTGCACCGCCTCTGCTGTTTTCTGCCATTTTCCGGCTGCCCAGTAAATAATATAAACATTATATAAATAAATAAACTAAATAATTTGGAAATAACTTTTCTATTTATTTACTTATTTATTTATTTTTGGTGGGGATATTTAGAGCAGTGGAGTTCCGTGGTGTCCCATGGAAAGAAGGTATAGAGGGGCAATCTTCCAAGGGGCGCATGATATGTGTATCCTCTGGTGAGACACTGAGAATCATTCGAAAAGTCTTCAGAGTATCATACCACAAATATGATCTGGACGCGTCTCGTTGGTCAAGATGTGGGTTATGAAGAAAACCGCAGCGGTCATCCTGGCAGCCTGCAGCTGACATGAAGCAGGATGGTTTCAGACGGGTGGTTAACATGCGATGTCGAAACACGACACTTCAGACGGCTGTGAAAGGTTCAAAGTATTTGGTTTGGCGATTTCATGTCATTGTCAATGTCTGCTCGACGCGAAATTGATTTCTTTACGACCGATGACGTGCCTTAAATGGACCCTTCAATCGACCAGATCGCACCTAACCTCTTTTTGGGAAATGTCAAGAGTTCGCTGAAGCGACAAGTTCTTCGAAACAACAACATCAGTGCCGTCGTGTCGCTACTCGACGGAGGCTACCACAAATGGAGCCACCCTGAGTATAGAGCGATTATTCCCGAGGATTGCCACCTCTACGTCCCATGTTTGGATACATCAACAATGGATATCCTCGCAGTCTTGGAAGACGTTTGCGATTTCATCGACATGCAACTAAACAGGAACATCATCTCCCAATCGGAAGCATCGACGTCAACAAGGGAGCCAGGATCAAACAGCACTTTGCAATGTACCACAGAATCACCAAATAAGGTCAATGTGCTAATACATTGTCGCTTGGGAATCTCCAGGTCGGCTACAGTTGCTATTGCATATCTCATGCGAAAGCGCAACCAAGGGTTCGACTCAATTTACTCAGAAGTCAGGCAGCATCGCGAAGCCGTGCGGCCCAGGGAAAATTTCGTTGAGCAACTTCATGTTTGGGAGGCTGTACAATATCAGGTGTGGGAGGACACGGATAGGGCGACCCCCAAACAAGAATACCAACACTACCTTGAGAGACGCGCCGCAAGACTGAGGGCCAAGGGGTTAACAGGCAACGAGCCGTTCGGGCTGGACTACAAATGACCTGGATTTGTAATTGCAATTACGACACGCGAGAAGTCTCCGGGATGTTAGCCGGAACCAAATAGCTCAATTCCGAGCATCCGCCTCGATGTCCGTCTCGATGTCCGTCGGATCTATACCCCATCCCAACTTTCCCCAGCCCAGGCCCAGACCCAAACCCCGGCTTGCATAAGCGGCTATAGATGTATAAAGATATTTGTGCAAAATCGACAATGCTAAAGCGGCAATGGCGCTAGCCTGTTTCGGCGCTAACGCACAGGATTCCACGGACAAGTTTAGTTGTGGCAGGATCAAAGTCGAGGTGGTGAGTCGGCGTTCACAATATATCCTGGATAAACATTTCTTTCTTTATAGTATGAGTTGATCTTAAAGTCTTTCTGTTGATAATTGGACTGAAAGGACCTGAAAATAGGATGGTCGATCGTCGAGCGAACATTTTGCCGCCCCGCTCAACCAAAATGCGAGCGCAGGATCAAAACTCCGCCTTAGACGCAAATCACGAACCACTACTTGAACAATGTTGTAGACAACATCCTCCAGTATCCCAATTTTACATGCAGAGCTTCTACGAATCTGCTACCTAGTATAATCTCACTAAACCTACTCTTTTCCTCGCGAATGAACCGAAGTTGATTGTTCCAACCTGTATTCAGATATTGCCTGCCCCTAAATTTTTTACGAATTGTAGTCATGTTTAACTCACAACAATGCTACATCATACACATCTTACAAAAACGAATACCTACTTTGTTTCTCGAAGACCATGTGAAATCCAATAGATCCAAGGGAACTCACTCGTCAAGTGGTTCGCGCTCCATATTTAAGTGGGGCGTTCTTATCTTATCGGGGTTGAAAAAAAAAGTCGCTGGATCGCAAACTAACATTTGGCGCCGAGGACTTCCACTCGCAACATACTCAACAGCCACTTTTTTTACCCATCACAATGGCTACGAAGAGTGTTTCCGCCGGTAGCAAGAGAAAGGTCGCTTCTGGCGCCAAGGGCAAGTCCGACTCCAAGGTCAAGAAGGCCCGTCTGGACGAGTCCAAGGTTCGACGAAAGCAGGAGGAAGACCCCGAAGAGGAATCTGAGGAGGCATGGGATGAGGAGGATGGCGGTGCGCAGGTAGATGAAGATGAGGCAAAGGGCAGCTCCAAGAATTCCAATGGAGGCTCCAATGGCAAGAACTTTGAGCGAGGTATGTCTCTTCTTCCTTCATTCGACATCTTCTTACATTAGCTGACAACCTCTCCAGGTCAAACCTCTCGAGAATCTCATGCCAAGCAGAAGCAACTCGCCCAAGAGCGCAAAGCCGCCAAGCCCCTTGCCGACGAACTTCAGCGAACGAAGAAACTCTGGGAACGACTTCGAAGAAAATCCCATGTTCCCAAGGAGGAAAGGCAGACTTTGGTTGACGAACTTTTCACCATCATCACTGGGCGCATCAAGGACTTTGTTCTCAAACACGATGCCGTGCGAGCAGTGCAAACTGCCATCAAGTATTCGACACCCGAGCAGAGGAAGCAGATTGCCCGTGAGCTCAAGGGCACATATGCCCAGCTTGCTGAGAGTCGGTACGCTAAGTTCTTGATTGGAAAGCTTTTGGTTCAAAACGACGACGAAATCCGCGACATCATCATTCCCGAGTTCTATGGCAAGGTCCGCAAATTGATCAACCATTCCGAGGCTTCGTGGATCCTGGACGACATCTACCGAGGCGCTGCGACCAAGAAGCAGAAGGCCTGCCTCCTCCGAGAGTGGTTTGGTCCTGAATTTACACTCCGAGAACTCACTAAAGACAAGGACGAGAACCCAACATCCGACCTAAAGGCAATTCTTGAGGAGTCACCTAGCAAGCGTGGCCCTATCATGAAGAGCTTGGCGGACATGATTAACTCCCTAGTTCAGAAGAAAATGACGGGCTTTACCATGCTTCACGATGCGATGTTGGAATACTTCTCAAGCGCTCAGCCCGAGACGGAAGAGTTCACCGAATTTGTGGAGATGGTCAAGGGTGATGAGAGCGGTGACTTGCTCAAGAACATGGCCTTCACTCGCTCCGGTGCCCGACTGGTTTGCCTCATGCTAGCATATGGCTCTGCCAAGGACCGAAAGCAGATTTTGAAGACTTACAAGGACACTTTCCTGCTGATGTCCGGTGACCCACACGCCCACGTTATTATTTTGACAGCCTACGACGTCATTGACGACACCAAATTGAGCTCCAAGGCCATTTTCCCTGAGATCCTCGGTGAAGGCGAGGAGAACATCACCCAAAACGTTGTGGCTGCGGCAAACAACCCGTTCGCTAGAACAACCTTCCTCTACCTTTTCGAGGGCCTATCAAAATCTCTATTCCCTGCCAGTCATTCCTTCGACGTCGAGCTGCTAGAAGAGGTGCACGAGATCCGCAAGAAGACTAGCAAGAAGGATGAGGACGCCCGACGCAATGAGTTGGTCGCTGCTCTATCACCTCATCTCATTTCTGCCATCGCAGCAGCTCCTTCTGACCTCACAGCCACCGCTTTTGGCTGCCAGCTGGTGACGGATGTCCTGCTTTCTGCTTCTGGTGATAAATCACAGGCCCTTGAGGCCGTTGCCCAGGCTGCAAGTGGTGATCCCAGCGAGGAACCCGCTGAGGACGATCTGGCCCCCAAGGTTCACATCTCGAAAACACCCTTTGGCGGACGCATGCTCAAGTCCTTGATCCAAGGCGGAAAGTTTGACAAGGCAACCGGCAAGATTGTTCCTGTCGAGCCTGCTCTGGAGTTCTCCAACATTCTATACCCCATCATCGGAGACTACATCATCGAATGGGCCACTGGCCCCAGCTCCTTTGTAGTTGTCGGTCTGCTCGAGGCTGGCGACTTTGGCGAGACTGCAGCCCTGAAGAAGACTCTGAAGAAGAACAAGAAGGCTCTCGAAAAGGCTGCCACGGAGGAGACGGCAGAACAGAAGGCTGCGCGGGAGGCGCAGGAGGCCGCGCCAAAGGGAGGCAAGAAGGGCAAGAAGAAGGGCGACAAGCCCGTCGGCAATGCTGGATGCAAGCTGCTCCTGGAGAAGTTGTAAATTCGTGGCGGATTCGAGAATCTCTTGATGTACACGGCGTTCTCAGGGTCAAGGTGTTTAAAAAAAGAACAATTTATCATGTTACCTTGAATTTTGGATGCTCACGCCTTTGATGAAAGTCGAGGGGGTGGTAGTGCAATTTGTGTGGTCTTTCAGTGGGATATCAAAGTCCTGGCCTCTCTTGCAACGAAATGGCAAGGAAATTAAATAAAATAAATGATGCTTCGGAATACATAATTATTTGGTTTTTCATGACATAGTCTCCCTTCTCGTTTTTATCTTCCTTTTTTCCAGTTATTTGTTGCTATTGAGTAAACAGAATCAGTTGGGATGTTTTTGGTAATCTTGCTGCGCGTACAATGCACTTGTTGGAAGATTGCCCACTGGGATTTCTCCACCTCAGATACCATAAAAACTTGATTGCTCTAAATTTAGCTTATTATACCAAAATAAAATAAAATAGAACAACCACTTAAGAAAATAAATAATTCTAAACTATTTGACTTATTCATTTAATTACTCTTGGCAGTATTTGACGGTGAATGGCTTGCTCTGAATGTTGGCAGTCCTACCCTACATCAATGTTCAACCCCCTTCACCAGGGTTGTTTTACAAGGAACGAACATCTACCAAGGAGAGAATGGGTTCATCATCAAAGAAATAGCGATTTTTCATTCATCATAAATTTAAGCCGAGAAAATGGCTCATTCTAGCCTAGCTAAATAGGTTAGAAGGACTCTGGTCCCTTCAGAGCCATTTCATGACCTTCAAAAAGCTGTCGTTTTTAATTCGCTTTCATACGTCAGGAGCACACCTTGAGTTTTTGTCTAGACAGGTTTTTTTTTCTGTATTTCCATCGTTCCATCGTAAAATATAGCATATTGTTTAGGAGCCATACTGCTTGACAATCTGCGCAACCTTGTTGGCCAGCTCATCAGCCTCGGCGCGGGAAGCAGCCTCGGCGTAGACACGGCAGGCGTTCTCAGTGCCGCTAGCACGGGCAAAAGAGCGACCGTTGGTGTACTTCTGGACAACCTGGTCAATCTCAGCCTGAGCGCCGGGAGGGTGGGTGAGGCGGCGCTCAGCATCGGTGGTCTGGAAGAGATCCTTGTCGCCAACCTCAACACGGACAAGGCGGTTGGGAAGGTCGTTGTAGGTGGTGGCCCAGTCCTTAAGGGACCATCCCTTGTGGGCGAGGATGACTTCCACCATGAGCATGTCAGAAAGAGCGTCACCAACGGTCTGGTTGATGAGATCGCTGACAGCGGCGAGGGTGTCTAGGGCGTCCTTCTGGGCAGGAGACTGGGGCTCAGTCTTAGTGAAGAGACGAATAGCCTCCTGAGAGAAGACGACGGTACCATGGCCGTTGGCCTCAAAGTAGACACCAACGTCGAACTGGCAAGCAGCGTGGTGCAAGTGCTTGACACCGGTGGGAGTGAAAACAACGGGAAGTCCGAGGTTCTTCTCAATGTAGTTGGTGCTGGCACCGTTGGCATACGCAGTCTGGACCACACCAATGCGGAGGTCGTTCTCCAGGCCGGCAGCTCGGACGAGGTCACCAATGAAGACGGCGTTCAGGGAGGAGATACGATCACCATCGAGCATGAAGAAGCCAGTATCGGGGTCGATCCACCAGTAAATCAGGCGGTCAGCATCACCATCGTAGGAGCAGGATCGTACACCGGCGACGGGCTTGGGATTGGGAGGGGCTCGCTGCTTGGTTTTGACGAAGTCGGCACCAGACTAGAAGCGGGATGATTAGCAAAAATAGGGGTATTTGGGGGGTCGGTTGGTCACTTACATCGAGGTTGAGGACCTCGGGTCGGAGGACATCGTCGTTGACGACCTTGCAATCAAAACCAGTGACGTCCTTGGGGACAGTCTTGAGGAACTCAGTGAGCTTGGGACCACCAACACCATTGGCGCAGTCGACAATGAGCTGGCCCTGGACCTTCCTGTTGCGAAGAGCGCGCACAAAGGCGTCAGAGAGCTTCTCGTAGTAACCAGCCTCGCTGACCTTGCCGTAGGCCTTGGGGGTGCCTTCAGTGTTGACGCAGCGGGTCAGGTAGTGAAGCTGGGGAGTGGTGAGGATCTTGTAATCGGTGTACTCAGTACCGGTAGCCTCGAGGGCATCGGCCAGAGAGGCAACTAGGGAGTGGCCAGAGGGACGAGTGTCACGGCCGTAGACGACGCGACCAGGAGAAGCAAGGTCGATCTTGAGCTGGGCAGCAAGGGCCTTGTAGGTGTCGAGCAAGTCCTGGTCCGTGGGGCAGTTAACCAGCTTGGTAGCAAAGGCCTCCCACTCTTGCTCAAGCATCTCGCCCATGGGGTCAACGATCTTGACACCATTGTCGGCAGCTGGGTTGTGGCTAGCAGTCACCATGACACCGATGGCCTGGCCATTGAGCTTGCGGCTGCGCAGGCCCGAGAGCAGACCGACACGAAAGGCGACGCCGTCAAGCAGGTCAGCCTTCATGCGGAACCCCGCAGTGCCATACTTGTAGGCATGGTTGGCCACGATGGGATGCTTGGCGGAAGCGGCAAGAATTTTCTCGTCGGACATGATGGAGATACACGCAGAAAGGGAGAAAGATGGGAAATGTGGAGAGAATGAAGGTGTTGGCGATGGGACGGATCTTATGAGCGAGTGGGCGACATGGCCATGAGGACAGACGACGGCGGCGGGGTAGAGGGGCAGCTCTATCTGCTACAACCAGGGTGGTAGGTAGGTACCTTGCCGGGGCTGCATGGAGGGCAACAATTCAAAGTACCCAGAGCTCGCTGGCCAGGTAACTCACAGCTTTTAGCTCATGAGGCGAAGCCTCCTTGTCCAGGCAATTGGGCCATGGTCAGCCGCAGTCAGCGGCCATCTCAGCGGGCTTGCGTATAAAAAGCACCAAGCTGTTGCAGCTAAACGAAATTGGAACTACCCGATGGGCTGAGCTAAATGAGCTTTTACTCCTCTGGAGAGGTGGTGACACAACTTGTATCCGTGCTGCTTGTAATCTCATATTAAAACAATTAACATGATGTTTTTATTTAATTTTTTGTATAATTTTAAACTCAAAAAAACCAGAATACACCAGCGGTGTAGATACGAGGCGTGTCGCCGCCTCTTTAAAGGAGAGGTGGGGGCTTATTTAGCCAGCCTGCGAGCTAGCTACTCAACCCACTGGTAGATGGAACTCGTTTACGTTTCGCTTCAGCCGCTAGTCAGCCATCTGTCGGCTCAAGCTGGGTCGTGGCTCCATGATTCTTCTCACCGTTCTTATTCAACGCTGCCAGCCAGCTTTTAGACTCTTTTATTACGAGCTACATTAGTGGGCGATATCCAAATATGTTTTTTTTTCTCACGCAGCAAAGGATTGTATCCGTGAAACGCGGCCCAGAAATGTTGGAACAGGCCGTTTTATGGTTGCTTCACCATCCATTAACCCTGGGTGCTCCAATCAGGCATCGAATCGACGCCACAGGACCGATGGATAGGACAGGGTAGCTTTGGCTGCCAAACATCAGAAGGAAAAAAATAGTAGAAAAATTAACCATGAATCAACCAAGTAATTAGTTCCCCTTTAAAACTTTTAGTCAAATCAAAGTTTTAAGGCCTCCCGTCGCAATTCTTTATCTCAACAGATTCATCGAAGTTACTGACAAAGGAGGACAAGAAAAACATGGCCCGAATGGGGTTGACATTGTGTACCCCGATCAGGAATGCGTGGTCCTACCTGAGCAGGTAGAAACCCATCATATGTTTCAGAGCCCAGTTTCGGTGTGACGAGTGGGAAAAGAGGGAGTCGTTGCGTGTGTTCAGCCCACGGCCAGTTTTCTCGTTGTCTGAAGGCGACCAGCTATGGTGATGACAAGTAGTAAAGTTCGAAGAAGTAGCGAACCAAAGGAAAAAAAATTAAATAAAAAGGGCGGTCCCTATCTGAATACAGTTGAGTCCTTAGGTGGCGACCCGTACAAGCGACTGGCTGTTTCGGCAACTGCCATAGCACCCTGTGATGCGCTGCACTGCACCGCGGCTGTCACCACAATGTTTGTGCCCTTTTCCATTTTCCCTCTATTCCTGCTCTTCCTAGAAAAAACTTCGTTCTTCTCACTTTTCACTTTGTCACCTCCTTGCAACTCTACCCTCACTTTCCCTCGAGTGCTCGTAGGCACGCCACCTCCTCGATTCCTCGATCCTCTTCTTTTCCGACCGGATTACCTGAGGTTAATACCTTCATCAATGTCGGCGTGGAGTTTAATTCTCATATCTAAGTGAATGGGCCTTAAGAAACCCCATTCAAGATTTTGGGTTGGCACCCGTGATGCAGTCACAAGGTTTTCTCCCCAATCCTCGAACCTGGACCCTATATGCTCCTGGCCCCTCTGAATTCATTCTCACTCGAGTTCCCTGAATCTTCTGGCTGGGATACACGGGGATTTGTTGCATAATTACCATCGCCAAGTTTACAGCAATGATGCGTCTCGACCTCTTTTCACGAGACCATACCAGCTGCGAGCCAGGTACGAGTTATTATGCATGCAAGACGGGTGACTTTAGCGGATGTTGCTCAAAGGATCCATGTACATCTGGATTTTGCATTGATGATCCAGTCTTTATCGCACCGGGGATGGCCTCGAAGCCTCCTGTTAGCACTAGTACTATCACGAACGAACCAGAAGACATGTTCTCGACTTTTCTCCCACTAGACGACGATGATGAGACGGCAACGCCCACGCAAGACTCAGAAACGCAATCGAAAACAATGACTGACTCTGGAACAACCCATACCATCCCCAATAATAACAGAGTCACCGTTACTAAACATACTCTTATAATAACGGACAAGGTGCCTTCTCGAACCCCTTCACCAGATGTTTCCTCATCCGTCAGTTCAGACCTTATGGGCACACCTGTATCTGGGGCTCCTCAAGCCACCCCTGTTGAGACCACCCCCTCAAGCGGTATTCCTGGTGTTGATACCAGTGGTTCACCATCGACAGCAGTGGTTGCAGGTGCAGCCATTGGCGGAGCTATCGCTTTGGGTATCGCTTTATTCATCACTATGATGCTCATTCGGCGCAAGAGGCTTGAGAGAAAGATTAAACGCCAGTCTGAACCTTTCCTTGATATCGATTTTCATCAAGGCACTGAAGAGAAAGCTTGTCAGCCCATGTCTCCGCATACCACAGGAACCCAAGGCAGTGGTGATCCTTTTGCCCCTTTCGGAGGTCAGCACCTGTTGATGCTTTTCTTTCATAATGTACCCTATAGATAAGCTAACTCCTCGACAGGGCGAGTAGACAAAGCAGATGATCCCTTGCGTCCCCCAAGTGGAACTTTTGAGATGGATGGCACAAGCAGTGCTCCAGTTGAGCTTCCAGCCGAGAATTATAACCATCGCAACGCTTCGACACCACAATCATCAGGCCAGATCAACCAACAGCACTCTGCTCAACCATCTGGGCCTGTCGACCCGCGATCTAATCTCAACGCCTCAATGACGGACCGCTGTCAAAACACGTACGTCAACCATTGGAACCAGTACCGCAATCTGGGGACCGAAAACTAGAGTCTGAGCAAAGGAAATGATTTTTAGATGAGGATTTCTGGCGTTGGGAACTGATTAATACCCTTCCAGTGTACAGTCTGGCTTCATATTATGCGTGGATCAGTTTTTTTGAGATTGCCATGGGCTTTGCATGTGACTTCTCATGTGGCAGCGACATAGATCTATTCCACAGGAAGAGGTCTCGGCCTATATACGCAAAACAAATTCATTTCGTCTTTCGTCATAAGATCAATCGTACATGAGATTGCCTTCCTTTCAAGTACAGAGAGATGTCTCCCAAATACTGACTACGGGTGTGTGTTATGTGTGTTTTCTGAATCCCTACCTGCCATGCGCCGGAAATGCAAAAAAAGAAGAAGAAAAAAGACAAAGGGTTCTTGGGCCGTCTGATGCCATCCATTTTAAAGTCTTGTCCCTCCTCCGGTGAATAGAGCGATTCCAACCCAGTTTAGAAATTCATAATAGTTTTTGGTTCTTAAAGTTTCGCGGTTCTGAGCTGCTATACCATGATTTACCGGTTCTGCAACTTGGAAATCTCGTCAAGAAGATCTTGGAGATCCTCATCCTTGATCTTGTCGGCCAGCGATGGAATTAGAGTCTTGGCCTCGTCGGCATTTTCGCAGCAGAGAGAGCCTATGGGACTAGGTTAGGACAGCAACAAGATGCGCGAGAGATGATCGCCCTACCGAGCTGAGCGCGCTCGAACTTGGCCAGGTCCTTGTGTGCGCTGAGCAGTCGTTCGACGGCCTCGACATTTTCCTTTTGGGTGAACCGAGCGAAATGGTCCAGGTAGTTAAGCGTCTGGTTCAGCATTCTGCGGCGACATGTGGAGTCAGTAACCTTGGAACCATGACATGGGATAGGAAGTTGTCGCGCGTTGCGGTGGGACGGGAGGAAGGCATCGCGTACTCGGTCTCGTTCACGTTCTTGCGGTCGTTGCGGCGCTTGGCAACGAGGGCGTTTAGGACGAGGGCAGCTTCTGAGAGGGTCAAGGTGTCGACGTTTTGGAACTCGCCCAGGTTGAGGTTGGCCGAGGCCTCTTCGTTGCCGGGCGGCGGCGGCTTGGGACGCGAGGTGCGTTTATGGGTGGACATGGCTGAAAGAAAAGTGCGGGATGCTGAGTAGAGGTTTTGCGGTCCTAGGCGCGTCGGCGGGGGGGGGGCCAAAGTCGACGAGCGGGTTTGCGCGACGGGTGACGGGCTGGTTTGGCGGTGACAATGCCTTTGTCGGAGAGCGGATCAGGGCCAAATGTGACAAGGACGAAAAGAAGCGATTCGGGGGATGAGGCTGAAGAACGAGAGGTTGGAGCTGCTTCGTCGTCAGTACCCCTGCCTGATTGAATGCAATTTAGTGGGGCCCTCCGCCTTACTCCAGCGGCCAAGGGGTGGCCTTCTGGCCGCTGAGGATGGAGTCGTCGCGTGGCGGGTTTCTCTCACTTGGCGGACTCATCGACTACTCAAAAGGGGGCAGACTGTTTCTGCAAAGTGAGTTTTTTTAATAAAAAAAAGAGAGAGAATAAAATCAAAATAATAAAAAGAACAACAAGAGAGGAAAAACAACTCACTCATCATACTCATTATTTTTTTTTTGGTTCCTGCGGTATCGGGTATGGTGCCACATATTAATTGCTCTGCTGTGCACAGTGCTGACATATTGTCCTCTTAGCTCTCGCGCCCTCTCTCTCTCTGGCTCTCAGGTCGTGGGGGGATATAGCTTCATGGACCCGACGAGGCCAAAAAGTGGAATCTGATATTGGAGCGTTGATGGGCCGTCCGCCTCCCCCGATACCATGTAAGCACTTGCTCCCCAGCTCTCTTGTGTGTGCATGCGTGCGTTTTGTCCTGACCGCTTGCGCCGAACAGGACTGTCTTTGCCCTCATCATCATCAACAAGGCCGGAGGCTTGATCTACAATAAGAACTTCCACGAGGGCCTCAACCAGATCAGCACAAACGACTACCTCGTCCTAGCCGGTACCTTTCACGGGTAAGCCCCCCCTCCTCTCACAGAGACAAAATGTTTGCAAGGCTCACATCCGCTCTACAGTGTCCACGCCATCACTGCGCGCCTCAACCCCGTCAAGCCGCTACCCGGTGCCACCCCAAGTGGGAGCAGGCCCGAGCCGCCGTCGGGCCTCGAGGTGCTGGAGACGGAGAACTTTCGCATGCAGTGCTTCAACACGCTGACGGGCACAAAGTTCCTGCTCTTCACCGACACGACGCAGGCAAACGTCAGCATCACCATCCAGCGCATCTACGACCTCTACTCCGACTACGTCATGAAGAACCCCTTTTACTCACTGGAGATGCCCATCCGCTGTGACATTTTTGACCGGAAACTCTTGTCATACATCAGAGAGATCAATAACCGGTAAAGACAGAAAAAAATAAATCAAGAAGCCAAAAAAAGAGAAAGGTAGCGTGGGTTGGTGGGCAGAAACGTGAAGCGGCGTGTATTGCGGGCTAGACATTTGTTATACAGAGTGGCCGTGGCATGAAAGCATATACGGCTGTTAATGACTTTGATTCTTGTTTCGTCTAAAACTCCTGGCCCTTGTCTATTGTACAATTACCGTGGAGGCGGTGGTTTACGTTCCATGTCATGGCATCGTCTATGAGGTGTCCATCTTGTCCCCGTCATCTTTCTTGCCTCCCTTGTCCTTGGATCCGCTTCCCTTAGCGTCATCCTCCTCCTTGACACTCTCAAGTGATGCCTTCTTAGCAGCCTCCTCCTCTTCGCGTGCGGCCTTCTCCTGTCTGGCCTTCTCCTCCTCCATACTCATGCGCAGAGCAAGCGCCAGCTCGGGCTCCATGGCGGGGTCGAATCCAAACTCGAACTCCTCGTTGCCGCCACCAACACCGCCTCCGCTGCCTCTATCGGCGTTCTCGCCTAGGAGAATGGGGGTAGCGATCAACTGATCACTGAGAAGCTTGCTGCTAGGTGGAACAACAACTAGGTGGCTGCCATCGTTGGTCTTGACGGTATCCACAAAGAGCTGGAGCTTGTTCTGGGTGGTGTCATCGTCGAGGTCGCCAAAGAGGATAAAGTCGACGGTAATGTTGGACTTCTTCATCTTCTGGGCAAGTTGCTTGAGCTCCTTCTCTGTTTCCTCGACGGGTGAGCACACGAAGACTATTATGCGTTGGCGCTGCGATCGGTTCTGACGGTGCTTCAAAGCAAGCTTGACAATCTGTTAGTTGAATAAATTCTCAAGGTCCCTGGAAGATTGCTTCATACGGTTGCCACTTGAATTCCGGTTTTAAGATGGGAGGAGCCCCCAATCTTCTTCTTGGTTCGGTGCAGGCCCTCGAGGATCTTGCCCTGCTCGGTGGTGAGGGTGACGAGCACTTCGGGGCCCTTGCCGCCCATGCTCATCAGGCCTACCGAAGATTCGGGGTTGCCTTGTGTGATAGTCTGGAAGAGGATGCCGACAGCATCTACTTGTGAGTCGAATCGGGTTGGTTGGTAGTCGCCATTCCTGCTGCTCTCGCTGTTGTCCACGACAACCATGACCGCCTCGAGGACCATCGTGTCGGATTTCCTGACGGTGCGTCTCTGTGAAAATAGGTTCAACGGGGCTGCGGGAGCGTTCAGGTATCGGGTATCGAGCGGGAGGGCGTGGGAAGATGTTACTGAGCTTGGTTGAAGGTGAGAGGTGGATGCAGATGCAGATGCGGCATCGAAGCTCCCCAGTGTCGTAAGGCAGTTCAGCCTAGAGTCCAAGCTTCAGCGATAGCGGTAGCGATACATGTGCTAGACCGAGTTTAGCTCTGTAAAATGTGTACCCGATACTTGTGGGCTCAATCGCTTGCGCACCTCCAATGCGTCAGGGAATCCAGCTTACCTAATGCCCCCACATCTGCCCGTTTGTTTACTTTAGATCCGGACTCCACCACTGACGGTCGCGCCAGGGTATTGCATCTTCGTACGTATTTGTGTGTTTGTGTGCTTCATCACCCTTCTACTTGTTATTGGCTTTCGAAAACGTCACCTACACTGCACCCAAAAATACAAAGAGAAACAAAAAATCGAGACACCTATTCTTTTCACTCACGCGTCTTACGCATTACCACAATGGCACCCGTCCGAAAGACCAAGCGAGCGTCGGGCGCGAACGCGACCGTGGAACTGAGTGTTCCCGTTAAGACAAGCAGCCCTTCCACGCCTCAGCGAAGCCCGATCAGAAAGCGAAGAGGAGCAATCACACTGCAACAAAAACAGGCTCTGATTGATAATCTGCAACTCGAGCGTAGGAAACCCCATCCCGTCGCGAAGACGCGCTGCTGACTTGACTCCCAGTAACCGAACGCGCTCGACGATTACGCGCGCAGTACAATCTTCAGGCGCAAGGTCTTCGATCGCGCATTGAGATTCGAATCAACAGAATACCCATGGCACTACGAAAGCTAAAGATGGGCGACCTGTTACTCAAGTACCAGGAGCAAGAAGAGAAGCGATCGGCTCGACCACCAGTTCCCGCAAAGGACCACCCAACACGGTCGAGGTTGGGCAACACTGGCCTCAAGCCAGCCACACGCGGTCACAAGCGCATGAGGTGAGTACGGGATCGCGTTATGCTGCATTATTTTCTAACAAACCATTTGTAGTGACGCCATTATGGGAGACAAGGAGAATGAATTCGAACATGCCGAGAACGCCAAAAAGCGAATTCGCGCTGCCCCTCCCACCGAAGCTCGTACTGCCGCTATATTGTCGCCCACATCATCAAATTCTCGCCTCGCAGCAAACCGATCCCGCCCAGCATCTCCTGTTAAGTCTAGTGGTATTGCCCGTCCAGCATCTCCTTTGAAGAGTTCAACGAGCCGCTCAGTAGCTGCATCAAGTGTCCTGTCAAATATGGTGGAGAAGGCCAAGGCCACACGGGCTGGAACATCTACCAGGAAAATCACCACCACTTCCAACACTAGCTCAAGTTCTAACAGCACATCGGCGGCTGCGCCAACACGCCGCAGGGCGGCTACAACGACCTCTAGAGCCCCTGCATCCCGCCCCACAACAAGGAATGGTCGCAGGGTGAGCAACCACAGCGAGTCCAGCGAGGCCAGCACTGGAACGGTAGTGAAGCGAGGTGCCGCAGCCAAGGCGGCCCCGGCCAGAAAGGGGGTAATGGACTCCATTCGAAAGGGGGTCGCAGGTGGAACGAAGAAGAAAACCACCAAGGCGGCACCAGCAGCACCAGCATCGACTGCAGGTACAGGCAGGGTACTGCGAAAACGAAATTAAAGTAATATCGTGGTTTTTAATGTCTTTGGGTTTTTAGGTTGAATGAACGGCGTTGCTGGGCGTGACGGTTGGAAAGGGACCTCCTGGGCGGGTTTGGATGGCAAATAATTATGCACGGGAAAAGGAGTAAATGAGCATTTAATGGTCCAAAGGTGGCATCCTCAAAATGAATAAATCATGATCTGCAGTCGTCTATGGTGCGGGAGGAGCCTTCTTCTTCTTCTTGTCCTCAACAAGCTCAATGTGATCCTCTGGTATCTCCTTGTACTTTTCAACCAAAAACTCCTCAATTTCCATGCTGACGTCGCCCTGAACCTGAATTTCCTCGCCTCCGCCGGGAAGCCTGGTTACCGAGGATCCGGTTGCAAATTTCTTACCGAGATCCTTGGCCACCTGGAATCTAGTCAGTATGCTGCATTCTCGTAGAACCTTTGAGGGTTTTATAGCTCTACCTTCTTGAGCTCCAGCCCAAACGCTTCGAGGCCTATCACGGCCGTGACGAACTTCTTCTTGTTTCGCTCGATGCGCTTGATGGTCACGACGCTCTTGGCGAGCTTGTCGGCCTGCTTGGCCTCGGCAGCTTCAGCCTTTGCCGTCTTCTTCTGTGCGTCCTTTTCGGCTCGCTTCTGGGCCTCGACAGATAGCGAAGCGGTCGCGGCTTCTAGGGCCTCTGTGACGGGGGATGTCAGTATCGCGTTCAACTGCGTTGAGCGGATGGAGGGGCAGGGTGCCTTACCTGCGGACCAGAGCTCATCGTACAGGTCCGGATGGGTCTTTTGTAGCCACTCTTGGCACTTCTTGACTGTGCCACCATACTCGCAGTACTACTCGGCAATCATTAAGCTTCGGGCTTCGGGGTCGCGGGGTTGGGTTGTGTCTTGTTTGGGGGAGCGAACCTCGGGGGGAAGAGTGCAAACTGCAAAAGTCAGTCACGTCACCTTATTTTTTGCCAAAAAAACAGCGTGCACGATGCACGATGCGGTGCAACAGGAGACGGGGAGATAACATACCACCACAGTAGAGCACGGTGCGGCTCTGGGGATCACCCTCGGGTTGGTCTACGTCGGCCATGGCGTGTGTGTGAAGGTGAATTGATAGAGGATCTGGCTACACCTTGGACGCGTGCTGGTGCATGGCGGGGTAAAATTCATGGATTCATGGAGGGGCACCATAGCCTAACCAGAATGGTAGGGGAGCAAGCTCAGCGTGTCGTCCCACCACAGAGAAGCCTCAGACACCAAGCAAAGAAAATAACTGGCATAAATAAATTTGACGCAAAATAACCGAATATATATGTATTGATTTTTAATTTATTATTTATTTTCTCTCCTCGCTCATCTGCTGGATTCCTTTTTGTTTTCTTTCTCATATGACAATAATAGACGATGAAGAAAACTTGCGTCATGTGATGAAGAAATCCCATCGGCTCCATCACAATACGACTCGGCCGGGAGCCGGAACGGACTTGTAGGCAATTGTCTCTTCCGGCCTGAGGCACAAGGATCTTGCTTTCCCACCACGAGCCACCGCACGTTGTCGCTGGGTATGTCGCTGGGTACATCGCTGTCTCAGGCACCAACTGAGCGGCACCACCCACCCAACTTTTTCTCAACCTCATCCAGCCTCTCCGTGAGCTAGCCGCCAGCGTCTCTAGACCAGCTCAGAAGAGTAATGAATGGCGAGTTTACCCCTGAGCCAGTCCGCTGGCTTTGCAGAGTTGCAATGAGGACTGGGGTGAATATCCGTGGATGCAGTTACCCGCCCGTTTCTCCCGCCCACATCATCAATAGTCTCCCCATCGGATGGCACTATACACCACAAGGCGAATTTCCCCGTTGGGCGCTTGCTGCTCCGCCTTTTTTGCTCTCTATCCCACGGAACACTCGGTGGTCCAAAAGTCGGCGCGCTTCTCATCGAGAGGCCCTGTCCACCACCGGTTTGCTACCCCACATGCCTGGTACAAACGGTCCATGACGTCCAAGATGTCTGTAGCTAGGTCCTCTAACGCGACTTTGTTGCATGACCTGTGTCAATTCAGTATTCTCATCGTCCCTTCGTTTAGGTCTAGTCATGCGTCCTAAGCATCACTATCACAAACCGCTGCAGGTCTAAACAGGTCTGGACATGCGCAACCAAGAGGGAATTAGCCGCCGAGCGAGCGTTCAGCTCCACGATTGGCCAGACCCCTGCACCCCGGGCCCAATCATGGGCCAGCGCAGTTACAGTACTCTCAAGCGCCAGCCAGTCGCAAAGTTGCCCAGCCATGCCTACCGCTGTCACCCAAATATAGCAGTACGGGATTGCATAGCTCTGCAGGTGTTGATTGGACCAGGCCATCTATTAGTCGCTCAGTTGTGGGTGCGCCCAGCACGGCTTGCAGGCCACCATCCCGCTTTCATCCGTACTTACGCACTTCGACGCAGTTCACCCACCTCCTCACCACGCCGCTGCTGAGTTGGGCGCTGCCAGCATGACCTAGCACCATGCGATCGCTCCCAGTCTCGCCAGTAAGCTTGCTCGGCACGCGCTGATGCAGTCATGTCCCGTCTGCGCCCCAGTTCAAGGTGTCCAGGTCTGTCCGAGTCCGTGGCTGCATCGACCCACTGACATGCGCTCATGGGTTCTCGATATGGCTTGTAGGTGCCACTCTGCCCATGGAGTTGCGTGCCGCCCACAGGATAGCCGCTCTGGGCCATGTCGCCCTTGTCACTTAAGACTATGCCTGTCCCCGGCCAGAAAGACTGGCCTTTTACTGCTTCTGCATTCACTTCTTCAAACCTCAGCATTTTGCTGCAGTGTCATTTACACTTTCGATATAGAAGCTTCGTTGACCGGAGCATCCTGTCTTTTTGACCCACGAGATACCCCGACGCCGGTCGTCGTTTTATTATTGCAGACTAATACTTTTTTTCTCGTCTTCTTTTCAAAGTACAGCCTTGCGTCGAAAACCCTGTGGGATATATAGTCAGATATTCGGGTAATACTTGACCTTCGCAACAATGGCCGACACACTTCGCGTACCCGCAAACAACACCAGATACAACTCCCAGGACTCTTCGCTGGCTCGAAGACAACGGGGGTTCCTTAATCCGATAATCGAAGAGGAAAGTGATGATGGTATGGTCCAGCAAAGAGTACAGAACCACCGGGATAGACGCGCAGACTTGAAGATTGAGGCATGGTTGTCTCCCATGAGTGACCACTTCCCTACACCAAGAGGAATTCACTACCTTGCGGCTCCCGTGCTCCCTTCTTCACCATCGACCGACTCTACCGCCACCTCTCCCGCCGCCTCTATCAACCCTTGGAACCGCGCCAGCATCGGCACTGAGGCCACCGAGTTCGAGGATCTCTACGATGTCTCGGACAACGAGGATGAGTCCAAGATGCTACGACGCATGTCGTCTCTGAAGTCCAAGCAGGCTCTGGCCCGACAGCCCACTCCCTTGGTTATTCCACCCACCCGCCAATCTTCCACCGAGAGCTGGTCCGCCGTCGATGACTTCAAGAAGAAGCACTCTCCAGTGCCCGTTACTCCATCGGTCACGCTAACCATGTCCCCTGCCCAGCAGGTGTTCATTGATCAGCAGCAGGCTATCGAGGTGCCTACTATTTCGGCTCCTCCATCACTTGATGGCAGCCTGAGCTCAGAGCAGCTCGCTGCTATCAGCGCTCCCCCCACCCCCATCATGGGAGATGATGAGATCAACACCGAGGAGGCTTGGGCTGGCGTTCAGCTTCAGCCTGGCGCTTTAGCTACGCTTCAAGCGCTCTCTCACGGTGAGGTTGACCCTCACGAGGAGCCTGCCCAGGTCATCGAGATGACTCAAACTCAGCCCGAGATGGAGATGCAACAGCAACCTCTTCGACTTATCACCTCATTTCAGCTTTCGAACCCACCAACCAGGGCTGTTGCTCAGGTCCGCCAATCCCTGGCTGATCTGACAACTCTCGACATTCCTTCGCCTGGTGGTTTCTTCTCTGATCTCTCCCCCCGAACTCGAAGCACCTGGAACCTGCCTTCCATGTCCCCCGAGGACCAGGCTCCTCCCACCTCTACCACTGCTGAGCAGTTCTACAGGTGCCCCTGGAACGCAGGTTCCTCCGTGCCCCCAGTCCCCAAGCGCAAGGAAACCGTCGAGGATTTCTACAGGAACCTCAAGTTTACCCCTGCCCCTGCTTCGAGCAACGTCATCGAGCAGGTCGTTCAGGTCCGCGAGGAGATCATCGACGAGGATGACGTGCCCACTGCCCGTCCCCTCACTGCTCGTCCTATCCAGAACGCTGGTTCTTCCACCCCAACTGCCAAGGCACCTGCCTCTCCTGATGCTGAGGATGCTCTTGCCGAGATCGTTGTGCAAGTCGACCCCAACTATGCTCGAAAGCAGCAAGAGGAGGCTCTCTCGAACCTTGATCGCACTGAGCTGTGGCTCATGGCCCAGCGAGCTTACCTGCCCGGTATTGAGGCCGCCAACACTGAGGATGAGGCTGCTCTGGACACCATCGCCGAGGAGGAGGAGGAGGTCAAGGAAGCTAAGACCGAGACCGAGCTCCAGGTTGAGCAATCCCTTGTCTCCCAGAAGAAATCTGTCCGCTTCTCCAACTTTGTTACCACCTCCGACTCCCCCAAGCCGATTCCCTCAAAGCTTGTCCGCCAGGAGTCTGCCTACTACCGCGCCTTCCAGGACTACATCGTCCGCACTCAGCGCCAGGATGTCTTCGTTCACCAGCTTGCCCGCTTTGAGGCCCTCCAGGCCCAGCGCGTCTCTCTGCGCGAGGCCCACCTCAACCAGCTTCTCGGCAAGTACCAGCTCAGCGTTGTTCCCCAGTCTGCCAAGAAGCGACTCAGTGCCAACGTTGCCCGTGGCGACGATGTCATCGTTGATGACCTCGACAAGCTGCGCCATGAGAAGGAGGTTGAGGCCATGAACCAGATGACCGTCTCTGCCTGGCACGTTGCTGCCATGAAGATGCTCAACGGTGGCAACCTCATCTCTGCCCCAGTCACCAAGCGCCTGGCCCGCCTTTCCCGTATGGCTCCTGGCGAGGATGGAGTCGCTCGCGACCGCGCGAGAATTCTTGATCTTGGTGGTCAAGCCACTTGCGACTGGGCGTGGCACTGTGCCCTCCAGTTCCCCAACACCAAGGTCTACACCGTCACCACCAAGGCTATCCGCCAACTCTCCAACTGCAACGTCCGTGGACCCCCTAACCACCGCCAGGTTGCTGTTGAGCGCTTGACCCGTCTTCCCTTTGCCGACAACCAGTTTGACCTGGTTTCCGCCCGTGAGCTTCACAGCATCCTCAAGCTCTTCGGCGAGAACGGCGAGGACGAGTGGGAGACCTGCCTCAAGGAGTGCATGCGCGTGCTCAAGCCCGGTGGCTACCTTGAGTTCTCTCTCCTTGACTCTGATATCATCAACGCTGGCCCCGCCGGTCTTGCCAAGAGTGTTGAGTTCGGCTTCGCCCTCAAGACCCTTGGTTACGACCCCAACCCCACCAAGCTCTTCCAGGGCCGTCTTGCCCGAGCTGGCTTCCAGGACGTCCGACGTGCCTGGATGTGTTTGCCCATGGGTGCCAAGCGCAACATCCACAGGCCCCCTACCCCTCCCCCCAAGGACAACCCCAACGGCGAGCCCGCTAAGACTTGCCAGCTTGAGGCCATGGTCATGGGAAGCAGCGACAACATTGCTAGCGCCTGCAGCATTGTCGGCTCATGGAGCTGGGAGCGATGGTTGCTCCGATGTGAGATGGAGAAGGTTGCTGGCGAGCTTCGCCTTGCTGACACCGTTACTGCCGGTGCCGCTATGAACGAAGCTGGCAAGTGCCTCGAGGGTGTTCCGTCTGTGATTGAGGAGGGCCGAAACTGCATGTCTGCCTTCCGTATGCTGAACGGCTACGCCAGGAAGCCCAGACTGGGCACTGAGGTTATTCAGATTGCCCTTGGCAACTAATTTTTGGGAGCAAGAGTTTGACACTCGCGTGGAGGATCTCCTTTGTCTATTACAACCTCTGACTTTCCCATGTAGAGTGAATTTTCCTTTGTTCAATTTGGGACGGTACGCATGTGTGAAGTATGATGAATGGGTTCATGAATGGACAAAGTCCTCTACGTCGATGGAGGCTAGGCTTTAATGTACTCGTTCTGCATCTTTCTAGTTTGGCGATTGGGGGTTTGATACCATGCCATGTGTTTGCAGATATTAAATTATTACGTGGAAAAGGGTGCAAAATATGGGATGGTCCAGCACCGGAGTTTAGTGCATAGTTCAACAGAAGAAGAATTTTCGACTGCAATTGCTTGCCTTTCAGCATGTAACTTGATGTGATTCTATAGAGTGAGTGAACGTGATTGTGTATAAACGGGAAATATTCGGAGGCAAATGGAGACCGGTTATGCTTCTCAGCGGCTAAGTATGACAAGTCCGGCATACCATTCGCCATGCAGATTTCCCCGCAAATTATGGAGTCGATGTCAACTCTGCATTCTCACCAAGGAAAAAAGAAAGAAGTTTGTGCCATACTTTTAGCATCTAAAAACGCTTTAGGAAAACATAATAATAATAGAAAAAATCACCAAAAAAGAAACCAGGCATTATTTGCCTAGGGCGGATCTCTCCCGCCGGGAATTGAACCCGGGTCTCAAGCGCATTGAACCAATGACAAGCTTGCATACTGACCACTATACTACGGAAGAATTCAGATGTAATCATCTGAGTAGTGAGAGGGGTGCGTTGAGAGCCGGTGAGCTATTGGAAAATAAAAAGCGGTTGGAAGTGGTGAGATGGGGTTGGTCGCCCTCGAGTCTAAAACCACGCCTGGGGTGGGCCTCGTCGCGGGAACCGCCGATGGTGGAAAAACCGGACCCATTCAGCGACAGCTTCAGTCAACCAGCTCCAACGCAATCACGTTTTACGACTTACGACCGGCCAACCCATCTCGACGACATTTTTCGGATCGACACCCGATTGCGCACGTCCGACGAACAAGCTCAAAATGTCGCAGAACAACTGGCAGGAGGAGGCCATGCGCCGTCTGCGCCAGATGCAGCAGACCCGCGGCGGATATGGAGGTGGCGGCCCTCAGATGCCTCGAGCCGCTGGTGGTGCCCTCTTCGGAGGTATCCTGCTCGCTGGCGGTGCTTTCCTGCTGTCCAACTCCCTCTTCAACGTTGATGGTGGTCACCGAGCCATCAAGTACCGCAGGATAAGCGGCGTGAGCAAGGAGATTTACAGCGAAGGTAAAGATGCCTCGGAGCACTCGGCTCGTTTGTTTCTTGTGGGATTGTAATTGACAAACGGGTTTTTAGGAACGCACATCAACATTCCCTGGTTCGAGACTCCCATTGTTTACGACGTTCGAGCCAAGCCTCGCAATGTGGCCTCGTTGACGGGCACCAAGGATCTTCAGATGGTTAACATCACCTGCCGTGTTCTTTCACGCCCCCAGGTCGACGCTCTCCCCCAGATTTACCGAACACTCGGCGTGGACTACGATGAGCGAGTTCTGCCCTCGATTGTCAACGAGGTCCTCAAGAGCGTTGTCGCTCAGTTCAATGCCAGCCAGCTGATTACCCAGCGTGAGATGGTCGCCAGGCTGGTGCGAGAGAACCTCTCCCGCCGAGCTGCTCGATTCAACATCCTCCTCGACGATGTGTCTCTGACTGTATGAAAACCCATGATTGCAAATTCCTTGAAATAGGCATGCTGACTAATTGCAATAGCACCTCGCTTTCTCTCCCGAATTCACTGCTGCCGTAGAGGCTAAGCAGGTTGCCCAGCAGGAGGCTCAGCGAGCCGCCTTCGTCGTCGACAAGGCTCGACAGGAGAAGCAGGCCATGGTTGTCAAGGCCCAGGGTGAGGCTCGCTCTGCTGAGCTGATTGGTGAGGCTATCAAGAAGAGCAAGGCGTACGTGGAGCTCAAGAAGATTGAGAACGCCCGACAGATTGCTGCACAGCTCCAGGAGGCTGGCTCCAAGAACAGACTACTGCTGGATGCCGAAGGTCTCGGCCTTAATGTCTTTGAAGAGAAGAACAACTAAACTTGGGGGGAATGGTATCAAAATTAAATGGAAGGGGATGAACAGCCAAGTAAATTGGCGTGATGGGGTTTACGAAGAAATCTCCACTGTATGTCTATCAAGGACGGCATGTATTATAGGAATACCAGGTAGCAAGGATTGACTACCTAATCCCAACCCTTTATTACTTCACGGTGCGGCTATGTATTGGTAATGTGTAGCGGAGGATGCCTAAACTTGGTCTGTTCATGACATACCCTGGTTAGCTGGGCAATCTGAGCCAAGTGGGCATTCTCTAGGCAGAAAATCTGCCAAGGTTAGGTGAGTATATATTATCCATATCCTTGATTTTTTATTGAGCTTTGGATTTTCCTTCGCTGCGTTTCTTTCGTCGTTGCTTTTGCTTGTCGCTCCTGTGGTCCGCTGTTTGGAGGTACAAGCTGCTCCACTCACTCAATCGCCCCTCCTCCGCCGTCAACCCCACCATCCGCAGTCAGCTCAATCACCGTCACTTTCGCGACACCTGCTTCTTCCTTTTTCCCACGCCAGACGCCACTTTGTAACAAACGCTCTCTCTACCTGCTGGAGACCCTTTTCTCAACCCCCTTTAACCACCGCATATATCACCTGAAGCTGCAGCGCGTATCGCCGCAACCGCCACCATGTTGATCAAGTGCGTGAACCGCATCGGCGGGGCTGGAACCATGCACGACCGCCGCGAGCTAACCGCTGCGCCATAGGGTCCGAACACTCACAGGCAAGGAGATTGAGCTCGATATCGAGATGGACTATAAGGTACGCCTCAGATTATGCCGGAAGCCTTGATTGTGCTGGATTCCCCGGGGCTGACTGGTTTTGTAGGTCTCGCAGATCAAGGAAAAGGTCGAGGAGAAGGAGGGCATCCCCCCCGTCCAGCAGCGTCTGATCCACGGCGGCAAGCAAATGTACGTGCCAACTTTTTTCCTTCATCCCACCTCAAGCCTGTCTTGCCAGGGAGCGGCAACGCACTAACAAGCCTCCCTGAACAGGACCGACGACAAGACGGCCGCAGAGTACAACCTCGTCGCTGGCGACACGCTCCATCTCGTTCTTGCTCTTAGAGGGGGGCGATACATGGCATAATGGCGAGGCTGCGGTAATAAACGCTCAGCCATCGGCGACGCAATGGCTGGGAGACTAGATTCCGAAATACAACGGGCGCGGAGCGAAGCTTGAGAGACTGCCTTCTGCTGCATTTCCGGGGCGTTGAATGGGAAACGACATCTTCGATATTGGTCATCTCGGGACAGAAAGCCGTGGCTCCAGCAAAGACGGTCTTTGATACCTGTATGGCCGACAATGGGAAACGAACCAACCGCTACATTGGTCTTTAGAGAGCTGCCCATGTTTGAACGTCGATATCCCATGGATGGTCAGATCCAGTTCTTGGCCATGATGTAACCTGTGTTATTTGCATACATCCAAGCCGCTACTATCAACATACATGCGTGTTCCTGCACTGTTAACTAGAAGCGCCTTTCCGTTTGTGTATAGTATGCCACCGACATGCAAAACCTTTCACTCCTATGCCTTCATGTGTATACCTATACGGCAACCTGCCGTGTCCATGTTGATCCAGGTTTGTTTCCCATATAATTGCTATCCGCCTACAACCATAAGACTCCTCCAAGTGTAAATCACCTGTAACCCTCGCAATAACCGATGAAAAGAAAACACGCCCTCTAGTTTTGGAAATAAACAATCAAATTCATGCAACTAGTCCTCAGGATCAAGATGCATCCTCAAGTTCAAGCTCTCTTCTTGCGCTTCATAAAAATATCGACCGCCTTTCTCTTGCGAGGCGGTCCCGCCATGCTAGAAGGTGGCGGTGGGGAGGAAGGTCCCGGGTCAGACGTAGGAGGGGGAGATGATTGCATACGGGGGAGCTGGTGAGTTGGCTTTGGGGGTTCTGCGGAAGAGGCTGGTTTTGATGAGGCGCTAGTGGTTGATGACACAACTTGCGTCTTTGATGCGGATGGCTTGTAGCTGTTGGAGAGAAGGCCGGAGCGCCTGGGGGCGGGCTTTGTCGAAGACGACGCCTGGCTCTTAGTTGGCGAAGAACTTGACGCTGCTCCAGGCCTCTTCTTGAGAAGTGATGTAGCTGATGATTTGGCAAAGGATCTGGGGGCCGGGTTGCGGGCTGCTGGTGTCTCCTCGTCATCAAAGAGATCGTCTGGTTCGTCGTCACCCTCGGAATCTGATAAAAATGTAGCCCGCTCCTCATATTCTTCCAAGGCCGAGGGTATTTCTGATTTGGGAGTTGGCCTGAAAACGGGCTGGGCGGCTCTGCGATAGTCATTGACCATTGCGGCTGGAGCCCTGGCTGGCTGACTGATGGCGGACCCCGATTTCTGGGATGGTCGCGACAAGGAACCGTGGATATTGGCGATTTCTTTTACTTCTCGTCGCACCTTTCGCATGACACTGGCACCCGTGTGCGTTTTTGTGCGGGTTCCCCTGTTGAAGGACATGTTGCTAACAGTGTTGTCGCGAGGGCCCCATCCCTTCTTTGCGACGCCGAATCCCGGAATACTAGGTAGCAGTTTCCTGTCGAGTTTTCTATCCGTGATACGGCTGGTATTCTTCTCTTTATTCTGCCTCAGACCGGCCAGCGCACTCATGAGTTTCCTCTCGCTCTCCTCGAGGGCATGGTCGTGGTCCCTCTTGTATTTCTCCCACACGCGGTACCAACTCTTGGGATTGGAAGGCTTGTACGCCTTGGCTTTGTACTCCATCGGGAATTCGCGCTCGATGAGCTTGAGCCATATCTCACCCGTCTCGCCCTCGATCTGTGGGGAGTTGAGCTCGATCTGACGCAGTTGAGGCGCATTGTCGACTCGAAGGAGGATTTGACGGACGTTTTCGTAAGGGAGGTAGTCGCCAACACTGTTCAGTTCGCGTATGTTTTTGATGCATGCCATGGTGGCAAGCTCCATCAGAGACTTGGGAGGCATTTTGACGAGGTCGAGTGAACGACGGAAGGGATTGGATGCGATGGCGGTTCGGGAGGAGTGTGATGGATGTCTTGTCGTTTAGCCGGCGTAGTTTGCGCTTGGATACTGATATCGGAGGAGACTTGGATGGGGGCCAAAATCCGGTCCCAGTAGCCGGATTGAAGGGGTTCAAAGAAAGGAAAAAAAGGGGCTAAGTGAGTTGACAGTCCATCTGGGCCCTCGAAGAAAGTATTACAAGATCATCTTTGATGTTGATGCGCTGTCGTTGGATTTGAGGACTCGAGGCATTGTTCGCCGGACACGACACGACCGACCCTATTATATGCACGTTGCTAAATGTACGTACTATATGGAGTACAGCACCTTGGTGGGCACCCTGGTTAGCAGCACCCTGGGTGGAGCGACAAGCCACATCTATACCTGGGGTCAGTGGCTGAAGAGCTTTTTCTGGCCCGTGCACCATGGCAGCCTTCGGCGGTGCTCGACTAGACTATGAAGGCCGACCCATTTCGTCACTGTAGCCTCAGCCTTTCCTTGCCTTGTTTAATTTCTGCTTTGTCCTCGCCACGCTTCGTGCCATCTCGATAATAAAGCACGGAGTGACCCAGGATAACACTCAGCAGAGTTCCGCAGCGCGAGAAGTTGCGCCCTTCCCCGCCCGCTCGTTAACCGTCAATCTCTCACCATGGCCGACTTCATCAAGCCCGACCCCGAGGCAACAGCCTCTCCTGCCAACGCCGACGAAGATGACCTCTACGAAGACGCTGGCGACCTGGAATTCTACGACAAGAATGCGCCAAACATGTCCTTTGAGACGCTGTACCTCGCCCGCGTTCCCAAGTACATGTGGGACGCGTGGATCAAGCTCACGGAGCGAATGGGCGATGACGATGAGATTCAGATTGGAACGTTGCGCACATGGACTGAAACTAAACCCGACGGCGCAACTGATGTAGGAATTGACTCCCATCAATATGGTTTCTCTTCTAACTTGAGCAGACCAAACTGCGCATGCTGCTGCAAGCGAATTGCCCAGAGCATCAGCTTATTCCCCGCGAATACGACCTCGAGGTCCTCGACGCGAACGTCAACAATCATTTTATATTTAGCGAGGAGGATCTTCCCGGGTTCAAGGCGCGGAGCAAGGCTCGGCAGGAAGCAGCCAACGCGGGAATCCCTACGTCCCTCCTCAGACAGAAGGGGCCTGGTGGCCCTGAGCGACAAGGCTTCGATCGACGGAATCGATTCCAACCATACTACCGCAAGGCGGTGCCAAGTTTGTCATCGCCTTGCGTCTCGCTTCCCTGGTCGTGGACTAACCGGTAACTACAGAGAAAACCAAGGTGTTTGGAAAAGTTCACTACGACGTTCGTGTAGAGCCCAGAGATGTTCGCGAGGAAGAACGCCTCCTCGCGCAACGTCTTATGGATGCGGAGCAATCCAAGTCGAAACTTCAAATCATCAGCCGTAACAAGGCATCTTCCATTATCAATCCCGGAACAGCTGGCTCCGTCGGCTGGGGAGGAAACTTCATCGTAAGTGCTCGTTCTGGCCTTTACTTCGACATAGTACTGACATTTTGTCTAGAAAAACACTGCCCCCATCAACAAACCAAAGAAGGGCGAGGTCTTCAAGGCTGCTCGTATCCCCAAGGACCAGCTTCTCGATCTTATTTTCAGTTGTTTCCGCCAGTATCAGTATTGGTCTATGAAGGCCCTTCGACAGAAGTTGCAACAGCCCGATACATACTTGCGTCAAGTCTTGGAGGAGGTAGCTGTTCTGAATAAGAGCGGCCGGTTTGCCAACCACTACTGCCTTAGCGACGCGTACCGTGACAAGGCTGGCTCGGACGCTCAAGAGGCGGCCGCAGAGGCTATGGATGACGGTGAGGATGATGACGGCGAGGAAATGGAGGATGTTTTGATCACTCAGTAATAATCCCATGCATTTATTGGAGAGGGGAGATGTATATTTTGCGTTTTAATGTTGGTGTTTGGGGAATAGGTAATTAAGGATAGGGTTTTTTAGATCATGATACCCTCTAGTAGAGAATGGGACCAAAAAAAAATAGGAACGCTTATTCTCGGGACGACTTCTTTTTCTGGCCGTATCCCAGGCCTGAGTGAGTCGAGCAATGTGTATCACCAAGGCTCCACAACTCCCTGGCGAAGCTACGTAATTCATCTTCCCCGCACGTCACCTCTCTGGATGATTTTAGGGCGAATGCATTGATCACCTGCCGATTTTTTTTTAAGGGAGGTCATGGCTTAATGACGAACCATCCCGTCTTAGTAGAAGTTGAGAGTGTTTTGCCGAGCGATTCTACGCACTAGTTACCCACTTCTTCACATGTGGGTAATGCCATGGTTGAAACGGTCATCAACCGTCATTCATCAGTGCTACCTCTGTTCAAGAAAAGGCCGTATACAATTTTCGTCTTCTTTTGCCGAACCGCAAGCCATGCACCTCATCTTTGATTTTGATGGTACGATCACCCAGCAGGATACCATCGGGGTCCTTGCCGGCTCGGCCATTGACTATCAGAAGCGCCAACACAGCAAGGACTTGCAGGCCGAATGGGACCAAGTGGTCAAGTCTTACGTGGATGACTTTAAAAACTACCACAACGAGCACCCGGTTCCAGAGGAGGAGCGCAGGGCTATCGACGAAGAGCTCAAGTTTCTGTCGGGAATGAAGCATGTTGAAGAGGCGTCACTACAACGAATCGCGGCTTGCCAAGTGTTTGCTGGGATGGATGCAGCGGAATTGAAACAAGCCGGTCAGGACGCCGTGAAGAGCAGCAAGGTAAAGATCAGACCCGGGTTTGAGGAGTTGATCAAACTGGCAAAGGCCCGAGGGTGGGATACCAGTGTCATCTCGGTGAACTGGTCACGAGCCTTCATCGAGGGCGTCCTCGACCCGCATGAAATCCGCATCGTTGCCAATGAACCCCATGCGGATGGCACAATCCTCGGACCGGAGTTTCTGGACGGCGGGCGTATGACCAACGGCCATGAGAAACGAGAGGCGTTACAGCACGTCATGGCGGGCAGGGCGGACCGGGCGGTTTACTTTGGCGACTCGACCACGGACATGGAGTGCCTGCTGCAAGGGGGAATTGTCATCTCCAACGACGAGGGCTCGGCGCTTATGCGCACGCTGAAGAGAGTCGGGCAACCTGTCCCGCACGTCGGCGAGCGTGCAGACGAGTCGGTTCTTATGTGGGCGAGAGATTTCCGGGAAGTGCTGGAGAGTGGTGTGCTCCCCCATCTGGACAAGTAAAATCAACAATACTTTTTTTTTTTAACTCTCGGGGGTTGCATTGTTGTTTTTTTCACGTTTCAAGCATAACAACAAACAAACCAATAATACCACACCAATAATTTGCAAGCTAAACTGCGGCTTTGTTGAATATGCTCGAGTTGCTTAGCATGATTCGTCATGGTGTCCTGTTCAGGCGTGGTCCCACTGTAATCTGTGAGTTGGCACAGACAGAACAAACGAATAAGCAAGGTGATGGCTGTTAGTATGCCCCTAAATAGAATTCAAGGCTGCAAGCCAAAGCAAGTCCACTCAATCTGAAACGAGGCATTCTGAGTCATTATATTATATATGCGCGTCGACTGACTTTCTTTGCAGATCCAAGGCGAGTTATCCCAAGTCTGATGCACTCATGTTTTACAGCCCAGCCAGCCAGCCAGTCGGTCCGCGTATAATTTTCTCTCCAAAAGTTACGACCAAATAATGTGCACATACGGCTGCTCCATTTTCAGCTGCTCCCACGAGAAATGGGGCAAGATTATCAAGCAATGCGCCGAGAGCAGAGACTACGACCAGGGCAAGAGCAGTCACAAGTGCAGGATCCTCCGGCGGCACGGGCTCAAGACGTTCAACATTCCGACGAAGTGCGCAAAGTGCGCAAAGACAGACACGGCACTGCAAGAGAGCAAGGATATCATTAAATCTTTAAGGCGTTACTTGAGGAGCATAGAGTTGGGACCCGACTGTGAGACGGAGGATGAGACCGGATCAGAAGGGAGCAGCGAAGACGACAGGAAATCGAGAGAATCATCTGAGGAATCCGAATGAACGAGATCAATGAGACCCTTGCGGAATGTATGTATAGTAAAGACAAAGGACGGATATCTGGGACAATAATTTGGGCATGAGTTATAGCTATAATTGGCTCCAGGAGGGCCTCAAAATCAATAGCCATTTTTAATCAGAGCTATTTATACTTTTTATCAAAGACAGGAAAATATATTTCATAAATTCAATTGTTCGCGCACTATTAATGACTGAAAGCGTTCACACAAAGGTGTGAGTTGCAGCAAACAGGGCCAAAGTTAAAACACAATGTCCTCCAACAATAATAATCTAGAAGCATACTGTTATCTGCACACTGAAAAGACAGCTGATCGCATGTTCTCACGAAACAAGAAGCAATATTGACAACAAGATCGTTCAAAGTCCTCCAAATCATATACAGTAAACCAAGGCATCGCTTCATACACCCGCAAAATTGATCCCCCGGTTCAAGTTCCACGCTCCGGCCGGGGGGATCGGGCGCTGCCGTGCGCTTGCGCTCCGATAAGGGCCGTTGTCGCACCCTTCCTTCATGGTCGAGCTGATCCTCTCCAGGTCGGCCAGCTCCTGTTCCGCCTTGGACTTTTCGTCGCGTCGCGCCGACAGGTAGAAGAAGTCGTGGATGAAGCTGTTGTCGAGCTTGCGCGGCTTCCCGTCGACGGTCCAGAAGCGCTCCTCGCTCAGCTCCTGCGACAGGTGCCGGCGGAAGTACCGATCCTGCGTCACCCACCACGCGCGCCAGATGAACAGGATGATGGCGGTAAGGGGGATGGCCGCCGCCCAGTAGGGCCAGAAGTGCTGCCCGAATTTGTTGCTGCCGGGGCTGGCATCGTCGGTGTCCTCGTCCGGGCCGAGCCAATCGAACATGGACATGCCGAAGAGAGTGCCGAGAAACTCGCCGGGGAGAAATATCGCGGTGATGACTGCCAAGGCCTTCATTGACGAACTGTCCCGAGAGGATGCAACGGCCATTCGAGCATTCAGAATATTGTCTTCCTGCGCCATCTTACTGTAGATCTGCTATATGTTAGCACTTGGTAAAAGATTAACATAAACAAGAAAGTCAACTCACCATATCAATCTGAGCACGGCACCTAGCCTCTGACATGCGTCTGTCGGTTTCAAGACCCATGCAGAGCCTCAGCAATCCATCGAGATACTGTCGAATCTCGTGCCAGTGACGGCCCAACGATTCGCCGTCAGAGTCTTCATTGGGGATTTGGACCTGGATCTTTGGCAGAAGCACGGGGCTTACGGGAGCTGGTCCTCGCTCAGGATCAAGGACCAGGGGGCTCAGCATGCTGAGATCTTGGCCAAATTGAGGCGGCGTGTTCCCCATGCGCTCGGCGAGCTCGTCACCCGCAAGGATCAGGACCTTGACGGCGCGTTCCATCCAGCGAATTGTGTCAAGCAGCTTGATGGTGTCCTTAAGCACCTCGTGCGCCCGCTTCATAAGCTGTGTCATAGTCATGGGCCCCCATGTAAGCTTCCCGTTTTCGTCTCTGCTCAGCTGTCGTCTGAGACGATGAGGAGAGGCGTCTTCGGCATCGAAACCGGCAATGTTGCTTACGTCGTGCTCCAGCGAGGTCACGTTCATGTTGTTTTCCGAGACGGCTTCTTCACACCGCATGAACTGCACTTGCAGAAGAACGACCGGCATGATCAGAGGGTGGGCCCAGTGAGCTCGGCAACACTCTAGGCGGTGGTCGTATTCATCGAGGTCGTCAAGGTTGTGCCTTCTGGGTTCCCAAGATTGACGGACCAAGATGGTGGCAGATCGAGAGCGGATGTCGTATGTCATGGAGAGAAAGTCGCAAGGCGTCTTGGGCAACTCAGAAAAGGCGAGGATGACACCTAGTTACATTTGTGTGAGCAACAGTTACAAACGGGTGAGTTTCCTGGGCCAAAACTTACTCAATTCAGTCTGATCCTTGGACCAAAACCGCGACTCCGTTGTTGTGCGAGTGGAGTACTGCAAGGTCGCAGGGTGCAAATTCATTGCCGCCAGGTCGTCTACGGTCATGCTGAGGATGTCTCGACCGTCTAGCGGTGTTCTGCGTTTGAAGCAGATGCTAGGCCAATTAGTAACTATGGCATGGCAGCCGTGGATTCCAAGACATACACTCTACGGATGCGGCCCTCCATGTGGGCTGAAGGGGACTCTGTCTCGTCCAGTTTACGAAATTCGCCCTGACAAATGATTTAGTACATGGTTCAATATGCGATTATGTTGCAACAAGTAATACGTACATTTCGATCTAAGTGGAAGCCTTGACGAAAGGCCAAGTCAAACACCGCGGTCCCTTGCGAGGCGTCGCGGGTGAAGTGATGGACAACATGCTCCTCGTCTTTGCTGACATTGCTGTGCAATGACGTGGGCCGAGGCTTGTCATCATCATCCACCTTCTTGTAGACGACGTACTCATCATACTCAATGTTGGAAGGGGTGCCGTCGTCCGGGATGAGGACTTGGTTCGAACAGAGCTGCTGGTCGTAGTTGAAGAGGTCTAACCCGTGGTGTACCAAAGGCATTAGGGCGGTCGAGTGCTGGCGGAGAAATCCGACAGCGTTGGCTTGCGAACGTGAACAAGACGAGCTACCCGGCTACGACGGGCAGCGGCTCTGTGAGACATGGATTGGGGAAGAGAGAAGAGGAGATAACCGGTGGTGAAACTAGCTGCAAACTAGTCAATTCAAGAAGATGACGCGAAGTGTCGATCCTTTTTTTTTTCTTCCTCTATTGAACGAACGATGGAGAATGAGCGGGTCAACGGTGTATTTATGAACAGCGGACAGCGAACGCCAAGCCAGCCATCGCTCAGCTTCAGGGGGGCCCCGGCTGCCCATATCATGTCGGCGCAGCAGCAGATAGGTCGAATTGATTCCCTAGAAAAGGTCCTCGCATCCAGAAACCGTGCGCGCGTGGTCGCTTGCGCAGGAACCTGGAGGTTGCCCCCATTGCGGCTGAGGCGCCGGGGAAGCCTCGATGGCTCCACGAATGGGCGACTGACTCGCCGGGGTCCGGCTCCGAAGCTTCGGGCCCACCCGGGTTCGGACGCAGCCAGGCAACGGCGTTTCGAGTGGTTTTGGCGTGGCGGTGGCTTGGGTTGGTTGGTTGGTTGGGTTGGGCACGATTGGAACAAAGTGCACATGGAATTGTAAGCATTGGCATGTGATGGTTGAGAAAGAGGTTGTACTCGATATCAGATATTCTGAATTGACTATGACTGCACAGAAAACAATCCCAAAACATACATATGCTGTGGCACCGAACAGTGAGACGCCATGACGTGACAAATCCACCAGAGAGCCGCCTTGGCCACGAGTTCTCGAAGCGGTATCCATTGCGTAGAGAGACCAGCAAAACACCGTACCCAACTGTTCCAGGGGAATTCGCTCAACTAGCGTTGGGCATCATCGACCGTTGGTTACGCCTTCAATGTAGCGCAACCCCAGGGTTCATGCTACACAGCCACCCCACATCCCTGGCACACATCCTCACTAGTCGCGCTTTAATTTGCTGCTGTTCTCTCTAATCTCATCATTTGACAGGGCCCCAATTCCTTCTAGAACTTCCTCCTCCTAGGTGAACTGCAGGTGAACCGTAATACGAGCCAAGTCATGTGCACAATTTCCATGCCACCCCCCTGCTGACCCTGTACGTCACTGGACAGGGTATACCATTACATTTTCAACCCGTTAGTCGATCGGGTAATCAACCCAGATTGTACTGCCACGACCATCATCAATGGGGTCTCATTGAATCAGCATGAAAAGTCTCCGCCATTGACAGGTAGTATCATGCCCGACCTGGTCCGTTTCCCACAACTCCACAACGCTAATGGATTAAGAACGTGGAGTATGTGCAATGCACCCCTTGAAAGATGGTTCTCCTGTGACTTGTTCGCCTTAGACACTCCAGAACTTGATTGCTCGAAATATTAGGTTGGTGATCAAAAGATAAGTAGAATAGCAACAAATAAGTATGAATTATTTTATTTATATAGCATGTATTTATTTATTGAGCAACCAGGAAAGGATGGAGAAAAGTAGAAGGGGCAACTACAACCTTTCAAGGATTGTATTGTCACAGTGTCCTCAATTGGGCGATTTATCACGCAGCACAAACGGGTTTGATCGCGGGCTAGCGGAAATGACACGGTCGAAAGACAATGTATGTCACACCTCGGGGGCGTAAATGCTAGCGGGTGGCTGGACTAGTCGCCGCAGGTTGTCGTACAGAGTCGACACACCCGTTTGCGCATCTGAGTGCTTCCGGGGCCCATGAGTCAATCAGGCAACTCACCCGCGGGAAGGATTGTCTCAGCCTCTGAACCCTTGAAGCTCTGGGCGGTCATGCAACAAAGGGGGGGAGGGACTGCGGAATGGACATGACTATGGGCAAATTCCAAGGCCTGGCGCGCGGTCTGAGACATCCATCTTGAGCTTCGCTGACGTTGATCGGCGTGAGGCCTACGAAACGTCGACAAACGCCCCGTTTTACCATCAGACACAGATGTCGCTGATTGCCTTAGACAGAAGCTGAAAACGGGATCTGTAAAAGAGGTCACACATATAGTTAATTGCGCAGCTTTACGTAATTGATAAATTCTCCAGTAGACAAGTTGCTACTATTGTTCAGTCCAAGGAAGCTCGAAAGTAACATGGGGTTTCACAAATACATCATCTCTGGGCTTCAAGTCAAATTTACTGATCAATCAGAATCTGTATCCATAGAGCGTCAATTTCTCAATATTCATTTCCTCTGCTTTCCCATGTCCGAGACCCTGGTTGTTCCACTCAAGGCAAACGGAAACCGCTCCATTGTCGATGAGACAAGACTCAGACAGTGGCCCGAGAAAGGTTTTTGCCACGCGCATCGCATTACGCATCTACTTTTCTGAAGGAAGCGGCATCCTATGAGATCCCGTGCCTCGCGTCAGGAATGAGAGCGCAACGCGGAAGGGTTAAGCAAGCTATGCCGAGCGGTTAATGACGCGTGTATGGGGACCAGACTTGGCAGTGAACAAGGAAATCCGGGCTGAGTTGGATCAATTTATCCAAGGGAGCCTATTGTAAGGATTTAGACTAGATCTAGATTCTTCACATCAATGAAAATCTAGCTATGAATTGGTGCACAAGCTATGGTTGATGAAACAGCTCATGAATTAGTTTCTTTTCAAACAACTTGGCCATCATAGTCGTAGAGGGGCTAAATTTTCGTTACCACACAATAGCCGTAGTCCGTTTTCTTTTTAAAACAATGAATGGTCAATCTTCCCGCTCCGAATCCTCGGCAGTTGATTCCAGACAATACCACATTCCTAACGGGTGCCCACAGACATACCACAACACCACGTTTTGTCACCCAGTTCAAGCATCTCTGAATTGAGTCGCAAAAGATGGACGTTTCCAGTTCGTGTTCTAGATATAATGCTTTTGGAAATACCAATATTGCAATAGCAAATTGTTGGAGGTTCAGAGTCCGTAGCATATAGTCCCAGTATTGCCCTCCCGTAGAGAGATCTGAAGCAGCATCCTGCAGACCATTCTTTTCGTCCCTCACTTAGACAACGTCAATCTTGATATTACCATGACGTTGCCTAACTAGTCCCTCATTTTTCAGCATCATAAATTTCTAACTACTCGTTTTTTTTACTCTTCGTGTGTTTTTACACGTCATCTGAGCAACCATCGTGTGCTGCCCTACATTCTCGATGGTGGTTGTCGGAGGACTCCCGTCGCTTCCCGTGAACCCCAGCCCTCCCCGAGCATCTTCAGTCTGGGCCAGACTCAAAGAACTGGACTCGCAGCCAAACCTTCTTGGCCCCTGTCTTAGCTGCCACGAGGAATATCTCACACGACACAATACAACCAGGACGACATTTCGATCTGGGATATAAAGCAGCCGGCGACGCCATCGAGGAAAGGTATACCATCAACACTCACTCAGAAATCTCAGAAACAATACAGACGACAATGCTTCGAAAACTCTTGCTTACCGCGCCTCTTTTGGTGCAAATCGCCCTTGGTGCGTCTGGGTTGGACTTCAAACACCGCAAGATCCATAAAGGACACCCAGGAACAACGCTCAAGACTGTGACAACCACTGTAGTTGTTGAACAGCACAAAACATCGGCAGAGGCCCAGGTTTCTGTCGATCAATCCGCCTCTGATCCAGTATCCGCTGAACCAGTAGTCTCTGAACCACCAGCCTTTCAATCTGCAACCTCTGAGTCCGCAGCTCCCAGCTCATCGACTTCAATTGTTGCCAATGAATTCGCCGAGTCTGTTGAGGAAAGCAAGTTGACGCAGCTTCACGAAAGAGCTCCTGGGAAACGAAATGTTTTGTATTTTACAAATTGGTAAGCATTTCGTCTTGCGCTGGCTTATACACGCACACACATATACACTACTACAGATACTAACAAAATCAGGGGAATTTATGGCGCCAACTTTCAACCACAGCAGATCCCGGCTGACCAGGTCACCCATCTCCTCTATGCCTTCCTTGACATTGCCGAAGACGGCACCGTGTAAGTTATCAACAAGATTTTGAGACGTCGGAAACATATTTACTGATTCGCTGCCGCACAGTAAAAGCTCGGATTCCTACTCAGACCTCGAGAAGCATTACGAGGGCGACTCCTGGAACGACTCGGGCACAAACGCCTACGGCTGCGTCAAGCAGCTGTACATGCTGAAGAAGAAGTACCGCCAGTTCAAGACGATGATGTCCATCGGCGGCTGGACCTACTCGTACAAGTTCGCCCCCGTCGCCGCCGACCCGGCCAAGCGGAGGCAGTTCGTCACGTCGGCGGTCCAGATCCTGGCCAACTGGGGCTTCGACGGCATCGACGTGGACTGGGAGTACCCCAAGAACCCGGCCGAGGCCGCCAACTACGTCCAGCTGCTCAAGGAGCTCCGGGCCGCGCTGGACGCCTACTCGCAGGCCAACAGCCTCGGCTACCGCTTCCTCATCACCGTCGCCACGGCGGCCGGGGCGGCCAACTACAACAGCATGGACCTCAAGGGCATGGACGCGTACGTCGACGCCTGGCACCTCATGGCGTACGACTACTCGGGCTCGTGGGACACGCTCGCCGGGCACCAGGCCAACCTCTACATCTCCCAGGCCAACCCCAAGGCCACGCCGTTCCGCACCAACCCGGCCGTCAACGACTACGTCGCCAAGGGCGTCCCCGTCGAGAAGATCGTCATGGGCATGCCGCTCTACGGCCGCTCGTTCGCCAACACGGACGGGCCCGGCAAGCCCTTCAGCGGCGTCGGCGGCGGCAGCATCGAGAACGGCTTCTGGCTCTTCAGGGACCTGCCGCGCCCCGGTGCGACCCCCTACTTGAACACCCAGGCCGTGGCCGGCTTCTCCTACGACCCCGTCAAGCGCGAGTTCGTCACCTACGAGAGCATCCCCTCGGCCAAGCTCAAGGTCCAGTACATCATGAACCGCAACATGGGCGGCGCCATGTTCTGGGAGGCGAGTGGCGACAAGACCGGTGACAAGAGCATCGTACGCGCCGTGGCGAACAGCATGGGAACTCTTGATTCGAGCCTGAACATGCTTTCTTACCCAAGGAGCATTTACAACAACATCCGCAACGGAATGCCCTAATGATGATGATGACGATGATTCTACCGTACTCTTTTCCTTTGTGGTCTTTTGTGGCATTTGGGTTGGTTCTTTTGGTTACTACATCCTGCACAGCATAATATAGTTGGAAGAACTGGACATTGCATCCTGTCGCTTAAATAGTCGTTTCCTGCATAGCCCATAGTTGTTGGGTTTCAGTTTTTAGGTTTTATTTTTATTTTTTCAATGAAACTTGGTCTAGATTTTGCTCACTTATAAGGTCAAAGGCCATCACTAGATGGCATCAATCGGTTGATGCCTAAATCGCCATAATAATTCTATGACAAGAGATCCCTTTGTTCAAATTTCCCTGGCCCTTATGCTACAAACTAGGTACTACAGCATCGAAAAAGGACTCGTACAAATAATTAAAACACAACCGCGTCGAGTGTCCAAATCGGACACCCTTTTGACATCCGCGCCATTCTCCATCATTCCAAGATCACTCAAGACCACCCCATCTCAAATCTCATTCAACAGAGCCAACATCGACTCTGAAGCCAGTTCATGGGTTGAGAATGACTGATTTTCGCCGTCTGTGCTCCTGCTATCCATTATTCCCCGCCATACGGCTTGTCGTCAAGGGTCACGACAAGGCCTACATGTCTGGGCCCTGTCCTGGAGTACCTGAATCGACACCATGGAAAGCATCACCAAAGGCGGAATCATCCATATCCATATTCAAATCCAGACCCTCGCCCAGCTCGCCTGCAGAACCATCCAACGTAGGACCATCGAAGCTTGCGAGAGCGTCTCCAGCAGTATCGAGATCCCCAAGTGAGCTAAAATCATTCTGATCGAATGATACAGAGCCACCGTCAGTAACAGCTGGTGTCCCGGCTGCTGAGGATGGCTTGGCGGCAGAAAGGCCTTGCCTTACATCGCCCACGGCAGATGCCACGGCCGGATGCGCGCCGGATGCCGCAGCGTTAGGATCAGGAGTAGCACCTCCCTTAGGAACCATCACCCAATCTCCGCTGCCAGTGCCATGGTCAGGGGCGGTCGAACCCTTCGCGTGCTCATCCGTTCCACCCATAGACACGTCGGCACCGCCAGGAGCATGGTGAATAGCGGGGTGAGGGTGAGCGGGTGATGGAACGTTAGCATGCGCAGGAGTCGCTGCGCCTGAGTGGGCAGCAGAGAGATGTGGTTGAGGCGTGGGGAAATTGTTCATGGGAGTCGAGGTGGCGGACATGCCGGTGCCGATCTGGTCAAGTAATCCAGCGGCAGTGCCGCCCATATCAACGTCAGACTCGCCAATCATGACGCCGCTGTTCTGAGAGCCGGACTGGGATGGCTGTCGAGAAAGTTGTGTAACTGGGGCTGGTGCGGGTTCAGGCGCAGGCGCCTGATAGCCGCCTTCTTGAACACGAGCAACCGACGACTTATTCTCAACCTTGTGTCCTGTAGAAGTCTCAACTTCTGCAACGATCTCATCGACAGTCTTCTTGGATGCAGCACGGGGTTTGTTGTCTTCATCATGGGGGTCTACTCTGCCCTCAACTCTCCACACCTCGGTGCCAATACTCTCTACCACATTGCGAAGTTCTTTTTCTTTTTCATTGTAGATTGAGCTCTGCTTGAATTTAGCAAGAGCCTCGGCGTGTGCGGCTTGCATCTTTTCAATCTCGGCTTTGGTCGACTCCAGGTGCGCGTTTACACGCTTTCGGAATTCATCCGCTTGGCCGGCATCAAGACGGCCAATGTATGGCTTGTCTGGCCCTGAGGCAAATGCCTCGCCTGCTTGGGCAGGGAAAATACCCTCGGTGAGAGAAGCTAGCTCGCCCTTCAAACCCAAGCCAAGGTCTGCGGGGGTGATCTGGTGAATTCTATAAGGTGATGATAAAATCTCCTCCATCCACTCGTGGTTTTGTTGATATCGGCTTAGAGAGATTTCCCTAGGAGTGAGGTGATCAAACATGTCACCTCGTGAAACATCCTCCTCGTCATCAAATGCAGCATCTAGCTGGGGCATACTGGGAACTGGCGGCTGCTGGGCCTGGTTCGCAGCATGCCGAGCGCGCTTAGCGGGAGGTCCTGGAGGAGGCTGAGCAGGGTAGGCCATCTGCTGGGGAACTCCACGGGGCATCATCTGAGGTTGAACCTGCTGCCGAGTAGGATCTGGTAGCGTCGGCCAGTTGACTCTATCCGAGAGCATGAACTCCTTGCGACGGATCTGACCAGCTCTCTGGAGGAAATGTCGTTGCTGCATGATGCTGTTGACTCGCTCATCATACGGAATCATGGTCACGGGGACGCGGTCGTTGGTCTCTGATGGCCCGTAGTGCACGATAAAGAGACTCACGTCGGGCTGGGGCGGGTTGGGATGGCCAGGGACGGGGACCAGTCGGAAGCGTCGTCGAGCGTGAAGGGCAAACTGCTCGCCAGGAATATAGCCGGCTTTTTGATAGTAGATTTCAAGCATCTGACAAGTTGTCAGCACACGCATTTAGCATCTCGTTAGCTTCATTTACTCACCAGTCCATTACCCAAATCATGCTTGTAGAGGTTTTCAGGAGGTGCCCACACAAAGCCATCGGTAGCAAAGTTGGTGCCGAGGCGCTGTAGGGGCTGCCAGGTGAGCAGAATGGTGCCGTCTGTGGGCTTGTCGAGGTATGTCCAGAAGAAGGGAGCTCGGTCTCGCGCGACTTGGGGAGCACTCATGAGCCACTTGGCGACCTCGTTGAGGTCGAGGCGAGGCATCGCTGGGTATCGAAACGACGAGATGAGATGGACATGGGGCATCTATGGGATGGTCAGCGACGAATTGCGACAAAGTGACGCGCAGCCAAACGTACAAGGTCCTGGGGGACGCCCTGGCTAGGATCGGGTTGAGCCATGGTGACGGTCGTCGCGATGGACGGGGACAGCGTGTCCAGAGGCCAGACCGGGCGATTGGCGCCTTTGGGAGTCGCACACTGATGAGGGACCTCGTTTACGGGTTGGCGACGAAGCGAGGGGCCGGACGAGGACGATGGGATGAGGCGGCGCAACGAGTGTTGGGATGCAGTTGACAGAGCAAGCGACAATGCAGGTCCTGGCGCGGCCCCAAACTTCTCGCGACAAGGCTGCGTGTGCCTGACCAATGGATGCGAGGCGTGGTGGCGCCGAAAAGTGGGTCCTCCCGTCACGACTTGGACAGAGCCTCGTCGAGGCTCACCCGTTCAAGCGGAGGACAGAAAACATAAGACATTAAAATCGACACACTAATAACATAAATAGCAACTAATTTTATTTATCCTACATCTAAATATATAAGTAAAAATAGAGTTATTGATTTTTATGGTAAAGTTGCTGTATAAGTTAGCTTGGTGAGGATTTAGTGTCACCGTTCACTGTGTTTTTAGTTTCGTTGGTTCAATCGGGCCAAACTAGTGTCTTATGCAGAGGTCGACCAAGGTTACGAACCAATATCCAAATGTTACAGAAGTCTGTGTCTCTCCCAACCATTCCCGCGCATGTTGTAAAGCATAATGATAATTTACATCCACGAGCTATCGTATGGAACTTTGACACAGCCCCGTCTCCATATTTTCTCTCATCACATTCACCATCACTTCAAAAAAAAACAGCGAAAGTAAACCGTTGTGATCTTGGTCATGAATTCATTTTTTTAATTTGTGCGGATAAGCTCAAGGGCATCAAAATCTTCCTCCCGAGCATTCTAAACCCAATTCATTCCATCCCATTACCCGATGCAGCGCCTGTATCTCCTGCGTACCTATTCAAAAAACTAATGGCACGGCGCAGTTACCAGGCACCGATTGCTCTAGCGTATTTAATTCCCTACAACATCGTCCTCTCCGGACAGCTTCCTTATGCCTGGTAGGTGGAGGCAGAAACGTTGCCACCACGGCCAGTCCAGTTGACGTGGATGTCCTGGCCAGCAGGGTACTTATCGTTGGCAGCCTCGGGCTTGACACGGAAAGTGTGAGCACCGAAGTAGTCACGCTGAGCCTGGAGAAGGTTGGCGGGAAGGTCCTTGGTTCGGTATCCGTCGAACCAAGACAGGGCAGTGGAGAAAGCAGGGGTGGGGATACCCAGGAGAGCAGCCTGGGAAACAACGGCTCTCCAGCCGGGCTGGGCAGTGTGGATAGCCTTGTTGAAGAAGTCGTCGAAGAGAAGGTTCTGGAGGTCGTTGTCCTTGCGGTAGGCAGCGGTGATGTCCTTAAGGAAAACGGATCGGATAATGCAGCCACCACGCCACATGAGGGCAATCGAGGGCTTGTTGAGCTTCCACTTGTACTCCTTGGCGGCCTAATACAAACAGATTAATTCATGTTCAAGAAATATCAAGCTTTGGTTCTTCTTACCTCCTGCATCAACATGAAACCCTGGGCGTAGGAAACAATCTTGGAGGCGTAGAGGGCCTGCTCAAGGTCGTCGAGGAACTGAGCCTTGTCACCGGAGAACTTCTCAGTGCGGCTGATGAACTGAAGCTTGCTGGAGGCAGCAACACGCTCGTCCTTGATGGCAGACAGGCATCGGGCCAGGACAGCCTCAGCAATGAGGGTCACGGGCTGGCCGAGGTCAAGAGAGTTAACGGCAGTCCACTTGCCGGTTCCCTTCTGGCCAGCCTTGTCGAGAATCTTCTCAACGAGAGGGGTGCCATCCTCGTCGTTGAAGTACATGATGTCACGGGTGATCTCAATCAGGAAAGAGTCCAAAACTCCCTTGTTCCACTTGGTGAAAACATCACCAATCTCCTTGTTGGAGAGACCAAGACCACGCTTCATGATGTCGTAGGCCTAGAAATTTGCGCGTTAGCAAAGGGGGGGGATTGGGGAATTTGCAGACCCGGCTATGGCATACCTCGCAAATAAGCTGCATGTCACCGTACTCAATACCGTTGTGGACCATCTTGACGTAGTGACCAGCACCCTCATCACCGACCCACTCACAGCATGCCTCGCCGTCGCTCTTGGCGGCAATGCCCTGGAAGATGTCCTTGATATAGGGCCAGGCCTCCTCGTTACCACCGGGCATCATAGAGGGACCATATCGGGCACCCTCCTCACCACCAGAGACACCAGAGCCGACAAATCGGATGCCCTTGGTGTTGAGGTACTGAGTGCGGCGGTTGGAGTCGGGGAAGTGGGAGTTACCACCGTCAATGATGATATCACCCTTCTCGAGGAGGGGCAGGAGCTTCTCAATCCAGTCGTCGACAGCAGCACCGGCCTGGACGAGGAGCATGACTCGGCGGGGAGACTTGAGCTTGCTAACGAACTCCTCGACGTTCTGGGCGCCGACAATGGACTTGCCCTTGGCCTCGTTCTCGAGGAATCGGTCGACCTTGGAGACAGTTCGGTTGAAGGCGCAAATGGTGAAACCGTTGTCGGCCATGTTCAGGATGAGGTTCTGTCCCCTGTAAAAGAAGCTGTCAGCACACAAGGCGGCGGGGCGATGGGGATTGGGGTATTTCTTTTCAACTTACATGACAGCAAGGCCGATGAGGCCCAGATCCGCACTTGGCACAGAGTCAGCATTGTTTGCATCTTGAACTGAGCCAGAAGGCAACGATGAGGAGGTAGTGGGTTGGGCGCCGCCGAGCTTAAGATTTGCAAGGCGAGCGCTGTGTTGAGACCGTGAGCCACGTTCACATGGGGGAAACTTCTGTAGCACGATTGGCGATGAAGCCAGCGAACAAAGCTGACCACGAGAATGTCTCGCGAGTACAGCTTTGAGCGTGCGCGAATTGAGGCATGGCCGCCAGAGTAGAGACATGAGCCCTGGGGCGGGGTGGTGGGGTAACAGGTCCGGGAGAAGAGGGGTGATGGGAGCTTTTGGAAGGAAGCGGGAGGGGGACTTACACGGGGCCAGACATGATGAATGAGCTTTTGGAGGTGTTGCGAAGGTGTGTAGGAGGGTCGAAGGTGAAGAGAGGTCTGGAGAGGAAGAGAGAAAAAAAAAAGAAGGGAAAGAAAAAGGGAGGAGAGGAGGGATTCACGAGAGAAATATCAATACGTGGGCAGGAGAAATATAGGTAAGAGCGGCGAGCATGCGCCGGACGGACATGACACGGCGACCACACCAGACAGAGCCCTGCCTCTACAGCAACCAAGGTACGACATCACTGTGCAGGCTGCTGGCCGCGGCGAGGGCGCGGGAGACCACAGCGAGACCATTCATAACTATGGATCCATGCTGTCACTTTGGGTGTGCTGCTAGGATTCCTCACCTACAAATGGCCGACGGAACGGCTGGGTTTGACCGGGCTCGCACCAAGAAAAGCGGGGTCCTCGCCCTTTGGCGGGGCTCCGGCTACCCACTGGGACATACCTATCGTCATCACAGCCAGAGGGGTGGTGCTCTTACATAGCGCATTTACCTTTTTGTCGCAGCTGCTTTATCCCCAATCGACAGAATTGGGGGACGCTTACAAACGGTGGGGGTTGCTTGTTAATTCCTGTCTCGTCTCATCTCTCTCCAACCTAGCCTCGCCGAGCAGTCACCGAGAGCTATCCTGTTGGAGGAATGGGCAACGCTGTTGACTTGTTATGTCATGACAAGTCATTCATTATGCTCGCTAGTCCCTGGCACACTTGACGTCTCCGACCCCTCCTCATGACCTTCCTCCATCTCCATCCAACCTTTGCCAGCATCAACTCCGACATCAACATCAATCATAACTCAATGCTGTGCCCCTCTCCGTCGCCGCCCTAGTGCAAGCACGAGACAAGGCTACTACGCACCAGGTGTCGTTGCAGCCATGGTCCAAGTTCCAGGCCCCATTCATCCCTACCTACCCATTGGATCCTAGCTCTTGGCGACGGATTTCACTCCCCACGACATCTCCGGATCACGGACTTGACCTCTCCGGAGGCACGCCGTGACTCAAGCCAGACACACCTTGTTAGAGATGGCTGGCGTGCACTACCCGCCCGGTCTCGTATGCCATTATTCATCCGGTATCATGACCACACCCTTGTATCTTGAGCTCACACCGAGCCTCCGCCGTAGCACGGCCCCTGATCCAGGCATAAGGTAGGGAAGAAAGAGGAGAAGAAAAAAAACTCCCCATTGAAACACCACCGCAAACTCCGCAAAACTCAGCCCCCCGAGCATCCCGTCGGCCACACCTTCCGTCCCCATGTATACCGCGGTGATGGCTTCTGGTTGGAGGGGCGGGATTGCCCACAGATACTGCACCACACCAGGGTTTCCCCCAGTATTACCTTGTAGGTGCGACGGCTACGCACGCCCACGGTCCTTCTCACCTTAGAATGACGCCGTAGTTTACCCCGTTAGGACTTTGCCGCCGTCGGACGAAACCACTTCGCCCGATTGTTGGGGCCATCTTAATGGAGCCCCGAGGCTGTCTTGCCACTGCCGTGCCAATCGATGCCCCCGTCGGACAGTAGCCCGAGCCCCAACGCGCATCCATAGGCGCCTGAATCCGAACCGAGACGGCCGACGACGGTGGAGGAGGGGCCAGAAAAGGCCGCACAGCGCCAACCGCCACACTTTACTCAGCCCAGCAACGTGGTAAGCAACATGGCTGCAGTGGAACATATTTGCTGCGTCAGAGGCCTCTCTCTTTTTTTCTCGGCCCCTCGAGAGGGGGAGGGGTCAAAGGAGGGGCATGCCACTGCCGTTGCTCCACCGGAATTAAATCCGGGCCACGATATGGCAGCGCGCGGCGAGGGCGCCGAGTTCATGCATCCTAGCCTTAACGTCCGAAGTCGCTCGCTGACCAAGACGGCATTCCATGGACGATGCTCGAAGGGGGAACCTCGACGAAAAAAAATCCGTCCGTTGCCAGGGTTGGGAAGGTGAATAGGGAATAGGATGCAAAGCCACGGCTCCCCGTGCACTTTAGCTGTAAACGCTATACCAAGCAACACCAAGCTCGCGAATGTTTTTTTGTCGGTGATAGAAGTCCACACCCCCGCGGGATGAGGTGTGTTGACAATTTTATTCACGGCCAATCGCTTCAGGATTTGTCACTTCTCAACGTATCCTTTGTTGTTGGCGAGCTCCAAAACCTGCCCAACTCGGACACCATAGTCCATGGCTTGCACTTGCAGATTGTCCCCACCCCCAATGTCAATGTCCATCGTTGAGGCTGCAATGGCTTGGCATGGCTCATGGGATCTCAATTGAGGCTATTTATGCCCGCTATGTAATTACGGCCGTTGGTCGTTGCTGATTTGAAATAAACGCTCCCCTCTCCCCCTCCCAATCCGCCCCACGAGCCAGGCTCTCGTCTGGGACTGGATCGCTTCAATGAAACCAACTGCAGGATGGCGACCACGGGTAATGGGGCTGGAAGAAATATGGCAGTATGTGCCGCAAAGTTAAGCTCAGCTCAGAGTGTATAATATGATCATGTCATGTTATTCGCGCACTCCAAATGATCCTGCCAGAAATTCGCCGAAGCTTTCTCTTTTTTTTTTCGCGCATAGTTGCGATTTGCATTGTTTTGATACATGAATCCATGCTACCCAGCCAGCCAATCCATCAACGGAATGAGACAGCGAAAATGGATGTACGGAATCACGCTGAATAACATACTTCCGCGGAATCCAAGGATGTTTTTTTGAATTTTTCGCATTACTTAGCATCGCAATAATTGGGCTGCCAGAGGCGATGTGCTCGTACAATGCCCAAATCATGGTTTTCCCCGCAATGACATGAAGTCCGGGCAAGATGGCCATGAATCTTCACCGACACGTGACCTTCTCACCGCTCACCGAGCGCCAAAATTCTATCGGCACGCCGAGGCTGAGGCCCGACAGTGGCGGCAGGCTAACCACATCAACATCATCACTTGTCCAACCTTCCACCCACCACTCACTTATCGCGATACCAGCCAGCCTGATCCCAGCATCGCAGCGACGGGAATCGAAGACACGCGCAGACAATAAAGAAGAGGAACTTTGAGCAGCTCTAGGCTCAAGGTACGTTCTTACAAAACCGCAGACCATCCATATTTTTGTCGCCCTATTCATCATGTCGTACCCTCCCCCTCCAGGCATCGGCAACCTTCCCCCAAGACCTCCAGCCTCCAAGGGCGGCTTCAAGCCTGCTTTTTCTTCGGCAAGTCAACCTGCGGCGCCCTCGTACTCGAACGCGCCGCCCGCATCCTACTCTGCGTCATCGAGCTACCCGGCCACCGCACCCGTCGCGCAGTATGGCCCATCCTTTCCATCCTATTCCGGCGGCGCCGCGCCAGGCGGCGTGACATCGTACGCAGCTCCACAGAAATCTTCGCAAAACTTCGGTCCTCAGAGCTACGGTCCCCAGAGCTATGGCACCCAGAGCTATGCCGCACCACAGATCCGAAACCCCTTCCCAGCTCCTGGCACTGGCGGCAGCGACTATGACCCAGAAATGGCAGCCCAGATTGCGCAGTGGCAGAGCGCCTATGTGAGTAGGGATGCCAAAGACGCCAAGCCCAACACCGACTCGCCGAAACCCGAGCCTCAGTTGGCAGCGCCCAACACGGATCGCAAGAAGACGGTCGTTCGAGAAGGCGGCGGTAAGAAGTGGACTGACGACTCGCTGCTCGAGTGGGATCCATCACACTTGCGCCTATTTGTGGGAAACCTGGCTGGTGAGACAACTGATGAATCCCTCCTAAAGGCCTTTTCGCGGTGGAAATCCGTCCAAAAGGCTCGCGTCATTCGCGACAAGCGCACCTCCAAGTCCAAGGGTTACGGGTTCGTCAGCTTCAGCGACGCCGACGACTTTTTCCAGGCCGCCAAGGAGATGAACGGCAAGTACATTCAGAGCCACCCGGTTGTCGTCCGCAAAGCAAACACAGAGATCAAGGTCAGCAACGCCAAGGACAAGGACAGGAACAACAAGAAGAACAAGAAGAAGGGCGGGCACGGAAACGGAGGTGGAAGCAATGGATACGAACCCAGCCTGGGTCCCATCGGAGGAGGCGGTGTCACAAAGCCCGGCCAGAAGACGAAGAACGGATTACGACTCCTTGGATAGACGAATGACGACGACAGGAGGCACGCTCTTTGTCTCGCGGTGTTATGTTTTTTTGAAGGCGTTGAGGTTGGTTTCGGCTCACTGATTCTGGACAGGATGCATTACAGTAGATAATAGGAGACTGCAGGGCATTGGCAGTTGGTAGAAAAGACAATTAAACTAAATGAAGCAATACCTACTCATTGGCGTCCTCTGCAGTGATTGACATCCAAACATCCGTTCGTAAAACTAGTATTGGGTATCTCATTGATGATGTATATGAGCCAAGCATGCCTATTTCTAAACCTCCCGTTATCAAGTTCCCCCCCCCCCCCAGGAGAGCGCATATTTACGTCTTCTCCCCTCCAATCAACTTCAGATTTCTACCATTTCAGATACAGTCCAACCCGTTTCCATTTACCCAATTCCTTTCCGTTACACCTCTCTTTCTTATATAATGCCAAATACCGCTGGTAATACATGATGAAAATGCGAACAATTCTGCAGGGTTTTGTTCTGCGTCCGATGACGACTCGTGCTGTGCGAATAGAAAATCATCCAGGTATGGATGAGGCGCTGAGAAGATTTGCTCAATCAGCGCGATGAGGTCGGTTCTCGTCCGTTATTGGAGACTGCATAATGGGCTGAAAATCGCCGTCGGAGGTAATAATCGTCTCTCGGCGGTCCTCCCTGCCCTGGAGCAGTCCCGCAGCCTCATTACCGTCATCACGTTCCCTGTCGGGGTTGCTGCTGGTGCTGCTTCTGCTATCAATAGAGAAGTGGTCTTCGATGGGTTGGTGTCGGTCGTGGACCTCGTTCTGCGCTTTCTCACGCATACTGGTGATCTTGATGTAGTTGTACGCAGCAATGGCGGCCATGGTGGTAAGCAATCCAATGAAGTTAACAACCGTGAGCTTGTCGTGAAACACGAGTGTAGCAGCGGTAATTGTGACAACTTCTTTGAAAATGCCGGCAATTGAAAGCGTCACAACTGAGGTTCGCTTCAGCAGAGCAAACTCAGAAGCAGTCATACAGAAAGCCAGGCAACCTGGGAACAAAAGGAAAAGAGGGGCCATGACAGCACCCCAGCTGTCGGCAAGAATTTTAAAGCCTTCAATGACATTGCTAATGCCCTCGACGGGGATAGCGAGACAAACGAGAACGAGAAACATGACGGGGGTGAGAAAGAAAATGCTTGAGAAGGGATTAGACGTCGCAGGGTTGCGAAGAAGGAGGATCTGGGTCAAGCCCCAGCGGAAACCTGAGAAGAAGGCGGCTGAGATAACCAGCATGAACCCGCCCAGTTTAAACTCAACCTCTCCAAAGACCATGAGAACGACACCAAGGGTCATGGTTGCAATAATGGCTACGAGGCGCCAGGTCGGGGTTTCGAGACGGAAAAGGAAAGCAAACATAAGAACAAATGCGAGGGATGAGGATTTACACATGGCTGTGATTGATGTCAGTTTCCGGACTATGAGATAAAAAGGAGCAAATCGAAAGAAAAGGAGAACGTACTGTAAAAGGTCAAGCTAATAAACTTCAGCGAAGTGTTTCCTAGGCCAATATCCAAGCCAGTAGCAGCACCGCAGGGACCAATTCGGGTGATATAGAAGAACTTGGTCATGCCGGTGCTGCTTCCCTCCATCTCTTGGCTGGATCGCCCATGGTTCGGTCTTAACGAGGGTACGAAAAAAAGAACAAGACCCGAGAGGATAAATTGAACCACCATGTGCATACAAGTGGTGAAAAGGGGATATGGAAAGTTCAGGTTGTCCTTGCTAAACATCCATTTGTTATACTGCAGTCGCAATTGTTAGATTGGCTTGATTCGCGCGGCGGATGATGTGAGAAGCACGAGATGACATGTTGTGGATGTCTACGGGCAACGGGGACGTGAAAATGGGAACTTACCAGTGAAATGGATAATGAAAAGAGGTACCATAGGAGGATCAAAACGCCGTTAACCACCAGCTTCTTAAAAACGTCCTTATCGGCCTCCTTACGCTCCTCGGCCGTGATGTTATTCTTCTCGGGAGCTATGCGCTGGTCCAACTGTGTATTTCTCTTCCGCTTGTTTTGTCTTCTGCGTTTCCCCTGTGATGTCAAACCCGTCTCTTCATCATCGTGTAAATCTTCGTCACTGTAGCTCTCGTCTCCTGAGCCGTCCCTGCGACCAGCGTAGTGGTCGGCATCTGTTTCCTCGGATATTTTTGGATTGCTGTCGTCGATACCAGTAGAATTGGGGTTTCGTGATCTGCCAGAGGGGCCAGCCTGGCCAACAGGATTCATAAGGCTGCTCCGGCGGCGGCGGTGGCCGGTGATAGGCTCCATCTCGATTTCCTCGTCGGATTCGTCTTCGGTCAAGGACCGAGCCGCAGATGATGACGGACCGGCCTTTGATTCGCGGCTCGTTTGCTTGGCGTCTATCGGCTTGCTCAATGCGAGGGCTGCTGATGCTTCTGGCGCTGCGCTGGGCGTTGGCGAAGAGGAAGACGAGGATGAAGACGAGGCAGGGGTTCGCAGGGCAGGAGAGATTGAAGAGGCCGTCGATTGAGCGCGACCAGGGGGACCAGGAAGCAGGCCGAGGGCGTTGTTGTCTTCGTCGTCTGAAGAGCCGGAGGAGAGAAGATCACGATCGTTCGAGTTGGAGGGAGATGGAGAGGATGGGGTCACGGTGGGTTGATGGATGTGATGAGCAGCGGGCATGATGGGGACGGGGGTATCGATAAGTTATGTACAACGACACCGCGGGCGCGCTATGATGGAGAGGGAAGACAGATCGTCCGTCGGGTTGGCGGCTTGCGCCTGGTACTTGCGGAGCCTAGACTGAACCAACTGGGGGCTTGGGGGGGCCAGAACGGACTAAACAAGGTCAGCGGTCTGGCTTTTGGATGGCGGTCGCCGTGGATGCTATTCAGTTTGCAACTGCCAAGTGGACTCGCTGGCTTTCTCGGGGTCCCGGCACTCCGTGGCTTGAGTGGAGGATGTCCTTTAGGGACCCTGTCGTGTGTGGTCGCGTGGAGGGAGCTAGTACCTGAGACGGGGGGGGATGCGACAGGGTGGATGCAGAAACGGCCTGTGAAGGTGGTAATATTTATTCGAATTGCAATGAATCATCTGTTTCTTGTCCTTATTGTCATGAACTTTTTCGTTCATTCGTCTACACTGCCACTCTCATTCTAGAAGTCGAAAGCCAAGGTACTTTGGGTTTTTGGTGACTCTCTCATAATAATCACACTTGGACGCCTATGACGCTGACGCAACTAATCCAACGCTGACGCCTCTCTCTCCCTCTCCCTCTCCCCTCTTCCCCATTTATCAAAGCACAGGCAAGGAAACAACACGGACTCATGACAGCCATCATATTCATCCTCTCTTCCCCATTGTCGAAACAAAACACCATGTACAATCCCAAAGCATAACCCTATGCATATGCGCTAAACATCAGCAGGTCAGGCAGGGTTGCATTCCTCTCTCGATCAAGACACTGCGAGGTGCCTTACTTGCGCCCATGACCACCACCCTCGTCGGCCGCACAGACGCGCGATCTGCGCCATGTCCCTGCTCACATGAGCATTGACGAAGCGGCCTCTATGCTCGCGTGCACGCCATGCCTTTACCGCTTTGCATTTTGACAGATCCGGTTGCAGTCGCGCATGGCGGATTCATGACGGTCGCCATGAAACCCACTCTGTAGTTCACTATACATGAGTTCATGACCCTCTCGGCCAATCCACCATGGCCGTACCTGTTGATTCGCTGTCGCGTGCTTCTCCCCTCCTAGCTTGGGCCGCTTATTTACCATGTCCTCTCCAAAAATACGACTGTGCCTCCACCTTTCCTGTTCATATTAATTAGGGACCGGCCAGGGTCCTACTGGCAGTCAGGGGATTCCACTGCCAGGCTGCCGCCCGAATCTTCCGCAACAGTGCGTAGAGGCCCGAATCCGGGTACGAAGCTTTTGAACTTCGCCAAGCAGCGCCACTAACACGATCGGATGCTTATCCCGAAGCTTGAATACGATACAGGCAACGGCTGGTCTGAACCGTGCCTGGATTCAGGCACATCGGCCTCTTTGGACCATGTTTCCATTACGCATTGATGATTTTATTACGGAGCATGCCCCTTTTCCCCCAGATTACCCTCTCCTGTTCTGTTCGTCCGAGCCCATTCAGGTAGCCTTCAAAATAACCGCGCCCCAATGGCACGGCTTGATCAAGCCGCGAGCCCACTCAACCTTTGGTGTATGGACGTGTACGTGATTGCGAGACGGTTTTTGTTGAACAAGCATGCATAAGCCATATGCATGAAATAGAACTTGCTCATCAATAGTTTTCAGAGAATTATGCCCAGGTCCCTTTTTAATCAGTGATATGGGAACGCGATTGATCAAATCAATATTGTTATGTCGGGCGAACTCAGATATAGCTCAGCCGTTGTATGTCACCAATAATCGCGTTAGAACACAGTTCAGTTTATTTAAGCATGTTTAGTCCCATACCTGATGAATAAATCCAAACAGCAAACCGTTGAACAACAGTACCAGTTCTCACAATTATCATCTAATCCAAATCCAACCCATAACAATATAACTGTCAACAACACAGAAACGGGGTTATACGAACTCGGTCTAGTATTGTTTTTATTCAAAGCATTTTACCCAATGGAAAAAGTATTTTCCCATTTTCACGAGACTAAGTTAGCGACATCAGTTTACCTATGTCTTCAACTGGCACCCACCCACGCGCCCCAGACAACGCATCCTATTGGCAAATCTATCTTCTCAAAAATATGTGCAACCGTAAGCTTTGGGCTGTGCATGCCAAGCGCTCAACGTTATATATCCAGCAGCCACTCTATACCTTGGCGTAAATAGAGACGTAGGTATATCCAGATAATTGAGGCAAATACAATATGCAAAAATGATCTATAATTTTTTTAATAAAATTTATCAATACCTATAACTAATCAGTAGTTTATTTGGTTTGAAAAAGTAAGAAACATTCCTTACTTTGCGTGGGCTCGGCGCCCTCGCCGTTCCCGCGTCACAAGTTTGAGGCCAAACGCACTTGGTCAGCATGACCCAATCCGCGTAGTCCAATAATTGGAAGAGGCAGTTCGCATTCAAGGTCACGACCCCACGTCTTAGATCCAGCCGCTCCCGCCCGTGCATGTGCATATTACTTTTGGGAATGGTCGATGTCATCGCAGCCACTCGATGAAGATCCCGCCCTCTCCTCACTGAAGCTTATATAGCTTCCCCCGCATGAGCTTCACCATGGCTTAAAAACCATCAAAAATATCTCCTCTGTCAATTAGGATCTCCTTGCTTCTGTGCTGCTGCAAGCCGGAAGTTGTTTAAATCACTTTGACCTTGCCGGCTAATAACAGCCCAAGTCAATCGCCTCCCAGTCATATTGTCAATAGTTGCAAGGGATCTAAGCATCATGACCTCTCAAGGCACAGGTGGCTCCCGGCGAGCCCAAACTGGAGGCTATCTCCCGATTGAGGATTATGGAATGATTGGAAATATGCACACGTGTGCACTTGTTGGAATGGATGGAAGCGTTGATTTCATGTGCTGGTAGGAAAATCTGACAAACGAAGCTCATACCCCTGCTCTACACTCCAGAACTGAAACCGGTACAGGCCCGACTTTGACTCCCCATCTGTATTTTGTCGTTTGTTGGATAAAGACAAAGGCGGATACTTTAGCATTGCGCCGCAACAGGACATGAATTGCACGACGAAGCAGCAATATCTACCCTCGTCGTGCATCCTGCAGACACGATACATCCACGAGGACGGCGTCGTAGACTTGGTTGACTTTTTCCCACGACCTAAGAGCGCCCAGGTGCTTACCAGGGAGTTTAAGCAAAACGCTTTCAGGGAAGCTACCAAGGTTCAAGAGGAGCTGAAGAAGTGGCTTGTTCGCCGGGTGGAATGCATTCGCGGTTCGCTTACTCTCGGTACGTTATAGTTGAGTCTTTTTCGGGAAGTCTTTCACTGATGCACGTAGATGTTGAAATATTCCCTTCTTTCGGCTACGGCAAAGAGACACACGAGACCACACTTCATCAAGAATCCCACAGTCCCTCTAACAGCGAGAGTAAGGTGGCGTCTTTTCATAGTAAAGACGTCAAACTCCAGCTGGATGTTGCTATTGACAATGGGGAAGATGAGAACTGTCTTCCTGGCATCACCTTTAGGAAAGAGAGGCGCGAGTGTTTGGGGGGCGAGGGACTAGTCGCCAGAATTCAGATTCATGAAGGGCAAACCATTTCATTTGTCATCCGTGATGATATCCCTAACCACGTTACAAAGACCATCTCTAGTTTGGTCTTGGATACACAGCAACACGACACTCAGAGTTTCTGGTTCAACTTTATTGCGCAATCGAATTACAAGGGCCGCTGGAGAGAGGTTGTGGCACGAAGCTTGATGATCCTGAAGATGATGACATTTGGTGAAGCTGACAGCCCATCTTCCTATTTTACTAATTTTTTCTAACAGTTACTATAGAACCCACCGGCGCAATCGTTGCTGCCCCGACTTTCTCTGTGCCCGAGGCAATCGGGGGTGTCAGAAACTGGGATTATCGCTATTGCTGGGTTCGCGACTCCAGTTTTACCATCTATATCCTTCTCCGGCTTGGCTTCAAGGCCGAGGCCGATGCATACATGGAGTTTATTATGGAACGATTCATACACTCCCGGGGTCCAGATGGAGCACTGCCAATCATGTTTACTATTCGAGGTGAAACCGACATCCCCGAGACTACCCTAGACCACCTCGAAGGGTATCGCGGCAGCAGCCCTGTTCGAATCGGCAATGGAGCAGCATTCCATCAACAATTTGACATATATGGTGAACTAATGGACGCCATTTATCTCTACAATAAATACGGAAAACCCGTCCCTTGGGATGTGTGGCGGGCTGTGCGTGACATTCTCGGTACGAACGAACCAACTTCTTCTATTTAGCGAACGCTGCTAACACAGTGATAGATTATGTCTTGACCATCATCCACGGTAGGACTTCTAAAACCAATAATAGTAGAAAAATTCTAACTATTTACTGTAACAGATCCTGACATGTCTATTTGGGAGGTTCGAAACAAGAAGCAGCATTTTACTTATTCGCAGGTCATGCTTTGGGTTGCCTTTGACCGGGGTCTCCGTCTTGCGGAAAAGAGATGTTTCCCGTGCCCCAACCGAGCGAAATGGATGGAAGCAAGAGACAACCTCTATGAACGAGTCATGGAAAAAGGTTTGTGATGTCCTATCCAAGATGAAAATTAACTTGTTGACACATCAAAAAGGCTACAACACTGAGATGAAATGCTTTGTTCAAAGTTTCGAAAACAACACAATGCTCGACTCGTCGATTCTCATTTCCCCACTGGTATTCTTCATTTCCCCGTGCGACCCACGTTTTACCAATACGCTTGATCGCATCCTCCTCCCTCCCGAGAAGGGTGGTCTGACAAGCACCGGGTTGGTGTACCGCTACGATGCTGAGCTCGCGGATGACGGTATGTGGTATTAAGCATTGGCGCGTGAAAAAAAATGAAACAGATACTAACGGATGATGCTCGTTCATAGGAGTCGGAGGCAGAGAGGGCGCATTTAGCATGTGTACATTTTGGCTGGTCGAGGCCATGACCCGAGCCAGTGTCTACGAGCCCAAGTACCTCAGTCGAGCCATCAACCTGTTTGAGAACATGCTGGGCTTCTCCAACCATCTATGCATGTTCTCGGAAGAGATTGCGCGCAGCGGGGAGCAGCTGGGGAACACACCCCAGGCCTTTAGCCATTTAGCTCTCATTAGTGCTGCGTTTAACTTGGATCGTGCTTCGGAAGGTTGGACAGAAACTAGATAAGCTACGCTGAAGGTTTTGGCAGAACTTTGAGCCCTGGGCCTGCTGAGAATTGCGAGACACAATACAATCTGTCAAGACGATAAATGATTAGTTGGTCCCATTTTGTATTGACAAGGGATTCGGTGATATTCATTAACATAGCTACATGGTCTCTTGATTCTCCCTTTTTTGCACGGTGACCAATTCGCCAACCGTGATGGTGGGATACTGACTTTCTCTGCTTCTGCACTCACTCCGATCTGGAGAATCATGCCGCATGTGAACTCCAAAGTATACCTTGCCATCAAACCTTCGTGTCTTAGCTAGTGTTACATATGGCTCCTCTCTTTTCTCGCCCGTTTCTTGGTTGACGCAAACCATCTGGCACCTCCTGCAAGCTCCAAGGAGCTTGAAATTCTGTCGCCCAATTTGAATTGACTCCCAGCCATCCTCGCCAAAAGGTAAATGCTCTTTCACGCCAATGGATTGTCCAATCACCACATTTGCTCGAAAGGCCTTCTCTGAGACGGCTTCTCCACCTCGACGTGTTATTTCCATATTTAACGCATCGACACTGACGCTGGATATCATTAAGATGGGGCTTTCGTTTGAGAGGAGGATTTTCCCTGGCTGCTGATTCTCCGAGTCTGAATCCGGAGGAGAAGGCATTTCAGGAAACGATCCTGGTAATTTCTGGATTCTGAGTGGCTGTTGATGCCTTTGTATCTGTGCTTTTGAGAGGCGGCTGCTGGCTCCGTTTCCACCTGGAGGAAACCTGGCTAGTACGCAGGGAACACCTAACCATTTCGAAAAGAACCCATTGACTACGTTAGAAGTATATATCTGTGTTGCAATTTGCTCTCCACAGACTCGGGAAGATGGCTTTTGAAGGGGCTGGCCAACCAATGCCGGGTTGGCGGATAATGGAATCGAAATTTGACTTGGACAACCCTGGACGGCTTCTCCAGAGTATTTGACGATAAGCAAACCGCGATCAAAATCTAGCGACGGCTGGAGGAGGGCCATTCTAGGACAGCGTTTTTGACTAAGTGCATGTCCAGATCCTTGATGGAGTAAACACCATTCTCGATCCCAAGCCAGTCCCTCTGGTCGGACTTCCCACGGAACACCTGGAGGTACGGAAAAACCACTACAACTTTTAATAGGGTAAACAGTAATGGCCTTGACCTGAAGCCCTGCACGGTTGCCGGGAACAACCAAATCGCACCCCTCAGACTCCCCAGATACAGCATCCAAAGGCATTGTTTCCCGGTAAAACTCCTTTATAAAATCGACGAATCGATCCACGTCCGATATTGTACTCATGGCCCCAAGACTCGCCCGAATGACACCGGTAGGCTTTCCTGACATGATATCATTTTCGGCCCCGCACCTAAAACCTGCGGAAAAGTTTTGTTTCATTTCCCATGGTTGAAGGTTGAGGACTGATGCTATGTCTCCAGGGCTGCACAGTCCTCCAGTTCGGATATGAATTCTTTTCAGAGTGGCGAGCTTCTCGAATTCTGATAGACTTATCCAAGCACCATGACTGTTTTTAATATTAAAAGATACCACAGGGCCCGTTCCGAGCGAGCCTGGTTCGTTAGAGGAGCTGGTGTAGACTACACAGACTGGTTCCTCGTTGGCATGCCGCAATTCTGCCAGACCCTGGACCATCCGTTGCATTAAATACGTGGTATGAGACTTAACTTGGTCCATTGATCCAAATAATCGTCGATGAGTATGCATGGTAATGTCTAGTGCCACAATACTGTGAAACGGCAGAGTGCCATCCTCAAGTCGTTCGTGGAGAAATTGCGATTTAGGTGCGTGCCATTGCTCTTTGCTGCAAACTACCATGTCGACAGTACCCCCTCCGAAGTATTTGCGTAAATCAAAAATGGATTCTGCAGAACGCCTAACTATTAGAGCGCCAAGGTCAGGAAAACCAAAGATTTTGTACAGGCTGAGAACGATGAAATCGGGAGTAATAGTAGGATCATCTAGTGAGAGTCGAGATGTCGCAACAAAGGACGAAGCATCCAAAAGTGTATAAATGCGGGTCGAATTGTTTTTATGCGCTTTGTTCAAGTTATGAGCCCATGTTAATGGATATCGTTTGCCATTCAAATGGGATTGAGCTGAGTATGAAAATAATGTGGTTTGACCCTGTGATGTAGGCAAGTCACAAAAAGGGTCTCCGCCACTTATCCAGGACTCGACGGCGTCATCATCAACGCATTTACTGCATGTGGCTTCTTCTCGTGCCCCAACTAAGCTGGTATGAGACGCTTGGTGATATGCGTAACGCCATCCTTGCGGCTGAGATCTCATGGCATCGACCACGAGTTTGACTCCGGCGGTAGCATTGGCAACAAATACTAGATCGTATTCGGAAGGGTCTGCCCCAAAGAAGGACAGGAGATTTATACGAGCATCTTCTATTCTAGACGTTGAAAGTTGAGAGGATGGTGATGCTGAGTGGGGATTGCCATAAAGGGTTGAAGCCATCTCTGAAGCAAAGTCGTCCATGACGGATTTGGCACACAGAGTGGCGCCTGCATGGTCAAGATAGACGGAATCTTGGAGGCGGTCAGGACGAAGTTTTGGGGTGGCCACCATTTTGATCGAACGAACCTTTGATCATGGGAAACTCGATTTCTCGAAAATCCCCCACCGCCTTGTTGTAGCCGGCCTCATTTGATCCCACCATCTTGCTAGTAAATCCCAGGAAAGGTGCGTAAAAGTTGTCGTTGGGAGATGATGGCGACGGCTGGTACCGGTGGGAGTAATACAAGGATAAGTCGGTCTGTACTACGCAAGCATGCAGGTAGCCGTTCGCATGCGTTTCCGGAGAGCTTGACTATTTGAAGTTGTCGGTGTACATGAGGCGACGACGTGTGGCCTGTAGCGGGTAGGAGGTCGTGTGCGTCTAGAGTGCTATCAAACTCCAGTGGGGCGCAAGCCTGGGAGTACTGGAGCTGGAAGGAAACGGGACAGAGACGAAGGCCCAAACTGATATAATGCGTCGGCTCGTCAGCCCAGGTCTAATTTCTCCATCCGCTGGGGCCACGAGGTGTCAGAGCTATAACGATGGGAGCTAGTAATAAGCAGCCAATTGAGGCCGTGTCGCTGGTTATAAAGCATGGCGCATGGCCGTGCCCATGATGTAAGAGTCAATATGGAGGAGAGATAGCATAGCGGCGAACCCCAGTGCCCGCAGGTGTCCGCAGGCGCGCCCCTCTCGGAGATCGCCACCCTCCAGCAGCTCAGCCCAGGGTGCTTCTTAGGGTGCTTCTTGGGGCTTGTCATTGGCCCAAGGAATGCGAAGGCTAAAGTTGGCACTGTGTCCCCAGTCACCAAAGTTCGCGGCCCAGGTTGCCAGGTGGCCAGGCCAAGCTTAGGTGCCAATAACGCGATCGGCGCACTGTAGGCACAATGTCGCGCCGGTCCTCGCCCTGGCACTAACGCTAACGCGATACGGTCAGTACCTACCCCAGAGCGGCTGCATTCAACCCGCAGCCGGTCCCAGACGCGACCTTGTCCGTCCGGCCGCTCCACCTCTCTCGGCCACGCTGCGCAACCCGTCGCTCAACTCAGCCTCCTCCACTTCTGCTTCACTTCGCATCGTCAACATTGCATCGCCTTCGCATCGCTGTGAGGTGAGGCCTGTTGGGAGCGCAACTACCTGATACCGCGCTATCGCCAACTTCAGAGCTTCGCATGCTCGCTCAATTAGTTTGTCGCCCCATTTTCATCTTCTCTTTCTCCCTTGTCCTCATTCTTGGTCAACCAATCCCCGATCGGCAGCCTTCCGTGTCCAGTCAATCGACATCATCTCCCTCGCCGTGCACGTCACCTTCATCATCCTTCTCCTATGCCTTCATAACTGCCTTTTCATCTCTCTCATCTTCTGAATCTCTTTTTTCTTCTACTACTCGCTTCCCCCTTGTCTATGAGCTGGGCCCCAAGCCCTCTTCCCTCCTTCTCCATGGCGCCTCTTTGGCATCCCTCCTTGTTTTTTTGCTTCTCTTCTCTATCAAAACTTTGTTCAACATGTCTTGTCTAACTGCAATCGTTTCGCCAATCATAGGCTCTGTCGCCAATCAGCAGTGAATCATCATCCTAGCCTCAGTTCGCAGATACAGGCCGACTTCTGCTTCTTAGGCATCTTCTCGCATGCAACTCTCAATCGCGTCCAACTCTTCCGAAAATGGACTCGTATACCTCTTTCCGGGAGGCCCCGGCACGATCCCCAGTTGAGAGAAACTGGAGTCGCGATGACTCCCGAACCAGAGACGACCGATCTGATCCTTTCTACCGCGGAAGATCTCCAGGTATGCTTCCTGCCGACATCCGGACCTTCCATATCATTTGTCCAACTCTCGGCTGCACTACGCTGCAATTAACCGGTATGACACTGTTTTGAATATGTGGCTGACCGAGGTTACACAGGCCACGACAGACGCGAACGCCGACGATCTCGCTCACCCGCTGCCGTCGATCGATACGAGCCCCGATCCCGTCGAGACGAGCGTGACCGGGACGACCGCCGCCGTATCGGCTCCCCACCAGCGAACATTGACCGATATGTCCCAGGCCAGGACAACGGCTCCTCTGCTGGGGGTGTAACCGTCAACCCCCTTGCTGACCCCGTCAAGCTACCTTATCAGGTTGGGTTCTCCTACTTTGGCGAGTGGTGGAGAATGAACGAAAAAATCAAGGAGGAAAAAGAGAGAGCTAAAACCGGCCGCCGGCGCGAGCCAGAACGAGCCCGTAATCCCAAAGAGGTGCAGGAGGAGCGCGAAAAGGAAAAAGTCAAAATTCAGGCTGCCTATGACGCATACAAGGAGGAATTACAGGCTAAGATGGCGCGCGCCTTTGTTTCCGAGCACAAGAAGGAGCAATGGTTTAAAGAGAGATATGTGCCAGAGATTCGTGACGATTTCCGAGGAAAGCTCAATGAGTCCCGGCGTGGCGCGTATAGTCAGTGGGAGCAGGATCTTGAGTCTGGAACCTTTGATGAATTCTCCCTCGAGGGGCTACCTAAGAGTGAAAGCAATGGAGTCGGCGGTGTCGTTGAGAAGGAAGAAGGCGAGGCAACAGCTACCAATGAGATTCTTGGTGTTGGTGACCTTGTTCCTGTCAATGGAGCCGATATTCGGGATGAGAATCAGTTCCAGCCTACTCTCCTAATCAAGACGATCGCGCCCCATGTCAGCCGCCAGAACCTAGAGGCTTTCTGCCGAGAACATCTTGGAGAGGAAGAGGGCGGTTTCAAGTGGCTCTCATTGTCCGATCCCAATCCTAGCAAACGATACCATCGCATTGGATGGGTAATGCTTCATCCCTCCTCGGAAACCGCCATCCCTACCGATCGTGCTGATCCCAAGGATGAGGATGGCGACGAGCCGATAACGTCGCCTCAGCCAGTTTCTACTGCCGACAAAGCTCTTGATGCTATTAATGGTAAGACCGTCAAGGATGAAGTGCGAGGTGATTTCGTATGCCATGTCGGCGTTCACAACCCTCCAGTCCACCCTAGAAAGAAGGCCCTTTGGGACCTCTTTTCTGCGCCAGAGCGCATTGATAAAGATCTTCTGCTGGTCCAGCGAATTGTCAACAAATTTGAAGAGGATTTCGGTTCTGATTTTCAAGCTATTATCAAGATTGAAGAAAAGGTCGAAGATCTCAAGAATGCTGGACAACTTCAGCCTGCTGTCCCTCCCACTCCTGTTAAGAAAGTCAAGAAAACTAGAGAGGTTGGAATGGATGAGGCTATGGATGAAGATGAAGACGGCGCCATTGATGCTGAGGATGAAGAGGAAGAAGGCGCTGTCGATGATGAAGAGGTTGACGACGAAGAGATCTTGGTGAAGAAGAAGCAGCTGGATTTGTTGATTGAATATCTGCGTCGCGTCTTCAACTTCTGCTTCTTTTGCGTTTTTGAAAGCGACTCTATTCACGAGTTGACGCGTAAATGTCCTGGAGGACATCTTCGTCGACCTCGCAGTACCCTGTCTTCTGCAGCCCGAGCTGTTGCTGTTGCTAGCGCAAATGGAGACGCTTTCCCCGGAAAGAAACGTAGCGAAACCACCGATGACGCAGACGGCGATTCTGTGGAAGGGGATAAGAAATTCCGCAATACATCAAGTAAGACCGAACAACAACTTCTTCGAGCTTACAACTGGGTCAAGACGTTTGAGGACAAGTTGACACAGATTCTTGATCCTCAGTCGGTCGATATTCGAAAGTTGGGCGGTCGCCTAGTTGAGGAGGCTATTGAGGAAGAGCTCATCAAGCACGTAAAGCAAGAGGATGAACACAAGTGGAGGTGCAAAGCTCCCGAGTGCACAAAACTGTTCAAGGAAGAACACTTTTGGAAGAAACACGTTGAGAAGCGCCACACTGATTGGCTGGATGGTATGAAGCAAGAGGTACGTTTCAATGGAGCTTCATCACACCAACTGATGCTGACCAATATTTTTGTAGTTTGAGCTCATCAACGCATACGTTATGGATCCCGCTCACATTGCCCCCTCGAGAACCGATGCCAATTCAAACGGTCACTTCCCACCCGCTAACGGCCAGGCAACTACTGGAACACCGAGAGGGTTTAACCTGCAGAATTTTACCATGAATAATATGATGGGAATGCCCGGGTTTACCATGCCTCCAGGCTCCTTCTCCAACATGTTTGCTGGCATGCAGGCCGGCGGCTGGAACCCGATGGGTGATGACCGCTCTGGCGGTCCTATCCGCCGTGGAGGCATGTCTGGTGGCCGTGGGCAGTATCGTTCCGGGCCATATGACCGTCGGGGAGGCAACCGATGGGATGGTGGTGGCCGAAACCGTATGGGTGGTTCACGGTGGGGAGACGGCGCTGGAGGTGCTGCAGGTGGGCCGCGTGAAGCAGTTCAGGGCCGAAGTCTCAAGAGCTACGAAGACCTCGACCAGGTTTCTGGTAGCGGTGGTGGAGAGCTCAACTATTAAGTTGAAGTTGATGATTTAAGGTCGCATGATCCTTGCGGATGATGCTTCCATTGTATTCTTCCAATGGGGCATATGCGTGTTGTTCCGGAGCGGCTTGGCTTTGAAGTGAGGAAGGAAGAAGTTACCCAAAAGATGACCGAGCGCAATCTCGAGACCCCGTGTAGAATAGCTCGTTATTATTTGATATTTATTGCAGGATTTTTGGGGATCACGAGTTAAATGCAGAATTTTATTAAATCAATGCAGAAAATTTCCCGCTGCCTTTGCTTTTGATTTTATGGGAATGTTCGACAACAACTGTATGGATGGAATGACAAAAGATTGTTCAAGTCATGATTAGGCATTTGATTGCAAGCCGAGATGCGATTCTTGGCTAAGTATTTAGTATCAAGCAGCATATGCATTGCGGTGCGGTCCCACTACCTGCGACCAATCAAAGACCGCGATAAGAGATGAATTCTTATCGCGCACCCCACTGCCCGTGATATTTTTGCAGGAAGTTTTCCTCCAACCCTTGATTTAGCCCGACCAGAGCGCATCAACGGACTGGAAATCCACTCGTCGCAAAAATGGGAATCCTGCACGAAGGCCACAGGTATGTACTTATATGACCGGTCAGTTTCCTGGTATTCTAACCTCTTCGCTTTTTTGTCTCTAGCAAGCGAAAGATCAACAAAGATCCGAACAATACGAAATGGACCCGTGATACGAACACCTTCGGACAGAAGATTCTGAGAGCCCAGGGCTGGCAGCCGGGTCAATACCTTGGTGCCAAGGATGCGCCGCACTCCGAGTTGCACACCTCCGCAAACGCCTCGTACATCCGTGTCGTGCTTAAGGATGATATGAAAGGCCTGGGCTTCTCCAAGTCCAAGGAAGACGAAGTTACCGGACTCGATGTTTTTCAAGACTTGCTCAGCCGACTTAACGGAAAGTCAGATGCCGCAGTCGAAGAGGATCGCCAGGCGCGACTGGCAGTTAAAACACATCACTATGTCGAACAGAGATATGGACCCATGCGATTTGTCCGGGGTGGTTTGCTGGTAGGCGACGAAATGAAGGAGCAGACCAAAGAGGAGGAGTCTGAGGAGTCAGCGAATGACTCTGAGGGGAAGGGAGAGGGTGAGACTGAGCCAATGGATGTCGATTCGACCGCACCCAAGGAGTCTAAGAAAGAAAAGAGGTCGAAGAAGCGAAAAGTAAGCGAGGACGGGGATGCGGATACCACCGACCGGGATTCCGAGTCGAAGAGCAAGAAGAGAAGAAAGGAGGAGCGCAAGCGAAAAGAGACAGACGACAGCACCGACGATACCAAGGCCAAGAAGAAGGACAAGAAATCTAAGAAGGACAAGTCACGATCGAAGAAGGATTCCGACAAGGCCGTTGACGAAGGTTCGGAAGACGAGGCTACCATCGGAAAGGAAACGTCTAAGAAGCGCAAATCCAAGTCCAAGGATAAGAGCAAGTCTCCTGAGGACTCTGACAACGACCAAGTAAAGGAATCCAAGAAGTCGAAGAAGGACAAGAAGGAAAAGAAAGACAAAAAGAAGCGCAGAAAGGATGAAGCCGAGGCGTCGGACTCAGCAACCCAGGAATCTACTCCTGCAGTTTCCGCAGTAGGTACAGGAACCTCGACGCCATCTGGAACCTCGACTCCTCGAGGAAGTCGAAACTTTGTTCGATCACGATTCATCGCCCAGAAGAAGCAGGCGGTGTTGGATACCAAGGCATTGAACCAGGTTTGTACAGCAGTCATCAGCGTATACCGAGCGAATACTAACAGACAACAGATCTTCATGGTTAAGGCATAAAGGCACTGTTCCCGTATGGCGTAATGGAGCATGGCATATAAAAAAGATGGGTTGACACCGTGCACTGGCCTGCTATTTTCCATTTTCTATATGATTCGCGACATATGTTTTATGCTGGGTTCAAGGAGTCTGGGGTTTTTGCATACGAATTTCATGCATATCCGGGAGAGTCGGGAAAAGGTGTGACAGTGACAGTCCGCTGTGATGTGAGGATGGGTTGTATAGACGGAAGATGTGGTCTTGTGCCTGATGATCGCATCATTGGTACGTCACTGAAGAGCTTATCAAGGCAATGTTTACGACTGTCTGGTCGATCAATTGAAATTTATTCCATTATTTCTACAATTTGGCAGAGTCCCATGCTGCGTCTTGGTGACTGTGTCTGTTGGGCCATATTCGTCATGTCCCCGCTCCGTAATATTTAATATTTGTTACACCAACCCCTCCCCCTTTCAGTATGATTGTGGCAAGCATGGCTGATTATTTGCCAGCATTCCGTCCGAAGTTGCTATATTCACCAAGTGTTAATTGATCAGAGGTCGTGTTCATTGGGGGTCGACAGGTCAGGAGCGAGCGGGGTTCGAGGATTGGGTAACGCACTTGTGGAAGAATGTGCTGAAAATGCCAGCCTTGGGCTCTTGGTCGGACATGCTAGCACGGCGGGCGATGTTTGCTTCGGATCCTCGCTTCTGTTGGTGAAGGCTTTCAAAGGCGGGCATGAAGCCAGAGCTCTAGCGAGAATGGGTCAGCTGGATGTTTTGGGGGAGAGGGATTGAAGGGCTGGGGGAAACGAGCATACACGGCGACGGGTAGTGTTGGCTTGACCAGGCTGAGGGGCGTCGGAGTTCATGATTGCGGTATGGGATATTGGATGATGGATGGAGTAGATGGCAGAAGGGAACAAAGGTATCTTGTATAAGTTAAGTAAGTGTAGATTATCGGCACTCTTCACATGTGGTGATGATGAATAACAAAGGAAGATGTAAATTACAAAAGGTGACAAGGTCGCATGCTTTATATAGCAGGACGTATTCCAACCAGCTTGCCATCCCCTCACTTGCTCTCCCTCAGCTTGCTTCGGCTCGGCGAGCTTCACTCCCACCTCAGGCATTGCATGGCTTGCACTACGTAGTACAGGTGTACTGTACATCCGTGCCTCTCGAGCTGCCACACTAGCTAGCCGGCACATACCTCATACCCTGCGCTGAAGTTACACCTGGGCTGGAGGGGGGAGGGTCACTGGCAGCTAATCACAGGCCGGGGCACGCTCTGGTGCAAGAGGGTAAGCTTTCGCCTAAAGCGATCGAGGCCCATGACCCTACGAAGTGGCGTCGCATGCCAATCGCAACCATGCTAAAACCGCCGCCTGGATCGACATACATCCAGCGAACGGACCCAGCGCCCGTCTCACCCACATCCCTCCTCCCCCCCCCGCACGAGACAAAACAATGGATGATCTGAGGAGGGGGGGAGGAGGAGGAGGAGGAGGGCGAGGGCCGGTACCAGGGGCGCAGAGGCCAAAAAAGACAAAAGATCAGCCAGGTCTGGCGATGGGCGGGCGTTTGGGCATCATAGGTTGCGTCGTCATGATCGCGAGCTAAGCTGGCCAACTGCTACTATGGAACCGGCCGAGTCGTGTGTGTGCTGCTCAGAGGTCACGCCACCTTTGCAAGTCAGGGCAACCCAATTACTAAAACAGCTGCGGGATGTGACCCCCGAAGCTCCCTGGTCTCTCTGTTGCATATATACATACATAGTAGCTAGGGGTCTCTGCCCTGCTTTGTAATGGCCAAGCGCGTGTAGTGTGTCTCTCTGCTGCTCGGCCTTCGCGCCTTGAGGGGCGGGGACCGGGTGGGTGGGGTACTGAGACCGGCGACCCGGTGGACTGCGGGGCAGCAGCCAAATCCAGTGCCGGATGGCAGAGCCGGCAGGCCGAAATGTGCATTGCACTCGTAATGTATGTGAAGACCAGTATGCAAAGGAAGATGCCCGCTTTTAGATAGTATACAGGGATTCCACTCTTATCAATTGATAGGCTTGGTGTGTCTACATGGCACCTGCGAAAGGAATGCGGACAGTGGGGCAGCTAACTAACCATCGAACTGGTACAGTTAATAAAGAGGCACCAGGGGAAACGATGGCGGCGGTTTCTCCTCTATTCGAAATAGCTGGTATGCATTGCGCAATAGCTTCTGGAACTTGACTGTAGAAGTAGCCAAGGTAACTCTTCAAGTAGGTGCTGGAATTTATGGCAAGCGACACAAAGTTCACTTCCGATGCAATTGCAAGAACAATTAACAAGATAAAAAAAAAATTATGAACAAATGACAGAACTTCTTTACGATATTGAAATTATACTCCGGTGTTTGTTCTCTAATTTATCCTCTCCATCTCACCCTGTCTTGCTGTGCTTGTTTTCTTTATCGACATGTTCTCTTAGATGTGCCAGCCTATGGTGCTAAGTCAAGACATTCATCCGGAGCGCCCGGTTGGTTTCTTCTTCATGTGCATGTAATCGTGTTTTTAAAGTTGAGTTACTGAATTAAAGTTTCCGTTTCAACCTTTAGTGTTGTCGTCCAAGCGTGCTTGATTATTTGGTCGGATATAGAGCTCGATAAACTCCAACTAGACTGTCTCCCTAGATCTTGGTACGGATGCAATTGCCCGGAATCCAATTTACTTATCGAGTCCTTCTGAATTTTGGTGCTGTGTGATTCCCGAAAGACTCTAAAATGGCTAAATTCACATCAAAAACTTGTTTGCCGTGACAAAAGTGTTTGAAGCGTTGTTGGGTGGAGTGAAGAGTAATGATAATTGCTACAGGTCGAGTGTGCTTTTTTAATGACTCTCGCACAGTTCTAACAAGAGCCGCAACTATTGGCAATCATCTATGAATCTAGTCCAGCGAATTTAACACTCGCGGGTTGACGTAGAGATGAACCGAGCTTGGTGCAGTGTAAACTATTCGTCTTGGCATACGTTTTCCATGCACTAGTCATCTGGGCACCTCTATATCCATTAAAGTATTGATAATTGGCCATCGCTTTTGTAAACTGCGCCTTTCGCATCACTCTGTGCGGGCATCTGAAATACTGTCATGATACTTTTGGGCTCGCCCTTCTCAATAGTGAGGGGAGTATGATATGAATGCACCGATTTCTAAGGCAGTTTATTTTGTAATTGGGCAGTGATTGCTATTATCTTTGTGGGTCGTGTGCAACAACTTATTGATGAGTAGTAATTCAAGAGTTTAGTGCTGGTAATAGTAAGGAATTGGAATTTTGAATGAAAGACTTAGGAATTGAAAATGAATGTCAGATTCTTGTTAGATAGTTGGCTGCAGGGCAAATGCAATTGCGGAGGGGAGTCGCTTAAAAGAAACGGGGATCTTGTAGGACAGAGAATGCCCGTGGGCGGGGAGTGAACGAGTCGCAACCAGAAAAAAAAAAAGCTGTTGTGAGGAAGCTAGCTAATAAATCCTAGTTTGAGATTGACAAGCCTTCAATTATTTCTCGGCCGAGTAAAAAGGTGGATACAAAAAGGGTCGAAAACTCCGAATAGTGTAGTGTAGTGCTCTTTCATAGGCAGCACCTCAAACACGGCACTCGCTGGTATAGTGTGCATGTCATGCATCCCCCCTGCACTAATCTTATCGGACAGACATTTGGAGCCTCATCACCAACACCTCCCCGAGCTCCAAAACCGTCCAAAGCACCAGAGCTCAAAACCGCCCGCCCAGCCGCAGCCATCGACGTCCCCTATTTTTGTGGCGTCATCCAAGCCCGCTCCCGCGCAGACACAGCCTTTTCGGCACGTGTCCGGATTCCCTAAACCGCCCCAGCCCAGGTCGAACCCTTGCACGCCCGCCGCCGCCCTGGGAGTTCCTCGGCTCCATCCATGACCTGCTGCACGAGCTCGTCCTGAGCACGTTGCCCTGGCTCCCACGGCCACAGATGACGAGCCCCGAGAATGAGCGATGATGCCTCGCCGAGCGACCCGGCGCGAATCGATGCCTCCGTCGAGCCCTCGCCCGCCCGCGTCCCCGGGGATGTTGCTGCTGCCCCGGACCTCCTCAGCGCCCCGTCCCGCCGCCGCGCCCAGTCGTACTCGCAGTCGCAGCGCCGCAAGAAGAAGAAGAGCAGGAAACGCCGCAATCCCGGATTGTCCAAGAAGCTGGAGTTTGTCACCCATTTGTTGAAGAGCCTTGATACCCTGATTTTCGCCGAGCTGAGTGCTATGTACTATATGGAGTATGTCCATGTCCCCCTCCCCCAAATATATCTGGCCACTCGCTCACCTGCATCGCCTGCTTTCCAGATGCTCCATGTTTCGATTCATCCTGCGCGCAGTCGGCCAATACATGTACCTAACCCCCAAGGATGAGTCCTTTCCGTTTCTTATGCCCGCGAGCCGCATGCACGTAATGCTGGTGCTCATCCCGAACATCATCTGCATGCTACTACACCTGTTCTGCGCTGTCCCAGTCGGTCCAGACTACCACCGAGGGTACATGCATGGTGGCTTGATCATTGACTTTGTCGGCCAAAAGCCCCCCGCCTCTCGCATATACTATATTCTAGCCGACCTAGCTATCCTCGCCGTCCAGGCGTTGATGCTCACTATCCACACGGAGCGAGAGAGGCTCCGTGTCATGCTAAAAACGTTCCGCCCGCTGGTATCAGATGCTGCCCGAGAAGCCATGTCGATACCGACCATAGAGGATCTAGACGCCGAGGAGCGCGGCGTGACAAATGACATGGCCATCTCGCCAGTAACAAATGAGACCAACGATATTGAAATGCAACCGCTTCGTCGCGGAAGCGATGGAGAAGAGCCTAACGACCAAACAGGAGGAGATTCAGAGTCCGTATCAAGGGACTCGTCAATAGAAGAATCCTCGAGGTCGCATTTATCAGACCTCCTGTCCTCTGGTAATGCTATACTTGGCGAGTATCACATTGTTCACTCCATACGCACAGCAGCCATGGACCTCGAACGGACAGCTGCGCACTCCCTTCGCTCATTGAGCTATGGAGCTACCATGGCAGCGCTTGAAGCGCGACGGAGGGGGGCCAATGTATCAACACGGGCTGTACAAGCTGATAGACGGTAGTAGTATCAAGCACTAATTTTGAAGGCGCAATGGATCTCTGGCTTTTTTGTGGTGTGATTATGTGATATCTTGAATATTGAAATACTTTTGTTGCTTCACGCTATCTTCCTGCCCACATTGCCAACGCCGGTACCCTTAACAGAAACAATGATATCGCCCGTCTCGTCATCCACGTCCCTCAATCCCCAGCTGCTAGCTCCAAATGTTTTCAAATCTCTCGCCAGAATCACCATCTCTTCCGTGCCAATGACATCTCTGCTTATCCTTAGTCGGCCTACATCTTCCGAGCCCATGGCCATCAAAGTAAGAACCGTTCCGGCAGATGTGTGGGTAGCACATCCTCCCTTAGCGATCGTCTCCAGGAGCTGGTACGCGCATCGCTTGCCAACCTCTTCGGGAACCTCGCCACCCTCGGGAGGGACAACCATATCTGCCGAGTAGAGAACTCCCACTGCACTAGATTCTGCTACCAAGCTCAGGCCGAAACCAATGCCTAGTCTTCGCTTGCTTCCTGCCTTGTCGCCCGTGGGAACCAATGGAGCTTGATCGTATTGCGCAGCGACGTGAATGTCGGAAACGAATGGGTTGAGAATTTCGCGAGCAGAGTGGATCATGCGCGCGTTGTTGGAAGCTGAAACTCCTGTGCAGTAGGCCACACCTCGAATTTTCTTTATTCGCCCAGGGCTGCGGTTCAGGTGCAGCGTCTTGGGCAGTCGCACTTGGCTTGCAAATCGAAGCTCGACGCAGCCGCCGCCACCTCTTCCACCAGGGCCAGCGCACGAGCGCTGCAGAACCCTCAGCTCGATGCGCGCAGGAGGAATACCGAAGAGGCCGAAGAGAGGGAGGATTGCGGTTCGGAAGGAATCGACAGAGATGTCGCCCGTCTCTGTAGAGGACGTAATGACACCAGGTCCAGTGAAGCGGACGTTCATGTGCGCTTTCGAGAAAGGCGCCAACAGGCATAGAGGAAGGAGGAAGTAGCTGATACCGCGAGTGCAAGCCATGGGGATGTTGTGTTCAATAATGTCGCCATCAGAGGCGCCGAACCCAGCAATGGTTCCGGTGATCAGGCCTGGGTGGTAGGTAATTGTTGTACCCGTGTAAGAAATTTGCATCGAGCTGCCGTTGGTGACGGCCTCCATGAGCCGCAGGAACGAGATCTCATGAGGGGCCAAGCCGGGGTTCGTTGGCGACGTGCTTCGGATTTTCGAAATGTGAATGGGCCGGCCCGTTAACGTCGACAGGACCAGCCGCTGAGTAAAGGCGCGGTGGCCTGTGAATCGGAGGAATTCTGGCGACGAATTCGACATTTTCAGCGCCGGGGGGTATCTTGAAGAACCTATCTCAACTTTCGCATCCCGCCTCAGAACAAAAATTATCTTTCTGCCATGTAAAAGTACCTTGCTCGACCAGACCTAGTAGGCGGTGAGTGACCAGCTCCACCTCGATGTCGCAGATTTATACGCCTTATCGATAACGCTCACAGCGCATGACCCCAAAAGTCCCAGATTCGACGTCAAGTTGCCCTCATTTATTCGACTGCCGATATTAAGGATTCCCGCTAATATGGCGGGCCGGCCGCTGCTTTTCGACTTTCGATGTCGAAATGACACAATTTGCCGCTCATGTCGACTCGCCATTCGACAACGACCAACACGGACATCATGGGCCGTGGCGTATAGTTCGCAAGCTTCCAGAGCGACGGCAAGACGGCCTGATGATTCTGTAACACGAAAGCCGAGCAAATCAGAATTGATGCAATATATGGATCGCATTCGATCGCTCCGAAATCCCAAGAAGGAAAGCAATGAAGGATTTTCCATTAAATTCTTTGAACAAGATGAAAGCCGGCGGACAGAGCTCTCCAACGAGAATGCCTTCGACCAATCGCTCAACGAACTAGACACATCCGGACTGAAAGATGCCTTGCTCGGAATTAAGTCAGAAATGGGCGGAAAGGAAGAGAGGGATGCCTTTGACGAGGTTGTAAGCCAGCTCGGCCACGACTGGGACAAGTTGAGGACGACAGACGACTTGGAAAAGCTAGTGGCTAAAATGGACGAATATACGGCGGCAATCGATGCAGAAATTGACAAAACCGGCGCTGAATTGCCCAAGGAAATACTGGACGAGCTGGACCTGGAATTGCCAGGGCTACCTGGGATGGGCAACCTGGGATCACGAGTTACCCTGCCGCAAATTCCAGAAGGTCCATGGACAATGAACCAGCGAAAGAAGATCACTCGGCTCAACTCAGTTCTTTCTCGTGTCTCGCGAGATCTACGACGAGACAAACCACTTACAAACAAGACAGTACAAAATGTGTACAAGGCGTACCATGCTGCAAGGCTTTCCCTCGCTCACGGCTGGAGCAATGTGCCCCTTGATGTCTGGGGTTTTCTCTGGAAGGTATTCTCGGCAGATGAGTCGATAAATATCCATCGTTTATCGCATATCTCACTTCTGTCGCGAGACATGAGCGAAGCAAAGGTTGTCTTGAATCCGGCACAGCAACTTGTGACCATTGAAGCCGTGTTCGTGGATGGTTGGGAAGCCAAAGCCCTTGATAGCTGGAAGCGGTGCATCAGCTCTCTAGGCGATGATAACGCCGATACCTTCCAAGAGTTTTGGGAGCTTGGAGTGAGGATGTATTGCCGAGCAGGCGACATGGCACAAGCACAGCGGGCAATTAACAAGCTCCTGGAAAAGCAGACAGACCCTCGAATTCTAATGCCTCTTATCCGCACATACTCTGAACTGGGCACGGAGGAGGGTCTGGAAAGAGCATGGGACGTCTACCGGCAGCTGCGAGAGCTTTTGGACCAGGACATGAAGATTGAGGATTACGATCAAGTCATTTCCTATTTCTTGACAACAAACCAAACCGAAAATGCCCTTTACGCCTTTGTTGATATGATGAGCCATGGCAAGATTGACTTAAAGAAGCAAAAATATCTTCCTTCGATTATTGCAAACAAGTTTTTCTTTGGCAAATGGCTCAAGAGACTCATTGGTGCTGGCGACCTGAACGGAGCTCTCAGCGTTGTCGAGTTCATGCGAAAGAAAGGCGTGGATGCGTCCCCGATCCAACTCAACGGCCTTATTGGCGCCTGGCAGCGCACTGGGGGAGTGGATGATTTGGAGAAGGCGGATGAGATGGCATGGGGTATGATCGAGTCCAGAATCAAATTTGTCGAAGAAAGACGAGAAGCAACCACTAAGGTCACGCCGGTGGTAGAGCCATCCATGAGCCCTTTACCAAGAGCCACGCTCGAGACTTTTTCTGTTCTTGCAGAGAACTACCGACTTCGTGGCCTCCATGGCCAGCTTCAAAACCTGTGGCAAGCGTTTCGCGATGCCGAAATCAGTCCTGATGCCTTTATGATCAACCAGCTCCTGGAGTCATATATTCAGGCAGACCAGCCGCAAGAAGCCCTTAAGCTCTACCACTCTCTCATCACCAACCAGGGCGTTAGCCCCGATCCTTACACTTTTAGTGCGCTGTGGAAGACACTCGGCATCAACCGCTTGCACAGGATATCTGAAGACTCTCTCCCTGCCGAGATTGAGGCAGCCCGGGCGCTCTTTGCTGAGACGGCTAAGTTCAAACAGGTCTTTCAGCCTGATGGTATGGATGGACAGCTCGCACGAAAAATTCTCCATACATTCCGTCGGATCAAGGATCCAGCGGGCCTCATTGTCGCTCTCACCTCCCTCCGCGACGTGTTCCGATTTCTCCCCCCTGAGACGTTGGTTCTCGAAATGGTCCTCGGCACCACCAAGCTCTCATGGGATACCACGAGGCAACGCCACCGCCTCGTTGTTGCCAAGCAGAATCTCGATCGCGGGCTTGTCTCTTGGGCTGACGGCGATCTCTCCAAGCTCGAGGGCGAGCGCCGCGGCGAGGCCCTCTTTGAGTATCTCCAGAAGCACTTCTGGCCGGTCGATGCCGACGACGCTACAAAGAGAAAGGCATTCCGCGAAGCAGCTACCCAGATGGGTGTGTACGATATGTTGAAGAAGGCTGCCAGGCAGCAATAATGACGAAGAAAAAGCACGTTTTAAGATACCATCTCCTGAGTGGACTCATGTATGTATAAAAGCAAGGGGGACAGGCCGACTCCGTTGCAGTATTGTATGATAGAATCTCACGTCAACCCATGCGACCATGTACACTATGTGTCATATAGATAGACATAAAAACAAAACCTCTAGCTCGTCCATGAGGACGTAGCAGCACTGGGTGTTTTCATCTGACTTGGACGTTTGTGAAAAATCATTTTACTCTTCAAAAACCATTATGGGTGCAGCTCGTGATATTAGACGTGCACATATATATATGTGTGTGTGTATATATACACCGACAACTGTGAAGAGCAGAAGCTACCAATAAGAAGGAAATCCCAATCACGGCCCATGGACAGGAAGGACGTCTCCCTTATAAGCCAAAAGTCCCCGTCTTTTCTTCCCACCCATCCCCTTCCATAACTCCAGCGCTATGCAAAATGAACCTCCGAAATAAAAAACCCAAATTGAAAGACCAACGGGAGAAGATGAAAAACAAAAAGGAGGTTCAGAAACCGTCATTTCCGTTCCCTCCTTCAAAAAGTTTCACCCCAAGAATTGTCTCGTTAGAAGAGGCAAGAACGCCAGCTTAGCCCATGGCGGGCAACAACGCTATCAATTTCTTCGCAGAAGGGAAAAGGCCCTGGGTCACGACATGTCCATCTCGTCATTTTCTAGGCGATCACCAACCGAGCTGAGTCCGGAATCGTCGTCGTCGCTCATGTGGCCGTTTTGCTGGGGCTCCTTGTCGTTGTCCGGCAGTCCCTCGTCCTCGGGGTCGATGGTCCGCTTCGAAATCCACTCGGTGATGGTCGTGTCGGGGCCTCCTTCGACTTGGACCTCGCCCGTGTCGTTTCCTCGGCCGAGAATCGTCCCGTGGTACTTTGCATCTTCGCCTGTCTTGCTATGTTTCTTCTTCAGGGCTGTGATTTGCTCGCGTTAGTCAAGGTGTTTGCCCAACCACATGTTTGCTGAATGTCCAAGAATGAAGGGAAGAAAAAAAAAAGCCCCCGTCACACTGGGCAAAATCAAACATGAAAAACTGTACGCACCATTCAGGTAGTCTGTTGCATCTGACTCTCCATCTCCGCTCCCAAACTCCATCATCTCCTTCATGCGCTGCCCCGCAAACCACTTGATGAACTCTTCGACGCCCCGGAGGTCCTCCTCGCCGCGCCACTCCTGCTCCGTGTTGACCCGTTCGGGCAGCAGGGCGCCGACGTCCTGCAGCGCCATGCGCACGTCGACAATGGTGAAGTCGGCGCTGTCGCCCTGGTTGTGCGCGGCGTGGTCGGCCGTGGTCTGGCACAGCAGCGAGAGATAGCGCGCCGCGAGGTCGGTGATGGAGTCGAGCACGGCGGGCCGCGTCGAGTGGTAGCCCGTCGAACGCAGGATCTGAAGAATTGAGGGGCGGAGGAGCGCGTGGAAGAGGGAAGGTGGCGTCGTCATGGTGGGCGAAGGGGAGGCGAGAGGGCCGAATCGCAAAAAAACTAGCAGAGGGAGGGAGAGAGACGATGTTGGGTGTCGGTGTTGGAAGCTAAGCTACAGGCGTGGTTCTCGAGTCGGTGCGCTGTGATTCTAATCGTAGCGACGGTGTCGCGCTGGCAGGGACGTCATCGGCTGGAGATTGAATGGATCTCACAGCGCGTGTCCGCCCCGAGCGCTGAATACTTCGTTTGGTGTTGGGAGAGTAAAAAGCCCGAAATAGTGAGGGTGCTCTTGGAGCTTTAGGACTGGGAGGCTGAAGCTAGTAGAAATTGGGCCCTCAGCCTTGTGCTGGATGTTCTTTACAGTGCGAATATACATGTCGGCGCACATGGTGCCCAGCCGTCCATCCAACTGAACAAACAGCAAGGAGCACTTTTTGAAGACAAAGAAGAAAAAATACATGTCAAAATAATCAGCTGCAAGGTTTCCATTCTCATTACTATGATGTACATTTATCTCGCTCTTCCCAAAAAACATTACACAAGCTCCGTAGCCCATGCTGCACAGTTTAAACTGTCAGCTTTCCCGTCTCCGATTCCAACTTGGACTCATCCGAGATACCACTGTATTTGTTGATCCAGTCCAACACCTCCTTGTGCCAAACCAAGGAGTTCTCAGGTTTCAATACCCACTAAGGACATATTAGAGAAGACATTGCCGCATGGAATAGTTATTGACTTACGTGGTTTTCGTCAGGGAACATGACAAATTTGCTAGGTACACCTCGGGCCTGGAGGACATTGAACATGGCAAGGCCCTCCGAGATGGGTAGACGGTAATCAAGTTCATTGTGGATAACCTGCCACGAGTGAGTAGAATATTCAATAGGCTAAAGGTGTTTCAACTTACCAGCATGGGAGTAGCCCATTCACCTGTATGCAGAGAGGGATCCCACTTCTGATAGCCTGCACGGTTCTCCCAGAGGGTGCCGCCGAAGTCATGCTCTGGGAAGAACAACTCCTCAGTTGCCCACTGATTTTGCGTAGAGAAGACTCCGTCGTGGCAGACTAGAGCCTTGAATTTGCGGCCTAGGTCATGTCCTTGAATCCAGTCTGAAGTATCGTCAATACCTACGCTCGAGGATTATAGGTCTCGGGGAACTCACTGATCATGTAGCCACCATAGGAGGCGCCCAATGCCACCGCTCGGTCAGTATCCACATAATCAACTTCCTTCTCAAGATATTCGAAGCACTTGACTAGATCGTCGTACGGGCCGCCTCCCCAGTTCTCCGTAATGGCGTCCGTGTGGTCCTGGCCATAGCCTGTGCTTCCGATCGGATTGGGACACACAACAATATAGCCCTGCTCAGCAAAGATTGCCGGGTTCCATCGAGTGCTCCAGTCATCCGTCCACGCCGACTGGGGACCTCCGTGAATCAAAAAGGCAAGGGGGTATTTCTTGGAAGGATCGAAATGGGATGGCGTCATGACCAACGCATGGTTGTCGTAGCCTGCCGAACCAGGGTACCATATTTCAGAACTTTGAGATTTCGAGAGGCCAAAAGACTTGCCATGCTTAGAACTGGTTGAAACCTCCCTGATATCGCCCGAATCCAGGTGCAAAACGGAATAGTTGGAGCTCTCAATTCGAGATTTGGAACTAATGAGCAGCGAGTCGCTTCCTCCGAGGATGTGTGCTTCAATGACGCAGCCATCATCGTGGATGGGTTTAGGGAGTTCTCTGGCCTCTAGGGGCGAGGCGGGAACCTCCCAGAGGACAATTCTTCCGTGGCGCTCCGCAGCAACGTACAGCAACTTGTCGTCCTTGCTCCAAACAGCCCAATCAGGCCTGAGATCCCAACCGCCCCGGTCGTCCTGGGTTTGATAAAATTCCTGCACATTGCTCAGGTCGGTAACATCTGGGATCAAAAGAAGTCTCGGCTTGTCGGATTCATATTGTACATTCTTCATTCTCGTGAAAACAATCTTCTTTCCATCGTTAGAGAAAGAAGGGGACTGGCTATAGCCCCTCAGCCGACCAGTCTTGACGATTTGAGGAGCAGCAGGCTTATCGGTCCACGACTTAATGGGCACATAATAGAGATCAGTTTTGGTGTGTCTGGCAAGGTTCAATTCCGGGTCTTTGGATACGAAAGCGATTCCGGAGCTAGAAATGTCAAAGTCACCAGCGCCTCCAAATGGAGGGACCGGGCAGTTTAGGCGAGTGCCAGCTAAAAGATTGGTCATGCCGGGGTGGTCTAGCGTCCACTTGCCCTCACGCTTTACAATCAGGCCGTACCACAAGGAGTTTTGGTTGGGGCTGGTCCATGTGTCCCAGTGGCGGACGAAAAGGCTGGTGTAAACCTTGGCAGATGAGTGCGACTTCGTCTCAGCGGCAGGCCAGTACATGTCACCCTCGGGAGTCGTCGCAGCCGAGCAAATGAAGGCAATCTGGTCATCGGACAATACTTTTGCCTTGGAGTTGGCGATACTACCGGCAAAGTAGTGGATCATGTGTGGGCTATCAAGGCATTAGTTGAATGAAATGGAAAACAAGCACGGGATTGGTAGTCATGAGCATACCTCGACGACTTATCATGGACGTCTTGGGAGAGAAGCATGGAGCTGCCATTGTCACCGGTCTTGACAAAAGCGACTTCGGTTTCACTAATCCAGATGGGTTCACCAGCACTGGCATCCTCCGAGATCAGGTAGGAAGAGCCATTGGTGATGTCGAGCACACGGATTTGGGACGACTTAGAGTGAGTGTCAAATGAGTAAGACGAGACCTAGTGCATGTGGCTAAGTCAGTTATCGGCCCGGCCAAGCAAGCTCATGAAGGATAGATTGGGGAGTTTCATGGTAAAAAAAAAGAAGATAAAATGAAGAAGAATAAACGGGTGAATTGATTGATTGAAGAGTACGAACCGTGTAGAGAACAAGCTTGCCAGTTGAATTGGGGACACCAGCAGAGCGGCGAGGAGCCGAGAGCAGCACCTCAGGCGTGAACTTGGTTGCTTGGATCGTCATCATAAGCGGGGTTTGGGGTGATATGATGTTGAGATGGATAACAAGGCAGATGGTGCGATGACGCGAGAAAATAAAAGGGAGGAAAGGAAAGTAAAAAGCAGGTAGATGAGGAGGCGCAAGATGAGGGGATGATGGAGGAGGGAGCTAGGGTAGCAGCAGCTCCAAACAATAAAGTAAAGTTGAGGTTGGAGCTGGGAGCTCGGCCGCTGCGGGCCTGAGGACTACCTACTGGGCTGGGTGTTCCTATTCCCTGTCATTCCCCTCCTCTCCCATCTAAACGCCATTCTCCCTGTCTCTCCCGCTATGCCATGCCTCGTCCCACTATTTCCCGTGCTCTTTACGCGCCCTGTGCCTCTTGTTGTCGCTCAGTCCGCCCGAGCCGCCACCGCTAGGCCAAAGGTGCAAGGCACGGCGAGTCTGGGGACGTAGTTGGGTAGGTCCCTAGGTAGCCAGCCACCAGCCAAGTCGAAAGCTTGCACCACTTACCACTACCAATTCAGGTAGTTGGGTACCGGATAGTTACAAGCCAGGCGCCAACACGCAATTCCGTTGCACTGACCCCGCCTACTCACATCTCGTGTGCCTACCTGTTTCCCTACCGTGCATATAGCGGGCATACATCATCATCACGTAGGCCGGGTAATGTGGTGGTGAGAACCCCCCGGCCTTGCATAGATACTGCCAGCCTCAACCCGCCAAAAATGCAGCCTATTTGTCTGTCTATGCCAATCGGAGGGTGACCAAGTCACCTGTTGCACAGTCGATGGTTCCCCGCAGTAACCCAACCCAACGAGCTAGGTGGCGTCAGTTCGACTCGCCCATTGTCAGCCGTCCAACCAAAGCCGGGGGCAGTCCTATCCCCCGGGGCGTCGGAACAAGGGTGGAGTTTTCATTCCTCGCCAGCCTCACAACGTCCTCTCCCGGCCAGGTTATTGGCCCTTGCCGGCTTTCCTTCCCATGATGCGACCCGTGCCCGATAACTTATACCATCAGTCTGATCACGGGTTCCCGCATGAACCTTGAGGGATCAACCACAAGAAGCTCCACTACTCCGCGACGAAGTGGATAAACCCGCCAAGCCTCTCCAGCCGCCTCATTCTAGTTTGGCCCGCCTTCTTCTGCGATGTAACTTGAGAGAGCCGCAATGATCACTCTGACCGGTTTTTGAACCCCGCTCTTCTAACTTACGCATCGCGTGTCAGGCCTCCTCAGGACGGAAAATATTATTTGCCTACATCCAGCATTCTCCACACTAAGACGTGGCAGACATCCTTTAACACTTCACTGACAGACTTGCTCTCACCGTTGGATTTAGGGTGTGGCGATGACGCGATTACTCAAGTCCCATTGAGTGAAACGGGACTACGTAGCTGAAAAATCGGCATTCATGCATCGCCAGGGCAGGCAGTCAAATATAGTGAGTAATCAGGCATTGAAATGATAGGAGACACTTGTCAAATTCAATTGCATACAGAGATGGGGTGTAATCATGCCTCATTGAGCCACCTGCCACGTCGTTTAATCCAGATGTACCCGGAAGTACACAGGTGATTGGGACTGAGAGATTCGTCAAGATGTGAACGAACAATTTATTCATCAAATTAGCAATCCAAACGCTATTGGCCCCATTTCATAGTTCAGTGATGACGGTGACTCTTCTTATCCATAACGCCAAAGACCAGATCCATCCATTCATCTGTTCATCCGTATAACATGCTTGTAGCTCTCTATTTGCGTTGTGCGCCAAAGTTGGTCCGCTTCTTGCTTGTTTGCGCATCGGTTTCGCTATCTTCATGCTCCTTGTCCTTTTTCTTCAACTTGTTTGCATTTTTACTGGTCGCGGATGTGGGAGTCGCGTGGTTCGAGCCACTGTCTCGGAAAGCAGCTGACGATGGCGTAGCATGCGAGGCTGGTGTTGACCCTCCAGATCCCGGGGCGATGCCTTCCTGTGTAGTGAGTCTCGTTAGTCGCCATATCATCCTCGCAAACTGCGATGTCCTTACCAGGTTGTTCGGTCGATACGAGATTGAAGATCGCGAGAAAACCTTGTTTTGTTCCATCGGCCCAGTTTTTCGTCGTTGCGCCGCCGCGCCGCTTGTTCCTTTCATGTAGTTATCGAAGCCAGTGATAATGTTTCCCGCTGGTGTGCTCTCAAGATACGCCGTCTCCTTTTGTGCTATGCCATCCTCAACTTGATTCTACTGCAGAGTTAGCAGGGCGAACGGAAGAGTTAGGCAAGTTGCGTGTCGTTACACATACCAGACGTCTTTCTAAGAGTCTTCTTTTCTCAACCAGCTCGCGCACTCGCGCCTGCGCCTTCTTGTACTCGGCCATCGTTGGCTGTCCAGCCCCAGATCCAGCAGTATTCCCTTGTTTATTCTCGGCCATGCACCCTTTCACAGTGTTGGTTCTGGTGTCGGCAGGCGTTATCCGCTGGTGAGGGAGCGGGAGTTGGGGATGGTTGTGTTCGAGTGTGAGTATGTCAGGTTCAAAGACTGATGATCGCGGAACAGAATCGTGGGGTGCGCCTAATCGCGTTTGGTGGGGCCGCGCTGAGCGCTTATGTTCTGTCTTGAGACGCGATGATTGCCTATCCTGGCGTGTGCCCAAAAGCCTATTTAAGCACCTTCCATGTAAGATGGGACATTTTGAGCAAGCTCAAGTAATTTGAGCGAGAGGAGAGGATCTAACTCTCAGATCCTCAAAATATGACAATCCAGGACTTCCGACAATAGGGCCGGAATGTTGGAGAGATCGAATTAACGCCAGTGTACGAGATCATGCTTATTCTCATTCTCCAGTTTGGTTTCTTCATATATATTTATTTCAATGGGCTAGAGCCACAGCGGTGTGTCTCGTATCAAAACACTCATACACAGTGCAGCAATGTTTGTGAAACTGAATCTCATTGAATTGGTTCATTACTCTACGAATTCATTCAACTTTTTTGGTGCCTAGATTTCAACTTATTTCGTATTCCAATTCCAGTGCAAAAATTCACGACGCAAAACAATAGAAACATCTCAACCGTTAGCATCAATCACCCCAGTCCTGTTGAAGAGGTGCTGACGCTGGTAAAATCCGACCAAACCTCGTTTTTCCAGGAGTTTGCGCTCTGTCGGTGTGTCTTGGTCAGCGCATCGCCAGTCGTCAATTTTCCTTGGCAGCTGTAGAGCAAAAGACACTTCCCTCAATGATATCTAGACCCACGTATTGGTCCCTCAATTATTCCGCGTGTGTTTTAGTTGGGGGGTTCGTGGGATTCACCTTCAGAAACATCAGCGGATTTGGCTCGCGTTCCAGAAGGTGAAGAAGGTGAGGAGCTGTTCCGTCGTCGGCTGGGGGGAGATTCGCGTCTCTTCGCCGGACGTTGAGCACGTCGATTTGGACTAGATCGCCTCCTTCGAGGACTGCCATCATCCACGTCCGAGGCGTCACCTCGGCCGCCTTTTGAACCTCGGCCTTGCTGTTTGGGTGATGCAGTACGGCTACGGCTACGAGACCTAGAAGAGCCCCTGGACCTCGAAGATGACACACTCCTCGAATATCGTCGACGTCTATCAACTGAACGGCTCCGCGACGAAGAATACCTCCTTCTTTTTGGCATGGGCGAACGCTTATCCGATGACGCGGAACGAGATTTGTGATTCGAGGCGAATCGGCGCCCTCTGTCCTCGCGGTCTTGGCGAGGACGGTAGGCATCTCCTGCTGGTGACCTTGACCTCTTTCGCTGTGGTTTTCGACCCCCTGGGGATCTGCGTCGCTTCTGGCGGTCACGGCTGACGGATCGGTCAGTGCTCCGAGATGCGCTGCGGTCGCGAGAGCTTGACCGAGATGAACCAGAAGCAGAGGAAGAGCGGCTGCGTGGTCGTCTTCGAATGTCGCGATCACGACCTCCGCCGCGTCGACCTCGTGGCACATAACTGTCACGCCCATATGAATCTCGTTGGTCGCGTGACCGTGGGCCTGGCGACCGGGAACGATTGCCGTTCCTCCTAAACCCGCCCCGTCCTCTGTTATCAAAGTCGCGATCATTTCGTCGTCCCTGCCAGGTATCGCCACGTGGAGCTGGCCGGTCGCGACGGCCACGCTCTTTCAAATCGGAAATTTCACGGTCTCGGCGATCGAGTTCATCACGTCTTTTTCTGGCATGTTCGGCGGCGCGGTCGGCTTCCATCTATATTGAAATCTGAGCGTTAGACAATGATCAATGCTGTAAGAAGATCGAGGCCATGTGTACCTTTTCTTGCATGAGCTCAAGCTTCTTGGCCTCCAGGAGTTCTTTAGGGACACCCTGAGGGCTTGTCTGAGCACTCAATAGCAAACTCCACAAATCCTTACAGAAGGGCGCCGTGTCCTTGTCTAAAAACCCAGTGAGCTGGATCTGCAGGGACTTGATATCTGGCTATCGCGACACAGTTAACACGTGGTTCACATTGTATCGAAGTGGTGAGCACATACATATCGTGGTCCTTCGATCAAATTGAAACAAAGTTCAATCACGACATCGTCTTCGCTCCCGAGAATTTCAGAGATCTTGCCGGCGATCCATCTGTAGCAGAGTCAGCAGAAGTTCCCGAGGAGAACGCAGGGGCCCACAGACTTTTTCATGACTTGCAAGTTGACTTTTTGCATGTCAACCTTCTTGCTGAACTCCGGGGGGAATTTTGTCGACTTCAAGAGTCGCGCATCTACCCCGGAAGCCATGATGGGCCAAGTGGCAGTGCCAATGTCAATCCGAACGCGTTGTTGGTCAAGGAGCAGAGTATGAAAAAGTGACGTCGCCAACACAGGCATTCATGTGCTACCAGTGCTGATGCTCTAAGATGCACGGACCATCCTGGTTTGTCGCCTTGCCAGGCAAATGAAAGTCGTGAGCAAGGTACGTACCCGCTCAACAAGCACTACCTAATTAAATCAGTGCTCTGAAATTGGTAGCAAAGTGACCTGCATGGCAAGTAGACAAATTAAGCAGATCACACTACCACCTTTCATTCCTGGCTCTTTGGGCTAGCTTTTGTGGCACCCTCTTCACTGGACCACCCCGCTGTGAATCGGTTCCAGCCTGAGGTACCTACTGAAACCTGAGGTGCTCTGGTACTGAAGCTCTCACTTCGCAGCGCGTCATCCAAGGCAGCCTACAACGGTGAATTTGATACTCTAATAAGTAGCAGCGCCTGGGTTTTTGTCGGCTGTCCCTCTATAAATTTTCCAGAGCATTGGATTGCATCTTAAAAATGGACAACATCCACGCTCCCACAGTGCCTTCGGGCGAGACCAGCTCCTCTGCAACAAACGGAAACGCGGGGCACCTGAGCTTCAAAGAATTACAGCATAAAAAGGATGATATCGAAGCGGAGCTCAAAGCGTTGGGCGGAGTACTCGATTCGGTACACCATGAACAATTATTTTGTGCCTTAATATGTTCAGCGATACTAATCATTTGCCAGCACGGAGTAGACATGAACACGCCTCTGATCACTGCCGATGGGTTCCCTCGTTCGGACATTGACGTCGCTCAAAGTATTGCATCAGCTATGCTTTCCTTTCTGCCACAGCCACTAATTTGTATCAGTTCGGACTACGAGGGCTAGAATAATTCGTCTCCGGAACGACTACACAGAGCTCATGACTCGAATAGAGAAATTCCTCCACGAACATTTTGCTAGCCTTGATGATGCTGATGCTCAATCAACACCCAGTTCTGGCGATGTGCAATCCATTATTCCAGATGCCCAGACTGAGGCTATGGACCCGCCATTTGCCAAAGTCAACACAGTGGCTGCCGGAAGCCCGGCCGAGACAGCTGGTTTGGTGCCTGGTGACGAAATCCGTAACTTCGGCTACGTGAACAAGAGCAACCATGACAATCTCAAGAGAGTGGCGGAATGTGTCCAAGGCAACGAGGGAGTAGGTTCAACAAACCCAACGTTGGTGGACTGCAAACTAATTTGTAATCAGGGAAATATCTTCATCAAGGTGTCGCGGGCGGCAGGCGCAGCGGAACGGCAGGAATTACGCTTGACTCTGACTCCGAGAAAGGACTGGGGTGGGCGAGGCATGTTAGGCTGCCACATCCTTCCACTCTAGGATCTGTCCATGCAACCTGAGTGGCTAAAGCCTGATATCTAGGACCGCCGCCTGAATTAAATCTGCCTTCGCACTCCACTATACGTAGAAGGCAAATGCATTACCTTAGGTCTCAATAGTCATCAGCCCGAATAGGTGCAGTGATGTTGGCAACAACGTGATGTTGCCAAGAAAGAGAGAACCTGATATCAGGGTTAGAGCCGATTACAAAGCAAGCCTACTTTTGCCCCCACATCACCCGGGCGTGTCCGTGCAAGAAAAATACAAGCTCTGGTTGACAGCCAATACTTGTTCCGTATATTCTGGTGCTGGTAATTCTGGTTATCAAAAGCGACATGAGTCAAACCCGCTGGGTAACCCTTGGAAATGTGCTCTCTGCTTGTGGTATCACTATTTGGGTGCCGGTACCCATTATGAATAGCAACTCATCCCAGCGGAAAAGCCTTGGGATAGCCTAATTAGACTGTGGCTACCGGCGGGCAGCAGCTGGCCACATGTTTGTAATTAAAAGCTGCAGTGCGACATGCGTATCTAGCGACCGTTTAGTTGGATCAGTAGCTCCAACGGGACGACGGGATAGACATAGGGGCCACGCAGGAGCGAAACATGAGTAGATAGTGCACGCACGAGCATTTGCCCAAACATGCACACAAAGCACAATGCGAGGTGCGTGCCCAAACCCGACCAGCTCAGCCAGTTAAGTACCCAAATGTGGCAAAGGGCTTTTGTGTGTTGGTGCTGCAGATCTCTAACGACTGCAATGGAACCTGACAAAAAAAAATTCTGTCCACGGGAAGGCAGATGGACTGGGTTCCTGGCCCAATGCCAGGTTCCCCATAGGCACCCAGCAGGCAGAAAATCCACTGCTGTAAATGGTGCCCAAGTAAAATTAGTGGAACGTTCCAGGCATAGCAGGGCACCGCGGGCCACTGCAGGAAAGCGGTGACGCAGTGCCAACTGAGTCTTGCCTGGCGTGGTGCCTACGCCTTTCTGGTAAGGTAGCTCGTTCAGCGTGGCCTGGTGCAGCGTCCAAAGTGGGCTCCCAGCGTATGATTTGATTGAGATGATGATGTCTGTGATCCGTGCTACGACATCACGTGCAGGCAGCCCACTCTCTGGGGCGACTGAATTTTTCGCTTTAGGCCTTCCCCTGCCCAAAGTTCCCCGCCGCCTTCAAAACATTCAGGTTGACTGCTCTTTTGAAGTTCGTCAATCACCACGTACCCACCTCCAGCAACGTATTTCAAGGTATTTAGATCATCCTCCCCGCTGTCTTCGACTTTAGAACGATGACCTCCCTCTCCGACCGACGTTCTCGCGCCGTCTCAACCTCGCTCCACGTTGGCTAACTCCCGACTTCCAGCACCCCGCTTGTTTACGTCCTTCCACACCGTCCCTCCCACACACCACATCAATACCCTCAAAATGGCTGAGACTGTCCCTACCTTCAAGCTTGTGCTTGTCGGTGATGGTGGTACTGGAAAGGTGCGTACCATTATCCTCGCCGAATTCGCTCCGGCGACGTTATCAGCGGCCATCCGTTGCCCCGCCTCATGCCTCATGGAAGAGGGGGGAGGTAGGGAAATGCCTTTGGGAACCACAACTAACTGTTATCGCCGCATTCGATAGACCACCTTCGTCAAGCGCCACTTGACTGGTGAATTCGAGAAGAAGTACATGGCCACTCTCGGTGTCGAGGTTCACCCTCTTGATTTCACCACCGTAAGTTTGTTGACCTTGGGCTGGTATGCGGGGTACTAATTTTTTTTTAATCCAGAACTACGGTAAGATCAAGTTCGACGTCTGGGACACCGCCGGCCAGGAGAAGTTTGGTGGCCTCCGTGATGGATACTACATCAACGGCCAGTGCGGTATCATCATGTTCGATGTTACCTCCCGTATCACATACAAGAACGTTCCCAACTGGCACCGTAAGTAGCCCTTCCAGTGCACTTGGTCTAGGCTCTAGCTTACGAATATATTTTAGGTGATCTTGTCCGAGTTTGCGAGAACATCCCCATCGTTCTCTGCGGTAACAAGGTCGATGTGAAGGAGCGCAAGGTCAAGGCCAAGACCATCACCTTCCACCGAAAGAAGAACCTTCAGTACTACGACATTTCCGCCAAGTCCAACTACAACTTCGAGAAGCCTTTCCTCTGGCTCGCCCGCAAGCTTGTTGGCAACGCCAGCCTCGTACGTCACTTATCTTGTATTTTGTTCGTTTGACTGCACAGGTCATTAACTCATGATGTAGGAATTCGTCGCTGCTCCCGCCCTCGCTCCCCCCACCGCCCAGGTCGATGAGCAGCTCCTCAAGCAGTACCAGGACGAGATGAACGCTGCTGCTGCTATGCCCCTCCCCGATAATGATGAGGATGATGACCTGTAAATGACTCCAGCGGTCACGGGAAACTTTGTTGAGGAGGATACTCCATGTTTCGATGAAACGAAATAAGGGAAGTATTTGAGGATGGCACATAGGCAGCCGGGACGACCATTTATGAGAAGCAGAACCAAGTTCTGGGGTTTACAGTAGCGTGATTATGGGTGGCCCGAAACAGGGCCATTATCCCTCATTTGAGGTGTAAGGGGGCGGTGCCATTGCAGAAAAGACAGTGGCCTCATTAGTTAGCTAGACATCCTTCACAAAAAAAAACAACACCCGAGTCAAGTTTGCGTGGCTTGGCTATGAAGGTCCTTTTTTCTACAAATGTTTACGGGGAACAATGTTTCTGATGTCTCAGTGTGAGAGGAGAGTGTTTGGATTGCTGTCGACCAATTAATATGTGGCTACCGCATGTTGATGGTGCATGCTATTGATGTCATATTACGCTTTGATCACTTCCTGACTGATTCCCCAAGGACATGACCCAGCAGATATTGCTGGCTTGTTAAAGGGCAATGCTTTTGCGACACGTTAATCTTGTTCTTGTAGAATTCGTCGTGATGCTACAGATTGCTCCCGCATTTTTATCTTCAGCACGTTTGATCTGCCTACGGTGACCAGGTAAGTCGGCCCATCACTGGCTGTGTTTCGGGTTGTAGCAAGAGCTTACACCCCGGCGATCATGGATAGGGAGGGTGAGGTCTTGGGTAATTTGGTCATAGCGCATGGGCACATATGTCTCCATACCGGATCGGCAGTTGGTTGGTACCAGCACGGGTAGCTCAGAGTACAGCTGCTATGTGAAGCATGTTCCCTGGGCTCTCAGCGCTGACCACCAGCCAACCAATGCACGGGCGCCAGTCGTAAGTTTACTTTTGGGTTCGCCTTCCAGAGCTCGTTACCACCCAGTCAGTGTTTGAGGTTACGCAGCGGCTGAGGGCCTCCACCTGCAGCCACAGTGGTGCAGCAGGACCTGTTTGGACAGATTTGCCCCTCCGAGTCTTACGGCTGATGGCACCCGAGATAGGTTCGCCAATGTTTTCCTCGCTCAAGCACGCATTGGCGGAGATGATGATGTTGCCATGCTCAGACGACAGTCTCAGCCTCATTGGCCGTGAATGGAGTGGTTCAGGTGCGCCCGTTTGCTCATTTAGCCGGGTATATTGCTCACTTGCCAAAGTCGGAACGGGTACATGCTGGCCAATACCATTTGGAACGCCACTTGTCAAAGATAGATGGGAGGGCCATTAGCACAGGGATGTGTTAAGGATCGCATTGATGAGATTGGACCTGGCGATGTGATTTAGTTAAATGGGATGGATGGCGCGCAGAACACCCCTGGCGCCAGTGTATGCAGCCACTTAATGAGGCAGGGGTTCCCAACATGGCCTGAAGCTGGCCCGGGACTCATTAAACGGTGCAATCAGCGTGGGGAGAGGGGGAATGGAAGCAGTCGAAACCTGGAGATTGAGAAGCAACCAGTGGGTTGCATGTTGTTTTTGTTTATTTGTTATTGTATCCCTCCCTTCGCACATGAAAAGTGGCGGGTCAGGTATTCCAAGCATTGACGAGATGCGAGAATGGCCTGTGGATGCAGCCGATCATTGGATCACTGCGTCCGACGGCAGATGGGATGGGGCAGATTGACGGGAAGGACCGGGGGCTGGGACGTACGTAGCATGAATGGCTCTTGTAGCAAAAGTAAAAACAACAACACAGGCTACGTTAATTGAAATACACAAGGAGCACGCGTGAAGGAGCGCGTCGGTTTTTTTTTTTTTTTTTAGAGGGCGTCTGCGGGGGGGGAGACGCACCCACTGTCGTAGCCGAGAAAAAAAAATAACATGGATGGGTCGAGGTAAATCTCGTATCGGAGCCAAAATAAACGGAGCACTAAAGTGGGAAAAAAAATATTGAAACCGCGACGCAACCACTGCAGCGCTGCAGCGCACAGCTCATAGCACATGAACGAACAACAATGGCTGGGACGAAAATGGGGCTTTGCCCAGTCAGATTAGTCACAGAGGAGATGGCGCAGGCAGGGAGCACAGGCGGTCAGGACCAACGCAGCAACCAGACGGGAGAAGAGACGACGATGATAGTCGGGGGGTTGGGAGGCACGTTAGACGTGGATATGGAGTCGCTGCCATTCGTCCATCCGCATGCAGTTTTGTATGTGTTTTGTCGGGTGGAGAGGCGGCGATATATACAGACAGGGGGGCACGTGCAACGCGTGTTGACATGGTTTCCCGATTGGGACAGGGCAACGCCAGGGGCGCGCAGTGATTGGCCAGAAACTGGGCAAAGCGACGCGGAGGAAGGAGGAGCACGCTCAAGCGCTCAGGAGGGGAAGGGGGGACGGGGCCTGGGCCGCCTCGCTTTTAGCACCTGCACCCACCTATTTGGCATTCCTCTCCTCTCCGCGGCCGGTCCACGTCCCAGCCCACACCCACACACGCCCACGCCCACGTTACGTTCACGTACCTCACACGCCCAACGCCCACACGTCGCTTGTTGCAGCACCACTTCTCACGACGACATCTCTTTTGTTCTTCTTCTTCCTTCTCCTTCTCCTTCTGTCTCTTCATCACCTCTCCTTCACCGAGCCTCTCGCACCTCGCCGCTCATTCTCTCGCTCTCTCCCACCCGGCCTCTAGCGTCTCCCTCCCCCTCTTGACCGCCACCCAGTAATGCCTCTCGTCGTCACATAAGGGCCATTTCCATCTTTCCTCCTCCTCCTCCACCTCCCGAGCCATGGCCAACACCTCACCAAACGCCTCCTTCTCCGCCTCGCAGGACCACCACGCGGCGCCCCCAACCGCCCACCATGACAAGTCCTTCGCGCCTCAGACTCTTCCCCCGCTCGCCGATGCGGCCTCAACGCCTCCACAGACAGAGAAGCACCCCAAGGGCAAGCGGAAGCGGACTGCGTATGTTGAGACCCTCGCCCCGCAGGTTGGATACTGTTCCCGGAGCTTTCGTGAAGCTAACTTGAGGCCAATTGGCCGATGCAGCGCCAAGGACAAGATGATCCTCGAGGAGGCCTACAGCAACAACCCCAAACCCGATAAGCAGGCGCGCTTGGAGATTGTCCAGCGCGTGTCATTAAATGAGAAGGAAGTCCAGGTACGATTTGAACCATTTTTGCTATCAACAGACGCTCTATCAGGATAGCCCGCATCTGGCTCCATATTAGCCTGAATGAAGCATCACGCGTTTCATCAATTAAAGTCTAAATTGTGTTGTTATTAACTGACACTCGGCCTATCAGATCTGGTTCCAAAATCGACGACAAAACGATAGACGGAAATCACGGCCTCTCTCAGCCCAAGAGATTGCTGCACTTAGATATGGCGGCATGCACGTCATTTCTTCCGATCCCATCGCCGCTGCCACACCCATCAAGCCCGAAAAGTCCTTCCCAGCTTCCGACCCCGTTGGTTCTCGACCAACCGATTTCCCGACAGCATCTCCCCGACCACTTGATCAGACTCCTTCAATCCCTCGACCTCGTCCCGACATCCTGGCCACGCCAATTCCTATGGCTCACGATGGCCTACCCCGGCCTCGTCCCGACATCACACCCAAACATGACGGCCCCTCCCCATCTCAAGACCCTCTCTCTAGCTCCATGTCGAGCTCTGTTGGATATTTGGCAAACAGGTGGAATCTTGGTAGCTCTTTCTCTACACCGTCCACTATTGGACGTGGCGGTGACGACTCCTTCAAGTATGTTCTCTCCCAGTTGAACCAATTGAGATCAAACTAACCTCTTTCCTTAGGCTTGATTCTTTCCCATCTTCATGCTCCTCTGTCCCATCCCCACACTCGGCCCAGTCCCAGTCCAAAGTCCGCTTATCACTGTCGTTAGAAGGAAAGGCAGAACTTGTCCCTAACCAAGTCTCTCCCACTCGTAACCTGCCCCCCAGACCATCTTCCACCACCCCAAGCTTGCCTCAAGTACGCCAAAGGAGTCTCCAGCGGAGCCATAGCGCTCTCCCTAGCATTACTCTCCCACCCATATCAACCCTCACCAACTCCCTGCCACCCCGTCTCATGCGAGGCCGTTCCCGTGACGTTCATGCCTGGGAATCGTGTGCGGATGCCGAGAACCGTGACGAGCTCACTGCTCAGGCAGAACACGAGTCCAACGGATCGGCCATTGCTGCCATTAGTCTTTTGAGGTCGTCGAGCGGAGTGCTCCAACCCACCGGCACCAAGCGTAATGCACCCATCTCAAAACCCCAGCGACCTCATCAGGCTAAGAAGGCCAAGCTTAACCGCAGCGGCTCCAGCATTTCTCGACTAGAACACGACTTCGATGATGACGTGGAGAAGCCTGAAAAGGAGTACGGAAAAGTCAAGGTCTCGATGCTCGTCTCACCTTCGGGGGACTCTGACAAGGAGAATTGGAGCCCCGACGAGGACGGGCAGGATTCTCACCACCGAAGACTACTACCGCCCGCCCCCTCGAAACCACGACCCCTAAACCCTCGCCGCCTTGGTCGTGTGCTCCAGGAACAGAAGGGCCCAAACTTCCTTGGAAACCGCGCCAATACAGCCCCCGCCCGAAATCGCAATGTGGTTAAAGAAGGTGTCGAGATTTTCGAGGATGCAATTAAACGGCCGCGTGGGGACGACGTTGAGCAATTTATGCGAGGTGGTGATCTGAGCCCCAGCAAGAAGCCTGACATGGACTGCGTGGCTGGCCTGCTGTCCCTGAGCCAAGGTGCATGGCGGTAGGGACCATGCATTACAACCAACACGACGCCACGTTGTGATGCAACCGGGTGCGCTTAATGCGTCCCGTCCCATTAACTAGAACGAAATTTTGCATGAGGAAAGTCACTTATGACGAGTTTCATTTTTCTGGGGGGTTTTGTGTATACCTCACTGAGGAAAAATTTGTTTTGTTTTGCATGTGAATGACTGGTTCTACTGTTTTCCTTTTGTCTCTAGGTATACGGCTACCGGTGTTCTATGTTTGGGTTGATTGGGAAGGCGGAAGGGGGTAACACGGGGCATGTTGGATTTTCAAATGTAGATATAACTTCGAGACTGCTTTGCCCTGGGACAGCGGATTCAGCTGCAGGCGCGGAAATGAAAGATTGTCATGAGCCAGATTTGAAGATGTTATGTAATTACGGTTGGTGAAGCAACTAGTATTTTCTATGACAGCATTCCGAACAAAGATTGTCTCACCTGGGAATAATTATGTCTTATGAGCTGAGCAGCACACGAGAAGTGGCACAAAACCCATATGTGTGTGTCTTACATGGACGTTATGAAGATGGAGAGGGTGGGGGGGCGAGTGATCCACACACCCTGTCTCAGCACCCGTCGTCTGTCTATTGGTTTGGAAAGGGCAGAGAGAGAAATAAAAAAAGGAAAGAAAAGGAAGAAGGGACGCTTGATATCGCTGTGCTTTCTGCAGTGTGCATGAGTGTCTGACAACATGGTTTCGTCAATGACATGATGTCTCTCCTTTACCATTCCCCTACCCATTCTTGAAAACCTAGTCTTTTGTATCGTGGAATCTAGCTGCTACATACATATACACCTGTGTATGTGTATTATGCTGGGAAAAAAACGCAGTAAAATAGAAAGAGAATAAAAAAACATAACTAAAGGGGCCTAGTAAAAAGTGACCCTTTGTTTTCTTATCCATAGTAGCCAACAGCGTTGTAAAAAAAAAAAAAAAAAAGGTTTCCCATCGTCTTCTCGTTTATCAACTCCAATAACTCCGTGCAAACAAAGCGAGCGAGGATATATGTATATCTAAAAAGGACAAGGACGTTTTTCAAGAACAACAAGTGTGACCATTGAAAAAAAAACTCAAGCTCAACTCCTTGGAAGAGAGGGGAGGATAACACATATGCAACCCCCCTCTTCCCACGCTCCCCTGATCATAGACCCAACAAGCTCATCTGGCGACGGATGGGGCTGGCGCTGACGCTTCCCTCCTCGCTGCCGTAGAAGGCGCTGTCGGTGTCAATGTCCCAACCCAAATCCTCCTGGTCGTCGTTGCTTTCGACAGGGGCGCCGTCATCAAAGGGCTTCTGGGCAGCAGCACGGACGTTCCAGCGCAGAGTGCGGCTGACACTGTCAAACCACTCCGTGTCGGTGCGGGTGACGGTGGGGAAGGGGTACTGGGAGGCGGTGATAGTGACGTGGTCGCCCTGGCGCAGCTCGAGGCGTCCCTTGCCGTCAAAGGCGCAGTAGGCGGTGGCCCGTGAGTTGCGGGGAATGGAGACGCGGAGGGCCATGGTGTCGGAGAGCACCATGGGACGGAACGACAGCGTATGCGGGCAGATGGGGGTGAGCAGGATGGCCGGGATATCGGGGTGGACGAGGGCGCCCCCGGCGGACAAGGAGTAGGCCGTTGAGCCGGTGGGGGTGGAGAATATGCAGCCGTCGGCTTGCACCACGGTAAGGAGCTCGTCGTCGCCGTAGAGCTCGAGGTTGGAGACGTACGGAGATGGGCCACGGTCGATGACCAGCTCGTTGAGCACCTCAAACTGCTCGCCCTCCTCCAGATGGGGCCCGCCAAGAAGCCCGCCGCGGTAGACTGTGCAGGTGAAACGCATGCGAAGATTGATCTTCATGCCGTCGTCGCCCATGACGCGGTTGAGGTGCTCCTTGTACTTTTCGAACTCAAACGTCGTCATGAAACCAAGGCTGCCAAGGCTGAAGGAGAGAACCGGAGGCACGATACGCTGGAAGAGCCACGAGGTGAAGAGCACAGTGCCGTCGCCGCCGAGGGTGAGAACCAGGTCGAACTTTTCGGGCTGGCTCCAGCAGAGGTCCGGGGTCCAGTACTTCAACATGTGCTGAAAGCGAGGGTTCTCGGCGAGGATGCCGGCAGCGTCGAAGCGGCGCGAATTGCGCAGCTTGGCATCGACGTAGACATTGACACCGAGGTCGGAGCCGTACCGTGGAGTTCTGAGCAACCAGGAGGCGAGCTCACGGGTGAGGTAGACGAGTTGGTTGTCGCGGGCCTTGGTGACAATCATAATGTTGCGCACGGCGCGGCGAATGGGGCGGCGCTGGAGCTGCTTCGACACCTCGCGCACACCAGTGGCGGTAGCGACAAGGCGAGAATGAGACATGGAGACGTCATTCTTAATTTCTTCAAGGACCTTGCCAATGTCGACGGCATCGGCGAAGCGCTCGTGGTAGAAACATGGCGACTGAAGCGTTGAGGGCAAGATGAGAGGGTTGACAATAGGATGATTAGCCGTGGCAGTGGGAGCAGCAGCAGTAACAGTCGCAGTAGGCATGTTAGCTGTCGTAGCTGTTGCGGGTGTGGCAGGGCTAGTGGCGGCACCAGGCTTAGACGGGGCGGTGATTGAGTTGGCAATGGTGGCATTTGATAGAGTTGCGGTAGTGGGCGTTGGGGTCGTAGCCATGGGGGTCGTCACGGCAGGGGCTGTTAATCTTGACATGGCGATATCATTGAGGGTATCCGTGAGGGTTTGAGTTTCGTTGTGGGTTGGAGTGCCTGGTGAGGTCGCCGGTGCCATGTCTTGCTCTGAGACACTCGCCGACGACATGGGAGAAGTGGCCGGGGACTGGGAGTTGTCCCCAGCTGTTGGTGGGAGCATCCCGTAGAGAATTGAGAGCGACTTTGATTTGGATTGGGATCGCGAATGGCTGTTGGGGCAAATGCGGGAGTGGGAGTGGTCCAGAGATAGGGCCTCGGGTTTGCGATGTCGGACAACCGAAGCGAGAGCCTTGATGACAGTTTGGCGCGGGATCGAGTCGCGGGAGAGTGTGTTGCGACGATGGCCTTTTTGGAAACCAGAGGGAAGGGAAGAAAAAGCAGAAGAGGGTGGGGGTGGTGGAGGAGTGTGGTGAGGGGAGGAAGAAGGAGTAGAAATAGTTGTTGCTGTTGTTGTGGTTGTGGTTGTTGTTGTTGTGGCCGTAGCCGTTGAAATGGAAAGAACAGAGGAACACGGCGGGTCAACAGGAATAGTCGGCGTCGCTTCTGGGGGAGTGGGTGCAACAGCAACGGATGGAGATAATGACGAAGGGGAGGATCCACCAACAGAGGCTCTAATAATGGGTGAGACGGGGACGGGGACGGGAAAGGGAGCGGCAGAGGTGGACGTGGATGTGGTGGATGGGGATGATGGATCAACAACAGCTTCTTCCTCTTGTTCAGTTGCTGCTGCTGCTACCGCGGCCGCCACCACCGAGAGAGATGCCGATGCCGACAAAGTGTCGCTGTCTCTTGCGTGATTGGGCTTGTGGCTGGAACGGGTTGAGGGTGAGGCTAATACGGGTACCGTCGTCGCGTCCAGATTGGTAGCACCAGCGTCGGTTGACGTTGAGCCGTCTACTCCATCATCGTTGTGCTCCTCGGAGGCGACTGGAGCAGCGACCCTGCCAGCGGGTGCGCTCTTATTAAGAAAACCTCCTTCACAGTGCTCAGGCTCAGGCCGCGGGCCGCTAGGAACCGGGTGGAGTGCCGTGGGCGACGACGCGGAGTCGCAGAGCACGCCTGTCATATTTCCCGCCATGGACGGGGACTGGGACGGGGACGGGGATCGCATGGCCATGCGCCCTCCCTGTGGCTTTTCTTTTTTTGGTTGGGATTGAGAAGTTTGGGAAAATTGGGGGTGGATACACACAATCACACACGCTCGCGCTCTTTGAGTCTAGACACTTGCAGCGGCTTCCACGTTGGCAGCAGCCAGTCGGCCCCTTGACTAGGTAAAGTAGCCGGGCGTAGGGGGGGCGAGTCGTGTGCCAAGGACAGACGGACAGACAGACAGACAGTAACCGTCTTTGTCTCTCTGCGTGTGTGCTCTGCGTGTGCTTGCCTGGGTCTTTTCCCGCTCGCTCACTCGCTCAGGTAGGTCTCCCCTTGTTCTGCGCTGCCTGCTTGGAGACAGACCTTTGCCGCTTCCAAAATCCGGCCGGGTTCCGAAGTGCCCAATGGCGGAGTCCGACGGATCACAGAAACGGAAATACCGGGGGGTTTATGCGTTGAATCCCACTTCTCCTCAATCAACTCGACCTTGCACCCTGAAATCTTGTCCCTGGTGTCTTTTGCTCTTTTCCCCTTGTTTGCCGCCCAGCAGCCGGGAGTCAAAGACCAAAAATGGGAGGGTAAGGGATGGCAGGCTAGTGTCCCCCAAAGTCTTTGAGCAGACAGATAGCCTTTTGCTGCTCGTCCAGATATCTCCGCTATCTCCCTCTTCCGCGAGTGTTTCTCCGCTGTTCCCCGCGATTCCTCGGGGGCTAAGTAATCCGAGATGCGCTGGGTGACAGCGGTGGTGGGTGGGGGGGCAGCAGAGAGAGGGTTCAGATGAATTTCCAATTACTCAGTCGTCGCAGCCAGATACTCCTTTCGATGATTCGGAAACCGGCCTCGTTTCCAATTGGACTGCCGGCTCACCGTCACTTTGCTGCTTGTTGACTCGACGCTGCTCTTCCAAACTCTTTTATCACAGGAGACCCTGGTCAGGATAGCTAACTCGGATCTGGAGGCCACGGCGGGTGTCTAATTTTATCCGCTTCCCTTTAGATGGGTTGTCGTTTTTGTTTTGCGGGGAGAATAAGATGCAATGTCCAGCCCAGTGCTAGGTACAGCCAGGCGTTAGGGACTGGCTGCGATTGGCGGCTGCTGTGATGAAATAGTGCAGCCGCAGCGTCGTGGCGCACGTGGGTGATTACCCGGGCTAATAACGACCTCGAGATGGTTGTTATTACAGATGCGGCCTACTAGCACGGCCAACTGGTATGGGCGGGTTCTCCGGTAGCTTATCTCGTCGAGAGATGTAAGCAAGCAGGCAAGCCCCGTCTTCCCCAGGTCGTTTCGTGTTGAATCCTGACACCTGCCTTTGTTCCCTTTGTTGGCAACCTGGGCGATGATGTATGATATGACAGCTTGGCTTTGCTTAGCCTCGCTTACTAGTTTTTTAACACTATCCGTGCTGAACTTGGGGGGGGGGGGGGGGGCACGGATGAGCCCAAAGATGGAAGCAGGCCCGGGGTCGGGATCTTGGGTCAGGAGGGGGCCAGGGATGGAAGCCTGGTCGAGTCTAGTCCAAGGGTATGGGTGGGATGCGACGCAACGGCAATGCGACGCAACCTGACGCAAGGTAACGGCAGCCGCAGGATGCAAGATGAGAGGAAAACGCGACTCCTTGCACTTCCAACGACCAGCGCAGAAAGTCCCAAACAGGCAATGGGCAACAGAGTTTAGGAACCAGGAAGGGTCCCAGCCCGACAACAAAGACGCAGCAGCAAAAGAAAAAAAGAACCCCAAAAATCTTCAAAAACCGATCCCCCACGAGGCAAAAGGCCCGCAGGATTTATGAAGCAAAAGACACGCCGTTGCGGATTGCAGGGTGCAGAAAAGAGGAGGAATAAAAAAACAGAAAAACTCACAGAGTTTTTTTTTGTTCTGTTTTTTACTTTTTTGCTCTTTTCCCTGCTGCCAGAATTGCGGGACTTTGTCGATGATGTGATGTCTAGATGTTGTGCGTCTATCTATCACTCTTTTTGCTCTCCGGGTGGAGAAATATTGCTGGAAAAAGAAAGGAAAAGGAAAAAAAAAAGTGCCCAGCAAAACGGTCAACGCATTAAAAAGCAACGAAGGACTGGATGAGGTACGCCTGCAGGTAATCCCTTCCGCATTTTGCCGTTGGGGACTGCTATTTTAATAGCTGCAGTCATCACCCGTGTGCTTGACTTCCAGATGTGATGCGATACGCCGCCACCTGCAATCTGCAACTTGCAAACCTGCAACCTGCTTCGTCTGCCGCCGTGACAGTCGCTCCGTGTATCCCCTCCAGGCTCCTGTCGATCAAGCGTTAGAGATTGCTCCTTTGCCGTCTCAAAACACGGCGCGCCGGCAAAGAAATATGCCAAGCACATGAATTCGAGGAGCGACCCCGTTGGCCCGCCGTCAAACAGAGCAGAGCTGCCACCAGTGCTGCAGCATCGGGGGGGATCCATCCGCCCAGCTCCATGGTTTTGCAATCGTCTTGGATGTCGCAAACAGCTACATCCGGCCTAGCAGCTCGCTGCCCTTGCAGAGCTGTCCCCTCGGTTCCGTCTCATTCGCCATGATATGCACGCCCAAAACGGTCCGACTCGATCTGTACATTGTCCCCATCGAAACGATCACGTAAACGGGCAAGAAAAAGCAACGGCGCATACATTCGGCATACACAGTGTAAAATGAAAGAAAGCGGTTTTATGTGGGACCGGAAGCAAGAAAACGCAGTTCTGCTGCAATGAGGCCCGCCAGTGTCAAAGGGTGGAGAGACGATGTTAAGCGGATGCGAGTGCATGGGTAAGTTGACGCGCTCTGCCATGATATGATTGATGCCTCTTGTTCGCCGTCATGGAGAGGTTCCCCGTTTTTACAAACTTTGATTGCCCGCTGTATTACGCGCATCATGACACAATCAATATACGCCAGCAGCGGCATATTATTGACGTATGTTGATCCTCTGTTTGCTGTGGGACTGCCAATCTGTCATGGTGGGCTGCGCATCGATGGACGGCTGAGGGGAAGGACATTTGAATCGGTGCCTATGCCTCCAAACCCACCATCTTCCTGTCGCCGACGGGTTGCATCCATCCAATACCTGGACAAGCCAATATCTCGACGCTAAAAGCAGCATCCCCCCACATCATCTTGTGTCTGTCTCCCAAGATTCAGCCTTCGGTGAAGAGCCACTCATTGTTTTGGCACTCCCGCGTCGGTCGCTAAGCTGTGACGTCGCACATCGGCTGCATAAGCATTGCTCGTCACAGTGCATGAGGCTGGTGATAGGCCAGGGCAAGCCGTGCGCCAGTGTTGCATCACGGGGGCTTGCACTTCCGGACCAAACGCATCGGTGTTGGCATTTCGTCTCAACCCCCATTCCCCACACTCCCGTCTGCGAACTTGGTTCGATGTAACCCGCGTCGTGTTGCGCCGACAATGTGATAGCAAAGCAATAGGTCTTGTCCCATATTGGACACCATTCAGAGACTATCTGGTGGATGGATCCAAATTATCAAGTTATCATTTCCGGCGCCTATCTCATACATTGACCACGGAGACAACAGCCTGTAAGCTGAGCTAACCCTCCTACATTGAAACTGCTGCTTACAAGGTGGGAATAGCGATTAAGCAATATACCGACCACTACTTCTCTTGATTTCCTCGTCTTCCGTTCCATCTTACCCCCTTTTGATTGCACAATACCATGTTGTCGTGAATGGTTGAGAGAAAAAGTACATATATGCAGAAAATCGGATGAAACGTAGCCCCAATGTTGTGCTGCATCGCAGGCCGTCCCAAACGCATAGTAGCCAGGAGTATCACTTGGCGAGTTGGCGATTGCGATGGTTGTTATCGCAAGGGTGTCTCCCCTGAGGCGTGCCCTGTTTCTGTTTTATCGTCTCGCGCCCTAACAGGCCAGCTCGTGTTTGAATAATACGCCCCATACTGACGAGAAGCGGTGTAGTGCGTGAACCGGCGCGAAAGTTGGTAAACAAATATCGGAATGTGACCAAAACGTGCCTTGGCGAGCACCAAGCGTCACCGGGATCACACCCCTCAAGTAACTGAAACGCGAGGCAGGTCTCATTTCCAGTAGAGGTCTTCTGCCACCTTGGCTTCCATGACTGAGCGGATGAATTCATTCATGCTCGGAGATTCCTGAATGTCGCCTCCCATAGCCGTGTCAATGCCATGCTGTTGGTGCTGACAGCATATCCGCTCTCCGAGTTTCAAGACCTTGGTCCACTCATCCACGGAAAATGAGCCCTCACTTTCAGACAAGACCAACTCATCCTGCGAAGTGAAGCTCAGCGCATGCAGAGACTTTGCGCGGTCCGCCTCGACCGCAGTCGGGTCAACAATAATGTCCTCGCCCTCTTCCGGGATAGCAAGAACGGTTGCTGAGGCGATGGCTTTGAGAGGGATGGCTGCAGTCAAGAGGCCAAGGATGGCCGAGTGCAGCAGTGCGGGAATGATTGGGAGATTCTACCATGGAAGAATTAGCAGCTGTAGGGACGATGGGCAAGCGGGTTGGGGATAAATACAAGTTGGGCCTGGACCAGCTTCGTGTTGACATAGGCGTTTTCTGGCGTCTCAGCAACCTGGAGGGTGACTTGGATGACGCATCTGGGATAGTTGCGCACGGGAATAAGTTGGCGCAGAGCAGACTGCAAGATCGACTCAAGCTGTCTTTCTCGTGTTCCTGGTGCCATGTTAGACGGACGACATCGCCACGATTGCATCGTTGTTGTTATCGGTGTGCCACTTACCTCCAACACCAGCAGCTGGTCGCACAATGACATCGACGAGAGCCTCAAAGGCGTTCTCGTCGCGGCGTTGGGCCTCGACCGGGCCATTCACGGCGGCGATTACGGAGTAGCCACCGTAGGAAAAAGTAGCAGAGCCATCAGCCTTGGGCAGGTGCGAGAGCTCGGCGGCTGGTTGGGCAGAGGGCGCCATTGTTGCAGTTGTTCTTGGTCTTGGATATTGGATATTGGGACAGGACGACGCCGCAAGGCTGTAAAAATTTCGGAGGCCATGGTCAAGGTACCTAAGGCGAGGCCCATGTGCCCCGCGCTCCGTACCAGCATGCAGGTACTCCTAGCTAGCTAGCTCTCCATCAGCACCCATGTAGCGCGTCAGTCCGCTATCGTTAATGGCGGGGTCGCAAGTGGCGGCAAGCCTTCAGTGAGCTTGGGGCCGTGCAGACCCATACCAGCCTACTTATGCAATACTTCAAAATAATTCTACTGCTGCTTGGTGAAGCTCTTAATAATCCCAACAGCTACACCAACATATAGCCAACCTTCGCATACGATGACCTCTTCCGCTCCCACCACGCAGTCGCCGCCCTCGCAGCCGGGTGCGCCCTCGATCCCCAACCTCAAGGACAGAATCCCAAAGCTCGAGCCCCGCAAGCGCAGGCAAGGCCCCTCGAATCCTACACCGGTGCCAGTCACTCCGGCCCTGCCCTCGCCACCCGACCTGTCCAGCTGGACCTACGAAGTTCCCTCGAGGAGGATATTGTCCAAGAAGGACCACGAGATATTCCTAGCGTCCCCGACATACCAGCTCATCACTGCATGGATTTTCGGCCTGGCAGAGGCTGTGGTCGACGAGCCGTGCTCGGCCGTTCGAGATGGCGACCTCAGTGACAGCGCCAAGGCCATCATGACTATCCTGGGGGAGGCTGAACAGCTTGTGTCCAAGTCACCCCCAAACGAACAAGGCGGCTCTCGCTTCGGAAACAAGGCCTTTCGCGGATTTCTGGACCTGGCCAAAGAAGGCAGCACATCATGGCATCGCCAACTCGGCGTGGACAATGACGATGCCATCGCCGAGCTGTCGGCCTACTTTTGCCAGTCCTTTGGTAACGGCAATCGAATAGACTACGGTTCTGGGCACGAGCTGAACTTTATGATTTGGCTGCTCTGTCTCTACCAGCTTGGTCGGCTGCAGAAGTCGGATTTCAAAGCCATCGTCCTCTGCATCTTCCCCCGCTATCTTGGTGTAATGCGGGTTGTCCAGATGACTTACTACCTGGAACCGGCTGGATCCCATGGTGTATGGGGTCTGGATGACTACCAGTTTCTACCGTTCCTCTTTGGCGCGAGCCAGCTTTTGCACCATCCCTTCATCACTCCCAGGGCTATCCACCAGGAGCTCTCATTGGAGGAGTTTGGCAGTGACTTCATGTATCTGGGCCAGGTCAACTTCGTGAACAGTACCAAGACTGTCAAAGGTCTGCGGTGGCACAGCCCGATGCTTGATGATATCTCATCGGCAAAGTCATGGCTCAAGATCGACGGAGGCATGCGACGAATGTTTGTCTCGGAAGTGTTGGGCAAGCTCCCAGTCATGCAGCACTTTCTGTTTGGGTCCCTCGTTCCGGCTGCTGATGGTATGAGTGAAGAAGACGCTGCTGCCGCCGAGGAGGAAGCAGGACAGGAATCTTCAGATCCTCATACTGGGCATGCACACGAAGGAAAGGGATGGGGAGATTGCTGCGGTATCAAGGTTCCTAGCAGCATTGCTGCTGCTCAGGAACTGAAGAAGAGAGGTGGCGCAGAAGGCCTCCGAAGGATTCCCTTCGACTAGACTTAGACTACTAGAAATATGGCAAGACAGGATGTATTTGGGTTGTATACAGCCCCTGTTCATGAAACCATCTGACCTATCCGTGTACAATCAACCTATCGCCAACATATGAAATGAAGAAGAATATTATTAGTGATGAATCTTTAGAAATTCTAGCTTACAGCAATATGAATAAACTCCAGCGGAAGTTCAGTTTCTGCTCTAGTTTTCCAACAAATGCGAGGTTGCCGTCGCACCACCACATCTTAGTTCAGGGCCAAAAGAAGGCACACGATACACCGGAATCAACTCTATATGAAATCATGTGGCTGGTAACAAACTTCGCCAACAAGTGTGGTCTCGAGATTGCGCTCAGGCTCCCAGGCAACGCCACTGCGTACGGCGTGGTCCTAAATCGTGAATCAACCAGCACCCAAAGACGGATAACCACGAGCTTTTTTCAGGCTTACATGTAGGTAATAGAATTTGAAATCGGTGGCGGGATAAAAAACATCTCGAATACGTAAAATTTGATACATTTTCTATGTCAAGTATCATCTGCGCCAATACCAGAGCGAGCCTGTCCAAGGATACATCTCCTGGCTTTACTCCCATGCCACCTGTTTGCACGATTGATGTAGGCCCATCAATGTATAACCTTCAGATGCCTTTGCTCAGCATATTTTCTCTGGTTGGACGCCTAAGCACAGGATCAAATATATGAGTTGAGAGAAAGTTCCTAAAGGGCATTTTCTAAAATGTTGTAAATCACGTTCAATGGGGGGGGTGAAAAAAGTGCATTATTTGGTTTCAATCAATTATACTCTAGCTATTCGGATTGAGCCTTGGCTCACAGCTCCAAATTTCTGCTGAGTGGCCACTGCCACTCATCTTGTCCTGGATATTTGACACACATCATCCCCGAAATTCCATGAAATTAGAAACACACTATTACTCCGCGCTTCATAAAAATGCTATTTCATTGTTACCGTCATCACAGCGTTTGAGGTCCTCCAATCGTGGTTGGCGGGTTGGCAAAGGAGTTCGTCACGCCACCCACTACCGTGCTTAATAGTTGCGTTTCAAAGAAAATGACCACCATGGAAAGGTATCTTGACAGAAGTTAAAATCATAATAGGCCATGTAGCATCTGGCCGAAATGCAAGGCCGTAGAGTAAAAGAAAACATAATGTGTTGAACACGGCCATAAGTGTTGTGTAGTAGGAAATGGATATTCCCAGTTAGAGTCTTTGATGAAGAGCAAGTCGTTGGACTGGCATAGGACCAGTTTCATCTGAGTGAAGAGAGTGAGAGAGTGGCTGGCGTAGTCGGTTTGCAGAATGAATGTCAATGAGCATTTCAACAAGAGCCTCCGCATCTTGATGAACATCCGCTAGTTCCTCGGTGGTGCAGCCAACTCCTGCCATGCTGCCGTCGGGGCGAGGCTTTCGATAAGCTGCAAATACAATGCCCCTATCGCTTCGTCTCATCTTTTCTGGTGGAGATGAGGAGCTGGAGCTGATCGAGCTGGCCCTTGAATGCTGCCCGGTGTAAAAGGCACAGGCATAACCACGAGCGAACTCATCAGTGCATGCGTCCTGGTTCCGATATTCAATCCATCCTGGAGAGCGGAGAATTTTGGCGTGAACACCAGCAGAAATTTGGAAAGGTGACTGTACGTGGTGAAGGCCATAAGCAGCAAGGAGGCGCCCAGTCAAGCCACGAGGTGGTTTGGCGGAGAAATCCGAATCAAAAGAAGCCGAGTCTTCTTCCGGCCCTCCGATCGGAAGAACCGACATATCAGGCCAAAGGTTAACAACATAGACCAAGTCAAAATTGTATCTGTTGGCAATTCTAGCCGCCTCAAAGGCAGCAGCTGTAGCAGGGCGGCTAGCGTACGGTGGTGTGAGGGTGAGGAGTGACTGGCGACGAGGGGCCAATATGGTAGAGGTGTCGAGGTACTCGGAGCTGGGCATTAATGGAGTTTCCGGTTCCGACTCGGCGATGTCTTCGTCTCTGAGGTTAAAAAACTCGTCAAAGTCTGGCTCGCGGAGCGTGGAGTTGCTTTGAGATCCAGGGCTAGCAGATGCCGCCAAGTTAGACTGGCTCCGGGGCTTTCCAAGTGTAGTTTGGTGGGTTGAGTGACGAAATTGATCATCAATGCTCTTGGAGACAACTCTCTTCAAGATTTCGATAGATCGCGATTCTTTGAGCCGGCAATCCAAGACGGGAGAGAGGTCTGGAGAAGGGCCAGGAGTAGGAGGTGCTCCAATGGGAAGGTCAGGTAGCTTCTTGTTTCGGAAGTACCGAGGACAACGAGCATCATCATCCTCGGGATCGGAGTTCGGAGGAGTATCCAGCCGCTTGAGTTCAGCGTCTAGTTCAAGTCGATGGCTGCGCTGACTGGAGAGCTCGAATGACATGGTAGGGCCAGTGATGGATGAAGCCGGTGAGATTTCGCTGCCATGGGTTGGGGGTCGCGGGAATAGAAAATCATCGAATCCATCGAACAGGCATTCTTCCCTCAGATACCCCAGGGATGATGTTCTCACGGGCGAATATGGCAGACGATAGGATTCTGAGGAACATGTCGAATTCTGAGCCCTGATGGAGATGGATCGCTTGGGAGAAGGGTGGTCAATGACTGAAGGGGAACGAACGCTAGGCTGCTTGACAATGACCTCTTCTCGAGCTGCCATGCGATTGGCCTTGGGGCGAATGAAGGAAGGAGAAGGAAACTGCTGCTCAGTTACGGGTGGGTGGTTGGTGGTAACAGCTGGCTCAATGGGATCGCTAGAGACGGCTGCCACCTTTCTCTTGGTGAAGAACCGCTCTAGACGATCAAAGCCGTTCGCCATTTTGAGTGGCGATGAAAAGATTGGTAAACGGATTGGTGTTGCGCAAAACTGCTGATGAATCTGTGTAAGCAGGAAGAGCTGAAGACATGACTTGCTGAGAGGAGAGAAGGTGTCTGCATGTTGACGTACCAAGCGCGCGACGACGTGAGAAAAGTGAAAAAAGGTGAGGTCGGGGATGAAATGTGGGTGTCGAGCAGTGAATCACTGTCGGCGAGGAATCTCAGATTGTCGATATCGATTAGACGGGGACTGGCACGAGTCGAGTGCGCGATGCCAGGAGTGGGTATATCAGGGAGCGGCGGAATCAATGCGCAGAAACAAGAATCTCATGGCCTTGGAAGCGGATGTGCTCGATTTCCTCGACCTGTGCAAGGAAGAAGGGCACGAGGATGAAGTTGTACAAGAGGGTGGCGGTTTAGACGAGGAGAAGATAGCAGCTGGGAGTAGAAGGTCTGTAATAGTCGAGGAAGGCGGATTGGATTCTACGCCGTATTGTACCGCGATGTCTTGGACTGTGCGCCGTGTGTGTCGTCTCCTGTGGTTGAGCTGCGTGCGGATGAGGGAAGATCGGTTGCAGGTGTGCGTGTAAGTGATGCAGGGAGTGCGAGTGGGTGCGGGTGCGTGGGTGCGAGGTGTGTGGGCAGTGGCGGGGGACCGGTGCGAGGCAGGTGCGAAGGGCCGACAAACGAAAGAACGACCGTTGCACACGCGGTGAAGGAGCTCCGGGATAAGCTTTCTCTGACTGGAATCGAGTGCAGCGAGAGAAAGAAGGAAAAGAAGCTGGGCGCAGACAGATCAGATGGAGCAGACAAGCTGGCTTGGTTGAGAAGGTATGTATGTCAAAAAGAATTCCGCCGCCTAGCAATGCAATAAACAGGAACAAGAACAGAAACGCATGAGGATTTTCTTTCTCTCAACTGAGCAACCAGGCCGTTTCTCGGGGGGCCCAAGGGAGCCTTTAAGCATCACCTCAAGAATGCCACTGCCGTGCGCCGAGACGTTGGAGGGGGGAACGCAGGTGGCTGCTGCGGCGCAGGGATGGATGACTGCATCCTTGGATTTTCTCACTGGCGCACCCTTTACAGGCCATTGTGCAGCACATTCTCCCTAGCTTTGCTTCGTCTCTGTCTCGCAGAGCCTATGGGGCCCAACCGAGACATGCCTACCTACTTGCGCAGCCTGCATCTGGCCTCACTGGATGCATACACCCCAAACCGGGGGCGGCCTGGCACCAAGGCGAGCAAATCTCACACTCAACCCAGCCCAGGCCTGAACACGCCGTAGTGTGTCTTCCCTTTCTGCCCTGCAACCAGACTCGTTGCCAGGAGGCTGATGTCCGTTTCTCTTTGTCTCTTTTTCTCTGCCTCTCCCCACCGCCGCCTCCCACGACCTCGCCATTGTCCCTCCCTCACCCGCCATGGATTGGACGTGATCCCGTCCCTAGCTAGCCAGTACCACAGGCGTTAGCACTCCAGGCGTTAGCACCTCAGGCGTTAGGGCGTTAGCGGGGCAGAAGGAAATAGCAAGCTTCTGCCACTCGATGTCATGGCTGGGTCCTCTAATGCAAGGAGCCCGCCTGGGTGGCCCTAGCGAACGTCCTGGCTGATGGCTTGTTTCCACCCCGCGATACAGTCCCCTGTCCTGACGCTCTCAGTGGGCAGGCGGTTTGCTTTTGTTTCCTTTGCGACGTGCTCCATCGTTCCCGTAGCGTGGCTGTCAAGGCTATCCGTTGTCGTCCGGTGCTAGAATCTGACGGGGGTGGCAGTGGACCACGGGCGCCACTCCACCAGTGGACTTTAGGACTGAGACCAACGCATCGCATACCACCTTTTCTCGACTAGACGCAACACCTAACATTCCGCCCGAGGGGGGGAGACACTTTCCCATTATCCCTCACTGCTACTATCAGGCGCAATGCTCTCTGCTCAGGCGTTCCCTGGCCCATATTGGTCGTCAAAGAAACGCCTGAAGCCTATTGCACGGCCAGACAACCAATGCGCATCAGGCGCGGTGCTCAATTCACAGCCAGCTTCTAGACGTCTTCCATCCATCCGTTGAGATTGAGACCCAGCAGCCCTATTTTCAAATAAAAAGCAACGGTCAAATGGGGTCGGCTTGCGGGCTCCGTGTCCATTGTGTCATGGTACGTTCGCGGCGATAACCCACTTGCTGGAGTGCGGCTCCCGCCTGAAGCGGCAAATTCAACATTCGCCCCTCATTCCCTTGGCCTCCCGCTAGCCTTTGGTTACAGCTCATACGTAGCATACTACAGTTTGAAATTCGCTCGGTTGGGCATCGACACAACCAAACTGAGATGGTCGCATTTGTGTTTAACAAATCAAGGCAAAAGGGTGCCACCCGGCTATGGCTCTCAACCACACCGGCGCCCTCTAAGCGCCGGCACGGGACCAGAGAAGCAATGACAGGAACGGTGACTCCAAATTGTAGGTTGGTTTCGTCACATGGTATTGCCGCCAACGTCTAAGCTGCCGCCAGGTGTTCGACGGCTTCACAGGAAAAAAGAAAGAGATAAGTCAGTCAGCAAAGTTTGGCCACGAGCACATACGGCCGACAGGGCCCGGCCCAAAAAGAAAGGCGACTACATGCTAGCTGTGCGAGAGCTGTCACTTACATGCAACCCCCCATGGCGCGGGAGGGGAGCTCCAGCCGAAGCGATGTGTTGCGCCTAGGGCACGCTATTCGAGGGGGGGCTAGTTTGGTTACATAACCATCCACCAGCTAGCCGGCGCACGTCAAGCATTACACAACATGATCGCACCCACATAGGACTTGTGCACACACTCTACTCTAGCCTTTGACTCGGTTTGTATCCTTTTGTTTACCCACTCGCCCGTGCCCCAAGACCCTTCCTGCCTCGTCCCAGCCTCTTGGGAGCACAAGCAGCCCTTAGCCATCCCAGCAGCTCATTGGTGGATCATTGCTTAGAACAGCCATGGGTCCATGCTCACATCAGAGACGGGTGCTTGCTCGTACATCCGACCCGCTGTCTGTGTACAATGGCACATGACGGACGCAGTAGCAAGGTGATTCCGTCCCGTTCATAGCTTCACCTAGTTTACCGCTTTTTATTCAAAGGAAAGCGGCACGGATTCCCAAATAGGACTCGGATTTGGCCATCTAGTCGAGTTCGAGTTCGCAAGCCAAGACGAAACGATGCCTGGCAAACATGGGTTCGGCACAGAAGAAAACATATTGATTGTCCTAGGGACTCGAGACACTGCTATCAGACCGTGTCTGATTACGATGGTTCATCCCCCTCCTCCCCTGCCGCACGTTTCAAGGCTTTCTCCCACAAAAAGGTTTTGAAACACGGATGTAAATTGACATCAGCCGTCGTAGAGACAGTACGACCCGGCTTGCGCTCTGCTCGCGCGCATGGCGTTGCGACCTGTTGCAAATGGCCATCAGACCCAGTCTGTCAACCGGCTCTCATCCGCCATGAGGAGGGATGGGGTTCTTACACTTCCCTTGCTGCAACTCCGCCACGTTAGACCTAACGTGGCGGGGGTGCCATATTGCTTCTTTTGTTTTCCATGGCTGATCCCATTGGCCCCAGCTTTGTGGTCAGCGAGGATGCATTGGCCCCGCTTCTCTTGGCCCTTGTATCTGACCGCTCATCTTTTCTCAGCAAAAAAAAGAACAAAAAAAAAACAAAACGTCCTGTGCTTCAAAGGCCATTTCCCCTCTCTCTCTCTCTCAGCCCCTCCTCATACCCATCCGACTGCATCATCGGTTGTGGGCTGTGGAGTACAGTCCCCGTTCGTGCTGAATGATGGAGTGCATGGCGGTGGCAAAGGCGGTGCTAGAAGTTGTCACACAGGCGTACAATCGCCAGTTCTGATGGCAAGGAGCTTCCATTACACTCGAACCAAGAAAAAAAAAAAAAAAAAAACCATCAAGCTCAGCCCAGAATTCCCACGGTATAATAAAATGAATATAGACACAAAGCACCAGAACTTTAATTATTTGCAACATTCAAGAACAAAAATGGCGTTGTATCGTGGTTGGGTTTTGTGGTGTGGGGAAGTGGCAGGCATTACGCAGGTGGCCGCGATCTAGTCCGCTTAGATTTCGCTCACTCCGAAGCCCATCAACTATCAGATGTCATATAATGCTTGTCTTGATACTTTTGGGAATCAGCCTTCCTGAGCTGTTCCTCTATCGGTTAAATCACGATGCCTGAGACAACGTGGACCCCTTGCCAGTGGGTTCGGAGCAGCGGGTTCAAAGTCAAAGCTGGCCCCCTTGCTTTTTATAATCCGACGACGTCTGCCCGCACCCATTTCGAGGTGTCACCCAAGAGGAGCGGTTGGTGTCTCATCACTTCATTCGGGCTTTCCCATGGCTGATTACGAGTAACTGCGAGGGATGGGGAGAGGCCACCATTCATCGCCCTGCAACATCAGCTTTTTGCCATTTTGGGGAGCCCCTTGCCTTCCAACACCCTCCCAGCGTCGCTTATCTGGGTTCTTGTCGAGAGGCGCCGGACACTCACACAGGCAAAATCCAAGACCCAGTTCTAAACTGGACAGGACAGTGTAGATCATGATACCTTTTAACGTAGTGTCGTGTGCTTTGCGGTATGTCTTCGCAGTCTTCAACAGCTCTCCGAGCTGCATTGGCTTCGGCACCATGCTGGAACATCACGCCCATGTGCTTCTTCCGCATCTACACACCTACCAAGATTCTTCCACCCGACCTCCCACCCTGCCCCAAAGCGGGCACTTCGCTCCCAGCTTCAAAATCTCAGCTCCTGTAGTTTCCTGTCCCACTGAACGCCTCCCCCTGTCCTACCGTCTCTGCTTTTCCTATCAAGTGCAGCGAGTATGAGGGCGCTCGCTGCCTGCCGTGGGACTCGACAGAGCGAGACATGGGCTCGATGTACGGAGGCCATTTTCTTTTCTTTCCCCAGGAAAAGTTCAGCCATACATGGGGGATGGGGGAGAAATGAGGTTTTTGCCTCTTCCTCCAGACACCACCCGGGCCGCATCCCATTCGGCGGAGGGCAATGATCGAGAGCGATGAGGCGGGGGAGCTAAGTGCGAACAGACACCTTCTGTTGACAGGTCACATATCTGCGGGCGTGAGGAGAATGGAGCAGACTATTGAAAAACTATCCGAAACGGAAAAAAAAACTAAAGAAGAAAGGAAAGTGCGCCATGTGCTCGTCAACAACGCATGAGTTTCCCATTGTATGACGTTGCATTCTTGAAAGCTTCATGTTCCATACAGCAAACTGAGCATTTGTTCCGCCCCCAACAAGACTGTTTCGATATCTCAGTTTTGTACCGCGTCACGTTTGGGTCTCTGTTGCAATATCTCCCATCTCCCGTCTCATGCAGAATCATGCAGTCTCTGACACGGCACTGTCACCACAGACTCTTCCCCTACGACGTAACATGTACACACACACACACACACGCCCATCCCTGTTCTGTCCTCCCCCAAGCTATTTGCTTCTCGCACTCCCCCAGATTTCGCTCCATCTCGGAACCCATTGGCCCCGATGGTGTCGATCGAGGGGCGTCACAGCAAGCTCGAGACATGCTGGATCTGGCCAAAGGGCGGTGGGACAAGGATGATGCCTGAGCAGCACGAACGACGATCTGGGCCCACGGGGTGTTTGCCTCTGACCTACCTTGCAGCCTGCATGTTCGGCACAGGCTCCTTGCCGCGGACGGGGCGAACGAAATTCATTGGGCATGAAATTATTTGACTTGTTTTTAATGAATCCCTTGCGCAACAGAATGGGCGAGCTGTGGGCTTGCCGAGCTGCTGTCTGAACTTGAGATCCAGCATAGAAATTTTTTTCAGGGTCTGTGACGCCGTTTTACTTTACTCGCATCCACGAGGAAGGGTAGATCAGGGCTCTGCCTGCGTAGTTCGTCCCATATTCTGTTGGTCGACCTCATCTCACCCTCCCTTGAATATCCATGTGGGAGGCGGATATTCCCGCCCAGATGGCCTCTCATATCGCTCAGCAGCCTCCTAGACTCTGCTTAGAGGGCCCTCCTTAGACACTCGCTGCGAGGAACGGTCAGATCTTCCCGTCACCAATGTTGCAAAAAGCTCTCCGTGCCAAATTGTCTGTGACCCCACGCCAGGTCCCCTTATTGCGATCCTCCTTTTACTGCGCAGTTGTCTCTTCGAAATTGCGAGACTCAGCCGCTTTTTTTTTTGGTGGTGGTCCCTTTGTAGTTGCTTTTTCGTTCGGCAGGCCGGCCGGCCGCCACGGGAGCTAATAGCTTCTGGTGTCACTTTAACCTCGTCTTCAAATCCCCTATTCTCGTGGCATCTCCTTGTCCAAATCTAACCCGCATACATCTAAGTCAGCGCGCAGAATCAAATTTCCAGGCATTATTGCGATCATCTGATATCGCAGAACTCGTATCAGAGCGAGCAGCGACAGGCTTGGCCGGCTGTGGCTTGCGACAAAAACGGTGGTAAGCGAAGCCTTACCGCACGGGACATCGTGGTCTTCGCATGGTATTGGTCTCAATGCTGTGAAGAACTGAGTCCATCATCCTAAATGAAATTAGATTGTAAAATCTCGTCCTTTTCAGCTTGCCATCGCATGTCTTGACTCCTTTGTTGAGACGCAGGGCATAAAGCAAGGTTTGCTATTTTGGGATACCGTCATGTAAATGCCGAAATCGTCACCCGTCTCGTTGCAGCCCTTTTCTTTCCTGCCACGTATTCCGTTCACTATTGAGACGGTTTGTTATTCATCACAATTTGAAGCAAATTGGAAGATATTTCTCATGTCTTTGATCTTATGGTTACAATACGGCTCTTGAAAGATTGTGCCATGGTGACTTCTTCGTCCCCTCAAAAGTACTAGGCTCAACTGCCCCAGAACATCAATTGAGTGGTGACGGAAAGAAAATAAATAATAAAAATGCTTATACATGTGTACTTCGTTTATATTCTTCATATATGTGACGTTCATTTATCCGTTTACGCCCAGGCCGTTGGGAGATGGAGAGGTAATCTACCATCGTCCAAAAATTGGGTTATATGTATTCATAAACTATTCCTCGACAGACCTTTAGAAGTTACAACCTGGATTCACCAATGTCCTCATCGACCTCTCCAAACAAATTCATAAATGCCGTGTGTACCTCATCAGTCAAATCGCTGGCCTGAAGGCTTCGTCCCTTCTTTTCAAACGCTAATCGAGAGCATTCCTGGTACGTTTGTCAGCACATCCCCGTTCGTTATTCCATGCAGGCACAAAGATCCAGCCTCAGCTAGATATCAAAGACTCACCCTCGTAATGGCACTTCCTCCAAAAGCCGCAAGTCCAAATGACTCATGTTCTCCAAGTGATTCACTTCCAACATCCCACAGGCCGTCCAGGTAGGCCTTTCTCCAGGCCAGGAAGGTAGCCAGGGCACCTGTCAATGTGTCACCCTGACCACCGCTTCTTTTCCTTCCACCTCGAACATCAACTGTGAGCGTAGTCTCCCCGTTGGAGATGTAATCTGCCCTCCCCTTCTGGACAATTGTCACTCCTTGGAGAGCTTTGGCAAGTGCTTCCACTTTTGCCGTTTCGCCTGCATTCTCATCCACCTTGACGTTCAATGCCTCGCACAATCGTCCAAACTCGACAATATTTGGTGTCAGTACTGCATTTGCGTAGCCTTTCACCAGCGTAGGGTCCTTTTGCACGACCAGTAAGGCGTCGGCGTCCATGACAATTGGCATGCCCCTTTCTCTCGCAGCACGGATAACGCGAGCCACCGTGGCTTGCATGAGGGGATCACGGCCCAGGCCAGGTCCAACGACGAGGACATGAAGACGCGGCAGCATCTCAACGACGCGGGCAGCTATGTGTTCGGGATCACCCTCGGGATCCTTAGTGTGCGAGGATGTAGTAGACTCAAGAGAAACAGGAGCCGATGGTGTCTGGCGCATCAAAGGATGAACCATGAGGTTTGGAGAGTAAGTCTTGATGACGGCAGCAGCGGCGGGAGTGCAAATAACATGAGACTACATCTTGTCAGTGGCAAGCGGCATATGAGGGGATTCAGCCATGTCCAAGGGTAATCCACCGTACCATATCGCATCCAAGTTTCGCACTGGCCATCGCGGAAAAATAGGGAGCTCCTGTATAATCCTCACTGCCTCCAATAACAGCCACTCTTCCCAACTGGCCTGTGTCTGTCAGTCTACAACACCGGCGCTAGTGGGGGGGCGGGCAAGAGCGCCCACGAACCCTTGTGGAATCGCTCCAGCATTGGCGGAATCATCCGCTGGACCTTGGTAAGAATATCCCTTGTCTTGGTCGACATTTCAGGTGCTGTGTCGTTGGTCCGCATCGCAAAGACAGCCAATATTAAAAGCGCCTGTTGAGGGTGATGCAAGTACGAAGTTCAATGGATTTCCGAGGCTCACTGAGGTGGGGTGATCAGATTGGAGGATGCAGTTAGCACAATAGGACGGACTGCCATGCGGGGGACACAAAACATAAGGACAGTAAAACTAACACAATAATAAAATAAATAATTCCTGTGTTTATTTACCTCAAGTCTAAATAAATAAGGATCTAAAAATATCCATAAGTAAGGTGATACTCCTCGCTGTTTGGGTAGGATTTGGTGTCCCATGTTTGTCTACTGCTTAACCGCACAGCAAATAGGACAACAATAAAGTATTACAACGGGACGGGAAGGCACGAGAAAATAGTATTTGACATCATCATGACGATAAGTTTATAAATCGAGATCTCACTCATAAAGGTAATACACAAAAAACTATCCGCAGCGCGTTCATCAATTCATGATGTCACAGGTGAGAAAGCTTCGAGCTGCACGGATAGCTAGCTCAGGTCAGGTCCGACATCGCTGTGCCCACGCTAGCACCTACACGTAAAGCAACGATGTTACAGAAAGCACTAATGGCACATAATTTTTGAACAAAAGGAATCGAGGGCGTTCATTGAGTTTTTAGCTCTATTTTACAAGTGGCAATGCGACAGACGAATCTCCCTCAACTCATCCTGCCGCTCCGTCAGGCGCAACCCCTCGACTTTTCCCTCCTGTCGAGAGAAAAACAACTACAGTACTTCGGTATAGACAGCAGTATCCCCAAAAGCCCCCGTTACGCTCCGCACAAGACGCTTTTGATTAGTATTTAACCGAGGAAGCTCTTGACGAAGTTACCAGTGACCTCGCGGAGCTTAGCCTCAGTCTCCTTGCTGAGAGCACCCTCCTTGTCGATGGTGGCAATGAGCTCAGACTCGTTGGTCTTGAGGTGGGCAAGGAAGTCAGCCTCCCACTGGAGAATCTTATCGACGGGGACGGAGTCGAGGAAACCGTTGACACCAGCGAAGATAAGAGGAACCATCTCGTTGACGGCCATGGGGGAGTACTGCTTCTGCTTGAGGAGCTCGGTCAGACGCTCACCACGGGACAGGGTCTGCTTGGTAGCGGCATCAAGATCGGAACCGAACTGGGCGAAGGCAGCGACCTCACGGTACTGGGCCAAGAAAAGCTTCAGGGAACCGGCGACCTGCTTCATGGCCTTGACCTGGGCAGCGGAACCGACACGGGAGACGGAAAGACCGACGTTAATGGCAGGTCGGATACCCTTGTAGAAGAGCTCAGCCTCCAAGAAGATCTGACCGTCAGTGATGGAAATGACGTTGGTGGGAATGTAGGCAGACACATCACCACCCTGGGTCTCAATGACGGGAAGGGCAGTCATGGAACCACCGCCGAGCTTCTTGTTCATCTTGGCAGCACGCTCGAGGAGACGAGAGTGGAGGTAGAAAACGTCACCGGGGTAAGCCTCACGTCCAGGGGGACGACGGAGCAGAAGAGACATCTGTCGGTAAGCGACGGCCTGCTTGGACAGATCGTCGTAGATGACAAGGGAGTGGCGGCCGTTGTCACGGAACCACTCACCGATGGAAGCTTTTAGGGGAAAGGGTCAGCCAGATTGTTCAGGATTTCGAAGCAGGAAGCAAATACTCACCACCAGTGAAAGGAGCAATGTACTGAAGGGGAGCAGCCTCGGAGGCGGTGGCAGCAACGACAATGGAGTACTTCATGGCGTCGTTCTCCTCAAGAGTCTTGACGAGCTGGGCGACGGTAGATCGCTTCTGACCGACGGCAACGTAGATGCAGTAAAGCTTCTTGGACTCGTCGTTGGAGCTGTTCCATCGCTTCTGGTTAAGGATGGTGTCAAGACCGACGGCAGTCTTACCGGTCTGACGATCACCAATGATCAACTCACGCTGACCACGGCCGATGGGAACCATGGCGTCGATGGACTTAAGACCAGTCTGGACGGGCTCGTTGACGGACTGGCGGGGCAGAATACCGGGAGCCTTGAGCTGGGCACGGCGCTTCTCGGTGGTCTTGATGGGACCCTTGCCATCAATGGGGTTACCGAGAGCGTCGACTACACGGCCAAGCATCTCAGGACCGACGGGGACATCCACCTAGAAATGGGGGTTAATATCAATTCTGATGCAGAGCTTGGCAATTGGTGTGTGAAGCTTACAATCTCGCCGGTACGCTTGACGGTCTCGCCCTCCTTGACAAGACGATCGGAACCGAACAACACAACACCGACCTGGCCGGCCTCGAGGTTCATGCACATTCCCTTGACACCAGAGGCGAACCTGTTGTTATCTGATTAGCTCCAAGATGAACTATGACGACGATCAAGATTTTTCGCGCAACACGTACTCGACAAGCTCCTCAGCCTGGACGTTGGCCATACCGTGAACACGGGCGATACCATCACTAAAGCACCAATTGTCAGCTTAATTGAACCCCAATTGCTATTCCCAGAGACGTCATCGATGGTTGAGCTGATTGTAGGCCAGCCTTATCCCAGATGTTCCCTCGCAGAGCTCCACATACCCGACGGAGAGGACACGGCCAGTCTCGGCGAGACCGGACTCCTCCTGGACACCTCGAATTCGCTGCTCGAGGATGGAAGAAACCTCGGTGGGAGAGGCCTTGGCGTCGGAGGCGTAGGATCGAGCAGCGCTGAAAGCTGCGGGTGCGGCATTTCGGACCTGAGGTGAAAAAACGAGTTAGCCGAAGCCCGAAAAACCCACGAGCACCTGGCAGCGACGACGGCAGTAAACATCTCGAAAAAAGCTAATTGAGTGTCCTGGGCGATGATCCGAGGATCCAATTGAGCTCGCTCGATGGTTTTCCGATGGATGCATGCTGCTTTGGGGTGGCGGTCGATGGCAGAGCTAGCCGTGAGGCCGATTCGGGGCTCGGGAGCAAAAAACACTTACCGCAGCGACCCTGCCAGCGGCAGAGACGGCGCCCACGGCGCGGGTGGACTGTCGGAGGGCGTTGCGGAACATATTAAGAGAGGTACGGGAGGTTTGGAGATGAAAGGAGAGCAATTGCAACAAGGTGCAATTGGAGGGAGGGGAGATTGGGGAGTGTGGTGCTGCCTTTGCAGGAGAGCAAATGGAGATTTTTGAGAGAGGACAGTGATGGAGCAGAGTCTGTCTGAGGGAGAAAGTGGGGCTCATTGGTCCGACCACCCAATCAGGGCCCACTGCGCGGTTTTGCCTGGAAATCCCGAGGCAGCCTTAACAATTTCTTAGCTTGGCTGTCTAGCCGCTCCATTTCGGAGCTTCACTTGGTCCGCCGAGGACACATCCGAATGAAGATGCGAGGGTAGAAGATGCAATGGACTTGCGTGCATTGAGCCATTGTCAATTGGGCCGGCGCTGCTCTACAATTTTCTACAGTCAATTGATATGGGATGATGGGGGGGGAGCCCGGATAAAGCTACACGCTGCGTGGCCAGCGCCGAACCTCGCATCTGTAGCAGCCATTAAGTCCCGTACCGCCGACCTACCGGCATTACCCGGGCTAGCATGGACAAAAGTTAGTGCCTGAGAAATGTGGTCTGCACACGCAAAAAAACGGGAGCTGGACCAGGGATCGAGCACAAAACCTGGGACACTCTGGACAGCTTGGCCCAACGAGAAACCAATTCGCGGTGGGACCTCCTGGCTGGCATGGTGACCGGCTCCGGACCATCTCGCTCGCCTCTGTCAGCCAGCCAACACAGGCCAAGCATCCACGGCCAGGAAGCGCATATCGTTGGGACCAGAGGGCACAAAACAGCATGTTTCTTTGGTGGTGGACTCCAGGACCAACAACCCCTCGCCATTTCCTGGCTGCCAAATAAATAAAGTAAATAAGTAAAATAATTTATACTCTTTTTTACTATTGTTCGTTTATTTATTTTTTTGGTCAGCAAGATAATATCCAGAGCAGCCAAGTTCTGCGGCGTCCAAGGTGAACAAATCGCAGAAGGACAATCCCCCAAAGGGGTGGTGCACTGCAGCTATGGCGGGCCCTAAAGCTCGCCGCCGTCCTCATCTCACGTCCGGTCACCGGCGGCAGACCGACCCCGTCTTCCTCCAGGTTATTACTGTAGCGGTCAATCTGGGGTCTTCTCCACTGGATACATTTCGCTTGGTGGTTCGTAAAAACTATCATTGTGGACAATTGGACTGGGTTGGGGGTACCAAAATCAAGAGTTTTCTTGGCGGTCATGCTCAGTCTTTCTGATTGCGCAATCAACATGATTTCTGAGTCCATCCGTAAATGTACAATTGGTGATTCAAAGTTCAATGCGTAGTGGCGTTTATTCCAACATCAACACTTACATATATATCTCTCGATACAATCCCTAGTGTTGTTGAGTCAAACGTAGGCACACCTCCCTTCCAGACAATTGACGATTGTCAGCAGGGCAAAATACATTTCATGGCACATAAAAATCAAACCATCTCTCAAGGGGCAGGGAACAAGTTCAGATGAGGTGCCGCCTTTTCAGGCAAGATGGCATATATGTCACATTCAACAGTGAATACTGGAAAGCCGGCATAGGCGCCGGTCGGTCTCTTAGGCCGATGCTCGACTCAATTCTTGTCGAGCTGATGCAAAGGCAAAAAGAAATACATGCCCAGTAATTTTTCCCCTAATATTCGCCGTGACCATCCGTGAAAGACATGAAACCGTTTATCGGAGGATACCGTCGAAGCGGCCCTTGAACCACTTCATGGTCTCCTCGCGCTTGATGCGGTGGCTGGAACCAATGGTGCTCTTGATGCGGCGGCGGCGGGTGACGCGCTCACCAGGTCGGGTCATGCAGCAGTAGAAGTCCATGCCGTAGATACCGATCGAGGGGTCGTACTTGATACCAAGATCGATGTGCTCGCTGATACCGAAACCGAAGTTGCCAGTCTCGGAGAAGTTGCGCTTGCGGAGCTCGTACTCCTTGACCTTGAGGCCACGCTCGAGAATCTCCTCAGCCTTTTATAACAGTCAGCGCCTTGTCGCATTCCACTCGATATCCATTTTCAATTTACCTTGGGGCCTCGGACGGTGACGTGGACAGAGATCTTTTCGTTACGTCGGATACCGAAGGTACGGACGGTGTAACGGGCCTTGCCTGTTTGCGAGAGTCAGATCGAGCCACTTCGAATTTTCCTTCAAAATAAATTTCGCGACATACTGTAGACGGGGGTTTGACCAGAAAGCTGCTCGAGCACCTTGGCGGCACGGGTGAGACGATCACCAGATTCACCGACGGAGATGTTCAGAACGAGCTTCTGAATCTTCAGCTCCCGCATGGGGTTGCTAGCCTTCTCGGATGCCATGGCTGCTGTAGTTAGTCGACAGGGTGGTTGAGGTGTCGAAATTTCGCAAGTTGCGGAGAGTGGATTGTGAATTTTGTGAGGCTTGGAAAAAATCGAGGGTTTGTCTGCCCTCAAGCGACGGCGGCGCAAAAGCGGGGCCATGCTCTTCCAAAGTTGGACTAGCTCCAAAAGGTACCTCGGCCATGTACCTTTCAGCCTTTCGCATCAGGCTCCGCAGATTTTTGGACCTCATCCTCACCTTCAGAGCTCCAGGCATTGAAGGTCGTCGCGGTCGCGCAACAGCTCCGTGGACAAGCACCAATTTTTGTACTTTTGAGGCACTGCGTCAGCAAGTCCTCACCACATCATCCAAGATGTCGAACAAACAAGGAAAGATGGTATGTTCCTCCAATCCCCGTTTCCTCCCACGCGTCGAACTTGTGGTTGATCCAGATGCTAACCAGCTTTTGATGCTCTACAGGCCGGTTACGTATGTTGCCCCCGATGCGCACCGTTCTAACGAGATCCTGTCCGAATGCTAACATAAAGGTCGCAGATCAACTGGCGGATGCGGGTGACACTCAACGATGGCAGGGCCATGACCGGTCAGATGCTGGCCTTCGATAAGCACATGAACCTTGTCCTGGCCGATACCGAAGAGTTTCGACGTGTCAAGCGCAAGCAGAACAAGCCTGCCGCCCCAGGATCCTCCGATTCGGCCTCGCAAACCATCGAGACCGAAGAGAAGCGAACTCTCGGTCTGACCATCGTCCGTGGAGCGCACATCATCTCGCTGTCGGTTGAGTCCCCTCCCCCCGCCGACCCAAGTGCTCGACTTGGAAAGAGTGCTCCTGGAGGTATCCCCTCTGCTCTAGCCTCCGGTCCTGGCGTCGCCCGCCCTGCTGGCCGAGGTGCTGCTCCTCCCTCTCTTGCCGTACGTTGACCCTCGACTTCATGCTTTGGACATTCACTAACTGGTCTGCAGGGTCCCGCCGCTGGTGTTGGCGGTGCTCCTCCTCCAGGTTTCCCTGGCTTCCCAGGAGCTCCCGGTTTTGCCGGTGGCCGAGGTGGTAGGTTCTCCCATCCTCGTTACTCAAAGAGATTCTCTAACCGTCACCAAGCACCCCCTCCAGGCTTCCCTGGAAACTTTCCTCCCCCTGGATTCCCTGGCAATGCCTCCTTCCCTCCTCCAGGCTTCAACCCCCCCGGCGGTGGTGGTGCTCCCCCAGGATTCAATCCTCCTCCTCGACGATAGATTAAATAGGCGCAGGATAGGTCAGGAATTAATGTTCTGGAAGAAGTTACGATACCTTTGCCACAGGCGCAGAACGGCACGTTCCTGTAGATCGGAGAAACCTGAATGCAGGATACGACGTCGAATATTACTTATGGGTTTTGGGTCATACAAAATGTACGTGAATTTCTCCACGGTGTTTTAGTCATCTGGGTATCAATGTTAACATTTGACCAAGACATCGGTGTGTACTTTGTAGACTATGATGTCGGTGAACGGGCCCCGCTTCCACGAATACGCTGAAACCCCACCACGTTGATGATTTGAGCCAGTCGTGAACCAGACGCGACTTCGGTCAGATTGCATGTATTGTATGTGTCCAAAAGACATATCTGTATGCTGTCATGTTTAGATAAAAGAAACAATGGCGTATCCGATTTTCCATTTTCCATTTCAGCTAGTGCTGACTAAGTATTCGTGAACCGTTGCCAATCTCAGTTCCCCTCGCGCTTTGCTTTGGCCCCTTGAACATGTTGAACGTATACCATCCTCTCTAAGTGCCGTTTTGCCCAAAAAAAAAAAGGTTCTGCATCATGCCTGATTTTGAGTTTGTGCTATCAAACGGGTCTCCAAAGAAACGACCCTCGGCAGCTGTAAGAAGCCATGCCGTCAAGAATGGCCTCTTGCGGAAAAACCAAGACCAGGTTTCAGATGGTTCCAGAGACTCACAGCTCACTCTGCGCCAGAGAGATTCCCTCAAGGGGAGATTTAGACTCAACGATGGTACCAAAAAGACCAAGAAATCAGTCGAGGTAGGAAACATCCCCGGGTCCCGGTTAACACGAGTGAAATCCGTGGGTACAACAGCGGCGCAAGATACCAGAGACGTTGTGCTCTTGCGGAATAATAATTCTCGGCTCAACGTAGCCCACATCAATCGCAGTATCCAAAGTCCTTTGTCTCAGATTGACCAAGCTCCTAGTCGAGGGCAAGGCGATCCATTCGGTACCTTTCCTGTGCCTCTGACCGAAGGTGTCACCAAGTTGGTTAATTTTTGTATGTTTCCATTATTCCATTATAACATCCAATTTTATTAATCATGTGCTTCATTGACTGACGGCATAGTCGTCTCCCGTTTTGATCTTCCCGTGTCTATTGCAGCTGTCCAGAAATGTTGGTGGGAATACGCGTATACCAACCCCCTTCTCATGCATACAACCCTTAGCCTAGCCGCAGCATCGATGCACTCGCTCCTGCCCAATCCCAAGGAGATCCTCGCTGAAGGATACAAGCAGAAGGGTTTGGCTTTACGGGGGATACAGGAGAGAATAAATCAAGACGATAAAAGCATGATCGTCGTTGGAGCGATCGCCAGTCTTGCTCACGTCGAGGTTTGCACATTAATAGACTACGCTCAAAACATGCCGCTGATGGTCGCTAGGGTGTCGAGGGAAACTTTAATGCCGCCCGTCTTCATTTGGAAGGGCTTGAACTTCTGGTCAAACCATGGGCTCACAGATATGACGAACTCAAAAGCAATGTCAGTGTCTCAAGGGCAGTGAGTTGGTGGGAACCCTCAGTAAACCGCAAGCCCGTGCACTCTAATTTGTCTAGGTCGGATATTCAGGCAGCAAATGGGCTGGGCGTGAAGCCGCTGTTTCCGTTAATCATACCTCTCGATTCCATAACCCTTCCTGTTAGTGTCATGACTGCTGCAGAGCAGCCGAGCCTATCACATCTAAAGGTTTTTGAGAAGAGCAGCGATGATACCCACGTGAGACTCAGCTTCTCACTTGTGCGCCAGGCACAGTCCGCGTTGAGACACAAGGATGTTTCGGGTGATGATTTCCGTTCCCTTGTCAATGCAGCCGATCATTACGTCGCGAGCACGTTGGGGGGCGACAGCCTATCAAGTTTGGGACGTATTCTCGTAACGGCCGCACACGTTGTCTATTACGCCACTGTCCGAGAAGCGTCGCTTCAAGCTCCCGTACTTAAAATTCTCACACAAAGACTTTGCATGATGGTTGAAATTTGGGCTCCTATTTTCAGCAGCCATTCGGAATACCAACATGGGTTGCTCTGGTGCATGGTAGTGGGATCAGCTGCAACGTTTGAGACAGGGGAGAGTTGGAACTTTTTCTCCGCAAATCTATCAGCAGCTCTCACTCGAGCACACATATTCAACCAACTGCAACTAGAGATGATTGCAAAAAATTTCATATGGCATGAAGCTTTCCCTGGGAAATTTCTGGAACAATACGAGTCACAGTTATTTTCCATCAGCCATCAATGAGAAAGCGAGACCAGTGTCCGAGCTTACCCTATAGCTTTCATCGAATATAGACCATTACTTGGTATTATCTAGTAATAAGCTGTATATGGCTGTTGGGGTACTTGGGAAGCAAAAACACAATGGTTGAATCAATACCAAAAAAAACATGCAACTCCAATCACTCCTTGGTATCCCCCGTGTCATTCCCTTGACATATCCTTACAGTTCAGTTTAGACTCCGACAGCGTGACTGAAGACCTTGGCAGCCAGCTGACTGAGCAGTCTTGCTCGATCATCTTGTGGAAGTTCCTACCCCCGGAGTTAGCATTCAAGACCATTCAACAATAATTTCCAAAACTCACCTGGAACACAGAGTATACGCTCTTCCCCTTGGCATCTCGGACAGCGCCAAGCCGGTTACCCGCTACAGCACCAGCAACCATGCCCGGGACGTTGGCGACAATGAAGCCGAGAGCACCTCCACTGAGCCCACCAACCATCCCCCAAAACTTGCCGGTTGGGCGGTTGTTGTTGCCTTCAGCCATGCCTTCCTCGCGCATCATCTCCTCAAAGACATCGCTGAACTGCGCGTTCCTTGCCTGGTCACGATCAGGCGGCGGCTGACCCCCGTTGCCGGTGTTTTTGGTGAAGAAGTTCCACGCCCACGAGTAGGCGTTTTGATCCTGGTTCTGCTCCGGCGGCGTCTCGGCGCCCGAGTCGAAGGGGTCCGATGGCGTGCTCCTGTTGAACAGCCTGCGCTGCGCATCATAGTCGCGCCGGCGACCGGTGTCTGACAGCGTGAAGTAGGCGTCGTTGACAAGCTGGAACTTGCGTGTTCGTTCGGCTCGCTCCGGGGAGTTGGCACCCACGCGATCGGGGTGTGTCTTCAGGGCCGCACTGCGGGAGCGGGAATCAGCTGGTGAGCAGAGCACAGAAAACTGGGAGCGTCCAAGACATACCGCTTGTATGCATCTCTGATTTGCTGACTCGTCGCCGAGTCCGGCACCTCAAGGATGGCATCTAGGAAGTTGAAGATCAGTGACAGCTCATGGCCGCAGATATGGTGGGGCAAATGCATGCGAGAGCGTACAATAATCAGGCGGAGCTCTGGTGGCCATCTTGACAGCACAGATTCAAAGGAGCAAGGACAAGGGTTTCGGATAATATCTTGCTCTTCAGGATGCTTGAAAGCACTTGGGAGAGGTAGAAGTTTTTGAGGCTGGCGATTCGAAGTCAGGCTACCCAAGTATCAAGAGCAATAGGTTGCGAACCAAGGTCGCGTGGGGCAAAAAAAGTGTCAACGTCATTGTGGCGGTGCCAAGTGGCTTGTTTTCTACTCCCCAACCATTCCAAGGTTAGTTCTTGTTATCATGACATCTCACATCGTGCACAAGTTTGCGTGTCATACATGAAGAATTTTAATTGTAAACGACTGGGTATATGTGCTCGAGCAACCTATCTGAGCCTGGTGTCTTGGTGATGTATCCGCAACTGCCTGTATCAACCCCCCGTACTTAACCACTAACCAAATGTCTTTGACAACTCCAATCTATGCTATTCAAAGTCCCCTTCTAGATATTCCTGGGCTCTTAATAGAGCATCCGCGGTGGTGGCGTTCGCATCCTCCCACCTGCCGGCTTTTTGAAAGTGCGCAGCGAGCACCCACAAATCTCGAATCACGCGCAGGTTGTTATTTGTCCCGTGGGCCGCCTCTCGTTTCAGAACCGCCCACCGGAGGTTCTCTTCTGCCGTATCCCATTCCTGCCGGCCTTGGTGAACCCGTGCCAGCATCTTGCGTGCGTACGCGTGGAAGCGAGCACTGGACCTTGATTGCGTATCGGAACTCGTCCGGTTCAACAGGTCGATGGCCAGCTGTTCTGCCTTCTCGCGGTCGCCAATGTCCATTTGGGTGAATTCCAGGCGCAGGGCTTCTACTCGTAGCTGGTCTGACGCATCGCCATCTGCAGTGAATTGTGGGGAATCCGCCATCGACTCCAGTGCGTCGTCCATGGCCTCCCTCCTCTTGGCTAGGTTGCTCCCTCTCCGCAAGGGTGTTCGTCCGTCCCATATTAGCTGCTCATAAAGCCAGAGGCGCTGGGGCCCTGAGGCCTCAATATGGTCGGACAGGAGGTCAACATTCCGCAGCCAGGCCTGGCGCAGAAGGTGGCAAACAAATTTTCTGCCTTCTTCAGTCTGATAGTCGCATTTCCTCAGTTGATGAAGAATCCGGAGGAGCGGGTGCTGCACCGGAAGCTGCTGCTGTGCTAAGGCAATGGCATGGTCTAGAAATATGCCGAGGAGCTGGAGATGGCCCCGGTCCACCATCTCGTAAATGGTGTCCAGAAAATGCCAGACCAGATCCGGGTGGTCATCGGTCAAGACATACTCGAGCACGTAGAATCCCCTCCGCGCAGCCAAGCCGGCCAGGTTTCCTTTGCCGTGGTACCACAAATCAAAGACAAGCTCAAACGTCCGATACATGGTTCGGCTGTCTTGGATGGGGGGCCGGTTTGGGTTGGCAAGGTATTTGGACATTGGATCTGAAATAGTGTAGTGAGACTCCAGTTTCGCTTGGCTCCAGGAAAAGACATTTCCAAGAACCTGCTCGAGGTTTCCATAGGGCCCAACGGTTGACGGTTTCACCAGAGTCATAGGTGCCTTGGCCAAGAGTGGATTCTGCTCCTCACCCGTCGTCGCAGAATGCGCGTCGGTCGGACTAACGCATGGGGTATCTGCAGACGGTGTGGGAGTGGCAGCGGTCGACTCAGACGGGCTCTTGCGATATGTCCGCTTTCTGATATTCCACTTCTTTAACCGCTTCTTAAACATTTGCTCACTTGGAAACGGCAATGATTAGCCCACCCGTCCGGCTGCAAGAAAAAGCGAGCTTATAATAAAAAACTTACGTTGCCACGAAACCGTGGCGGGCCTGGAGAATGCTCATCGTCTCATTAAGCTTGCGGTTGTCCTGAATGTATAGCGTCTTAATGTGGTCCCTCATCGATTCCCACTCATCCTCGGTGTGCTCCTTGGAATAAGACCTGTCATCGACCAGTGGAGGACAGCCCGGCAGCCGGGGTGCCAATATTGGCAGGGCCGCCATCATGACCCCGAGACGCGAGACGAGGATTGGCCAGAGCCCGGAGTGTAGTCAGCGTCTGGGCCGTCTTTTTTTTTTTTGGTTCTGAGGTCTCTTTTGGCCCAGGCGGTGACGCGCAGAATAAAACAGCGATGTCAGCAACCACAGCCTTGATACCCGCCACAACGAGACTCCAGGTGTGTTCGCAAAGTTGGTGTCGGCATCGGGAACGGCAGCTGCATGCCGGACCGTTGCGTGTGCATGGCGAACAGAATTCTATATGTCGAAGCGCCTCCTCTTCAGTGTTGGTGGTCGGCGACTTGAAGAATCGCCGGCTCATGGGGGCCGCGCGGCGCTGATTGGCCGAGAAAGTTCCTCGCATGATCCCACGCGTCTAGTCCCACTGTGGTTAAGCACCTTGGGCCACACTCACGCCATGAGTTCTAGATCTTTTAGAGCCAACGCCTCAGTGTCATCAGCCTTGACATATCGTACGCCTTCAGGTGCAGATCGTCGCTGCAGTGTAGATGAACAAATAATCAGTCTTGGCGAGGCCAGGCTCGCGCCATGTGTCAAAAATTGCCAGCCGCCAAGAACTGCAACCTTGGCCCTGGCATGTTTAAGTTGCTGCTCCACCACCTTAGACTGCATTGTCCCCACTATCATCCGCCCCCCGCATGGAGAGTGTGCATCAAGGTTATCAACCCAGCAGCGGTGCATCTCCTTGCCACTTTTGGCCCTGATGATGGCTTCGTGTGCTGTTTTTGATGCGTGACGGCAAGCTTTACGCAGGTCTTGGAAGAATATGTGTTTCACATGTCCACCGTAGCACTACCAATGCTCGGTTAGAAAACTTGCGAGCAGTATCTCGACCACGGGCATAAAATTAATACTTTAATAAGAATGGTATCGCCATAGTAAATTAGCACCTTCAACCTTCAACCTGACCTGCTCCGTCCGCGTACAGCATTGCGCCTTCTTGTCTGAGGATAGATAGACCGCTCTCAGAAACCGTTTCCTGAAACGTCTCCAGTCCTCGTTGGTTGGTAAGCGGTCTTGTTCTTCATCTTCATCCTCTTCGCTAAACTCCTGCCTCTCGAGCTCCTCGTCTTTCGGGTCATCGATCTTCAGCGGGTAAAACTGCAGCTCGTTCCGGTGGAATCGCCATCGACGGTCTGCAGAAGTTGAGGGTTCCGTCTCGAATTTCCGAGAATAGTTGTGGTGAAAATGTTGCAGTGAGTAGGACCAGCCAGGGAAAGCAAGCTTTAGTGTGGTGAATTGGAACTCCTCATGGATGATAAATAATATCTTTTTCAGGCGAGGAAATTTCGACAACTTCAATAGAAGCATCTTAATGTTGTTTCTCGATACCTTGCCACCGATAACTGGGTGGGAAATGCCCATGCTGAATCCATACGATGTCCCGAGCGCAATTTGACTCATCTGATCTCTCAGGTGGGGGATTTGGGCCAAGAAGTGAAGCGCACGGAGCAGCCTCCTGATTAGAAGATACGGTTCGAGCAGAATGATGTCTCGCGAAGGATCGATGTACTTTGTCGTGCGAGACAGCGTAAGCGGTCTGTACGAACGAAGCACGAACGCTCGTGATTCTCGGCACACAGCCGCCAGCGCTGGCGGCGGCTCGTTGCAGCCGTTTGCGAAGTTGAGGCCATGCTGAGCGGGTGTTTTGGAATTTGACTGGGGTGTGTCGAGCACCTCGAAGACGCGGGGTTCTGGCATAGCGTACTTCCAGATCATGGATCGGAGCTCTGGTGGCAGCCTGGGAAAGCCAAGGAACTCGGCCGGCATGGCCACCTCTGCTGAGTGAAGCTTACTTGAATACAGAGTCATTTTTGATGCGAGTCTTTTTCTGTGAAGAGGAAAACATAAAACTTCTTGGTTCATAAATGCATCCCACGCCTTATCGAATGCGCCGCCAGTATTCCATAATCACCCCACGATCCTTCCCAGTCTTTCGAGCAGCTCCTCGCTTCCCTGTCGCTCAACCCGGTGGAGAACCCCTCGTGTTGGTTTGCTGCACTTTATAGTTGCAGCGTGAGTGAGTGCGTTTTTTGCACGAATGAAGAGGGCTCCTGAGCCATCCTTCGATCGGTCATCCGGCCAGAGCCGCCGACGGCCCCGTTTCGAATAGCGAGTGGCTGAAATGATGCGCGTAGAGTCGCGGAGCCAGCAGAAGCTTGTTGGAGTCGGATCCGACGTCGTCATGGGTTAATTACACCAGTCTGTGCGGTCTCCGATCTACTTTGGCTAGATACGGCGACATTCCCCATCTCTGAAGGGAAGGAGCCATCAACCCCATGGGTTGGGTGACGGGTAAATCGCAGCAGCATTCGGAACATTTTACCCGCCCATGCATGCGTACGACGCCGCTCTAGGGTGTGATTTGATTTACGAGAGCGTTGGCGGTCTGAAGTAGATGGGCCTATTCTCCATTTTGCCGGAGCGAGATACCAAACACAGCAAATCCGTTTCAAGGTCCCGTATTCCAATAACTTAAAATATAGAGCATATAATATAACATAATGCCGCAACATGGAACCCTCATCTCCGATACGAAGTGTGGGAGAAAATCACGATAACAACATACGCAAAGTGTTAAGTGCATAATTATCTGCAGACATGTCCACTGATTATTATTCTCTTTGTTCTTGGGCAAATTGCACAAACAAACAATATCGTATATGGCACATCATGCAGGTTTATTTTTTAAGCTTATAAAAAGGAGGCCCCTTTGTTAATAGAGCATAAATACGGGAAGCTTATAGTATCTGAGGCTTTAATACAGCTAATACCCTCTCGTGTATTCACTCTTGCACTGCTGCTTTTTCTGTAGGGTAAGAGATTGCACTCTGAGTGAACCAAACGCGGTCCACCATCGCTCCATACAAATGTAATGGACCCGGGCCGGGACATAGTTGGTCCGAAAGAAAGCGGGCCGGCCCGGGACCACGACAGTATAAAAATCTCTGCTGGCTTCCGAAGCTACGCTTCTCTTTTTTCTTTTCTTCTTCGTGCGGCTGGCATGATCTGAAATTTTTTTTCTCCGTGTTGCTCGAATCCTTTATCAATGGATATTATCGCAGCGTCAATTGTGCCACAGATTGATCATAATTGCAGGCTTGCCCTCATTAGTTTGGTTCTGTTGCTCTTATGCACTTGGACCCTGGTTAGGGGCGGGACATACTCCCAGTAAAATTTTTTCTTTCGCCAGGTTGCCTGTGCAATCTGGTTTGTGCGTGACGCTGAAGTAATTCGCCATGGCAGAGAAGTCATTAAATTGTTATCGTATGCGTCGACCGGTTTAAAGTCTTCGTTTTCGGTATCAAAACCTTCATCTATTCTCTACTTGATGCGATGTGCCGCGTCGTAATTGTCGCGTGCTACCTAAACTCCATTGCCGGCTACCGACTACCTAGTAGCATGTTTGATTACTCTGTATTGGGCTCGTATGCTCCCCATTACCTTCCAGTGTATGGCTGGCATGAGCATGCATTGGCATATAACCTATTGATAACCGCCTACTCGTCATCGCCAATCTTTTGCAGCTTGCCCATCTCTCTCTTGGCGCCAGCCTCACCAATCAACTTCACTCGGTCCAGGCGAACAGTCTCGCCGTTGCTGTCGCCTCTCTGAACGAAAATGACCAAGGATGAAGTCTTCTGGAACTTGACATACTTCAAGCCAATGTTGGCGGTTCCGTTTTCGTTCCAATCTTTCTCAGTCAGCTCGATCGCTTGGGTGGGCTCGGTTGCTTCTGCTTCGTCAAAATCGAGGTTTTGGGTTCTGCCGACATAAAGGTGGATCATTTCTGGTCTCGTTGGTACATCTTCCTCATCCTTTGGTGGCAAGGAAGTGATCTGTAACACATGGTTAGGAATTGCCTTGATTTACTTTTTCTTTTCTTCCTAAAGCGTGACTTGCCTGCAGGGTGTGAAGTTTGACAGTGGACTGGAGGGGAATGTACAGGAGCAACTGGTCATCGGCACCACTCTCGATCCAATCCTTGGTAGACGCCTTGCTTTTGCCATCGAGAGACGAGGGCTTGGATGTTGCAAAAAGAGTTTTGACAGGACCAGACTCCTCATCGGCATTCAAGAGCTCACAGCCTCTAAGCTCGATTTGATCTGTGATGTCACTGTAGCCTCGTGGAACCTCAGCTCCCAACCAGTTGGCACCGGAGGAGCTTCCACCACCGCTCAGATTCTCAAGTTCGGCGGCAAGTTTCTGAACAATGGACTGCAACTTCTGGGGGTCCGCACCCTGAACTTGTTCAATGACCTTTCCATTTCGGAAAATGAGGAACGTGGGGAGGGCGGAAACGTTGTACTCGGCGGCAATGTCTTTTTGAGTGTCGTTGTTAATCTTGACAAATGTGACGACGCCAGGGCGGGACAGGGACTCGGCGAGGGTATCGTAGAGGGGTGCGATTTGTTTGCAGGGACCACACCAGTCTGCGTAGACTAGAGGTCGAGAACGTGTCAGTGAATGTCAGACGGACTGGGACGAGGCGCATTTCGACGCTCTCGCGGGTCATTGGGCGGCGGGGTAGCTCGGCGAAAAGGGCAGGATGGACTTAGGGAAGCTTACAGTCGGCGACGACGATGCGCGAGCTCTGGAGGAGTGAATCCAGCTGCGCCTTGGAGGTTATTGAGACCACGCTGTCAGACATGATGGAGAGTCTTTTGTGATGGTGAGATGGGTAGTTATGACGGTGTGGCAGAAGCGAAGCGGGATGAACGTTGAGCCCCTCCAAAGTTTCCCTAGAAGATCAAGCTGCAGTAGCGCTGAGCGTCTGGAGGGGTCATCGCTTTACCGGGGCTAGCGTCATTGTGGCCAATGACGGCTGCCTGGCATGCACTGCTTGCTTACATGTTCCTGTCCGCAACATTCCGTGACAGTCTAGACTGAAAATAAAATATGGTGGCAGGCACATTATACATGGCAAGAATGGACCAAGACAAAAGAGTCAAGGGAGAAAAAAATGGGGCTACAAAATGGAGTGAAAGGCTTTATTGATTTAGAAATCTCTATTCAGCGTACGTTGTGCGAGACACTTGTGCCGTGCTCGAATGTGGGTATTCGTGAATGGGTGTAGAGCTTCAAGTGTGAAATGTGGTTCTTATTGTAAAACTGATTGGATGCATAATGATTAAAACTTGTGTCAGTTCAGAGCCTGGACGAGGACTCAGGGTTAGATTTGAAATCTATTGTTCTGATATTATCATTTTTGCCAAGTCTGGCAGGATCAATGCAAACAAGGGTGCTCAACAGATGAACAATACGCAACATGTAAACAGGAACAGCGCGAAGGGCTGACAAGAAAAAAAAACACTTTTGAGATAAGTGCGGGAAAACAAGTGTTCGACTGTCTTTCATTAGCTCTGTAGATATTCTATATTTCTCCATGACCGTCGCCATGTTGCGTAGTGACTACCTGGCAAGCCCAGGTTTCAGATGGTCACAACCACCAGTGTGAAGCTGATTGCTAATTATTTATTTGCTACTTTGATGCACTTGTTCGCCGTCTGTCATTGCTTGGCCAAGACGACCAGCAGCTGGTGACGGCCCGAGAAGCAACGCGCGCCCTGATTCACAGCCCGAGGTTTTCGGCCACGTTGGTGCGTCGCTTTAAAAGCTGTGCGACCCGATGAAGCTCATGCAACTGCAACACCAGTTGCTTTTACGCGTCGTGCCCACGGGCCGTGACCATTGCTTGCCCGCCCACCGGATCGAGATGCCCTCTGCCTGAGGCTTGCTTCGCTCAAGCTACATCCGCGCCATTCAAGAAAACCCTCTTGCCATGGAGCGAGCTTCTATCGACGGAAGGCTTTGGAAGAGTTCCACTGCGCCATCAAATGCGTCTTCCCGTAACAATGAAGCCCGTCCAAATCTGCGACCGGCTTCTCCGCCGCGAGTTAATCCGTGGTCTCGCCAACCCCCAGCAACTCTGGTTTCCGAAGACTTCCCAGCGCTCCCAGGCGCACCAGCTCCTGCTTCAGCGTCCCAGGACTTTTCTGCTACCAGGTCATCCCGAGCTTCTTCGGCGTCGTCTTGTCCTCGGTCTGGAGATGCTTCCCAGCCGGCACCAACCACCCGTTCTCCTTCTACCTGCTCAGACAATTCGCGCCACATCCTCGAAGCAGCTGCGCCGCGAGCTATTGAGAAGTCAAACCCCTCGTACCCCTCATGAAGATTTAGCAGTTGACTAAATATGCATCTAGTCTCTGGGCACGACCGTTTGGTGCTGATGTGGTGGCACATACCAGCACAATGACCTTTCGAGTCCACCGCAACATTGTGGAACCTGAATCAACCTGGTTTCGTGACAACCTTCCACCTCCAAACTCAGTCAGACTTCTGTGTAGAGCTGATACTGAATTGGGCTAACAGTAATAATAGGACGGAACGCCTGTCAGAGTTTACTTGGATTGCGCTGGCGAGGCTGCTGCTCACTGTCTTAGGTTTATATATACCGGAAGTGAGTTTTTTTGACACTTAATTGTGCAAGACCACTGAATAGTTGACGAAATGACCTTCTTTTAGAAATCGAAATATGCGAGTTTGACGAGAGTAGACCATGGAATGGAATTCATCTCCCTCGATGCGTGCTGGGGTATTGCGCCGCTGTCTACCTTCGAATGAGCCGAATGGCGGCTCACCTGCTTCAAATCGTTGAAAAGACATCGACGAAACTCGGAAACCTAGTGACGACAAGCTATCTAAATCGCTATTTAGAGCCCGCCGAATGTATTTCATTTTCATGTAACTTTCAGAACGCCCTAGATATTCTTTACAGCCAAGGCCCACACACACTGATGATGCCGATGAGGTTGGCCATGGCAGGTGTGCTTGACGCAACCCTTTTTTGGCTAATTCGACAACCCTCATTTATGAATTTTATACGGACGCCTTGGCAAAACATATTGCACACCCTTATGCTGGATCAGGCAGAATATCGACGACTTTTGAAGGAGGCCAATCCAACAGTGACGAGCCCAATTCCAACTGCCATGGCTCTCAATAAGTTATTTTTGAACGAGGACGCCACCAACATAACCTACAATGGAAACCCAGTATTGGATTCCCCAAGTAAAGATTTCGACCACAGAGTACGAGAACTAAGAGGAAGGGGCGCACACCTCAGCCGCCCACGGAGAGGTTCGCTATGATTGATGGGCGAATGAAGAAAACTTTTTACCCTCTTGCCTTTTCTTTTTGAAGATGAAACTACAACACTGCATGGTATGAAGAAAAAAAAACAAATAAACTAATGGATGTATGGAAAACGAGGAAAATGGTGACTCTTTGTATATATTCTACGTTTAGAGGCAATTTGGAAATGAATCTTCTCTGGCGCTACCGGCGACTAATGGCCCATATGAGGTTGTGCTAGGAATATGGCTGGCGTTCGTGGAAAATAAGACCTGGCTTCCATAACCGTCGAATAATAATAGAGAGGCTCCAGTTCAGTTACCGATTTGGGGAAACATTTGCAATATGGTGACTTGAAAGTCTAACTGTCGTTGGACTTCAACGTGAGCAAGGTTTTACCATGACGTGCTAAAAATCTTGCCATTTTCTTGCGGCATTGGAATGAGCCAAGTGTTACATGTCATCTATGAATTTAATGATCCTCCTCGTAGAAATAGATCTCTAAATAGGTTCGCGGATTCGAACATGTCCCTATTTATAACTTATATTACTCTAACTCCAATACTGTAACAGCACTACCCAAAGACAGATGAAGCAAGTAGTTTATCAACTTAGGGATAGTAAGCATGGGTAGCGACTTTAGGTTTGCTGACTGCGTTTTATAGGCTTTTTTACTATAGTAAGTGCATTGGAATGTGTTGAAGCGGATATGATGAGCATACTGTGACCCTTCCGTACGGAACCGGGGCTGTCGTCTTGATCTGTTTGGTGAGCCCACCTCATAATCTCGCAACGTGAGAGTTAAAAATACAGTTTATGAGTATATTTAATTAGAGTTTGAACGATTTCCTTGACCGGACAGGCCATTGTATGCAAATCCAAAGTGTTTTGGGCAGGGACACCTGATTTTGGCTTGGCAACTATCTCGACAATGCAAAATATTGTCATTGATTCCTTCATTTGACCAAGAAATCTCGATATAGTATCGCAATACAAATGAGTAGGAGGTTACATCTTATGAAAACTAACGGCTATAATTGGGATATGCTTACCTAGGTGTAGGAACCTCCCGAAGCACCCATAGCAGGAAGCCTCCAATCAAAGGCCAAGAGGATGACATTCAGAAAAGTAACGGACGACTAGTGTGTAATGAATTAATACATGATGCGGCTTATTTAAAAATTGATAGTCAAGTCACTTTCCATTGTTGGGTTGACCGAAGCTCAAGCTTGATGATGTTCATCCTTGCATAACCCGGTACTAGGGGACAGGATCACGCTGGCGGACTGCACTGGGACCCTCGAGCTTTTCTTGGTCCTAATTACGAAGGCTAAAGTGATTCAGGAGGTCGTACTTCATTGAGTACAAATGAAATTTGGGATGAGTTGGTTCAAAATATAAATTTCAGGATATATGTTTCAGGTCATTCTAAACTCCATGTGCATTGTGATAGCCCCTCCTTTCCTTTCCCCCTTTCTTGGTACACCTTTATCCTTCAAATAAATCAAATTGGTCATTAAATCATACAATATAAATCATACAAGGCCGTTTACGCATAAAATAGAGATGTAAAATTGCTCGCTGGTCGCATTGTTTTCATCACCCGCTCATCGGCGGTAGTACTCCCGATCCGCGATGTGCACTCTCGTATGCTCATCCTCGGTGATCATCCTTCGAGGAGGAGCTGGTGCAGGTGGCGGTGCGTGGTGGTGGTATCGAGGGCGAGGGCGAGGGCCCTCGACATATCGGAACGTCTCATACTCGGGCTCGACGGGGACGGGCACTGGGACAGGGACACGGACGGGAACTAGACGCTCCCGCTCGATGACGACTTCCCGCTCGTGTCCTCGACTGCCGCGGCTGCTACGGCTGCGAGAGCGTGACTTGGATTTCTTGTGGCGGTGCCGGGGAGGATCAACATCTACGGCGATGACCTCGATATCCTCCTGGGGAGGCGGAGGAGGTGGTGGCGGAGGCGGGGCCGGAGCAGGCTTGGGCTTCTCAACCGGAGGGGGAGGGGGAGCAGGCTCTGGTTTCTTCTCAGGCTTAGGCTTAGGCTCCTCCGCCTCCTTGGGTGGTTTCTCGGGCTTGGGCGGCTCAACCGGTGGCGGAGGAGGGGGCGGAGGCAAGGGCCTATAAATTATTGGCGGAGGAGAGGGAGGCGCTGGGGCTGGGATGATGGTGGTGACACGGTGCCGAACTTGAGCATAGTCAGGCTCAGGGTGCTGAAGATAGAACCTCTTCTTGGAGAACTCTCGAGTGACTGAAAGTGACGTCAGCGATGCCGTAATGCCGCCGTGATTATGACAGCCATGGTCAGGCGGACGGATGACACTCTACATACCCATGGTAGCAAGCGAAAAAGATCAGGAGAATTTTTTTTTATCTCTCTGTCTTTGTTTCTCGAGTATGAAGACGAGGAATTTCGGATGGCCAGGCGATCGAGAAAAAGGATACCTAGCTGATAGGTCGAGAGGGATGTTGCTTGTTGCTGGCGGAGATGATGGACGCGTGGGGTCACGCTGGATGGGGATGTGGATGGATGTTTGACGGTGGCGGACAGATCAGCCTGAGGGCCGGGAGAAGAAGATCTTATATGGAACCGAGGAACTACGAAATGGCATGGGAACAAAGGATCCCAGGCAATCTAGACACCAATACCAGGCACCACGGCGGTTGCAGGTGCGCGCACACACACGCACATCGCCGTTGGGAGCCCACGAGCTCGCCGACAGTGTCACTGCCCAGCCAGTCAAGCCCACCCCCGTCTTGGGGGGGCGGCGACCCCTCTTTTTTCTTCTTTTCTTTTCCATTCAGCTGGGCTGCTGCTGTCTGCTTAGCAGAGCGTAAGAAAGGCGGTTGGGCCGTTGCTTCGCCCATCAGGGACGATGACGTCTGACACGCGCATGCACGTCATGCCCCTCTTCTGGTCCGCAGAAAACCAGATTTCTCGGTGTGCGGCGGCCGGGGGGCCGAAGCTGGGCTGCGGACAGTGATAGATTCAAGGCAGTGCGCACAAATTAACGACCCCGACCCTGCTTTTTTTTTTCTTTTTTCAGCAGTGAGCAAACAAATACAAACCGGGAAAAAAAAGCGATCCAGCCCCCCCTTCCCATAAACAAAGTCCCACACCTAGCTGAGAAAAGCCGCCTCGCGTGCGTGACTTTGGGCCAGTCATGCGCCGTGCGCGTTGGACCCCTGGACCCTGAAGTTTGTGAGACTTTTGGCGTCGGTCTTGTGAGGCAGGGCTGGGCCGGTCCCGTTGGGAGAGACGGGCCAAGGAAGGCTGGCAAGCTAGGAAAGGGGATAGGGCGCAGGTCTAAAACGAAAACGAAACGGGGCGCTGTTTGGGAAAGCGTCGATAGATCGGCCTAGAATGGGGGCCATGTTTAGGGCCGCGAAGGGGGGAGGGGGGATTTTGCTTCTGGAGTCTTCGTGGTTAAGCATGGTTGGGCTGGATTGGGTCTAGATGGCTGCCGAAAATGGTTGATTCAATTGTACAAAATGGGGTGAAAGTGGCGAGAGGCATATTTCAGAGGACATGCAGGATCTAGGCTTTGCTTCAGGGCTGAGCAGATGAGGCACCTTGGGTCATATGACGCGCATAAGCCTTCGACATGACTATTCGTCACGACACCGAAGTCACGGTGAATCTCTCCGCTGGAACGGTCCCGGAAACAGTGGAGCACCGGCCGCCGATTACCCACGCCATGCCCGAGCAGATGTCCCGCTTTCGCTTCCGGGCTTGTCCTGATGTTCCACAACCTCCGAGGCTTCTAACCCCCCCGGCCCGGGGAGGACCTCTCTTCGGCTACCCATGTCGTCCAACCCATGCTGTCCGCCGCCATCGACGCCGTTCCCTCAAGCCGGGCGCGTATCTGAGGGGACTCCCCATACTAACGAAGCGAGGACGGGCGTCGAGACCAGGGATTGCAGCGCAAGCGGCAAAACTACTGCGGTGATGGACGAAAAATGCACTCGAAAGGGGCACACGCAATTGTTACTTGTAGTATTTGAGAGAAAATGGGTTGCATCCTTTCTCGCACTGAGCGCGATACATGAGACCTTGCGGGCGGAGTACGCACCTAATCAAGTATCTCGCAAAGTTCTGACAACAACATGGTGTCAGGGCTCAAGGGGACGAAGGATTGTCATGGTGGGTGGATTGTCAAACCGGCATCTGACAACGCACCCGAGTGATGGATGCGGAGGGTAGCATTGCAGCTATTTCCAACTCGCCCGCTGCGAATAGGGGTGGGTGTATGTGTGTATGTGTGTGCGTGTGTGTGTGATCATCAGGGGTACAGTACATTCGTAACAGATTGCGCGGGCGACGGGCCAAGAAAAAACAGTCCGGAATGAAAGGGAGAAGCTTACTTGGATCTCGATGGGGCTGGTGTCAAAGAGCTCACAGTTGGAGAACCCTGGGGTTGTGGCCTGCTGGCGGCTGTCTAAGCGAAGGCCGATAAAATGCGGCGTGCAGTAGTTTAGGCCTCGCCAAACTGACTGTTGAGTTGAACCATCGATTTTCAACCCTGCGCAAGAAAAAGCAATGTTGTCGACGATGACGAGGATGGAGAAAAAAAAGCAAAACAACTTCAACCGTCCACCCCTGGGGCTCCCCCTCCTTGAGCTACCGCAGAATGTCTGAACTAAAGCAGCTCGAGATCTTCAACACCGTGGTGGGAAATGTCGTGCTGACTGGACCCTGAGTAGCGAACTATTGGCATTGTGCAGCCGATGCTGATCTTTTGCAGAACCACATTGCTCCAGCGAGTGGCCGAGCGCAGGGAACAGACATCGCGCCATGATAAGGAACTGGACCCTTGGCCGGACCCAATGGCATGACGGAAGGGTCAGGTCCATGCGGCTTGCCCTTTGCCTGTGTGATCTCGTCTTGCGTATTTGGTTCTCCATTTGGTTCTCCATCGAGCATCTATCCGGTTGATCCAGACCGGGTAAACGCGACTCAGACTTTGAAAGTTGAAGGCACTTGCGTCACTGGCAAGGGACCAACGGTCGCAATTTTCGGTTGCCACGAGGTTGCGGCGGGACGGGCCCGTCTAATCAATCAAGCACTGGCGATCGAGCCTCGACAGAACCACCATGGCCCACAGACAGCGCCCCCCCGGCAGGCGCGCGCACAAGCAAGAATGCAAGTACAAAGCAACGCTTGAAAGATCGTCTCTCTATCTTTTCCTGCCATTTCCTGATTGTCATGTTAACAATATATCATAAAAATAAATAAGTAACATGATTTGAAAGCGAAAAATTTACCCTTATTTTATTTCCTAATTTTTCAATATTCGATTTTTCCTTCTTTTTTTGGTTTGTTTTTCTTTTTCTTTGTCATATTTCAATTAGGTGCATTTTCTGGTGGGCACAATTTTTCAAGGGGTGCTGCATTGTACCGCAACAACCGAAGCTCCGCTCGGAGTTGGGTAAAGCACGAAGATCCAAATCACCGCCGTGGTTACAGTTTAGTCAAAGGCAGACAGGGATCTTGGGCGACAAACGGGCGGGTATCTCGTGATTTGGAAAACCTCTGGTCCATCTTGTTGAGGCGCGGAATTTAGGGGGCTGTTCCTTGTCCGGGGCCATCTTGTGTTCTTCCCATAACGGCAAATGAGGCGCCTTTTTGGCCTGTTGGTTTATCACACCGCTTGCCCAAGATGGTGGGATAATATGGCAGTGAGCAAAAGTTGGGATGGAACATGGGGCTTGATTGTGATGATTGGCCCGGAGCTTTGTCGCCCCCCGGCCTGGAATTGTGACTGGGTTATGGCGGGTTGTCACCTTAATGGTCATTGAGTTACTGGAGTGCCGTAATCATGAGTGCGCGCCCAAGTTCGTCAAAAAAGCTGGCAAAAGACATTGATCGCAAGAGCGCACGTGGCGGGCGGCGGAAGAAGTCGAGGCGAAAAGAGCCAAGTCTGTGGAACAACGCCAGTGGCAAGCTCATTTCAGACCAAGACTGGGGTTCCGCAGTCGGACAAGAGCTGTGGTGGGGAATTGCATGGCAAAAACTCTCGACTGAGTATACAATGGATCTTCATTCCAGTCTTCCTGATGATTACGAGTCAGGAACACCACGAGACCCCCCCTCTCAAGGGCCGATCGGGGTTGACTTTGGCTGTGATCTCCATACGACACCTTGAATTTAGCATGTTTCTCATCATGCAGCTCATACGTGACGCACCGAGATCGTGGACCTCGCTAGCTCGCCTCCAGTCTCACCCCCGTTGGAGCCAAGGTCCAACCAAGTTGGGGAATTGACACGCCGATGTTTCCACTGTCGGCGGCACGCCTCGCCCATTAATACTATTGTGGCGGGGAGCCCTATGAGACAATGGATTCATACTGGACAGACATTTGATGAGAGGGAGCGCCTCTTGAGGTGTGTGGTGTTGGCCGACGTGGCCGCGGCCATTTTGACCAGTGCTTACCTGCTTGAGTTTGCAGCAACCCATCTTTTGTTTCCAACAGCCTTCCTGGTTTGGGATCCGAGAGAATGGGCGGGCTGGTCTCTGTCAACCAGGCATTCCTGGTCACACCAAAAAGTGTGTTGGTTGGGGTGATGAGGCGCACACCACATCCCCCTTCATCACCCTTTTTTTCCTTTTTTTCTCATGTTTTATTTTCGACTCTCCCCCATTGTCTCGAAAAGAATGGTATTGAGCAGGTGACGGGTTGCATGTGCGGATGAGTCGGATGTCGGATGTGACGTCCACGAAGTGGCTTGCATTTTGATTCAGAGGGCTTGAGCTTGCATGCAGCGCCACGACCACCCGGCATGTGTGCTGGTTTCGATGTGGACACCGCAGCGTCAATGGTACGGTACGGGAACTGGTGTTATGATTCTTGCTATTGCCGAGTGACCTGTATGTTTTGCATCTTGGTACTAAGGGCCGGCATCTATGGGCTATTATTGCTGGCGTCGCAGGATGGCGTGTCATTGGGAACGGAGCCACCCTCCTGTGTAAATATGTCCTGGGCGGTGGTGCATCGCACCTGGGTTGCGGTGGTAACTTGTATCGGTGCGTGTAAAAACTGGGGACAGGCACCGTCCAGGCACTGATCGGGCGGTTAAAGTGGTCTTACGGTCAAAGTGTTGGTTGCTGGATGAATAGGGATAGATCTCCGGGGCCAAGTTGAGATGGGCTAGATGGTACCTGCAGCGGAGGAGCGGTCGACTGACGGTGGCACACGTGCTGGGCGAGCGACCTGAAGTGACTGCCGGCTCGAAAGGATGTAGCGATGTCTGACCCCTGAATACCGACGAGTGGTGCAGTTTGACAGTGGACCTCAACGTGTTTGTTGACTGACCTCAGTCTCAGACCATTCCAGGGCCTCAGCGCCGTTGCATCCCGCTGTTGGGTTTATCATTTCCTGTCTTTGCTTTTGCCTTTTGCCTTTTGCCCTTGGATGGTGGCCTTGCCCCCCCATCTGTGTGCAGTCAGCCTCATCTCAATCCCGCATCCCTTCATACCTCCTGCGTGCTTGTGCGGGTGCTAATTGCCCTTCCCGCCTCACGGACACGCATGTGGTCTCTCGTCAGTCCAGTCAGTGTGCGAGGAGCACGGATGGGCCTGCTTGGGTGCGACTGGATGCGGTAAAGAGCTGGGGCTGGGGTAGCTTGGAAAGTGGCCTTCAGCGTCATAGCGGGCACCAGGCCGCTCATTGGAAGAGGCGTTTGTTGGCGCTAGTGGTGAAGCGACATGAGGGGATGATCCTTGCTGGGTGTCCACTTTCATTAAGGCCGTTCACAGAGTGTTGCGGGTGACTTGACTTCAGTGGTTGGGATGGGCGAAGGGTGATGTGAAAGCGCATAGAGGCGCTAACTGACGCTGTGGAAAACCCACTACAATCTTCTATTTTTTCTGTCGAGCAGCCGACATGCCCCATAATGATTCGCATCATGCCTGGGCGTTGCCCTTGTGTGTGATTTGCCCGAGACGGGATAGATTCCATCTGGATTCGGAGGCGCTGCGGCTCTACGAGGAGGGAGTGTTTCTTAATTTAGCTCAGCCTGTCTCTCTTGTGACTTAGTTTGAAGAGAAACAGAGACAATGTCTTGGCTGACGTGAGAGGAACAAGAGAAGGAAAAAAAACCAAAAACCACCGGTCATCTGTTGCGTGTTTGAGTAGGAGGGGGAAATGGAAACATTCATGGATGGATCACTTTTTCTTTTTTCAGCCTCAGACCCATTGAACTTTTCCCAACCTCCTCTGTTTCGGTTCCCTTAACAGCAATGCAGCAAGCATTGTGCGACAAATGCTACAGAGTCATCACGCGCGACATACGCACTCCCCGCGATAACGAGTGTGCTATAGGAAGCAATACGATGTAAGTAACGTATCAATTTACAGTGGAGGGACCCCATGTTCTTGCATTCCTCGCGGCCGAGGGCCCTGAAGCGTGGGAAAGTGGTTGGAATGCGCCCCTGGAAGTGGGCGGGAGCCCGCAACGTCCCGGGATCCACCAGTTGAAGTCCCAGCTGTGTCTCTTGTATCCCAGGGGTGTTTACCACCTGGGCTCCGATTGTTAGAGTTCCAGTTGATGTTCCATTTCATGTTCCAGCTGGTGTTCCAGCTCCAATTCCCGCCAGGCACAAGTCGCAGGAGCTTCGCTTGCCGTGTCTAATGCTGAAGTCAATTGAACTAAAGGAGACTTCTGCAGTTACCATGCCCGTTTAGTGTATGCACCACGGCGGCGGCGCGCACGTACAACGCATCCATGGCTCGGTCTCTGAGGCCTTTCTCTTCTTTTCGCGGCTCGCTCGCTCGGCGCGCTGTTCCTTCCTGCGCCGTTTGAT